>CM022300.1:399351899-400551899 GCA_011799875.1 Thinopyrum elongatum
ATCGAATTTGAAAAAGTTCATCAATTTTGATAAAAGTTCATCAAATTTGAAAAAATTTCATCGAATTTGAATAAAAAGTTCATGAATTTGATAAAAAGTTCACACATTTAAGGAAAGAAAAAAGAAAAGGAAATGAGAAAAGAAAAATAAACACCCAGAAACTTACCAGCGAACGACCTAGATAAAGAATAAAAGAAAGGAAAGAAGTTTATAGGCACAAGCGCGTTATTATCCTGGTGGTGAGTGCGCTGCACTCTCAATCGAGGGATCCTGTGTTCGATCGCAATGGGTGCCGTTTAGGATTTGCCAAATAAACATCCCACAGCCAGACAAACGAGGGGAAACTTTTGTGATGCAGACGACGAATACAAGGAACAATGGCCCAGGCCCGCGACGGGAAACTTACGCGGCCCAACACAAAACAACGGAAACGACACAAAAAAGTAGATCAAGGAAAACTAATCTTGACGCATGGATCATGCGATTAATAAGCTACTCCAGATGAGACATAAATAATTCTTATCTAGATAAGAATTAGCAAATCTATATTGATATACACCCTCTGTTTTTAAATAAGACATTTGACCGTTCAAATTAAATTGTCAAAACATATCATATTTAGTTACATTTAGGAACAGAGATAGTACTATATAAGTATATGACTAGCTATTATACGGCTCTTAGATTGTTTATAGATGACGTGCCAATCCATATAGCCGTTGTGGCTATGCTATTACCTTGCTGTAATAACGAAATATTCTATTGGGACCCCGCAAAAAAAAATCTATTGGAAAGTGAACCACACGCAAAAAAAAAAATCTATGTGTGATCAAGCGTTGCTCACAGACCGACGCTGCCGACCATTCAACAAGAGCCCTGAAAATTTTCAAGCCAGCGTCAACGATGCATCTGCCGGCTAACAACTACTCCGGACAAAAAGGACGTAAACTAAGCAAGATGACACGCGTTGATCACCGACCTCTCAGGCTCTCACGAAACCACGTGCACATGCAAATGATACAAGGACTAGCCGTTCTTCTCGAGTGTGTGGCGCGGGGTCGATGCCGAAAACGTCATCAGCCTCGCTCGCAGTGCGGGTACAAATTTAGTTTAGCAGCACCAAGCGTTGGTGTGCACTACTCTTTCTCGCTGCCGACGGCGCCCGCGGACGTGCCGGCTTCTTCGTGTTCGTGGCGCCGGGGAGCGGCCTCCTCGTCGGTGTCATCAACAATGCCTCGCCTGCGTCGTCGTCGCGCTCCTTGCCGGTGGCGGACACCTCCGTCACCCGCTGCCGGTACCGTCAGCAGGCGAGGCAGATCTAGCAGGCGGAGCGGTAGGACTCGAGCAGCGCCTTCTGCTCCGTCAGGTTCGCGCCCTGCCGGCGGCGACTTGCTCCTCCGCCTGCAGATATGCTCCTAGAGGAGGTTGTGGTTGTAGTTGGCGCCGGCCTGCACCTCCCAGAACCGCTTCTCCCGCTCCTCCCGTACCATGTCCATATAATGGGCACGGGCCTCGCCGATGGTCATGGTGCAATGCACCGGCGAGGGTGGAGCGGAGGAGGAGGGTGCCGCGGAGGAAGAGGAGGGTGGCGCTGGCTCGTCGGAGGAGGCGTCCTCCATTTGCACGTCCTCCGGCTGCTTGCCGGTCTGCCAGTCGGCAGCAATAGCGACCATAGCCTTCTTCTACTCCGACGTAAGCCCGTCCGAGAGAGCTTTGGCCGCGGAGGGATCCATGGCGGGGAGTGGTGTGGAGAGGGATGACTGTGGCTATGGCCGGGGCACCGGGGCAGCGGTTTATATAGCACCGGTGGGGAGGGACGGACGGGTGGCGCCGGAAGAGACGCCTCAGCAACCGCGTGCCATCAATGCGGGCGGCAGACGGACGGACGGGCGGCCGTTGTCGTATGAACGCGCTGCAGTCACCTGCACCCGGAAGCGGCACATGCGGCGCTCTCTCGGCCGGCGCGCCGCTTCAATGCCGGCGCCAGTCAGCGGCCGCGTCCGCTCTGGCCGGGCATGGATGCGGGTGTTGACGCTCTGAAATGGCGCTGGCCAAATCCGCGCGGGAGGGGGAGGGGTTTTTGGTGGGCCAGGGCGATCAGAAATGGGCTTGGGTCGATCCGGACTCTTGCAAACCTTCCCCGTTTTGTCTCCGGTTTTCGGGAGAAATCACGTCCGAACCATGACGCGGATCGATGCAGGTCCGTGTTAGATGGCTTCCACGGTCTGGACAACGTGGTCCGAATCGTTGCGGGAGATTCACGGGTCGGTGTTGGAGATACCTAGGCGGCTCGATCGTCCAACAGCTTTTCACCTAACCACCGAAAGCAATGCTTTACATGGTGCATATACATTCGTCTGCAGGATGGACTCTTACCGTCCCCTTGTTGGACCTAATTACTTTTATGGACTGTATCGTAGGATTCATTATCTTTCTTGTGACTGAAGGCAATGAGGCGAATGGGCTGGCGAGCTTTTGACGAGGGAAGATGAGGATGAGGCGCGCCGCGCCGGCCTAATTCGAGCAAGTGGATGCGGTGCCGATTGGAAATGAATAAGAGGCGCACTAACTCTACTTAATTACTCAAGTCCAAAAGCAAGCAAGTGTAATGTCGTATTATTCTCTTGTGTTGCGTGCATTTGTAGCCGATCACGGTCAGCGGTCTGCTTATACAAGTAGTAACAAGAGATTTTCTAAAATGATATTGTCTTGTCTGCGCAACGGACAAGACAATGCAGAAAAATAGCACTCCTAGAAAGTCAATCCATTTACTGTTGCACCGATTCATTCTCGTTAACTAGTTGATACCCCGCACATTGGTGTGGAATTTGGTAGCTATTTATTTCAATGAATTTTTATTGTATGAAATACAATATTTCATGTAAAACTGAAAATATGTATTACATATTATATGCAAATATTTATTGAATAAGTAGCATAATTTAATTGAAAACCTTTTTGCACACACATTGTAGTGGTTCATTGATAAGGTGGCATGTGTGATGATGGAGGATGTGTGAACATGTTGAGATAAATAGTGGGGATGAGCTAATAATGAAACAAATGGATATTGATGCGGGCCTTTGATAAGGTGGCATGTGGGAAAGACTCTTTATTTGATCCTATTATTCTCCTCTCTCTCGTGTCAATCCTCCGTGGGTGACCCGTGAGTCCTCCGGCCACCACCTAAGGTTCCACCCTCCCGCCCCTCTCCCTCTTTTCGCCGTCGGCGAGCGCCACCAAGCAAAGCCCGCACGACTGCGGCGGCAGTGCGGCTGGTCTTTCCCCTGGCACGTGAGTTGCAGTGCAGGGCTCGGGCGCTCTGTCCGATGTGTGAGGCCATGCCTCTTCCCCAGCTACGGAGGCTTCGTTTTGGCGTCTTGGTTGTCTTGCCTGTGTGTTCCCCCTCCCACTGTGTGGTGGGTCTTTGTAGGGATCATGGGCACTAGCGAACGCGTGATTTCGCTGGATCTAGGTTTCCCTATCTCAGATCCGGTTGGTGGTGGTGATGGTGGTCTAGGGTCGATCAACGACCTTGGTGGGTGGTGGTGGAGCGTCTGGCTGCTGGGCTACCTCAATTGGGGTGGTCTCTGCTGGGGAATCTAGCCAAGGCATGGAGGTAGAGGGTAGTGGTGCACCCGTGCGATGGCGTGGCAGCGGTGTTTGGCTTCCCCTTGGATCGGGTGTTCGACATCGGCTAGAGACGCGGGTTAAGGCAGCACAGGAGGCGGCTGTGGTTGAGCGTTGTTAGCCCCACAAGGGTAGGGGATCAGTTGTAGCCTTTTCGATAAGTAAGAACGTCAAATCCAACGAGGAGCTAAAGGTATGATTAATATTCTCTCAAGTTCTATCAACCACCGATACAACTCTATGCACACTAAACGCTTGCTTTAACTAGAACACGAAATAAACTACTTTACAGTTGTAAGAATATAAAGAACTTGAAAATAAAAGTTAGCTGTTGTTTAAATAAGAGAGCAATAAAGTAAATATAGCGAGTGTGTAAAAGTGGTGGTAGGATGTGCCGAATTGTCCCTAGGCAATTGATAAGTAGAAAGATATTCATCGTTACAACTTTATGTGTGCAAGAGGCCTCTGCTAACGTACTATCCGCACTTGGAGTGCAACTCAAACCAATCACGATCACTAATTAACCAAAAGGACAAAAAGAAACTACTCGGACATAATAGCAATGAGACAAATCATTGCATAATAATTTATAGCATCAAAAACCTTGTTCAAGTAGGGGATTACAACGGTTTTGTGTGAGAGTGAACCACTGTATAAAGAGGGAGGAACGTGATGGAGGTGTTGATGAAGACGGGGAAGTTGATGGAGATGATCGCCGTTACAATGGTTCCCCTGGTGGTTGATACGTCTCCGTCGTATCTATAATTTTTTTATTATTGCATGCCAATATTCTACAACTTTTACATACTTTTGGCAACATTTTATATTATTTTGGGACTGACATATTGATCCAGTGCCCAGTGCCAGTTCTTGTTTATTGCATGTTTTTGTTTCGTAGAAAATCCATATCAAACGAAGTCCAAACGTGATAAAAATTTATGGAGATTTATTTTGGAATATATATGATTTTTGGGAAAAAGAATCAACGCAAGATGATGCCCGAGGGGCCCACTTCTACTTCTTGAGCTTGCGTTGGTTTTTCCCTTGAAGAGGAAAGGGTGATGCAGCAAAGTAGAGATAAGTATTTCTCTCAGTTTGAGAACCAAGGTATCAATCCAGTAGGAGGAACACACAAATCACCAATGGTTGCACCTACACAAACAAACAAATACTTGCACCCAACGCGATAAAGGGGTTGTCAATTCCTTCACGGTTACTTGCAAGGATGAGATCTGATAGAGATGGGTATAAAAGATAAATAAAAGTGTAAAACAAAGTAAAGGTAAATAAGTTGCAGCAAGGTATTTTTAGGTTTTTTGGTTTTGTAGATCTGAAAATAATATGATAAAAATAGACCCGGGGGCCATAGTTTTCACTAGAGACTTCTCTCTTGAAAAACGCATACGGTGGGTAAACAAATAACTGTTGAGCAATTGATAGAAAAGCGCAAAGTTATGACGATATCTAAGGCAATGATTATGAATATAGGCATCACGTCCGTGACAAGTAGACCGACTCCTGCCTGCATCTACTACTATTACTCCACACATCGACCGCTATCCAGCATGCACCTAGTGTATTAAATTAACAAGAACAGAGTAACGCCTTAAGCAAGATGACATGACGTAGAGGGATAGATCCAATCAATATGAATAAACCCCACCTTTTTATCATTAATGGCAACAATACAAATACGTGTCATGTCCCTTTCTGTCACTGGGATTGAGCACTGCAAGATTGAACCCATTACAAAGCATCTCCCATGGCAAGAAAAATCAATCTAGTTGGCCAAACCAAATCAATAGATCGAAGAGAAATACAAAGCTATCTTAATCATGAACAAAAGAGTTCAGAGAAGACTCAAATAATATTCATAGATAATCTGATCATAAATCCACAATTCATCGAATCTTAACAAAGGCACCGCAAAAGAAGATTACATCGAATAGATCTCTAAGAACATCGAGGAGAACATTGTATTGAAGATCAAAGAGAGAGAAGAAGCCATCTAACTACTAGCTATGGACCCATAGGTCTGTGGCAAACTACTCACACATCATCGGAAGGGAAGCAAGGTTGATGTAGAGTTTCTCCCTGATCAAATCCCCCTTCGGTGGAGTACCGGAATAGGTCTCCAAATAGGATCTCACGAGGACAGAAACTTATGGCAGCGGAAAAATATTTTTGGTGTGCCCTATGGTATACGGGGAATATTTGGGTATTTATAGAGCAAATATTAGGGTTAGAGGAGCATCAGGGGGCCCACAAGCCTGGGGGGCGCCCCCCTAGGGCGCGCCCTCCGAGCTTGTCGCCAACTGGTGGCCCCTCTGACCTTCTCCTGAAGGTTTCTAGGTGTCTTCTAGTCCAAGAAAAATCCTCAAAAAGTTTCGTTCCTTTTGGACTCCGTTTGGTATTGATTTTCTGTAAAAGACAAAAATAAGGAAAAAACAACAACTAGCACTGGGCACTAGGTTAATAGGTTAGTCCCAAAAAATGATATAAAATAGCATAATAATGCATATGAACATCCAAGATGGATAATATAATAGCATGGAACAATCAAATATTATATTTACATTGGAGACGTATCAAGCATCCCCAAGCTTAATTCATGCTCGTCCTCGAGTAGGTAAATGATAAGAATAGAATTTTTGATATGGAATGCTACCTAACATGTTTATCATGTAATCTTTATTAATGTGGCATGAATATTTAGATCCATAAGATTCAAAACAAAAGTTTAATATTGACATAAAAACAATAATACTTCAAGCATACTAGAAAGCAATCATGTCTTCTCAAAATATCATGGCTAAAGAAAGTTATCCCTACAAAATCATATAATCTTGGCATGCTCTATCTTCTTAACACAAAGTATTTATCATGCACAACCCCGATGACAAGCCAAGCAATTGGTTCATACTTTTTAACGCGCTTCAGCTTTTTCAACTCTCACGCAATACATGAGTGTGAGCCATGGATATAGCACTATGGGTGGAATAGAATATGATGGTGGAGGTTGTGTGGAGAAGACAAAAAAGGAGAAAGTCTCACATTGACGAGGCTAATCAATAGGCTATGGAGATGCCCATCAATTGATGTCAATGCAAGGAGTAGGGATTGCCATGCAACGGATGCACTAGAGCTATAAGTGTATGAAATCTCAAAAGAAAACTAAGTGGGTGTGCATCCAACTCGCTTGCTCATGAAGACCTAGGGCATTTGAGAAAGCCCATCATTGGAATATACAAGCCAAGTTCTATAATGAAAAATCCCCACTAGTAATATATGAAAGTGACAAAATAGGAGACTCTCTATCATGAAGAACATGGTGCTACTTTGAAGCACAAGTGTGGAAAAGGATAGTAACATTGTCCCTTCTCTCTTTTTCTCTTATTTATTATTATTATTATTATTATTCTTTCATTTTTCCTTTTTTTTATTTTGGGCTCTTTGACCTCTTTTTTTATTTAAGTCCGGAGTCTCATCTCGACTTGTGGGGGCATCATAGTCTCCATCATCCTTTCCTCATATGGGACAATGCTCTAATAATGATGATCATCACACTTTTATTTACTTACAACTCAAGAATTACAACTCGATACCAGAACAAAAATATGACTATATGAATGCCTCCGGCGGTGTACCGGGATGTGCAATGATCTAGCGTGACATGGATAAAAAATATGAACGGTGGCCAGGCCACAAATACTATGTCAACTATATGATCATGCAAAGCAATATGACAATGATGATGTGTGTTGTAATAAACGGAACAGTGGAAGTTGCATGGCAATATATCTTGGAATGACTATAGAAATGGTAGGTATGGTGGCTGTTTTGAGGAAGATATAAGGAGGCCTATGTGTGAAAGAGCGTATCATATCACGGGATTTTGATGCACCGACGAAGTTTGCACCACAACTCAAGGTGAGAAAGGGCAATGCACGGTACCGAAGAGGCTAGCAAAATGCAGAAAGGTGAGAGTGCGTATCATCCATGGACTCAACATTAGTCATAAAGAACTCACATACTTATTGCAAAAGTTTATTAGCCCTCGAAGCAAAGTACTACTAAGCATGCTCCTAAGGGGATAGATTGGTAGAAAAAGACCATCGCTCGTCCCCGACCGCCACTCATAAGGAAGACAATCAAAAATAAATCATGCTGAAACTTCATAGTATAACGAGAGACCATACGTGCATGCTTCGGGAGTCACAAACCTTAACAGAAATTATCTTACTAAACCACAATTACTCACTAGCATGACTCTAATATCACCATATTTATATCTCAAAACAAATGCAAGGAATCAAACTTCTCATATATTCAATGATCTTCATGAAAGTTTTATTATATCCCTCTTGAATACCCATCATATTAGGACTAAATTCATAACCTAAGCGAATTGCCATACTATTTATAAGACTCTCAAAATAATATAAGTGAAGAATGATAGTTCATCAATTTCTTCAAAATATAACCACCGCCGTGCTCTAAAAGATATAAGTGAAGCACTAGAGCAACTACCTAGCTCAAAAAATATAAGTGAAGCACATAGAGTATTATAATAAGTTCACGATTAATGTGTGTCCCTCTCAAAAGGTGTGTAAAGGATGATTGTGGCAAACTAAAAATCAAAGACTCATATAATACAAGATGCTCAATAAAAATATAGCCTCAAGTAATTTACCGATAGATTGAAGACAAAAGAGGGGATGCCATCCAGGGCATCGCCAAGATTAGATGCTTGGTTGTCCTTTAATATTACCTTGGGTGCCTTGGACATCCCCAAGCTTAGGCTCTTGCCACTCCTTATTCCATAGTCCATCGAAACTTTACCCAAAACTTGAAAACTTCACGACACAAAACTCAACCGAAAACTCGTGAGATCTGTTAGTATAATAAAACAAATCTCCACTTTTAGGTACTGTTGTAAACTCATTACCATTTTATTTTTTCATTATATCTACTATATTATAACTTCACCATGGCTCATACCCCCCGGATACTAACCATAGATCCGTCAAAATAAGCGAACAACACAATGAAAACAGAATCTGTCAAAAACAGAACAGTCTGTAAAGACCCGAATTAAGATCATACTTTTGTAACTGAAAAATTTCTGAAAAATCAGGAAAACATACGCAATCTGTATATTAATCTTGTGTAAAAAAATCGGAATTTTTCCACGTTCCAGAAAATTTTAACAATTCTTCTACTGGACGCAAAAGTTTCTGTTTTTTCTCAGAATCAAATCAACGATCTTCCAAATCATCCCAAAGGTCTTACTTGGCACAAACACTAATTAAAACATTAAAACACAATCATAACATAAGTATAATGGTAAAAACTCACAAAAACAGAAAATAAAAATATTGAGTTGTCTCCCAACAAGCGCTTTTCTTTAAAGCCTTTTAGCTAGGCGTTGATAAATTTAATGATACTCACATGAAAGACAAAAAATTGAAGCACAAAGAGAGCATCATATAGCATGTGAAAAACAAGTTTAAGTATAACATACTTCCTATGCATAGGCATTTTATATGGAAAATATTTATCAAGACAAGTAAAAACTAGTATATGCAAGGAAGAAGAATGAAACAATAGCAATCTCAACATAACGAGAGGTAATTTAGTAACATGAAAATTTCTACAACCATATTTTCCTCTCTCATAATAATTACATGTAGGATCATATTCAAATTCAACAATATAGCTATCATATAATTTATTTTTCCATGATCCACATGCATAAAAGTTTTATAATCTTCCAAGATAGTGGGATTAACATCAATTAAAGTCATGACCTCTTCAAACCCACTTTTATCAAAAAATTCATAAGATTGAAAACTCTCCAAATATGTTGGTTTATTTTTAGCTAAAGTTGACACTCTTCCAAACCCACTTTCAATATTATCGCAAACATATTCATCATGAGGCTTAAATAAATTTTCAAGATCATAAGAAGCATTATCACCCCAATCATGATCATTGCAATAAGTAGTGGACATAGCGAAATTAGCATCCCTAAGCTTTGGGTTTTGCATATTATTAGCACAATTGACGTTAATAGAATTTATAATAACACCATTGCAATCATGCTTTTCATTCGAGGAGCTATCATGGATCACTTTACAAATTTCTTCTTTTAGCACTTCATCACAATTTTCAGATTCACGAATTTCAAGCAAAATTGCATAAAGATAATGTAGTGCACTCAACTCACTAGCAATTGGTTCATAATAATTGGATCTTTTAAAAAGATTAGCAACTGGATGAGGATCCATAAGCTTTTTGTTTTCTTATTTTCAATAAACATACAATTGTACCAAGCGAACAAGCAAACAAACCAAGTTAGACATCAAGGCAAACGGAAGGAAGGCGAATAAAGAGGCAAATATTTTTGTAATTTTCTGAAAACATTTTAGAACTGGGGGAGAGGAAAATGAGAGGCAAATGACAAATAATGTAAATGCAAGAGATGAGAATTTATGATGGGTACTTGGTAGGCTTGATGTAGATCCTCCCCGGCAACGGCGCTAGAAATTCTTCCCGCTACTTCTTGAGCTTGCGTTGGTTTTTCCCTTGAAGAGGAAAGGGTGATGCAGCAAAGTAGAGATAAGTATTTCCCTCAGTTTGAGAACCAAGGTATCAATCCAGTAGGAGGAACACACAAGTCACCAATGGTTGCACCTACACAAACAAACAAATACTTGCACCCAACGCGATAAAGGGGTTGTCAATCCCTTCATGGTTAATTGCAAGGATGAGATCTAATAGAGATAGGTATAAAAGATAAATAAAAGTGCAAAATAATGTAAAGGTAAATAAATTGCAGCAAGGTATTTTTAGGTTTTTTGGTTTTGTAGATCTAAAAATAATATGATAAAAATAAACCCGGGGCCCATAGTTTTCATTAGACGCTTCTCTCTTGAAAGAACGCATACGCTGGGTAAACAAATTACTGTTGAGCAATTGATAGAAAAGCGCAAAGTTATGAGGATATCTAAGGCAACGGTCATGAATATAGGCATCACATCCGTGGCAAGTAGACCGACTCATGCCTGCATCTACTACTATTACTCCACATTGACTGCTATCCAGCATGCATCTAGTGTATTAAGTTAACAAGAACGGAGTAACGCCTTAAGCAAGATGACATGATGTAGAGGGATAGATCCAATCAATATGAATAAACACCACCTTTTTATCCTTAATGGCAATAATACAAATATGTGTCATGTCCCCTTCTGTCACTGGGATTGAGCACCGCAAGATTGAACCCATTACAACGCACCTCTCCCATGGCAAGAAAAATCAATCTAGTTGGCCAAACCAAATCAATAGATCGGAGAGAAATACAAAGCTATATTAATCATGCGGTGCTCATAGATAATATTCATAGATAAATACAAAGCCAAAACCAAATCAAATAATATTCGTAGATAATCTGATCATAAATCCACAATTCATCGGATCTCAACAAACGCACCGCAAAATAAGATTACATCAAATAGATCTCCAAGAACATCGAGGAGAACATTGTATTGAAGATCAAAGAGAGAGAAGAAGCCATCTGATACGTCCATTTTGTATCATGCTTTTATATCAATATTTATTGCATTATGGGCTGTTATTACACATTATGGCACAATACTTATGCCTTTTCTCTCTTATTTACAAGGTTTACATGAAGAGGGAGAATGCCTGCAGCTGGAATTCTGTGCTGGAAAAGGAGCAAATATTAGAGACCTATTCTGCACAACTCCAAAAGTCATGAAACTTCACGGAGAGTCATTTTGGATTTAATAAAAAATATCGGGCGAAGAAAGTACTAGAGGGGGGCCACCTGCCATCCACAAGGGTGGAGGGCGCACCCTACCCCCCTGGGCGCGCCCCCCGTCCTTGTGGGCCACCTGGCAGGCCCCCGACGCCCATCTTCTGCTATATGGTGTGTTTTGGCCTAGAAAAAAATAAGGAGGAAGCTTTCGGGACGAAGCACCGCTGTCTTGAGGCGGAACCTGGGCAGAACCAATCTAGGGCTCCGGCGGAGCTGTTCTGCCGGGGAAACATCCCTCCCGAAGGGGGAAATCATCGCCATCGTCATCACCATCGATCCTCTCATCGAGAGGGGGTCAATCTCCATCAACATCTTCACCAGCACCATCTCCTCACAAACCCTAGTTCATCTCTTGTATCCGATCTTTGTTGCAAAACCTCAGATTGGTACCTGTGGGTTGCTAGTAGTGTTGATTACTCCTTGTAGTTGATGCTAGTTGGTTTATTCGGTGGAAGATCATTTTTTCAGATCCTTAATGATAATTAATACTCCTCTGATTATGAACATGAATATGCTTTGTGAGTAGTTACGTTTGTTCCTGAGGACATGGGAGAAGTCTTGTTATAAGTAATCATGTGAATTTGGTATTCGTTCGATATTTTGATGAGATGTATGTTGTCTTTCCTCTAGTGGTGTTATGTGAACGTCGACTACATGACACTTCACCATGATTTGGGCCTAGGGGAAGGCATTGGGAAGTAATAAGTAGATGATGGGTTGCTAGAGTGACAGAAGCTTAAACCCTAGTTTATGCGTTGCTTCGTAAGGGGCTGATTTGGATCCATATGTTTCATGCTATGGTTAGATTTATCTTAATTCTTCTTTCGTAGTTGCAGATGCTTGCGAGAGGGGTTAATCATAAGTGGGAGGCTTGTCCAAGGAAGGGCAGCACCCAAGCACCGGTCCACCCACATATCAAATTATCAAAGTAACGAACGTGAATCATATGAGCATGATGAAAACTAACTTGACAACAATTCCCATGTGTCCTCGGGAGCGCTTTGCTTTATATAAGAGTTCGTCCAGGCTTGTCCTTTGCTACAAAAAGGATTGGGCCACCTTGCTGCACCTTGTTTACTTTCGTTACTTATTACCCGTTATGAATTATCTTATCACACAACTATCTGTTACCGATAATTTCAGTGCTTGCAGAGAATACCTTGTTGAAAACCACTTGTCATTTCCTTCTGCTCCTCGTTGGGTTCGACACTCTTACTTATCGAAAGGACTATGATAGATCCCCTATACTTGTGGGTCATCAAGACTCTTTTCTGGCGCCGTTGCCAGGGAGTGAAGCGCCTTTGGTAAGTGGAATTTGGTAAGGAAACATTTATATAGTGTGCTGAAATTTACTGTCACTTGTTACTATGGAAAATAATCCTTTGAGGGGCTTGTTCGGGGTATCTTCACCTCGACCAGAAGAGCAAAGAGTTGCTCCTCAACCTACTGCACCTACTGAAAATATTTATTATGAAATTCCTTCGGGTATGATAGAGAAACTGCTAGTTCATCCTTACACAGGAGATGGAACATTACATCCTGATATGCATCTAATCTATGTGGATGAAGTTTGTGGATTATTTAAGCTTGCAGGTTTGCCCGAGGATGAAGTCAAGAAGAAGGTCTTCCCTTTATCTTTGAAGGAGAAGGCATTGACATGGTATAGGCTATGTGATGATATTGGATCATGGAACTACAACCGATTGAAATTGGAATTTCATCAGAAGTTTTATCCTATGCATCTGGTTCATCGTGATCAGAATTATATATATAATTTTTGGCCTCGTGAAGGAGAAAGTATCACTCAAGCTTGGGGGAGGCTTAAGTCAATGTTATATTCATGCCCCAATCATGAGCTCCCAAGAGAAATTATTATTCAAAAAATTTATGCTCGGCTTTCTCATAATGATCGATCCATGCTCGATACTTCTTCTACTGGTTCTTTTATGAAGAAGACTATTGAATTAAAATGGGATTTATTGGAAAGAATTAAATGCAACTCTGAAGATTGGGAACTCGACGAAGGTAAGGAGTCAGGTATAAACCTTAAGTTTGATTGTGTTAAATCTTTTATGGATACCGATGCTTTTCGTGATTTTAGCACTAAATATGGACTTGACTCTGAGATAGTAGCTTCTTTTTGTGAATCTTTTGCTACTCATGGTGATCTCCCTAAGGAGAAGTGGTTTAAATATCATCCTCCCATTGAAGTTAAAGTAGTTGAACCTATTAAAGTTGAAGAAGAAACTACTACTTATAATGTTGATCCTATTGTTCCTACTGCTTATATTGAGAAACCACCTTTTCCTGTTAGAATAAAGGATCATGCTAAAGCTTCAACTGTGATTCGTAAGAGTTATACTAGAACACCTACACCCCCTGAGCAAATTAATGTTGAACCTAGTATTGCTATGGTTAAAGATCTCTTGGTTGATAATATTGATGGGCATGTTATTTATTTCTGTGATGAAGCTGCTAGAATTGCTAAACCCGATAGTAAAGATAAACATAGACCCGTTGTAGGCATGCCTGTTGTTTCAGTTAAAATAGGAGATCATTGTTATCATGGCTTATGTGATATGGGTGCTAGTGTGAGTGCAATTCCTTTTTCCTTATATAAAGAAATTATGAATGATATTGCACCTGCTGAGATAGAAGATATTGATGTTACTATTAAGCTTGCCAATAGAGATACTATTTCACCAATTGGGATTGTTAGAGATGTTGAAGTCTTGTGTGGGAAAATAAAATACCCTACTGATTTTCTTGTTCTTGCTTCCCCACAAGATGACTTTTGTCCCATCATATTTGGTAGACCTTTCTTGAATACAGTTAATGCTAAGATAGATTGCGAGAAAGATATTGTTACTGTCAGTTTAGGGGATATGTCTCATGATTTTAATTTCTCTAAATTTCGTAGACAACCCCATGATAAAGAATTACCTAGTAAGGATGAAATTATTGGTCTTTCTTCTATTGCCGTGCCTCCTACTGATCCCTTAGAACAATATTTGCTAGACCATGAGAATGATATGTTTATGAATGAAAGAAGGGAAATAGACAAGATATTATTTAATCAAGGGCCTATTTTGAAACACAATTTTCCTGTTGAAATCCTTGGGGATCCTCCTCCACCCAAGGGTGATCCCGTGTTTGAGCTTAAACAATTACCTGATACTTTGAAATATGCTTATCTCGATGAAAAGAAGATATATCCTGTTATTATTAGTGCTAACCTTTCAGAGCATGAAGAAAAGAAATTATTGAAAACTCTGAAGAAGCACCGTGCCACTATTGGATATACTCTTGATGATCTTAAGGGCATTAGTCCCACTCTATGTCAGCACAAAATTAATTTGGAGAAAGATGCTAAACCAGTTGTTGATCATCAATGACGGTTAAATCCTAAGATGAAAGAAGTGGTAAGAAATGAAATACTAAAGCTTCTGGAAGCAGGTATAATTTATCCTATTGCTGATAGTCAGTGGGTAAGTCCTGTTCATTGTGTCCCTAAGAAGGGAGGTATTACTGTTGTTCCTAATGATAAGAATGAATTGATTCCACAAAGAATTGTCACAGGTTATAGAATGGTAATTGATTTTCGCAAATTAAATAAAGCTACTAGAAAAGATCATTACCCTCTACCTTTTTATTAATCAAATGCTAGAAAGATTATCCAAACATACACATTTTTTCTTTCTAGATGGTTATTCTGGTTTTTTCTCAAATACCTGTGTCAAAGGATGATCAGGAAAAGACCACTTTTACTTGCCCTTTCGGTACCTTTGCTTATAGACATATGCCTTTTGGTTTCTGCAATGCACCTGCTACCTTTCAAAGATGTATGACTGCTATATTCTCTGATTTTTGTGAAAAGATTGTTGAGGTTTTCATGGATGATTTCTCCGTTTACGGAACTTCTTTTGATGATTGCTTAAGCAACCTTGATCGAGTTTTGCAGAGATGTGAAGAAACTAATCTTGTCTTGAATTGGGAGAAGTGCCACTTTATGGTTAATGAAGGTATTGTCTTGGGGCATAAAATTTCTGAAAGAGGTATTGAAGTTGATAAAGCTAAAGTAGATGCTATTGAAAAGATGCCGTGTCCTAAAGATATCAAAGGTATAAGAAGCTTCCTTGGCCATGCTGGTTTCTATAGGAGGTTTATTAAAGACTTCTCTAAAATTTCTAGGCCTCTCACTAATCTCTTGCAAAAAGATGTTCCTTTTGTTTTTGATGATGATTGTGTAGAAGCATTTGAAATACTTAAGAAAGCCTTGATTTCTGCACCTATTGTTCAACCACCTGATTGGAATTTACCCTTTGAAATTATGTGTGATGCTAGTGATTATGCTGTTGGGGCTGTTCTAGGGCAAAGAGTTGATAAGAAATTAAATGTTATTCATTATGCTAGTAAAACTCTAGACAGTGCCCAGAGGAATTATGCTACTACTGAAAAAGAATTTTTAGCAGTTGTCTTTGCTTGTGATAAGTTCAGATCCTATATTGTTGATTCCAAAGTAGCTGTTCACACTGATCATGCTGCTATTAAATATCTTATGGCAAAGAAAGATGCTAAACCTAGACTTATTAGATGGGTTCTCTTGCTACAAGAATTTGATTTGCATATTATTGATAGAAAGGGAGCTGAGAACCCCGTTGCAGACAACTTGTCTAGGTTAGAAAATGTTCTTGATGACCCACTTCCTATTGATGATAGCTTTCCTGATGAACAATTAGTTGTCATAAATGCTGCTCGTAATACTCCATGGTATGCTGATTATGCTAATTACATTGTTGCTAAATTTATACCACCTAGTTTCACATATCAGCAAAAGAAAAAGTTTTTCTATGATTTAAGACAATACTTTTGGGATGACCCACACCTTTATAAAGAAGTAGATGGTGTTATTAGACGTTGTGTACCTGAGCATGAACAGGAACAGATCCTACGCAAGTGCCACTCCGAGTCTTACTGAGGACACCACGCTGGAGATAGAACTGCACATAAAGTATTGCAATCTGGTTTTTATTGGCCCACTCTCTTCAAGGATGCTCGTAAGTTTGTCTTGTCTTGTGATGAATGCCAGAGAATTGGTAATATTAGTAGACGTCAGGAAATGCCTATGAATTATTCACTTGTTATTGAACCGTTCGATGTTTGGGGCTTTGATTATATGAGACCTTTTCCTTCCTCTAATGGGTATACACATATTTTAGTTGCTGTTGATTACGTTACTAAGTGGGTAGAAGCTATTCCAACTAGTAGTGCTGATCATAACACTTCTATTAAGATGCTTAAAGAAGTTATTTTTCCGAGGTTTGGAGTCCCTAGATATTTGATGACTGATGGTGGTTCACATTTTATTCATGGTGCTTTCCGTAAAATGCTTGCTAAGTATGATGTTAACCATAGAATTGCATCTCCATATCATCCTCAGTCTAGTGGTCAAGTAGAATTGAGCAATTGAGAGATTAAATTGATTTTGCAAAAGACTGTTAATAGATCTAGAAAGAATTGGTCCAAGAAACTTGATGATGCATTATGGGCTTATAGAACTGCTTATAAAAACCCTATGGGCATGTCTCCGTATAAAATGGTTTATGGAAAGGCATGTCACTTACCTCTTGAACTAGAACATAAGGCATATTGGGCTATTAAAGAGCTCAACTATGATTTCAAACTTGCTGGTGAGAAGAGGTTATTTGACATAAGCTCGCTTGATGAATGGAGAACCCAAGCCTATGAGAATGCCAAGTTGTTTAAAGAAAAAGTTAAAAGATGGCATGACAAAAGGATACAAAAGCGCTAGTTTAATATAGGTGATCATGTTTTGCTATACAACTCTCATTTAAGATTTTTTGCAGGAAAGCTTCTCTCTAAATGGGAAGGTCCTTACATTATCAAGGAGGTCTATCGTTCCGGTGCCATCAAAATCAATAACGCCGAAGGCACAAATCCGAAGGTGGTAAACGGTCAAAGAATCAAACATTATATCTCAGGTACTCCCATAAATGTTGAGACCAATATTATCGACACCGTAACACCAGAGGAGTACATAAGGGACACTTTCCAGAATGTTTCAGACTCTGAAAAGGAATAGGTATGTGGTACGGTAAGTAAACCGACTCCAAAACATTTACAATGATAATTTTTCTCCGTTTTGGAATATTTAAAAAATTAGGAAAATTAAAAGTAGTCCGAAAGAGACACAAGGCGACCACAAGGGTGGAGGGCGCGCCCTACCCCCCTGGGCGTGCCCCCCGACCTTGTGTCCACCTCGTGTGCCCTCCGGACTCTGTTTTCTTGCACAATACTTCTTTTGGTCGGTAAAAATTCATTATATAATCTCCCAAAGGTTTTGACCACCGTACCACGGCAAAATTCCCTGTTTTCGTTTTGAGCTGTTTCTGTAGCAGTTTTGGAGTAAGATGTCGTCCCAAGATTCAGAGGGAGCGAGCTATGTAGTTAATTACATTGCAGACCCCAAGGTTTATGGGGATGTGGAGCATTATGGTTGGACCACGGAGGAAGAAGAGGACTATGACTGGAAAGGAAAAGAAGAGACAAGTTCCGATGAAGAGGAAGTCCCACTACCCCAACCTGGGGACATGCACGTGGAGTTCAAAAAGTCAAGTCTTCCTAATAAAGCAAAGATACCTAAGATCGAGTTTATCCCTTTTCGTCTCTTGCAGGAAAACAAATAGGAACTATGTAAAAAGATATTAAGGCTTGAGCAGGAGATCGATGACTTAAGGGAGGAAAATGCTATCCTCAAGCGCAAGCTGAGAAGGAAGGATACTTCATCAACAACTCCATCATCACCACCTCCGAAGAAAGAGATCTAAATACATGGGTATGGGCACTCCCCTTGGCAACTGCCAAGCTTGGGGGAGGTGCCCCGGTATCGTATCACCATCACACCTCTACCTTTATCGTTTTTCTTAGTTTGATCCTTTTGGTTAAATTTTGATCTAGTAGAATAAAGTTTTAGTATGATCTAGCTTTGAGTTTTGTTTTGATCTCTATCTATGTAATCGAGTCCTTGAGTTATATATAATAAAGAGTAGTTTTGAGTTGAGGGCTTTGTTTTCTTTCTATGATCTTGAGGGAATAAAATGATAAAAAGAAATAAAAAGATCATATATTGATCTTATGGAGAGTAATAACTTCACATATAAAGAGTATGATGAATAAAATTTGTTGGGAGTTGACAAACATAGTTTTGGTCATTGTTGCAATTAATAGGAAGTAATAAAGAAAGAGAGGCTTCACATATAAATATACTATCTTGGACATCTTTTGTAATTGTGAGCACTCATCAAAATATGACATGCTAAAAAGTTGATGTTGGACAAGGAAGACAACATAATGGGTTATGTTTTCTTATATCCGAATAGAAGTTATATTGTCATGGATCCTCCAACATGTTGAGCTTGCCTTTCCCTCTCATGCTAGCCAAATTCTTTGCACCAAGTAGAGATACTACTTGTGCTTCCAAACATCCCTAAACACAGTTTTGCCATGAGAGTCCACCATACCTACCTATGGATTGAGTAAGATCCTTCAAGTAAGTTGTCATCGGTGCAAGCAATAAAAATTGCTCTCTAAATATGTATGATCTATTAGTGTGAAGAAAATATGCTTTATACGAACTTGTGATATGGAAGAAATAAAAGCGACGGACTGCATAATAAAGTTCTTTATCACAAGCGGCAATATAAAGTGACGTTCTTTTGCATTAAGATTTTGTGCATCCAACCATAAAAGCGCATGACAACCTCTGCTTCCCTCTGTGAAGGGCCTATCTTTTTTACTTTTATCTTCTACCCTTATACAAGAGTCATGGTGATCTTCACCTTTCCTTTTTACACTTTTTCCTTTGGCAATCACTATGTGTTGGAGAAAGATCCAGATATATATATATATATATATATATATATATATATATATATATCCACTCGGATGTAGGTTATCATAAAGTATTATTGTTGACATTACCCTTGAGGTAAAAGGTTGGGAGGCGAAACTATAAGCCCCTATCTTTCTCTGTGTCCGATGGAAACTTTGAACCCATAAGTATCGCGTGAGTGTTAGTAATTGTGAAAGACTAAATGATAGTTGAGTATGTGGACTTGCTGAAAAGCTCTTATATTGACTCTTTTCGATGTTATGATAAATTGAAATTGCTTCAATGACTGAGATCATAGTTTGTTAGTTTTCAATGAAGTTTTTGATTCATACTTTACCTTGTGAACGAATTGTTACTTTAGCATAAGAAATTATATGACAATATATGTGCTGTTCTAAAGATGATCATGATGCCCTCATGTCCGTATTTTATTTTATCGACACCTCTATCTATAAACATGTGGACATATTTTTCGATATCGTCTTTCGCTTGAGGACAAGCGAGGTCTAAGCTTGGGGGAGTTGATACGTCCATTTTGTATCATGCTTTTATATCAATATTTATTGCATTATGGGCTGTTATTACACATTATGGCACAATACTTATGCCTTTTGTCTCTTATTTTACAAGGTTTACATGAAGAGGGAGAATGCCGGCAGCTGGAATTCTGGGCTGGAAAAGGAGCAAATATTAGAGACCTATTCTGCACAACTCCAAAAGTCCTGAAACTTCACGGAGAGTCATTTTGGATTTAATAAAAAATATCGGGCGAAGAAAGTACTAGAGGGGGGTCACCTACCATCCACAAGGGTGGAGGGCGCGCCCTACCCCCTGGGCGCGCCCCCCGTCCTTGTGGGCCACCTGGCAGGCCCCCGACGTCCATCTTCTGCTATATGGTGTGTTTTGACCTAGAAAAAAATAAGGAGGAAGCTTTCGGGATGAAGCGCCGCCGTCTCGAGGTGGAACCTAGGCAGAACCAATCTAGAACTCCGGCAGAGCTGTTTTGCCGGGGAAACATCCCTCCCGGAGGGGGAAATCATCACCATCAATCCTCTCATCGAGAGGGGGTCAATCTCCATCAACATCTTCACCAGCACCATCTCCTCACAAACTCTAGTTCATCTCTTGTATCCGATCTTTGTCTCAAAACCTCAGATTGGTACCTATGGGTTGCTAGTAGTGTTGATTACTCCTTGTAGTTGATGCTAGTTGGTTTATTCGGTGGAAGATCATTTGTTCAGATCCTTAATGATAATTAATACTCCTCTGATTATGAACATGAATATGCTTTGTGAGTAGTTACGTTTGATCCTGAGGACGTGGGAGAAGTCTTGTTATAAGTAATCATGTGAATTTGGTATTCGTTCGATATTTTGATGAGATGTATGTTGTCTTTCCTCTAGTGGTGTTATGTGAGCGTCGACTACATGAAACTTCACCATGATTTGGGCCTAGGGGAAGGCATTGGGAAGTAATAAGTAGATGATGGGTTGCTAGAGTGACAGAAGCTTAAACCCTAGTTTATGCGTTGCTTCGTAAGGGGCTGATTTGGATCCATATGTTTCATGCTATGGTTAGATTTATCTTAATTCTTCTTTCGTAGTTGCGGATGCTTGCGAGAGGGGTTAATCATAAGTGGGAGGCTTGTCCAAGGAAGGGCAGCACCCAAGCACCGGTCCACCCACATATCAAATTATCAAAGTAACGAACGCGAATCATATGAGCATGATGAAAACTAACTTGACAACAATTCCCATGTGTCCTCGGGAGCGCTTTGCTTTATATAAGAGTTCGTCCAGGCTCGTCCTTTGCTACAAAAAGGATTGGGACACCTTGCTGCACCTTGTTTACTTTCATTACTTATTACCCGTTACGAATTATCTTATCACACAACAATTTCAGTGCTTGTAGAGAATACCTTGCTGAAAATCGCTTGTCATTTCCTTCTGCTCCTCGTTGGGTTCGACACTCTTACTTATCGAAAGGACTACGATAGATCCCCTATACTTGTGGGTCATCACCATCTAGCTACTAGCTATGGACCCGTAGGTCTGTGGTAAAGTACTCACACATCATCGGAAGGGCAGGAAGTTTGATGTAGAGGTCCTCCGTGATCGAATTCCCCTCCGGCGGAGTACCGGAACAGGTCTCCAGATGGGATCTCACGAGGACAGAAACTTGCAGCGGCGGAAAAGTATTTTTGGTGTGCCCTCTGGTATACAGGGAATATTTGGGTATTTATAGAGCAAATATTAGGTTAGAGGAGCATAAGGGGGCCCACAAGCCTGCCCCCCCTAGGGTGCGCCCTCCGAGCATGTCGCCAACTGGTGGCCCCTCTGACCTTCTCCCGAAGGTTCCTGGGTGTCTTCTGGTCCAAGAAAAATACTCAAAAAGTTTTGTTCCGTTTGGAGTCCGTTTGGTATTGATTTTCTGTAAAAGACTAAAACAAGGAAAAAACAACAACTGGCACTGGGCACTAGGTTAATAGGTTTGTCCCAAAAAATGATATAAAATAGCATAATAATACATATAAAACAACCAAGATGGATAATATAATAGCATGGAACAATAAAAGATTATAGATACGTTGAAGACGTATCACCCACAAGCTCAGAGGGCACGACCCCCCAACCCTGGGCGCACCCAGCAGGCTTGTGGCCACATCGTAGGTCGGTTGGGGTTGTCCTTCTGCCGCTGAGAAGCTAATATCCGGATAAAAATCCCTCAAAATTTCAGCCCAATCGGAGTTACGGATCTCCGAGAATTTAAGAAACGGTTTTTGGCCAGAAAACAGGAATGCGAAACAGAAGAGAACAGAGAGAGATCAAATGTCGGTGGGGCTCCTGCCCTCTGAGAGCCATGGAAGCCATGGACCAGAGGGGAAACTCTCCTCTCATCTAGGGGGGAGGCCAAGCAAGAAGAAGAATAAGGAGGGGGGCTCTCTCCCCTTCTCTCCCGGTGGCGTTGGACTGCCGCCGGGGCAACCATCGTGACTGCGATCTACACCAACAACTTCGCCGCCGTCATTACAACCTCTCTCCCCCTCTATGAAGCGGTGTAACAACTCTTCTCCCTGTTGTAATCTCTACTTAAACACGGTGCTTAATGCTATATATTATTATCCAATGATGTGTGGCAATCCTATGATGTTTGAGTAGATTTCTTTTGTCCTACGGGTTAATTGTGGTATGGTGTGGTTGATATAAGTTGTATGTTGAATTGGTGTTGTCCTATGGTGTCCTCCGTATCGCGCAAGCGCGTGGGATTACCGATGTAGGGTTTTGCAATACGTTCATGATTCACTTATAGTGGGTGGCGAGAGTGACATGAACTTATACCCGAGTATGGGGGTTGTTGCATATGGGAGTAAAGAGGACTTTATACTTAATTCTATGGTTGGGTTTTACCTTAATGATCTTTAGTACTTGCGGATGCTTGCTAGAGTCCCAATCATAATTGCATATGATCCAAGTACGGAAAGTTTGTTAGCTCATGCTTCTCCCTCGTTGCATATGAGAAGTATCTATCGTGTTATATTCAATTGCCTAGGGACAAATCCTTCTCTTGTGTTACAAAAAGCTTTCTACTATACAACTAACTTTTATTATCTTGAAAATTACTCCTAGTTTTATTCTCACAAAGTAGCTCTAGTTCTACACCTACAAAATAGTTTCATACTTGTTCTAGGTAAAACAAACATTAAGTGTGCATAGAGTTGTATCGGTGGTCGATAGAACTTGAAGTGACTATAAATTATTCCTTTAGCTCCTTGTTGGGTTCAACACTCTTATTTATCAAAAAAGCTACAATTGATCCCCTACACTTGTGGGTTATCAACGGCGCTCCTGTGCCACAAGGAGAGAGAGGCCTCCCTCCTTCTTCTTATTTCTAGGACTTTCCTCTAGATGGGAGAAGGGTTCCTCCTCTTGTCCTTGGCCTCCATGGCTCCCGGAGGGCAGGAGCCCCTCCGAGATGGGATCCCCCTTCTCTTTTTTCTCGGTGTTTACCTCTTTGTTTCGGTACTATTTTCTGGCCGAGCACCATTTCTAATATATCTGGAGATCCATAATTTTGATCGGTCTGAAAGTTTAAGTGATTTTTTCCATAAGATCAACTTTCTTGCAGCGAAAGAAGAGGTCCAACCGGGTTACGGAGCAGCCACACTCCCCCATGGCACGTACAGGGACCAGGGTGCACCACATGGCCATGCCACTCCATCGTGCACCACCTTACATTTATTCATTCACCCAAAATTCTGATAATTCCCATAAAAATCACAAAAAAATTCAGGTTATTCCAGCTCCATGAATTTTTCATCTAAAACCCCCAAAACAATAGAAAACAGGAACTGACATTTGACACCGGGTTAATAGGTTATTCCAAATAAGATAATGTAAAGTTTTTCCAAAATATGTAAAAGTGGTATGCTAATAGCATGAAATAATAAAAATTATAGATACGTCATAGACATATCAGCATCCCAAGCTTAATCCCTACTCGTCCTCGAGTAGGTAGTTGATAAAACAAAGATAATTTTTTATGTTGCATGCATGCTACATAGCATAATCTTGATCAAATGATATAAAGTGTTGTGAACTCAAGATAAAAGTGATTCAAAGCAATAGCTTGTAGTTAATAACAAGCAAGTAACATCACGGTTCAATGCATTCATGCAATACCAATCAATACTTGTATGTATCGCATTCATGTCCCCAATTGCTCAAGGCTTTATCATATCCAAACACCTTATCATAACACAACCCAGAGTGTCGATCAAGTAACCAATCACATGACTCTCCCTTTTGAGCTACTTAGTACCCACGTGATGCCTAAGACACGAGCTTTGACCTTTGCACTTACAAAAGTAAAATAGAATAATGATGGATGTTTTGGGAGAAGTCAAAAACTAGGAAAGTCTCACACCAACGCAGCTTTCCGTTAGGCAATGGAGAGGCCTTATCATCAATATTGGTTCAAGGAGTAGGGATTGCCATGCAACTGATGCAATAGAGCTACAAGCGGATGAAAGCTCTCCAAATGATCTAGTGGGATGTGCATCCAACTTGCTCACACACAAACCTAGAGCATTTGAAGCTCGCCACGGGAATAGGCAAACAAGTTCTATAATGTAAAAGATTCCCAACTAGTATGATGATAAAACATATGAAAACTCTCTATATGAAGTACATGGTGCTACTTTGAAGCTTAAGTGTGTGCAAAGGACAGTAGCATGTCGTCTCTCTCTTTATTCTCTCTCCTTTTTTTATTGGGCTCTTTTTGGCCTCTTTTTTGTTCTCTTTTTTATTCCTCACAGGTAGGGTGACACTCTAGATGACATCCCATTTTTATTTACTCATAACTCAAAATATAAATTATGACTACAAATGAATGCCTCTGGAAGTATACTAGGATGTGCAATGATCTAGCATAACATGTGAAATAATGATGAATGGTAGCCTTGCCACAAAGTATATTAGCTCTCTATGATCATGCAAACCAAAATGACAATGAACAACATAAGTAATGTAATGTAATAAAGTAATATTGGAAGTTGCATGGCAATATATCTCGGAATGCCTATGGAAATGCCATAATAGCTAGGTATGGTGGTTATTCTTTTACAAAGCTAGGTGTTTAATGTGTAGGAGAAGAAGTGGGAGTTCTCCCACGGAGTTTGGATGCACTGACGAAGTATGCACCATGTCTTGATGTGATAGTGGGGAATGCACGGTACCAAAGAAGCTAGCAAATATGGATAGGTGGAAATGCATGTAAGATCGCAACCCGAGCTTGAACACTCTACTAGTACATTGTAAGATCGAAGAAGATAGGTCTAGAGGGGGGGGGGGGTGAATAGACACTTAACCAACCAAAGGTGCTGTTTTTAGTTTTCTTGAAACTTAGGCAGATTTTGGCACAAGTTAAGATTCACCAAGAGTTTCTACACATGTATATCTAGAGATAGAGCAGTGGAAAAAGTAAATCATGCAATAGTGCGAAATGTAAGGGGTACAGTCAGAAGATCAAACACAATGAAGACACGATGATTTTTGGCATGGTTCCGATAGGTGGTGTGCTACTTCTTGAGCTTGCGTTGGTTTTTTCCCTTGAAGAGGAAAGGGTGATGCAGCAAAGTAGAGATAAGTATTTCCCTCAGTTAAGAACCATCAATCCAGTAGGAGATACATGCAAGTCTCCAATCTATGCACCTACACAAACAATCAAACACTTGCACTCAACGCGATAAAGGGGTTGTCAATCCCTTCACGGTCACTTACAAAGGTGAGATCTGATAGAGATAGATATAAAAGCTTACTAAAACGTAAAACAAAGTAAAAGTAAATAAATTGCAGCAAGGTATTTTTGGGTTTTTTGGTTTATAGATCTGAAAATATATGATGGAAAATAGACCCAGGGGCCATAGGTTTCACTAGAGGCTTCTCTCTTGAAGGCAAATAATACGGTGGGTGAACAAATTACTGTCGAGCAATTGATAGAAAAGCGCAAAGTTATGACGACATCCAAGGCAATGATTATGAATATAGGCATCACGTCCGTGTCAAGTAGACCGACTCCTGCCTGCATCTACTACTATTACTCCACACATCGACCGCTATCCAGCATGCATCTAGAGTATTAAGTTCAAAAGAACGGAGTAACGCCTTAAGTAAGATGACATGATGTAGAGGGATAAACTCAAGCAATATGATGAAAACCCCATCTTTTTACCCTTGATGGCAACAATACAATACGTCCCTCGCTACCCCTACTTTGTCACTGGGTGAGGACACCGCAAGATTGAACCCAAAACTAAGCACCTCCCGCATTGCAAGAAGAACCAATCTAGTTGGCCAAACCAAACCGATAATTCGAAGAGAAATACAAAGATATCAAATCATGCATATAAGAATTCAGAGAAGATTCAAATAATATTCATAGATAAACTGATCATAAATCCAAAATTCATTGGATCTCGACAAACACACCGCAAAAGAATATTACATCGGATAGATCTCCAAGAACAACGAGGAAAACATGGTATTGAGGATCAAAGAGAGAGAAGAAGCCATCTAGCTACTAGCTATGGACCCGTAGGTTTGTGGTAAACTACTCACGCTTCATCGAAAGGGCAATAGAGTTGATGTAGAAGCCCTCCGTGATCGAATCCCCCTCCAGCAGGATGCCGGAAAAGGCCCCAAGATGGGATCTCACGGAAACAGAAGGTTATGACGGTGGAAAAGTATTTTCGTTGATGCTTCTGGTCGTTTGGGAATATTTCTGAATTTATAGGCCAAGAATTAGGGTTGGAGGACTCCCGGGGGGGCCACAAGCCAGGGGCCGCCCCCCCTAGGGCGTGCCCTGAGGGCTTGTGGAGTCCTCAGGACTCTTCTGCCTTCCTCTCCAAGTCCTACGTGTGTCTTCTGGTCCAAGAAAAATCATCGCGAAAGTTTTATTCCGTTTGGACTCCGTTTGATATTCCTTTTCTGTAAAACTCAAAAACAAGGAAAAAACATAAACTGGCACTGGGCTCCAGGTTAATAAGTTAGTCCAAAAAATAATATAAAATAGCATATTAATGCATATAAAACATCCAAAACAGATAATATAATAGCATTGAACAATCAAAAATTATAGATACATTGGAGATGTATCATGGTGCTATCGTACGCCCATGTTGATGGAGACTTCAACTCATGGAGGGTAACTCTTGCGCGAGTCCATGGATGGCTCTACCCACGAAGGGTCCACGAAGAAGCAACCTTGTATATTCCACCATGGCTTCCATCCACGAAGGACTAGCCTCACTTGGGTAGATCTTCATGAAGTAGGTGATCTCCTTGCCCTTACAAACTCCTTGGTTCAACTCCACATGATCTTGGAGGCTCCAAAGTGACACCTAACCAATCTAGGAGACACCACTCTCCAAAAGGTAATAGATGTTGTGTTGGTGATGAACTCCTTGCTCTTGTGCTTTAAATGATAGTCTCCTCAACACTCAATCTCTCTCACACAGATTTGGCTTGGGTAGGATAAGGATTGGAGTGGAAAGCAATTTGAAGAGGCTAGAAATCAAGGTTCAAATGGTAGGAATGGAGTCTCTTGATCTCAACACACGAGTTGGTGGTTCTCTCTCAGAAAATGAATGGTGGAAGTGTAGTTTCGTTCTGATGGCTCTCTTAGAGAGTGAGTGGTGGTGGAGGGGAATAAATAGACAGCACCAAAAATCCAACTATTACAAGCTTTTAACCCAACTCGGTGGCACCGATATGATAATCTCGGTGAGACCGACTAGTGCAAAAGACTTGACTGTTAGACTTTTCGATGAGACCAATTATACCAACTCGGTGGGACCGAAGAGCAATGGATAGGGCAAAACCTCATCTCGGTGGGACCAAAGTAACACAATAATAAGGCAACAGAGAGTTGGCAAGCCATCTCGGTGGCACCTGTT
This sequence comes from Thinopyrum elongatum, assembly GCA_011799875.1. Lineage (NCBI taxonomy): Eukaryota > Viridiplantae > Streptophyta > Magnoliopsida > Poales > Poaceae > Thinopyrum > Thinopyrum elongatum. Next base: position 399,379,737 of record CM022300.1, read on the forward strand.
GAAAGAACTCGGTTAGACCGAAATAATTACAACAGGTGACAGAGAGTATGCAAGGCCGTCTCGGTGGGACCGAGAACCATTTCGGTCAGACCGAATTGTTAGGGTTTTGGCTGTGGCAAAGAAATGATCATCTTGGTGGGTCTGGAGTAGGTGATATCGGTGGGACCGAAGTGATGAATTAGGGTTTGGACATATGTGTTTGGGAAAGTGATGGAGGGTCTTTGGAGCAATATCATCAAGCACTTGAGCAACAACCTCATCAACAATTCTTCATCCCCTTTTAATAGTATTGGCTTTCCTAAGGGGCTCAATGTGATCTTGGATCACTAAACCAAAAATGTAGAGTCTTGGGGTAGCCAATTCTTGCCCTTGACATTTTGAAGGGGTCCACATCCTCATGTCCTTGCCATGCCGTTGTTGAACTTGTCTCAAATATTCTAGGTAAAAGTATTAGTCCAACAATATGTATGTTGACATTAATTACCAAAACCACTAAGGGAGCAAATGTGCTTTCAATCTCCACCTTTTTGGTAATTGATGACAACATACATCAAAGCTTCAAATAAAAATATAGTAATTAGTACATTAAAGCTTTGAAAGGGCATGTAACATGCATAAGCTCCCCTACAAGTGTGCAGTCATGTTTATGATGGAAGCTGAAGAGATGTGAATGTGCAACAGGAAGGAATGAGTAATGAGTTACATGTATCTTGGCTGTATGCATCAAAGAAACATGGTGAGAGAAATAACCTTCATGTCCGTGATTCTTTCTTGCAAACAATATGTGCGACAAGCAAGAGATCATCATGCGCATGAGTTAGATGCATATACTTACCTTGAGATTTTTGAACTAGTTCTTCAAGAAATAAGCTTGAGAAAACAAGGTTAGATAACACAAGAAAATTTCAACCAAGAAAGAGTCACAAGATTCACAAGAGTACCAAGACTGGGATGACATGTATTTGATGAGTATCACTGGGTGAGTACTTCTTTAGATATAGACATGTCCCCAAAGGATTTAATATGATTTGCAGTAATATTTCAAGGATTTTTCTCCCCTAAACTTGAACTTCCTCTCCCCCTGAATCTAGCATTGGATAATGGGAGTAGGTAGGGTGAGACAAAATCAGAGCAAAAACTACTCATCAAGCTAAACTTAAAAACAACATGTCTCTCCCCTCTTAGAAACATGTAGAATCTCTCCTTTGTTAGAAATGCATCTCTCTTCCTTAGCAAGTGCCTTTTTATATGGAAGAGACTTGAAGATAAGCTTTGATGTGCATCTCTCTCCCCCTTTGACATCAATTTCCAAGAAGGGTTGGCTTCAAGGTTATGAGTTAAGTGAGTGTGGTCACTACAAAAAAATACACTTCCGTGATGATACATGTTTGTCACAGTAGGTCACATTTTCTATCATGCATGTACATCCATGACGATTTTATGATAGAATCAAGATAGTCATACCTGTGCTGTCGTAGAAGTGTTCCATGACAATACCAAAATTATCATCACAGAAGTGTTCACTTCCATGACGATAAATGACGCGTCATGGAAGTGATTTCATCAAGGGTAACTGACACATGGCATCCACCGTAATGGGTCGCCGTTAATCTATCGAGTCCGGTTTTGGATCCAATAACCCGTTAACAGCAACGACCAATGGCGATTTTCCACATGTAGAATTCTCATTGGCCGGAGGAAACACGTGTCAGCTCATTATTGGGTCAGATACATGCCTATGATATGTCGACACGTGCGACGGCCCAACACTGGCCCATTTAGCTTACAAAGACGACCCGTTTGACTTGGTTAAAAGATAGCGGGCCGGCCCATGAAAAGCCTGTTAACGGTCTGTTCGCATATAGCCCATTTTACGGCCCGGTAACTCACGGCCCGTTATGGCGTTCCCGAAATCGGCCCAACAGCGTCATGTGGGCCGTCCAGTATAATACCAGCCTGTTTCATTTTCGGCCCATGTATGGCCCATGACGTCTTTCGGCCCATACGAGGCCTTTCGTATCTTTGGGCCCTTTAATGGGTCGCGGTGACTCTGGCCCATAATAAACAGTAAATTTCTTTATGCCCAGTAACGGCCCATGATTCACATGGGCCGTTTCCAGCCCGTGTTAGCTTTCGGCCTACTGACGGCCCATACATTATTGGGCTCCTTTCTGGCCCTCGATTACTTCTGGCCCGTTACTGGCTTGTTCCCCTAATGGGCCAAATTCAGCCCGTGGTTAGAATCGGCCCGTTTGTGGCCTGTTAACCCGTTGCACCGTTTCCAGCCCGTCCTATATTCTGGCCCATTAACGACCCGTTATGCGTGTGACAGAATTAAGCCTTTGCTGTCTTCTGGCCTGTTAACGGCCCGTTACCATGCTGGCCCGATACCAATTATGCACGTTTACGGCCCATGTGGGCCCATTTATCTGATGGCCTGAGGCCCACTGAATCTATGGGCCGTTGGAGGCCCATTTATCCGACGGCCCGTAGGAGGCCCATGGGTCCTTCGGCCCGTAGCAGGCTCAAGGTTACCACAGTCCGTATATGGCCCATGGTTGTTGCGGCCACTAGCAAACCAAGGAAAAAGAAGACTAGGGAAATAAATAAGCCAGAAACTAACGCTAGGCTATTAAGGCGATTGCACAGATTACATCCACTGGGCATCAAAGTTCGCCACCAGTGCAAATATAGGGAACACCCTACACTATACAAAAATGGCTTGCTGTTTTCTTCAGCCAGTCGCTGCACGTTAAGAACAAATTTTGTATCACAACAAAACAAATTGCAACCATAAAACAAAAGGAAGGTTGGCATAAAAGTTAACAGTCCGATAGATAAATGCACCACCAGAAGTTCAGAAGCTCAGTTCATTTGACCTGACTGTTACGTTTTCATGCTGTACTGTCCGATGGAGCACCATAACCTTCGCCTTCATTTCTCCTAGGCTCCTGAACAACATAGCAAATGTCTGATAGTCTGGTTTCAAAACCATGCATATCTTGATGACATCGAACAATGGTTGTCCTTGTTTCACAAAGGGTCTCTGTTAGGGAATGGACTTGTGTCTGGAGCGCAGATATAACATTGTTTTGAGCTTGCACATCTTGATCATGAGGCAGCTTGGACGAGATTGCCTTAACAACCAACCCAGTATTACGCAGGAATGTGCTTTTGGCAATGTTAGTGGACAGGTACTGACCCACTGCAGCAAGAGGTGACATTGCGGTTATAGTTGCCTCGTCACCTTCAGAAGGTGGCGGTTCCACCATTTGTTCCATAGCTTGCTGAAAAGTTGAGTTTTTACATTAGTAGTACCAGAACAGAAGATATTAAGGAGGCAGCAAAACCAAACAAAATAGCTTTGGTCTATATAAAGAACTTATTCTGGTGAACCCGTGTAAAATATTAGTTGTATTTTACTGCAAAGTACATAATAAAACATGGTTCCAAACATATGACCATGTACCATGGCTAATGTATTGTCTATTTCTTCACATTGTATTAACAGCTAAGGATAAAGAGACAAAGTTTATAATACGGTAAGCATAGTATGACATCATTCACATCACAAAACAACTGAGAACAGACAAACAGGCAATTGTAACGTTGTGTAGACAAGTCCAGCACGGAACTAGATTACAGATCAAGATCAAAGGAACATCACTCCTCTCTTTTAAACTTTGTAAGGTGCAATGATACGCTAAGACAATTGTGTATAAAATTGAAAAGAGTAATAGACATTGGCTGCAAACCATGCAGTTCAATGCACAAGTCAGAGTAAGTAGTAGTTAAAAGGCATGAGGATTAAGGACTTACAACAGTGGCTTTAACTGGTGTAGTCATGCCCTTTGTCTTGCTGGTGTGACAGTCCTTGAAGATTTCCACAGCATTTGGTTTAGGTACTTTTTGGTCCTTACGGGATTTCCTCTGCATTTGGAACAAGTCAATATATATCTGATAATATGGCACAGCGAAAAGAGTGAAACAACAGCTAATTACAAGAGTCTCGCAGTGTGCAATATAGCTACGAGATCCTGTCGTGTGTTGGAATTTCACTTTCGTACGGTTGGCCTTGTTCTTTGAACAGTTCACCTACAAGAAGATAGATTTGTGCGGCACATGCATAAATAGGAGTTCAACATGTGATCTGATCACATATATATAATGTACTTGATACTTTGGATCAGACCAGTGTTTAACGAGGCCTCTTCAGTCTTCATCCGATATATTTTCCACTGGAGATGTTTGGACAAGTTCACTGTTAGCCTTGCCTTCAAAGTGAGTTTTCCTCAAGTTATACCGATACTGTCGCAGAGCAGACTTGAAAACATGGGTGCATGCTTGTCTGGTTGCAACATCTTGGCTATCCAACTTGAACCTCATCTGTTGAAAATTATGGGAGTCTCATTACCAGCAACCTAGAAAGTATGGGACAGACCAAGACGATATTACTAATTTCCATACATAACCATACTTATAGATAAATGGTCGAGGAAGGTGTTGAACTGGGTTTCGTCTTTGTCATTCCTGTACTGAATCCATGTTGGGAGGATACGTTCATGACACCTAATGGCAACCGCTGCCTCTGATACTAACTTGGCTGACTCTGTAGCATCACGTGGCCTTTTTAAACCTGCCTCAAAACGGATCTCCATTCTTCCTCCTCTAGATTTAGTTAACCTATCGAGCATTATCCCTAATGTCTATTTCCTCTTGCGCCTAGGTGCTAGTCCAACAACGAATATAGGAAGTGTTAGTGTACATCAAACTGTGAGACTACGTATAAAGAAGCATGCAACCGTAACTTGACTCCAGCAACTACCTTCTTATTGTTGAAGCTCACAAGGTTCATCTGATCTTGCCAACTCGTCTTGTGTCAAGAGTGCTTCGGAAGTAGTGTCAGGTGGCAAGGGAGCTTGGGAACGTGCTGCTAGCTGAGTTGACAAACGAGTAACTCGTGCAGCTGGTGGTACTATGGAAGGTGTTGCAACAACTAGGGCTGTCACTGCTTGTTTGGTGGCAGCTATTAGTTATGTTTGGATTGTTTTGCAGCTGGTGTAGAACGAGATACCGTGTTTGTACAATTTTCTGGTGGACTTTGACCTTCTATTGCACCATCAGTACCAGCAGAATCTGCATAATTCTTCCGCTTCCGTTTCCGTGCGTCCTGAGTACTAACACCATCCCCTGCCATTCTGTGTTCCTTCCTCTTTCTCTATGCCATGTCAAGTCAAGCCGACAAGAAAAAGGAATAAAAATTTAGTTCTTCAAAACAAATTGATGCGTGATACAGACGAACTGAACGTTGATGTTAGACAACCGCATGATAGGAGGATGTAATATGTACGAAAAATAGGACGGCATGAGATAATCAGAACTATGATGTGTAAACTAAGCAGAAGGCATTTCAATAAATTAGAAGCAATGCAATGGAAGGTAGACACCATATGAAAGATGCTACAAATATCGCTCTGCCAAGTTAATAGTGTCTCGTCATAACTGGAATTTAAACAAATGTGAAGCAGTACAAGAAATAAATCATATGCAAGATGCAAACAACATCACACTACCAAGTTAAAGGTCTCTCGTCATTAGTGCCATTGCATATTCACAACATTGCATATTCACAGCTATGATGTGTAAACTAAGCAGAAGGTATTTCAACAAATTAGAAGCAATGAAAGCTAGACACCATATGTAAGACGCAACGAATATCACTCTACCAAGTTAAAATTGTCTCGTCATTAGTGCCATTTCAACAAATTAGTAGTACAAGCTAGAAAATAATGCGAGATGTGAACTATATCAGACTCCCAAGTTAAATGTGTCTTGTGAAAAGTGATTGTTGTAGGTTACACAACAGTAGTACTTTGATGTAAGAATATGGTGTGATAGACAGATATTGTATGTTCTAGAAACAAGAACACGTGTCTTATTCACAAGTATAATGTGTAAAGTAAGCAGATGGAATTCAACAAAATTAGAAGCAATACAAGCTAGACATCATACATAACATGCAACCACATATAACAGTGCCATGTTAGAGGGAGCATCTGTGATGGTGGACAAGGGGAGACGTGCTCATCATCAACACAGCTATGTTGAGTGTCTATGCATGTGTTGTCTTCCAAATCTTGTTGGGGGGGTGGCGGAGTAGAATGTGTAGAGGCCCTTCATTTCAGTTGTTTGTAAGGAGCACCTTTATCCACTGCCTTGCTAATTTCCTTCTGCTTTATTGATTTTGCATTGTCAAGTAAAACCGACAAGAAAAAGCAATAAAATTCACTCTTCAGAACTCACTCATGCATGATACTGACAATCACTACCTTGATGTAAGGCAAACACATGATACGAGGATGGAATATGTACGAAAAACAGGATGGCATGGCATATTCACAACTATTTGTGTAAACTAAGCAGAAGTAATTTAATCAAATTACAAGCAATACAAGCTAGACACCGTATGCAACATGCAAGACAATATCACACTGCCAAGCTATAGAAAGCACCTGGCATGCCGGTTTCGCCGGAAGACCGCCATCAGTCCCTGCCTTAATTTTTTCGTTCCTCTTTCTTAATTTTATTGCCTTGTCAAGTCAAACCCACAAGAAAAATGAATAAAATTTCACTTTTCAGAACTCATTGATGCAGGATGCTGACGAGCAATACTTTAATGTAAGGCGACTGCATGATAGGACGATTGAATGTGTAAGAAAAAAGGACAGCATTGCATATTCACAGCTATGATGTGTAAACTAAGCAGAAGGCATTTCAACAAATTAGAAGCAATGAAAGCTTGACACCATATGAAAGATGCAACGAATATCACTCTACCAAGTTAAAATTGTCGTGTCATAAGTGCCATTACAACAAATTAGAAGTAGTACAAGCTAGAAAAGAATGTGAGATGTAACCTATATCACACTCCCAAGTTAAATGTGTCTTATGATAAGTGATTGTTGTAGGTTACACAACAGTAGTACTTTGATGTAAGAACATGGTGTGATAGACAGATATTGTATGTTCTAGAAACAGGAACACGTGTCTTATTCACAAGTACAATGTGTAAAGTAAGCAGATGGAATTCAACAAAATTAGAAGCAATACAAGCTAGACATCATACATAACATGCAACCACATATAACAGTGCCAAGTTAGAGGGAGCACCTGTGGTTGTGGACTAGGGGAGACGTGCTCATCATCAACACAGCTACATTGAGTGTCTATGCATGTGTTGTCTTGCAAATCTTCTTGGGGGGATGGCGGAGTAGAATCTGTAGAGGCCCTCCATTTCAGTTGTTTGGAAGGAGCACCTTTATCCACTGCCTTGCTAATTTCCTTCCGCTTTATTGATTTTGCATTGTCAAGTAAAACCGACAAGAAAAAGCAATAAAATTCACTCTTCAGAACTCATTCATGCATGATACTGACAATCACTACTTTGATGTAAGGCAAACACATGATACGAGGATGGAATATGTATGAAAATAGGAGGGCATGGCATATTCACAACTTTTTGTGTAAACTAAGCAGAAGCCATTTCAACAAATTAGAATCAATGCAAGGTAGACACCACATGAAAGATGTAACCAATATGACTGGCAAGTTAAAAGCGTCCCATCATAAATGGCGTCTCAACAAATTAGAAGCAGTGCATGCTATAAATCATATGAAAGATGCAACCAATATCACTCGGCATATATTAAAGGTGTCTCGTCATAATTGATTGATGCGGGATACAAAAAAACAGTAGTTTTATGTAAGGACATGCTTAATAGACAGATGTACTATGTACCAAAAACAGGAAGGCATGTCACATTAACAGGTATAATGTATAAACTAAGCAGAATAGCACATGCAATTTAACCAGATTGGAAGAATTACAATCTAGACACTATATGCAACATGCAACCACGTATCACGCTGCTAAGTTAGAGCAAGCACATGCGATGGTGGTGTAGGGGAAATGCGGCCATCAACTACAGAGCTACGTTGACTATCTTCATCTAGCATTGCTGTTTCTTGAGAATCATGTGGGGAGGCTGACACTGCATTCTTTAAAAGAGGATCTTTTCTCACAGTAATCCATTGGCCTGACTGTCTCATCATAAGTGATTGATGAGGGATACACAAGAGCATTAGTTTGATGTAAGAACATGGTTAATAGACAGATGTAGTAGTATGTACCAAAAACAGGAAGGCATGTCATATTCAAAGGTATAATGTGTAAGCTAAGCAGATGCAATTTAACCAAATTGGAAGCAATACAAGCTAGAGACCCGACTGGAGTGGTGAGCATGATCATCGAGGACCTGAGAGCCTGGTGGGAGGCGGGCTGCTTCGCCACCACCGTGGCTTTTTAGTTGGCTTGCAGGTGATGCCTGTCTGTGCTGGGTTTGTCACTGGCTCGGCTAGTGCCCTGACTAGCTATTTGGCTTCTGGTGCTCCCGGGATGGTGGTTCATGTAAAAAATATCTTTCCTTATCTTAATAAAGACTGACTTCAGCCTTTCGAATACAAGCTAGACACCATATGCAACATGCAACCACATATGACACCGCGAAGTTAAAGCAAGCACCTGGGATGGTGGTTCATGGCGAGCGAGATCATCAACTCTAGAGCTACGTTTACCGTCTCCATCTGTTGAACATGCAACCTTTAAAGTGCCGAGACGTGTCTTGCCTGCCAACGAAGAAAGCATGAGCGACTTCTCTCTTTTATTTCGTGCTTCTGTCAACAGTTTGGCAGAGGCTGAAATACCCATGCATAAAAAAACAATAGTGAGAGTATGGGTGAAGTGTGTGCAGAACTAGTGCACTGTAAAAGTAGCAGATAGCAGGTGGCTGAAAAATAAATGACAGGAGACATATGATAGATCTACAACATTGCATGGCAAACAAAATTAGATTCTACTCAGTATGATTTTGTAATATATGAGCATAGGGATGGCTGGAAAATGCAGGTACTACTCCAGCACACCACCACATGTGGTCCTATCAAAATAACAGTCGACTGAAAATAAATAGGTCAGTCAATTTTTTTATGAACCGTCCGATCTACAAGGAACGGGCAGATGGCCTTCGTCTACCTCCCGCCAGTCACTGTTGACGATCTTTCTCGAACCACCAGCGACCACCGGCCCAGACCCCTGCCTTCGCCGCCCCGCCCTCCCCTCGACCTCACACCACCGCCGTGCTTGGCAGCGCTCCCCGGCCATCCCTTTAAGCCCGGCCGACCTCCACATCGGACGCCAGCAGCTCTTAGGCCCCACACACCCCTAAGATAAACACCGAGGCGCTGCTTCCCCGGCGTAATAGGCGGACTAGCGCCTGTTACGCCAGGGAATGCTTCCTTTATATGGGAATCAACTGACCAGGAATTGAAATCCAGGGGGGCGACGGACCTCTAGCTAAGGTGAAATAGTATATGAGGAGAAACCTTGTGCATCACGAGTTACTAGGAACATCTAGTATCAGGAAGAAGGTGTAGGAAGAAGCGGTCAACTAGTGTCTTCTGTGGGATGAATACCATGCAAGCAGACATGTAAGATTTGCACAAATAAGGGAAGAGGAGTACCAGTTCCGGTTGCCAGTGCTGTGTCCTCCTGGTATCGCGGCGATGTTCTTCTTTTTACCGGGGGAACCGATGTTTTGGAGGAGGGTGGAGCCTTGGACGAACCCATGGCCAAATTGTTGACTGTGTTGTGGTGGCCGTCTGTCGGCGAAGGGGAAGCAGATCCGAGGCGGCGAAGGACGGCGTAGCGGGAACAACTCCGGTGCGGTGGACGGTGGCGATGTTGGAGCGACAGCGGTGAGGCGCAGGACGGCGTGGTTGAACTGGCTTGGGTACGGCGCATGTCGGCGTCCTGGAGGCAGCTCGGCCTCGGCTTCAACTACTAGCCGTGGAGGGCGTTGCGGTTGCGGTTGCGGTGGACGACGACGTCGGGGTATCGGCACCGACGTGATGGAGGAGGGCGGCGGTTGATGGGTGGGATGGGGTGGCGGACGGAGGACGCCGGGGTTTCGCGGCTGGTGGAGAGGTAGTTTTGGTGCCCACGGAGTACGAATGGGGAATCGGACGGGGGGGGGGGGGGGGAGCTAAGGGGGAACCATGTTTCGGTCTGGGACGCGCTTGTCTTTATTTTTTTAACAGATGGGACACGCTTGTTTGAAATTTGGGGAAAGTACAAATTTTGCCCCCCTCTTAAATTTCGGACCTACTGCGGGTCGGGGGTAGGACGGTAATCCCAGGTTTCGATGTCAAAACCGGCAGACCTCAGGGTAGGGGGTCCCGAGCTGTGGATCTAGGATCGATGGGTAACAAGGGACGATGAACACAATATTTACCCAGGTTCGGGCCCTCTCGAAGAGGTAATACCCTACATCCTGCTTGATTGTATTGATTGTATAACGTAGTTTACATAGTAGATCTACCTCGAGATCAGTATGAGCTAAACCCTAGGCTATGAGGGGATGAAGATAGCTCTGCCCCTAATGACTACAACCCTCGGTTTATATAGACACCGATAGGGTTAGGGTTACCGAAGATAGATTACAACAAGAGGGAAAGAGATCTCGTCCACCCTTGACTTGGAGGGCACACCACGGCTTCACGGGTCTCTGGTCACCACACGGCTCCACCAGTCTGGCCCATATACAATGGGCCGTCGCCCCGAGGACCCCTTAGTCCATGACTCCCTCAGTAGCCCCCGAACTTGCCTCCAACGTCGAGACTTGTATCCGGTATCCATTCCGACCAGTATTCGGTTTGCGGGGTGAGTTCCTCAGCAAGTCTTCTCCCTGTTCGGTACCAAGTGATGTTCGAAGTCTGAAACGGCTGTTTTACTTAACACCTAAGGTAGTAATAAAAATATCGCTCAAGCGCAAATAGTGCCTTTATCTGACAACTTTTTCTCCTTCAATGAAGAGTCGCTTCCGGCCATAAACCCAAGTAGTTACTATTTCTTGAAGCATGGCTCGAGGCTGACGCCATGCTTGACACGTCCCTTCAAGGTGGAGATCGTGTCCCGCTTTTCGGGGGATATGGTTAATGATTTTGATTCCCCTCCCCGCTCATAACGTTGCGAAGATATCGGGAAGTGGAGAGGCCAACGGCGTGAAAAAAGGGATCTCTGGCCTACCCACAGTCTATAAAAGGGGGGGAGCTATAGTCTACATCCCACGCCTTCTCCTACCTTCCACACTCACGATCCTTCAGGGCTCCAGCGCCCTTTCTCCCTGCTTCCATAGCCAATTCCACTTTACCTCCTTCGACCATGGCCGGATCCGGCGCCAATGGGAAGTGGGAGGCCTCCTCTATCACCAACGAGGATATACTGAAGATGAAGGAGGCCGGTTACATGCCGGCCAACATCGCCCATTGAGCCCCCGAAGAGGGCCAGATCATCCCTATGCCCGAGCCGGGCGAAAGGGTAGTTTTTCTCCCCCATTTCCTTAGGGGGCTTGGATTTCCACTGCACCCCTTTGTGCGGGGGCTATTGTTTTACTATGGGCTGGATTTCCACGATCTAGCCCCCAACTCCCCCCTCCACATTTCGCCCTTCATCGTCATCTGTGAAGCGCTCCTCCGGGTCCAGCCGCACTTTGGCTTATGGCTGAAGGTGTTCAACGTGAAGCCCAAGGTGGTCGGCGTCGAGCACGCGGACTGCGGAGGGGCCATGATCAGCTAGCTGACACGGGTCCAGTGGTCGGACGGCCATTTCGTCGACACCGTCCGGATGTGGCAGAAGGAGTGGTTCTATATCACCGAGCCGAGGGAGGCCGCATGGGGAGCGGCCCCCGCCTTCCTGTCCGGACCCCCCACCAGATTGGCCTCCTGGACCACCAAGAGTCTGGACTGGGGATGTGTTGCCGATGCCAAAGTGCTACAGAAGGGCGTCGACAACGTAATAGAGATCGGCGTGAAGCTAGTCGACGTGTTCCAGATCATGCTCCACCGCGGGCTACTCCCTTGCCAAGAGAGGGCCAAGCCCATGTGGGAGCATGAGCCCGAGGATCCGGCCACTATGCGGCACCTCTTCGGCACGACTCCTGACAAGATATGGGGCCAACTATTCCAGCCCCAGAAGAAGTGGCCAGCCGAGGGGAAGGACATCGGTCTTGACGCCGCGAATCCCCCAAGGGAGGTGAGTGGCATGTCTCTTCAAAGAGTATTCGGATATTCACATTATGTGAGATTTGATCTAACCTGGTTATGTGAATTCTACAGGGCTGGCTCGCCAAGGCCAAGAAGATCAGCGGCCCGGCGCCGCTACTGGAGGGGCCCCGATCAGAGTAGCTAGAGAAGATGCTGGTCGTGGTGCCCTACAAGGAGCCCGCTAAGAAGGGCAAGAAGCAAGAGGCACCGTAGGCTAGGGAGGGCCTTCGACGTAGGATCCGTCCGGGCAACCAGTCCGGAGATGCTACGGCCTCATCCATACAGGATGGGGGCAAGGAGGAGGAGGACGAAGAGGAGAGTGCCTCTTCGCACTCCAAAAAGAGGTCGGCGTCCGAGGACGCCAAGGAGCCCAACCTTCCCCGGCCCCAAAGAGACGACACCGGCCTAAGCTGGTTATACCTGACAGCTCGGATGATGAGAAGTCCAAGGTGTCCGAGGAGCTCCCGAAGAAGGGATCCAGGGTCAAGCCCCCCTGCCAGCAGGTAATGTGTTTGTATTTTCAGCTATTATGCTTTCAGTAGTTTGTTTTAGTTGAAGGTTAACCCCTCCGAATTGCAGTCCCCTGCATGAGCGCCCCACCGAGCAAATCTCGGAAGGGACGTCTCCGCCCACCGAGCTGGCAGACAGTGGGTCTATGGCGCACTCCGCGCCTCCTTTGGTCCCCGAAGAGGCTGAGGAGGTGCGGTCCCAAAGAACTCCTCCTCCTCCGGACACGGAGGGGGAGGTAGATGCTGTAATGGCCGAGGTCAACACCTTGGTCACCGAAGACCAGGAGGGAGCGTCCCTCCTGGCCAATGAGGGAAAAGAGTCCGGGCCATCCGGACCCCCTCCATCGACCGCTCCCGAGCCTCCGAGGCCCTCGACGGCACAGATACCTCCCAGCAGGGAGGGGGCCGGGGAGCCAACGCCAGCACCGAACACCTCCGCACGGGCGGTGGTGGGCTGGCCGAACACGCTGGAGGAGTTGGTGAGCAACTCTGTCATCGTTGAAGGGCACCGCACCCTTATGGGTGCGGTTATGCAGAGTGTTCGGTCCATCCAATCCGGACTGAACGATGCTGTCCAAGGCCTTCTAACAGGCTTTGAGGTAAGTCAAGTAATGATCCTTCCTCATAATGCGGTTATAGTTCTTAGTTTAAGTAGGCCGCATACATAGCAGCCCCTGAGACTCTGCCAGGATCTTCAAAGAGACCTGCAGAGGATCAAATTCGGTAGGTCGGTTAACAATGTCAACATTTCTGATGCTAACACAGGCATCTTCCGTGGCCGCGGCTGCTAATGCCATGGTGTTAGAGGAGATGGATCAGAAGCTCAAGCTTTCCGATCAATAGCTGGACCTTGTCAACAAATGGCTTGACGAGGCGCAAGGTAAGCTATGTAAAAAGATGTGTATTTGCCAGATAGGGACTGGCTGGACCATTGACTGATCCTTTATCTTGATGATCTTGCAGCTGTTGCCGCCGAGGTCGAGGGCTTAAAGGAGGCCCTTAAGAAAGCTGAGGCCGAGGCGGCCGAGAAGAGGACAGCCGCTGAGAGGGCGGTGGCCGAGCTTGAGCAGGCCAAGCGTGCTGCTAAGCAACATGAATCTTGGGTAACCGAGGTCCAAGGGGAGCTCCAGGATGCCGCTGAGAAGCTTGAGGCCCTTGAGAAGGGGCGGGAGGAGCAATCCCCCCGTCTATCCAAGGCAGAGAAAGAGCTCCAGGAGGCGAGGAGTGACACCCGAGGTGTCCTGGAGGAGCTTCGGCAGGCCACACAAATTACCAATGGTAAGAAATATTTATTGCAGAGTGTGTTCAGAGGCAATAGATTCGCCCTGCTGACGAGGGTCTTGTGCTCCGCAGGCGTCTTTGCTGAACTCCCGAAGAATGCGGTGGCCGCGGCGAGGCACTATGCCACTCGCGAGGAGGATTCCACGCAGCGGCTCTTTTGGTCACAGTTTCCGAACTCCGAGCGTCCTCCCCTCCTTAGCGATCAAGTTAAGCAGCTGATGGAGATGCATCGGATGTCCGAGCTGGCCTTGAAGGACCTCTGTGTCATCCTGTGGCTGGCCGAACCCATTCCGGACACCTATTTCGACCTTGTGCAAAGGCTGCGGGAGGCGTCGCTCTGGATTGACGCCGTGAAGCGGCCGGCGTGCCTTGAGGGGGCGAGGCTCGCGTTTGCGAAGACCATGGTTCATTGGCTAAGGATTAATCCAATGGAGATGGCCACTGGTCCTCTGCCCCAGGGGAAGGAGCATCGCCGCCCCGAGCAGTACTTCGTGCAGGTGATGACCAGAGCGCGGGCGATAGAGGGCTAGTGTTCGAAAAATGTAATGCTTGAGTAGATGTAGCAAGCTTGTACCAAGTGGGATTTATGCTTTATTATGCACCCGGCGAACTTAGTGATTAAATTTTGACTCCTGTGTGGCCGTATGTTTAGTTCTGAAAGCTACCAGTCATCGGCTTCAGCCCCCAAGTGAATATCACGAAGGGTGTTTTGTTTCCGCACTGTTACCCTTAGCCAACGTCTTGGTGCCCAGAGGCGGTAGTCCAGGAACGAAACCAGGCGATCAGACTATTCGGTTTTACAGTTTTCACTTAGCCATAGGAGCTTGACGGTGGGGACTAGGGACTAGCCCCCGGTGTATTTGTGATGTACTTGGGGGTCGAAGCCTGCCCTTTCCGATCACATGGTTTGTGTTAAGACGAACCCTTCGTGTGACACGACGAAATCACCAACGATTTTTAGAGTCCAACCTCATCATCGGATCGCAGACCCGTTTGCGCTTACTATGACGATCAGTTTTCGGCTTTTTCCTCCTGAGGTACTTGACCGGGCGAACCAGTAGTACAATCGCAGGGGTTCTCCCTTTGCCCACTTAGCCGAACAAGCGGAACATAAGGGGCAAACACAGGAGCCGGGCAACCCAACTATTGACCCAAGACATAGTTTGGAACAGATGCATATAGTGCAATATCCGAGACGCCGGACACCTAGCGGGAAGCGGTGCCGGACTTAAAGATATTGAGCTGATGTATAAATCGAACTCGTAACTGATTAATATATTTTCATGCCGGGCTGTTCAAAGAGCGAGGAGAGAATCGGAAAGGGACAGAAAAATTGCAAGATGCAGATATCCGAACACCATAAAGGGTATTTTTATTATTTCTCGTAAGCTCAGGACATCTAACCGTACAATTCGAACTGCGAAGGCAGTACCTGCAAGAGAGAAAGAAAAAGAAAATTTACAGAGTAAAAGTTGACGCAGGGCCTTGATGCGTGAGTTGAAGCCTTCACTGTGCCCTGCTGCACGTCTGTGCCTTTGCTTCTGATAGGTAGGGGTTGGGACCTTCGATGAGACCTTGATGGGCGAGGACCCTGCCGATGAAGCTTTAAACTTGGGGGTATCCGGAATTGGTCCCCGGGTCGTCTGAAGACGAGGTAATTCCGAAGTTCGGTTTAACCGAACATGTACTTCGGATTAATGTATGCCTCATGGCTGCCCATGGTATTTTGAGTGCGAAGTTGTGCTGACGAGGCACGTGGAGCGTGAAGAATGTGGGCGTGCCATGGGACGCGTATCCCTATTTACGGCGAACGCATGCGGGTTCCCATGATGGGGAACGGGTTCGAACCCGTTTACTGTTGTCGCCGGCCCTTACAGTGGGTCGGCATCCGGGCCTATATGGGCCGGTGTGGTCCTCGGCCGCTAGGGCCGCAGTGTGCTCTTCGGTTCAAAGTGAGCATTCTGTGTTGCCGTTGATAGTTATGATGCCCGAAGGACCAGGCATTTTCAACTTGAGGTACGCGTAGTGCGGAACGACATTGAATTTAGCGAACGCTGTTCGGCCGAGGAGTGCGTGATAGCCACTGCGAAATGGTGCAATATCGAAGATCAAGTCCTCGCTTCGGAAATTATCCGGAGATCCAAACACCACTTCGAGTGTCACGGTGCCCGTGCAGCGGGCCTCCACTCCCGGAATGACTCCCTTAAAGGTGGTGTTACTGGGTTTAATCCTTGATGGATCGATCCCCATTTTCTTCACTGTATCCTCGTATATCAAATTGAGGCTGCTTCCTCTATCCATTAGGACTCTAGTGAGGTGGAATCCATAGATGATGGGGTCCAGCACTAGGGTTGCAGACCCTCCATGGCGTATACTGGTGGGATGATCCCTGCGATCGAACATGATCGGGCAGGCTGACCATGGATTGAACTTCGGCGCTACTGGCTCGATGGAGTATACGTCTCGTAGCGCTCGCTTCCTCTCCTTCTTCGGTATGTGGGTTGCGTAGATCATGTTTACCATCTTGACCTCAGAAGGGAAGGGTTTCTGGCCTCCACTATTTGGCCTGCGGGGCTCGTCATCATCCTCGCTTCTTGGGCTTTTGCCCGAGTCTTCGGCTGTGAGTTTGCCGGCCTGTTTGATCACCCAACAATTTCGGTTGGAGTGGTTGGTGGGCTTCTCTGATGTGCCGTGGATCTGGCAAGGCCTGTCTAGAATTGTGTCCAGCCTAGACGGGCCATCACTGTTGCCTTTAGGGGCTTTCTTTTGGGTTCCGGACTTCTGGTTTCGGAATCCGGCATTTACTGCCGTATCCTCACCCTCGCCGTCATTGTGGCGACGTTTATTCTTGCTGCGTCGGGGCTTTCCATTTCTGTCCCGAACCTCGGAGGTACCGGGTGTGTCTGGGTTGGTGTTCTTGCGAGCAAGCCAACTGTCTTCGCCCGCACAAAAGCGGGTCATGAGGGAAGTAAGGGCTGCCATAGTTCTTGGTTTGTCCTGGCCGAGATGCCGTACAAGCCATTCATCCTTGACACTATGCTTAAAGGCAGCCAAGGCTTCGGCATCCGGACAGTCAACGATCTGATTTTTCTTAGTCAGGAATCAGTTCCAAAATTGTCGGGCAGATTCTCTGGGTTGTTGCGTGATGCAATTTAAGTCATCAGCATCCGGAGGTCGGACGTAGGTGCCCTGGAAGTTTGCTCGAAAAGCGTCCTCAAGCTCTTCCCAGCAACCTATAGAGTCTTCGGGAAAGCTGTTCAGCCAGTGTCGAGCTAGGCCTTTAAGCTTGAGCGGTAAATATTTAATGGTGTGAAGGTCGTCTCCTCGCGCCATGTGGATGTGGAGGAGGAAATCCTCTATCCATACGGCTGGATCTGTGGTTCCGTTGTATGATTCGATGTTCACAGGCTTGAAGCCTTCTGGGAATTGGTGCTGCATTACCCTCTCTGTGAAGCATAGGGGGTGTGCGGTGCCCCGAACTCGGGCTACGTCGCGACAGAGGTCTTCGGCCCTCCTACTCTCCTGTTGCTCCCGGACTCTATCGTTTCTGTTTAACCGATCGTAGTATCCTTCCCGGTATGCGGGCAGATCCTCTCTGGGTCCGTAGATGGACCTGGTATGGCCTCCACGAGCATCTAGGTCATGGCAGAGGTCGTACTCATAAGTGGGCCATACCTGATCCTTGCCGTGATGGCGAGGTGGGGCGGCTGGATGTTCGGCCTCGTCAGCTTCCCTGTCCCGCCCTCTAGGGGGTCGGTCTGGCTGTTCGGCGTTTGTATACGTTGGGCGCATTGGCTCTATAGCCTCGTCATCGAACTGGGGAAATAGCCTTCATTTAGGATAACTCCTGGTTGGCTGATCGTGGCCGTACCTCTCTTCGGCAGCTAGGACTTTAGTCCATCGGTCGTTGAGGGTGTCCTGTTCAGCCTTGATTTTGCATTTTTGCTTCTTTAGGCTGCGGGCGGTGGCTAAAAGACTCCGCTTGAACCGTTCTTGCTCCAGAGGGTCTTCGGGGACGATAAAATCATCCTCCCCGAGATTGGCCTCCTCTTCAGAGAGTGGGAGGTAGTTGCTATCCTCGGAGTCTTCGTGGCTTTTCGGATTGAGCGGGTCCTCCTGCCCCGCGGGGTCATCCTGATGATGCTCGTTGGCTGCGTCTTCGGCGAGGTCATCCGTATTATTTACGGTGCCGTTCTCCGCCGAGTCTATGTTCCTTGCGTGGCTTCGACGTGGTTTTGATCGACAACGCTGTTTTTGGCATTTGGGAGGCTCATCTCTGGGCTTGCCTCGGTCCTGCTCAGGAGTGCCATTGCCGTCCTTCAGGGTGTCCACCATCTAAATGTCATAGGTGGATGTGGCCGACCTGCGGCCCGTGACGGGGGGACCGACCTCAGCATTAGCCACGGTTACGTCCTCCTCGTCTGTGTATTCGGCATTCTCCGAATTATAGACTAACGTATCGGTTAAATCATCGATAGTTGCTACCAAATGGGTGGTTGGTGGGGCGCAAAATTCCCTGTCGAACGCCTCGAAGGGTCGGTGATTGAAGGTGGAGGGCAGGTTCTCCTGGATAGTCATTTTCTGAATTCGGTCTAGCGCCTCTTTCAAAATATCAAGGGTTGCCAGACTTGAGGGCTCTAGGCCGGACTTTGTGGTGACGAAGCGGAGGTCGGTCTGTGACTCAACCGATCCTTGGTCCCGGACGGACCTAACTTCAGGATTCGGGACCGAAACCTCGAGGGGCACCGGATTGTCCTCAGAAACTGAGGGTGTGCTTTGACCCTCCTGTGCACCTTCCACGCCAATGTTTGAGGTCGGGTCGTTTTGGGCCGGGGGTGACCCCTGGCCGCTATTCACCGACTCAGGGTGCGGGCTCGAGGCCAGCAAGGTGTTGTGGGGGAGGAGCTCAGCCGAGATCGAATCTTGGCTTCTGACCTATGGTTTGCCTTGAGGGCCGGGGATAAATCCTCCGCCGATGTGAGTTCAGTTGATGGTGGGGTAAGGTCCCCTCTCTCAGGGAGTCCTTCTTGGCTCAAAGCCATTTGGTGGAATATGGCCGATTCATAGATCGGATCGGAGGTGTACATCGGAGCAGGCGCGGCAAGGCCTTCGGGGGTGGTGAATCCAGTGAAAACCAAAACCCCCGCGCGTCAGTAACGTACTCCAGATTGCCGAATCGAATCCGGTGTTCGGGAGCGAAGTTGTTGACCTGGTCAAGACGGTCGGTCGAATCAGCGTGCAGTACGATGTTGCCAAAAGCGAAGAGCTGTCCAGGGATGAAGAGATCCATAGAACTGATGTCCTCTCCAAGGACTAAGCGAGCCATCGATCCTTCTGGTGATCCAACAGCAGAAATCTCAATGAAAGCACCAATGTCGGTGTCCAAACCGGCAGACCTTGGGGTAGGGGGTCCCAAGCTGTGGATCTAGGATCGATGGGTAACAAGGGACGATGAACACAGTATTTACCTAGGTTCGGGCCCTCTCGAAGAGGTAATACCCTACGTCCTGCTTGATTGTATTGATTGTATAACGTAGTTTACAGAGTAGATCTACCTTGAGATCAGTATGAGCTAAACCTAGGCTACGGGGGGATGAAGATAGCTCTGCCCTAATGACTACAACCCTTGGTTTTTATAGACACTGATAGGGTTAGGCTTACCGAAGATAGATTACAACAAGAGGGAAAGAGATCTCGTCCACCCTTGACTTGGAGGGCACACCACGGCTTCACAGGTCTCCGGTCACCACACGGCTCCACCAGTCCAGCCCATATACAATGGGTCGTCGCCCCGAGGACCCCTTAGTCCATGACTCCCTCACCAGGTGTCCCAAATAGTGGGCGGGAGCGATTTCGGCCGAGCGAATGTGTGTTTAGGCGGCCACGGTGTATGAATGTTTTTCGGAGGTGGTTGTGTGGCATCTAGATGAAGTTACAAACCTACCCCGGTTTAGACCTATAGATGTCAGGCCGGTAGGCTTCATGGGTCGGTGTTAGAAAAGTAATTTCCTTCTACCAAACATTGGTCTCACGCGGTTCCGGGCGAGTAGAGGCTCTTTTGGCGCTTCGTTCGAAATTTTGAAACAGAAGCATTCACGTTTAGAGTACTCTTGAACTTTGAGGATTGACCTAAATAGACAATGTTAAATTTGACCTTGTATGTTTTAAAACCTCATTAAATTATGCACTTCTTTTTGAAATTTTGACACTTGAAAATCCTATAACTACGATTACTTTGGAATGGAGGAGGTAAATTTGAATCTATTTTGTACACGACTATATATGCTATTCTGTACAAAAGCAGAGCAAAGATTGGTGCCCCCATAATTTAGGTATGATTTACAAATGCCATGATCTCGAATTCAAATAACTGAATGGACTTCATGTTGAATTCGAATTTTTAAAACCACCTTAAGTTGAATTCAAATGCATGCTAGTTCATAGCTAGCTATTTATAATATTCATTGTGTAACTTTTGTATGTATAATGTGCTTTACACACACAACATGAACTATACTCACGTTTATATTCGAATTGCTAAAGCGATGCATTGTCTAGAGTTCAAAATACTGACTCTATGGATCAATTATGTCGAATAATAACATAGACATGCTCAAATTCGATAGAATATAGATATCTGATGGATCAATGACTGTTCCTTACGCGAATTGCAAATATCATGATCCCATCCTAATATTTGGATACAATTTATATATTTAATCAATGTGTACATCAGTCTTTTACATGTAGTTTCACTCTCCATAGGCCCCTCCTCACACACATACTAACTTTCTCTCTCACACATACGTGCACACGGTGTATATCCATCGGTGGTCTCTCACACATTGTCACACACTCTCTCCCGAGGTGTCTTTCTCACACACATGCTCTCGATATCACCCTCCCTCCCTCTCTCAACCATTTACGACTGTTTTCACTAACCTTTATCACAAGTATTCTTCCTCTCACACGCATACGCACGCACAATCCCCATCGACCCTTTCTCTATACATAGACCTGCCTACGTGTCTCCCGCACGCACATTATCTTTAGGCCTGTCTCACACGCATTGTCTCCACCTCTCTTCCTAATTGACGAGTATGATTCCAGTAGAGCATTCTGTAGGATGCCCCTTAAACTTAGGTTGGATGAATGGTAATATCAGAGATAAGGGGTTACCTTAGTCCGAGGACCTAGGGTTACAAATCCTAGCTGGCTTTGTCAGTAGACACAGAGTCCTTCACGACTCTGGTATCTTTGTCTTGTATGACTCCATGGGTCTCCCTGAATGCGTCACGGGCTGACCAATGTGGCGCAGGACGAAACTGAACCAAGGGCCTCACCTCGGCCCACCGAACCTCACGCGGTGACACACCCTCTGCCCATAGGTCTCGTTATCTTCTCACACCCACACATACCAACACAGACACCACACAAAAAAATTCTCCTCATGCCTCTATCCCCTCCCCCCTTGCACATACACACTCAAGGGCATCTCTCGCCGTGACATCCTATTCGTCTCTCTCTCTCTCTAGACCTCTCTCATTTCTCGTGCTATCTCTCCCATGTCGCCCCCCTGCCGGCCCCTCTATCCATGCCTCTCTCGAATACGTAATACGTACACATACCCTCTCTAGGCCCTGCCAAATACGTCAACTACATATTCACACATGCTACATCACGTACACCATTGATCTAAAAAGCCCTCTCTTCATGTTTATTTCGCATACAACATTCCTTTTGAATAAAACCACACAATGTGTGGCCAAAAAATTATTTTAGAATTTCTACATATATACAACATTACAAAGTTATATGGAGGAGTATGAACGTTAATTTGCATTGCATGGTGCACCCAATGATATTTATTCCGCACTGTGAATTTTTATATTTTTATACTATATATAAAGTTAGTCATAATAAAGAGAAACGAAGAGCATCTCTCTCCATCGCATACACCCCCTCTACGCCCCTTTCACGTACGCACACAAACTATCTCCAGGTCCTCTAAAAGTACGCCCCAGCACATTCACGCATGTTTCATCTTTCTCTCGCGATATATACAGTGACGATCATTGTATTTGAAGCGAAAGCACGATACGTACATTGGACTTCAGAATCCACTCATTACGGTCACCATTTACGTTTTGTGGTTATTATATAGTCACGGGCTCACCGTACAGCTATGTATTTGCTCAAGACACGACTAGTTGACCAGTTAAACGCTCCACATGGCACCTCTAGTGTTGCATCACATTATCTCACTACCATTGGGCCCACCTGTCAGCGTGTATAATAATGAAAACAAACGATAAAAAAATATTGGACGGTGGTTCGAAGTCATGACCGCGGGCACAGCGGATAAGGTGGCCTTGTATTGGTATGCTGAGTCGTCTGTTTTAACACAGAGGAGCTGGTGTGGTGATTATACACACACGCACGCATGCACACGAACTGCATGCACGCAACACTCACACATACACACGCAGCCACGCACGCACGCAACACTCACACGTACACACGCAGCCACGTACGCACGCAACACTCACACGCACACACGCATGCATGCATGCACACACCACACGACCAACACACACGCTCACGCTCAAGTGCTCAACCTACACGTGCATGCGCACACATCAGGCCCTGACAGACACATACACAACTAGGTGGTTCCCGCGCACGGGTTGGAGTTTTGTCGCGCCTGCGTAAATTTGTGTTTATCTTACCTTTTTCCTATGCGAACTAACAGGTGGGACCCACAAGGAACATGGTCAATTTAACTAGTCAACATAGTGCCACGCAGACTATTTGGCCGGTCAACAGAGTGCAATCCGATGCTGAACGGTGAGCAAGTGACCGTATAATCACTGCAAAACGTATATAGTGACCGTAATGAGCGTATTCTGAAGTCCGGTGACCGTATTACGCTTTTCGCTTGAAATAAACTAAACACCAGTGTATTTATCTCTTCTCTCGCTCTCTTTGTGGAGCCGAGTAGGCTAATGTGCCAATGCCTAATTGGCGCACGCCACCCCATTATTGATGTACTGGTTTCGTAAGAGCGAACAAGCATTCACGTCTACTATACAAACTGTATATATGAGTTACAAATGTTATGAAGACGAATACAAATATTTGAATCCACTTTATGCCCAATTTCTCCCTATAGGCCCTCCAAAAGTACATCTCTACATGTTCTTGCATGTTACATCTAACAACTATGCAATACAGCACTACTACTACACTCTAACACAATAAATCATATGTGTTTTTAGTTTTACTAGATCTCATATTGTTGCTTAATTATTCAGTTTGCATACATTAAATTGCCTTTGAAATGTATGGCTAGTATCATCTACCTCGTGGGAAAATCCCGCCCTTGCCTGTTTAATCGGGTTTGTATCGATGGATCGTGCGAAAAGCAAAACTATAGTAGTACTACAGTACAAGTAACAGTTCACTGGGCCGCCGTGTCGTGTACTCCTCCATCGTAAGAGTGGAGCGCTCGCTTTCATAAATGTTCTAGTCCCTTTCGCCGACATGTGGGACATCAAGCAACCGGGTCCATTTGCCATACCGAAATAACAGTGCAGAGCAGCAGGGGTGAAGCACCCCAGTCATGGTGCCGGCGTAGTAATGAGCAATGAGGCGTCAAATCACAAAGCTGCACCTTTCCCGCAGTTAAGTTGGAGGGACGAAGTAATGCTAAAAAAAGAAGTTGGAGGGACAAAGCAACCATCATTTCACTCGTTGCTGAATCCGCTTCTCCCTCATCTTCTTCAAGTTAACCACGTGTTGCTTCTGCCGTTGTTCTACCTCATGTGGGACGCGGATCGGCTTGGTAAAGCACTGACACGTGGGACCGCATGTTAGCAAACCGCCAGGCCAACGTCCTCTAAAAATAAGAAACCTCCCCCGCCTTCCGCGCGGCAAATCCCCTCCTTTTTACTAATCTTGATACTCTAATTTTTTAGATCAATATAATCGAGATTTGTATAGATAGCACATAGGAGCAAAACCAAGTGGTACGGTTAAGGGCATCCACAATGTGTAGCCAAATGTGAAAATAGCTTTTGGCATCGATGGGAACCATTGTGGAGGGTGCTGCCAAAACCAAAAAGATGGAACCGAAGCTCCCTAATTGATTGATTGAAGGAATAGAAAAATGCAACCTCTCTCCTCTTTCTCCCGTGCTTGGACGCATGTACAGTATAGAGAACGGAGTCTACTCCCCTGTCCCTTCTATCACAAATCACAAAGTAGTGAGGCATCAAATCACAAAGCACGGACGAAGCAACCATCATTTCACTCTTCGCTGACTCCACTTCTCCATCGTCTTCTTCGAGAAACCACCTTACCGCACTAAGCTGGATGGACGATGCTATTGTATAGTACTAGTACATTTACGCCTCCTTTGGTTCAACGGACTTCCTGGATGCAAAGAAGGCGGTTGTCTCGGCTTGTAGACGGCACTTGCGAACGACTTACCGTGGTCTCCCTCAATGGTGTGCTCCGTTGAACGCACTTCGCCAAAGCCACAACGTTCGAGATATCGTCGACGTCACCGCAATGGGGAAGGAAGTCCAATAGTTACTACCTCCATTTTTTTGTATACAAGGCCAGTATCAAAATTACAATTTGCAGAAGGCCACTAACACTAATCGAGGCAAAATTGATGGGGTTTGCCTCGTACTAGCAACCAAGGACATTAATATACCCTTGCATGCATGAGGAAGTGAGAAGGTTGGTTTGCATGGCGCTGCATTAATCAAGCAATGAGGAGTGAGATGGTTAGCTCTTTGGGAGTTGGAGAAAAAATACGCATTAATTAACACGTCAAACGAGGATTTGTATCGATCAATCCAGCGAAGGAAAACCCCGCCTTTCTTTTTTAACACAAGTAGTACGTACGTACTTGTATCCTGTTTGGGTCTAGGCCTTCCATTGCCATACTTTGCCACACATTTTTGCCAAGATTGCCTAAAGTTTTTCAAAATGAAAAGGAGGTACACTTGTGCACGGCTGTCGCGGTCGCACCCTCACACAGTCGCTCCTCCACGCCGTAAAACCAACCAAGGGAACGCACCCTCACTGACACGTGCTACCGCATGTGATCAAACCAAACTTAACCATCCTACCGCTGACACATAATTTTCGTTCATACAGTATGTTTATCCAACTGCATGTTGGGGAAGATCCGTGCGGCCTGTGCGGTGGTCTGTTGGGGAAGAAGAAGAGGTGAGGAAGAAAAAGGGTTAGGAGACGTAGGATATTCATCCAACCGCCTGAAATGGTTGACTGACCCAAATGATGAAAGTCAAGCGACTTGCATAAATATATGTTTTTACACAACAAAAGATCCCTAAAAACAACAACATAAAGAAAAACTATCACTGCTCGTGGAACGAGACAGCCTCGTCGTCTTTGGCTGCCGGCGTGAATCAGCCGTAGCTGCGGACGTGTGTCTCCACACCGTGGTTGTCCTCGGCCTCCAGCTACTCATTCATGCGGAGCGTGTGGGCGCTCTGCATGGACGCCAGCACCGCCCGGTTCACATCCACGACATTCGATTCCGCCTGCAGGAGGGCCTCGATGCCAGCGGCATCCGCGCACTCCGTGTCGAGTTGAGCCTCCGCCGCCCGGTTCAAGACCAGGACGTCTGGTTCCGCCTGTAGGAGGGCCTCGATGGCAGCGGCATCCGCGCGCTCCGCGTCAAGTTGAGCCTCCGCCGCCCGATTCACATCCACTACATCCGGTTCCGCCTGAAGGAGGGCCTCGATGGCAGCGGCATCCACGCGCTCCGGGTCAAGTTGAGCCTCCGCCTCCCGGTCCTCCTTTAGGATCACTAGGTTGAACCGTGATGCGGCTTGAACTACGTCGGTATTTCCCCCAAAGAGGAAGGGATGATGCATCACAGCTACGGTAGGTATTTCCCCTCAGTGATGAGACCGAGGTTATCGAACCAGTAGGAGAACCACGCAACACTATATAAACGGTACCTACACACAAAGAACAAATACTTGCAACCCGACGTGTAAGAGGGGTTGTCAATCCCTCCCGGGTAAAAAGAAAGATAAATTTGTAGTAGATTGGATAAATAGATCTCACGGAAACGTGAAATAATATAAATAATAAAAAATTGCAGCAAGGTATTTTTGGGTTTTTGGATTAATATATCTGAAAATAAAAACCAAATAAAAATATATCTCGAAGGCAAATATGATAAGGAAGAGACCCGGGGGCCGTAGATTTCACAAGTGGCTTCTCTCGAGAAAAATAGCATACGGCGGGTAAAAAAATTACTGTTGGGCAATTGATAGAACTTCAAATAATTATGACGATATCCAGGCAATGATCATTATATAGGCATCACGTCCAAGATTAGTAGACCGACTCCTGCCTGCATCTACTACTATTACTCCACACATCGACCGCTATCCAGCATGCATCTAGTGTATTAAGTTCATGGAGAAACGGAGTAATGCAATAAGAACGGTGAAATGATGTAGACAAGATCTATTCATGTAGGAATAGACCTCATCTTGTTATCCTTAATAGCAATGATACACACATGTCATGTCCCCTTCTGTCACTAGGATTGAGCACCGTAAGATCGAACCCATCACAAAGCACCTCTTCCCATGGCAAGAAAAATCGATCTAGTCGGCCTAACTAAACCAAAGATTCGAAGAAGAAATATGAGGCTATAAGTAATCATGCATATAAGAGATCAAAGAATCTCAAATAACTTTCATGGATAAAAATATAGATCTGATCATAAACTCAAAGTTCATCGGATCCCAACAAACACACCGCAAAAAGAGTTACATCAAATAGATCTCCAAGAGACCATTGTATTGAGAATCAAAAGAGAGAGAGGAAACCATCTAGCTACTAACTACGGACCTGTAGGTCTACAATGAACTACTCACGAATCATCGGAGAGGCACCAATGAGGATGATGAACCCCTCCATGATGGTGTCTAGATTGGATCTGTGGTTTCTGGAACTTGCGGCGGCTGGAATTGTGTTTCGTTGACTCCCCTAGGGTTTTTGGATTTTCGGGGTATTTATAGAGCAAAGAGGCGGTGCAGGAGGCGGCCGAGGTGGGCACAACCCACTAGGGCGTGCCTGGCCCCCCAGGCGCGCCCAGGTGGGTTGTGCTCCCCTCGGAGCCCCCCTCTGTTACTTCCTTGGCCCATCGTGTGTCTTCTGGTCCAAAAAAATTCTCCAAAAATTTTCGCTGCGTTTGGACTCCGTTTGGTATTGATTTTCTGCGAAGTAAAAAACAAGCAAAAAACAGCAACTGGCACTGGGCACTATGTCAATAGGTTAGTCCCAAAAAATGATATAAAGTTGCTATAAAATGATTGTAAAACATCCAAGAATGATAATATAACAGCATGGAATAATAAAAAATTATAGATACGCTGGAGACGTATCAAACCGCTGGTCCGCCTGCACAATGGGGGACCCGGACGCCGGCACGAAGTCGACATCCATTGTCTCATACGCATCGGGGGCCTTCTGCGCCGCGACCTCCGCCATGAACATTAGATCGGCTTCCTCCTCCTCGGAGCTTGGCTCCATAGAACTCGGGGATTGGCCCGCCGCAAAGCGAGCTTGGGAACGGTGGTCTGTGGCGCCGACCGCCGCCGTGATTTTTGCGTGGCGCTCCGGCGTCAGCATCTTGTAGTACGTGATCTTGCGGCGCACCATGGCTTTCCGGTGAACTAGGGGATGGCTGATGCGGGCTAGGGGATCGAAAGGTGGGGGACTGGGCTGGAGAGGAGGTGTGGTTTTGGGGCAGTGGTGACCGGCCAGCAAATAGCTGGCGTAGGCCGAGCAGCGAAGGTTCTGATGTGAATAGTGGTTCCGATGACGACCGGTCAATCGGTTTTGACTGTGCGGAGTTTGCAAAGCCGGACGGCTGGAGCCTGGAGAGTTGTGGGGTGGGATGGGACCAAAGTTTCGGAGTTTCATGTGGCAAACGTCCGGACCTCCCCACCGTTCCTGTCGACGATGAGGCGGTGACTTCGTAAATCTCAAGATGACTAGCAAGATGCCCGTGCATTGCACGGAACATCAGGATGCATTTTTTTACAAAACACCTGTTGTGATTGACCCATGAAGGAGTAATCCCATGTGTAAAAACTAATGATATCTCAAGAATTTCATCGAAAAAATGGTATCTCAAGAATTTCATCGAAAAATGATATCTTGAGAAAGATGAGAGATAAGGTGAGGAGGAGTGGGGCGCTGTGGTGATTGGTGGTTGGACTTAGTGAAGGCATGGGGACGGATGACGCCGGCAGTGGCCACCATGCCAGATTGTTCCAGAGGCTTCCTTTTTTAATTACTCAACAATGAAGTTGTGGGAGATAAGGATGAATGAATGAGAGAGGTGCGGGTATCTTTTTGCAAAATTGCCATAGTTTGCTTTCTATCCGTCAGATATAGATCGGACGATCTATATTGCAAGATGGCAGGCACACCATCATCACTGAGAGTAGAGATATAGTATTATAGATATGATGACCCAGTCTCTCGAAGGTGCTCATAGGGCTAGGGTGTGCGTGCGTGCGTTCATAGGGGTGAGTGTATGCGCGCATGTATGAGCTCTTGCGTCTGTACTGTGTTAAAAAAAAGGAGTACTCGAAGTATGCAAGTTCATCATGAACGGATGGTGTACATCACTCTTGTCGCGTTCGCGTTGCACCCCGGCACGATGGACCCTGCACGTCGCTCACCAAATGGAACGCGCTTTGTCTTGCGTTTTTGCTCTCTTGTGGGACCGCAGTTGAGAGCAAACCGATGTCCGTCCCCCTCCCTCGCCCGCGTCATTTACGGATACTACTAGACTAGAAGAGAGAGAGGTCGGCCGAGTGTTAATGAGGCCATACTGACGCTTGAATTTAGCCAGGAAAACAGGGAAACCGACATGTGGGGCACACCTGTCGGGATGACGTGGCATAGACTAGTCCAATGGAGGAGCTGGCCCACGACCTCCTCGCCACCGGCAACCGTTCATGTGGGTTGTGGGGGCCAACAACGTGGCGCAGCTCCCGCACCGCCTCTGGGCATGGCGACCGCGGTGAGTGACACGCTCATCGCCACTGGACATGCTCGGCTTCAGGGTGCCGAGGGTGGCGCTGCTGCTGTGGCACGACCAGCAGATCAACACCCGGCTCGTCGAGGATGCACGGGGTGCCGAAGTGCGCTCACGCAGCGACGCAACCACGGAGTGTTCTAGCGCGGCTAACTGCATCCCCAGGACCTGAGACATTGCCGGGTCGTCTTTCAATGACATGTGGGGTCACATGTGAGCAAAGGGCATGTCCAACGTGGCCACGCCCGCAGCTGACTACCCTGGCACACAAAAACCCTCGTCCCTCGGGCTGTCGCGCGCGTGCGTTCCCAGCCGGCGCCAGCTGCCCGCATTCATGCCGTCCGTCCGTATGCTGTCATTAAGTAGGCTTGCTGCCCGAGGAACCAACTCCGGTGACTTATTGACGCACCCGGATGCTTGGCCTCACCGGAATGCGCTACTTAAAGCGGCAACGCCCAGCTAAACTCCACACCATAGCGCATCCTCCTACCTGGCACCACATCCACCATGACCATGAGCGGGAACGCTCTGTCGGAGATCTTGTCTTCGGGGATGAAGTTCGAGGTCGCCGCCCTCGCTCAACTCACCGCTCGCAACACAATACCGGCGTATCCGAACGCGACTGCACAAGCGGTGGCCACGCTGGCGGCCGATGAAGGGAGCACCGCCAGCCACACGTCCTACTTGCCGTCGTCCAACTATCGGTGGCGTTGGTGGCAGGTGAAGCGACGGACCGTCCACGTCCATCATCATCGACCTCACGTCCACTGGCACCGCCGAGGTCGCGGACTCCTCCGAGGATGAGTAGGGCATGGGAGGCGACAGGACATGGTGTGCCGACTGGCCGATCCATCTCCCGTGTTCTACTCTTCCTCGCCGGAGACCGCACCTTCACTTCACGGGTCTTGAACCCCATCGCCGTTCATGGAGATGGCAGATGGAGGACGTTGTCGCCGATGCAGAAGTACAAAGGAAAGTGGACGTCGGTCACCGCCGTAGAATAGGTTAGGTTTCTTTTCTTTTTCTGTCCTATAAAAGTTCGAAATGTAATGAAAATCTGCCGTGTTTGCATGATCCGATGTATATGAACTTTCACAATAATAGTAAGATATATTGTATGAAAATATATTGAATGATGATTCGTTTTTGTGTGTATAAACTTGGTCTAAGTTTAGAAGGTTTGACCCGAGACAAAGCTAACATGTGAAGTAAATAAACACATAGGTATACATACACAATTTATCTGAGGCACTCCAATAGTACGTCCACTACACATTCACGCATCTCACATCTTTCTCTCGCTCTGTCTGTCAAACCAACTAAGCCTTGTCCTAACAAAAAATAAAGTCCTAAAAAAACCAACTAAGCCAACCTCCCAGCATATCGTGCGGGAAAAGGCCCGGCCGCGCTGTTTTAGTCGGGATTACCGGATTACTAGTAGTAGTATCGATGGATCGCGCGAAGCACCAAGTTTAAAAGGAAAAAGGCGGGACACTCATAGCACACCTGTCGCGGTCGCATTGCACCCCTCACACGGTCGGTCCTGCACATGGCTCACGCAAACGGAACACGCTTCGGCTTGCCTCTTCACTGACACGTGGGACCGCATTTGGAGAAACCGACCATCCGCCAAACTCCCCCGCCCACCGCACAAAAATTCCCCCCAAAAAAAGCCCCCCAAATCCCAAATTCAACTGCCCTTCGGCCAACTAGCCAATAATATTCCCCAAACCCCCTCCCTCGGCCCCCTCCACTCCATTCGCTCCGCCAAAGCCGCCCTCCCCGCCGCGCCGATACGTCGGCACCGCGGTTCATCGAGGAGACACACGGCGATCCTCTTGCTCCCACAGTACGCTCTCGTAGACTTTCGTCCTCCAGCCGCGCCGCCACCGCTGGTGACGTTCTTGTGGAGACGCACGGCGGTCAGCTTCTCCCACGGTACGCGCATTCTAGACTGAGGCCCCGTGCATGTCGGAGAAGCGCTGAATGTTAGCTGATAGACTCTGTTAATCTCACTGTTTGCCAAAATAGTTTACAGTCAATATGCTCTGCTTAAGAAGCTTCCTTGCCCTGTTCTGCACTCAATCTGCTTTGCTGAGATGGCATGCCACACCCTATTAGTTGCTAAAATATCCTGCCATATATTTATTGTGAAGTAGATTGCCATGGTCTAGTAGCCAATCTGTTAGGTGAAATAGCTCGACATCATTTTATACTCGATCTTTCTTGCTCAGATGGCCTTCGATGGCTGTGTGCTCGGCCTCATTGACTGCTGAAATAGCCTACCATAATTTAGCACTCAAATATGTTTGCTGAATTAGCTTTACATATATTTCGTTACTTAGATCTGCTTGTCCAAATATCTTGCCATAGCTTTAGACATCGACCTAGGTATTTTTTCTCGACTTTATAAAAAAGCATATATGTTTTTCCTGTAATATATAGTAGAAGAACTAATTAGTATGTCTAATAGATGGACATGACTTGGATAACTTCTGCTCAAAGATTCTCCACTGCATATGTCGAGGGGGTTGAAAACTTCATGAACTTTATCAGAGCTGAGTACGGTGGTTCGAAATCAGATGTGCTCTGCCCGTGTAGCAGTTGTATGAATTCAGTTACAAGACCCCAGTCAACTGTGCAAAATCATCTACACTTGTATGGGATGTCGGTCACATATACTAGGTGGGTTCATCATGGTGAAGCTGTGAACGTCAATGTTACTGACTATGTGGAAGCAGCAGATCACCATCTTGATCTGCCTGATGCTCAGGTGGAAGAGGAGGAGGAGGAGGAGGTGGTGGCAGTGGAGCCAGTGAGTTTGATCAACATTGAAACAATGCTACAAAATGCTCGCGCATTTCGTGAACTTTCATCTGCAGAAGAAAAACGGTGGGCCGGCATGTTGGAACAATGCAACGTGGCAGTCACCCCAGGAAATAAGCTGTCAGTATTCTCAGCTATGGTCACCTTTCTTCAGGTGAAGACATCTGAGCGGATGACCATGTCACAGCCCTAGAATAATGCTTGTAATTAGTGGCATTGCATCCATGCATCATGTCTAAATTCTAAAAGTTGAACTGAGGAAAATTGAAAGCCTCAAAAATTTAATTAAAAGAAGGGCAAAGAACCCTAAAAAATGCATTCAATGAACCCAAAATGCTCTTCACTGATGTTTGATATTTTTTGGCAATGGTCTTGATCCAAACCAAAAATATTGAACATTTTTAAAGAATAATTTAGGGGCACTGATTTTAAATCATGTTGTATTTTGAATTTGAAATTATATTCATATAACTAGAATATATCTTCAAATGCTCCTGAAATAATTTATGTGCATCTGGCTAGGCCATATGTGCAACATAAAATATTCCAGAAACTTTGGCATAAGTTTTAAATTCATTTTGAATTTAAAACAGTGGCAAAGGAATTAAAAAAACAGAGCAGAAACTTACCTCAGCGTACCTGCGCGGCCTGCTACTGTTGCCGGCCCAGCCTAGTAGGCAGCCCAGCCGCGCGCCTTCTTCAACCTCGTGCCAGAAGGCATGAGGGCGTGTGTCCCGCGTGTGCCGTCCACGCGCTCACCACCTCATGCCTGCCTGGTTACCCCCTCGCCACCTTGGACGTCTCCAACATCGCCACGCACCTCCCTGCCTCTCTCTTTCTCTCCCCATGCCGCTTCCCTCCTCTGCTCTCTCTCCCACGATCGTCTGAGAGCGTCCGAGAGCACCGGCGAGCACCACCGCAGCCACCGTCCACCCCTCTCCTTGATGACGCATCCAGAAGAACTGCCATCGTCTCATGCATCGTCTACACCAACCCTTTCGACCGCGGGAGCCCTGCAGCGTCGTCCCCAAGCTCATCTTCAACCTTCGACCATCGGCAACCTCACCGTTGATTCGCCGCCGTCTGTGCTTCCCCGACCTCGCTGGCCTGCTCTCCTGAACCACTGTGAGCTGCACCCTCGAACCCCTCTCATCCCCTGTCCTCACACGCCCCTAGCTAGCTTTCCCACCTTGGTCGAGCGCCACCGTCTGCCATGGCCGCTGTTCGTGCTGCTGCCGCCTCCCCCTCGAGCCCTGTTGCTGTCCGTTGTGCTCGTGGAGCACCCTAGTTGCTGCGCCGCCGCTTGCCTTGCTCGCCCGTGAGCTCTAGCCGCACCACCGCACATCACCGAACTCCGACCATCCCAGCCTGCGACGTCTGCCCTACTGGATGTGTTGCACTCACCATTGCCCTGAGACACAAACGGCGAGGCAAATGGTTGCCCGTAGCTGAATCCCGACGTGCCTCCGTCGTTGGTTGTGCCCGCCGGTGTTTTACTCCAGCGAGATGATGTGGCACCGTCATTAGGGACAAACTACCCAACTTAATTAATCCCCTGACCCACTCACATATGGGCCCCACGCCCTTAATTAACCACAGATTAATTCCTGTTTAGTTTTAATTAATCACAATGGCCCCACGCGTCAGCGTTGATCTTGCTGACGTGACCCTTGGCTGGCCCCACCCGTCAGTGACCCAAGCCAGCACTGGACACTGACCAGTGGGACCCACTGGTCAGGTTTGACCCTGGTCAACTCAGTTGACCTGCTGACGCAGTAGTGACAGAGTGCTAACATCATTAATGATTTTCTGGATTAAGAATAATCCAGGAAATTCCAGAAAATGTTTAAAACTTCTAAATTTCATAGTAAATAAAGCGTAGCACAGAATGAAATAATTTATATATGAAAAATTATCAGAAAAATCCAAAGAATCTATTTATGGCATTTTCATGCATGTTTGAACAACCTAAGGCTGTTGTACATGACAATTTCTTACATGGAGTTTGAATTTGAACCTTGGGTTCAAACCAACTTCATTTAAGCTGTTGCTAGTTGCATTAGCCCAAATCACACCATATTTCCATGTCATGATCATGCATCATATTGCTGCATTGCATTGATTGTGTTTCCCTCTTGTTTGCCGGTGTTTGCCCCCTCTCAGTAGACATTGTTTCGACGATGTGATTGATGACACTGATGAAGACACAATGCCATCTTCAGAAGTGCCAGGCAAGCAAACCCCCTTTGAGCATTCTGATACAATCCCACTCTCTCGCTCTTGCTATCTTTTACTGCATTAGGACAACAATGATTCAACTGTTACATGTTGTGGTAGCTGAACCCATTCCTCTGCATGACCTGTCTTTGCCACAATAAATAGTTGAAACCCACTAGCATGAGTAGGAGTTGTTTGAGCCATGATGTGCCTACTCATTCATGCTTGCTTGTTACGCCTGCTATGCTTAGAGTTGTGTCAGGTCTGATTCATCTGGGATGGATTGGAATGGTGTGAACATGTCCTACTGTTGAGGGCAAAGTGTGTGAACACGATTTGGTAAAGGTAGCGATGAGAGGCCATGTAGGAGTACATGGTGGGTTGTCTCATTGAAACCGTCCTCAGGAACTGAGTTCCGTGTTTGTGATCCAAGATAGTTACTACCATGCATTGGGATACTTAATTGACCCTCTCGACTTATTAATCACCTTGATATCTGTCCAGGAGTTGCAACTAGTTTCTGGTGTTTGTAGGATATCTGTTGGAGGCCGTGCGTAGCGCTGACCCTAGGGGTGAGCTATGATGCGGTAGAGACATGAGGCACAGTGTACCGGGATGACACCCGAACGGTGCTCTTGGGAACCCTGCTCTCATTGTTTGGGGCCGTAGTGGAAACCTCGGCCGGACTTCCTTGCGGATGGAACTCAAATAGGCGATAAACCTGGACTAGAAACTTGTGTGGTTAGTCAGGTCATGGCCGACACCCTCGTTGGGCTTCCGCTTGAAGGTTGCCAAGTACATGTCGTGTAAACGGTGGTAAGTGGTGAGAGTGTGTGTGAAGAAGTATACCCCTGCAGGGTAATACGATCTATTCGAATAGCCGCGTCAACGGATATGGACTACTTGGAACGCTTACATTGTTCATAGATAACTAGAAGTGGATACTCTAAAATGCGCAAGATAAGCGTGAGTGCTATGGATGGCCTTCTCGTAGGGAGACGGGAGCGGATACATAGTGGTGTATTGATATGGTGAATATGTGGACTCGTGTGCGCCACCTCAAAGAAGTTACTGGCAATCGTAGTTCAGGATAGCCACCGAGTCAAAGCTGGCTTGCTGCAGTTAAACTCCACAACCCCCTTGTTGATACTGATGCATATGTAGTTAGTTCTGATGTAAGTCTTGCTGAGTACATTTGTACTCATGTTTTCTTAATTTATGTTTTTGCAGAGAGACTTCTTTCTCACTAGTAGTTTTGCGTGGGCTTCGACAATTAGCTTGGGAATCCCAGACAGAGGTCTGGCTCCTTTGGAGGGTCTTATAGATAGACATGCTTCCTAGCCTTGTTTCTTTTCAGATGTCTGTACTCAGACATGTTTATGCTTCCGCCTGTGCTTGTTGCTTGTATGACTTGAATGCTGGGTCATGAGACCCATGTTTGTAATATCTAGCTCCTTGGAGCCTTTCAAATAATACTTTGAGTCATAGAGTTTTGTTGTGATGCCATGTTGTATTTACACATATCGAGCATATTGTGTGTATGTTATTGAATGCTTGTTATGTGTGGGATCCGGCACCTAGTTGTTTATTCTTGGTAGCCTCTCTTATGGGGAAATGCCTCCTAGTGCTTCCACTGAGCCATGGTAGCTTGCTACTGCTCCGGAACACATGGATTGGCCGGCATGTGTCCTTCCTTGCTCCTATGTCTGTCCCTTCGGGGAAATGTCACGTGGTGTTTTACTGGAGTCCTTGTAACTTGCTACGACTCGGTTACACTCGCTGCTGACCGACACTTGCATTGTTGGGTCATGTATGCCTGTCCCTGTAAGTTTGTGCCACTTTGGGTTTACGACTAGTCATGTCGGCCCGGGTTCTCTGTCATATGGATGCTAGTGACACAATCATATACGTGAGCCAAAAGGCGCAAACGGTCTCGGCCAAGGTAAGGCTGCAGCCGTCGGAATACCGTGCGTGAGGCCGCAAAGTGATATGATGTGTTACATGCTAGATTGGTGTGACTTAGGATCAGTTGTGCCCGACAGACCAACAAATCATTCGATGCGATGTTGGCTGCTTTTCGCAAATCTTTCCCAGATGCGTCTGAGCTGCCACACTCCTACAGTAAAATGAAGAATTTCCTTCGTGCAGTTGGAATTGGATATGATATGATCCATGTTTGTAAGAATAATTGTGTTCTGTTCCGGAAGGATTATGCCAACTTAAGTGAATGCCCAAAATGCAAATCATCAAGATGGAAAGATGGTGATGCTGTGAAGAGGATTCCTCATAATGTTCTGAGACATTTTCCAATTATACCAAGATTGCAGAGGTTGTTTCATGATGCTGAAACAAGAGAGGATGTACTGTGGCATTCTAGGAACCAGGAGTACAGAGATCAGAATGTAATGAGCCATCCATCTCATGGTAGTGACTGGAAAAGCTTCAATCAGAAACACAAAAAGTTTGCTACTGACCCGAGAAACATTAGACTTGGCTTATCTATAGATGGATTTAACCCATTTGGCCACCAGAGCGCCACATATAGCATGTGGCCAGTGCTTGTTATCCCTTACAACATGCCACCAAATGTCTGCACCAAAGAATAAAACTACATGATGGCCTTGCTCATCTGAGGTCCAAAAAGTCCTGGAAAGGATTTTGATTTATTCATGGAGCCTATTGTGGAGGAACTTCAACAACTATGGAGGGGTGTTCTCACTCGAGACCTATATAGCAGCCCACTAGTGATTTCTTTCTGCGTGCTGTTATAATTTGGTGCATCCATGATTATCCGGCTTTGGGCACTTTGTCAGGGCGAATGACACATGGTTACAATGCATGTGTTCGCTGTGACAAGAATCCGCTGTCATACGCAATACTTAGCAAGATCTGTTACATTGGACACCGCCGTTTCCTTGCCAAGGACAAGCTGTGTCCTACAAAATATCGAAGACATGTGTTCAATGCAAAGCATGAAAACCATGATGCACCAAAGAGGCTCACTGGCGATGAGTTGGAAGTGGAATTAGAGAAGGTCAGGCATATTACACCAGGAAACCATCCTGATAATGGTAGCAGGAAAAGGAAGCGTGGCAGGTCAGAAGAGAGATTATTGTTTACCCGCAGGTCCACTTTGTGGGACTTGGAGTATTGGAAAGATTTGGATCTGCGGCATAATCTTGATGTGATGCACATCGAGAAAAATATATGTGACAGCATTATCGGCACACTTCTTAATATTGAAGGCAAGACGAAAGATAGCTTAAAATCTAGGATTGATTTGACACACCTGGGTATCAGAAAGGATTTGCAGGTGGAAGTTGAAGGTGCACCACGGGATATGGCACCAGCTGTGTACGTCTTGGACAAGGTAAAAAGAAAAGAATTCTGCAAGGTCCTGTCACGTGTGAGATTCCCACATGGATTTGCTTCCAACCCTGAAAGGAGAGTCAGTGCAGATGGAAACAAGGTACAAGGGTTGAAAACTCATGACTGCCACGTCCTACTTCAAAGGGTTTTACCTGTTATCCTTAGAGGATTGGGCCGCCCTGACTTATATAGAGCAGTTGCAGAGTTGGGACAATTCTTCAGGAAACTCTGGAGTAGAAATATCAAGATAGATGCTTTGGAGCATCTTAGAGACAAGATAGCAACTATCCTCTGCGACCTTGAGAAGATATATCCTCCAGCCTTCTTTGATGTGATGGTGCATTTGGCTATTCATCTACCTGATGAGGCACTACTTAGAGGTCCAGTGCAGTATGGCTGGATGTACCCTATTGAAAGGCGGCTAGGCACTTTCAAGGGCTATGTTAGGAACAAAGCTAGACCTGAGGGTTCCATTGTAGAGGCCTACATTGCTACAGAAGTGTTGACATTCTGCTCAAAATACATTGAAACAACTGATCAGCTTAGCAAAGAGGTGGGTGAAGACAATCCCGAGCTCAATGTTTTTGATTGTTCTGTTCGAGTTACAGGGAAGAGTCGAAAAGATGACAAACCTAAAGATTTGGACAAAATGGTTTGGTATGTGTTGAATAACTGTCCTGAGATTCTACCCTATATCAAGTAAGTGCTAAGTACTGCAGCTTATACATCGTAATCTACTAAACTTGTAGCACATTCTTATATATTTAGATGTTTGACATGATCACTATGTTGTGCAGCATCTACAAAAAGGAGTTATTGCCGTAAAATCCAAGAAACATTGACAAACTGGTTATGGCAGGATTTGCGAAATGGTTCAAGAGCCATGTAAGCTTTTGAATTGCATTGTCAGTTTTTTAAATATATTGAGTACATAAGATGATCAACTTGTCTATTTTCTAACCATAGGTTAAGAAGATGCGGGAGGATGGGCAGGCAGTTGATGATGCCCTTTATGCACTAGCAATGGGTCCTGATACTCGGGTAAGACATTATGAATCTTGCGTTATTGGAGATGTGCGCTACAACACCCTTGCACGCGACGAAGGCAGGAAGACACAAAACAGTGCCATCATGAGCACGGATACGTATGGCAAAGAGACAACTGAAATGTATGCTAACATAACAGACATTGTTCAGTTGCAGTATATCTCTAGTTTTGAGGTTCATCGGTGTGTGGTTCTGTTGTGCTGTCGTTGGTATAACCTGTTTTCCAGGATCGCAAAACCCAGAGATGATGATTATTTTAGATCCATCAATGTTAAGGCGGCGTACCAGACCGACGAGCCTTTTATTTTGGCAAATCAAGCAACATAGAAATTTTTCTTGGAAGACACATATGCATGTAGCGATGACTGGAGAGTATTCCAAAGGTTTGAGCAGAGGAATTCGTTTAATGAAGTTGCACAACAAGATGATGCTTACACTGCTCTTGATGTAGAAGATTCCACAGATGTTCCTAATATCTTTGAGAACCATCACGTCAATGACGCTGGCGAAAAGATTGCTTTTCGGGCTGTGGACATACGAGAGTCGACCAATAAGACGCCAATGTTCGAGGACATTGAGGATGAAGAAGAAGATGACACCGGGGGGAATTACGATTCAGACTGATACACATGGCGAAGATGTTGACGCTGCTGCTGCGGATGATGATTAGATTGCTTTTGTCGTATTTGCCTGTGAGAAGACGACTTTTTATCTACTATGTGAAATTGTGTTTGCTATGCCAACTGAAACCTGATGAAGTTGCTGTTTAGTATTTTGCTGTGAGAACATCACTTATTATGTATGTTGATTTGTGTTTGGTGATTGTATGACGACTAAAACATGATGACATTGTTGTTTAGTTGTACTCATATTTGGCTGTGAAACTTGTATTTGATGACATAGTTTGCTGTTGGACTGCATTTTGCTCGACGTCTTCGAATGGGAACAAAGCTGACCCGACAGGGCCTCCGCTAATTTATTTATTTATTAGCAAAAGGGCCTCTGCTATTTATTTATTTATGAGCAAAAGGGGATACCCACCGATTTCCGTTAATAGAAATCATTAAATGCTCACAACACTACGCCCAGCCTGCTAAACATGTTTCATTCATTACTAGTTTCAGCAAAGTGCTCATGTCATAGCCACTGAATACATCACGAGTGCTACATACACTGCAAATAAAGAGACAATCATCCTACAGAGCACAACGATCTTGCCCATTATCTTCACCAGCTCTTTCATCTCCTCATTGCTGTCAAGGCTGTTCAGCAGCTGTTGCTTGGCCATGATCAGATGAACTACATCTTTAACCTTCTGCTCTGCATCTTCCTCTTCTGTTGTTCCTTTAGTTACTTGTCCAACACCCCAACCTGCTGGTATTGGGATTCCTCGGCTAACCAAATAATCAGCGTAGTTCCATTCCCCCACATCAGCAACTTCTCAGAAATACAAATCACATGAATCTTCCCTTTTCTGCACGAATCAAATTGGAAGATCATCAACGAAACTATTTAAAAAATCAGCAACTGAAAGCAGGCGAAAAATAGTTAAACATATTATTACCCCATGATTCGGGCATTTGTAAAAGACTCGGCCAGGGTTGAGGATTTTAGTTGAGATGTGATGGATGACTCTGCGTGATTTGCAGCAGTGGCACCACACCAACGGCAGCGGGTTGCGATGAGCAACCAGCTGCGGTGAGTGTGCCGACGGGGGTGTGATGAGATCCACAGCGGATGGTACGGGTGGCGACTTGGTGCATATTTGGTTGTTGCCTGCTGAAGAGCAGGTGGACGAGCCGCCAGCGGACATGGTTGCTGCGGCCGGAGCTTCTGACGCTAGGCAGAGTAACTAGAGAAGAGGAGAAGCGAACGTTGGATATGTCAGTTTGATTACTTGCAGAGTAGCATAGAACTATATATAGTCATAGTCTAGGTTTGGATTCGAACCAGCTACAGGAGCATGTCTCTCTTTTTTCTAAAACTCTGCAATGTCTCTTTACTAGTACACTAGCTTGTTCTGTACGCCTTCTCAAGTCTTTGATTTTCAGGAATGTTATGTGGCGAACGTTCCCTAGGAGGAGGATGGCAAACGAACGCATTTTTCTGGCAATTTTAGTTGCGACGCAAGATCAAACGGTGACAGTTTCTGGAAAGTTATCTGGCGAACGAGCCCAGTTTTTCTTTTCTTCCTATAAAAAAGTATGTTACGTGGTGTCGGCTTAGTCAACAAATGATTGTGCCAACCTTGACCGCTGGATTGACATTCAATGTCTATCGTGTTTCTTCAGTCTCTTCTTCCTCCAGCCGCCAAAGCCAAACCAGCGCCGGCGGGACCGCCGGCTCCCATCTCCCACGGCTGGCTGTGCTGCCGCGCACGCATCACAGCCACATCGCACCCTAAAACTCTGCACATCTTCCTTGGCTCCTGTTCGTTCCCGTCTGAGGCCTCACCATCGTCCTCCACCTTGGTTCGCTTGCCGCGGCACCGCCCTCCGGTGTTGTCAACATGGTCAACAACCGAGAGGAATAAGGAGATAACTATACATGGTGAGGATGATAGTAGGGACCCACCAGGATCATGGCAGTAGGCAAGCAAGTGCCTCCTTTATTATAAGAAAAAAATGGTTCCACCTGATGGTTTCCTGACATCTGGGTCGCACACCATTGTCAACGTAGTCAATAAGGGAGCTAATTGCACAAGGAGCGGCTGACACCCGGGACCCAGCAGCTCATGCAGTATTATTTTTTTGTTTTCGGGACGGAGCAGGGTATCAACTGTGGCCCGTCTAGCCCAGACTTTTATTTCATATATGTTTACCACATGACCAGCCCAGTTTTGTTTTTTCTTTCTGAAAATGGCTAGCCCAGCTATTTTGTTTTTTGCAGAATAACCAACGAAGGCCTACTTGCTTTTCTACGCCCTGCTGGGCCTGAAATCTTTCAAGACGAGGAGGGATGCATTGGGCTTACCCAGAAAATGGGCTATAAGTAATAAGAAATGGGTTGTAAAATGAAAAATACAGCAAACAGGCAATTAGTTCCAAATTACTTTTTTCTTTCCGATTTTGATATTTTAAATTTTATTGTTTTTGTGCGGGTAAAATTTTGTTGGATTTTACATTAAGGTATGTTTATTTTTTAAATTAATTTGAATCTGGCTAGAAATTTTGGGCTGTATGCTGTTTGGGACATATTTGGAGGCTGACTTGTGGGTCTACAAGGTTGACGTGTATGAAAGGCTTTGTCAACTTAGTCCACAAATGATTCTAGCAGCAGTGACCGTTGGATTCTTAATCCAACGGCCGTGCTGCTTCTTCAACCTCTGGTCTTCTTGCTCCAGCCACCCAAACCAGCGCCGACCATACTGCCTGCTCATGCCTCCCGTGGCCGGCTGTGCTGCCGCGCAGGCCTAACCGCCCCACACTACTCCCATCGCTGGCCTGGCCATCCCTGTACTCACCCAGAGCTCCTGTTATTCTCCTGTGACGGTAGACGAACCAGTAAACCCTCGTACTCCCCTCCGTGTGGGAAACAACTGCCGAGTCTTCTCCGGCTCCGGGTCGTTCCCTTCCTTGGCCTCGCCGTCATCCACCGCCCTGGTGCTCTCAGCGCAGCATGGTCAAACGTGGAGAGGATGATAGCTGGGTCCACGGTCGCACGCAAGGAAGTGCCTCCTTATTACATGCAAAATAATGATTCCTCCACCTGACAGCAGGGACCCATCGGAAGCGCCTCTGTATTTCATGAAAAAAGTTCCTCCCGCCGATAGCTCAGACCCACCAGCTATATGTTCGCACGCAAGGAAGTGCCTCCTTATTACGCACAAAAAAATGAATAGCCCCGCTGCTAGGTGGGACCCACCATATTTGGAGGCTGACTTGTGGGCCTACTAAGTTGACGCGGATGCAGGGTTTTGTCAACTTAGTCAATATAAACGATTCTAGCTGCGGTAACCGTACGATGCCCATCCAACAGCCGTCGTGCTTCTTCAACCTCTGGTCTTCTTGCTCCAGCCGCCCAAACCATCGCAGGCCGTGCCGCGTGCTCCTGCCTCCCGTGGCTAGCTGTGCTGCCGCGTAGGCCTCACCGTCCCGTCCTACTCCAACCGCTGGCCAGGCCATCCCTCTACTCACCCACAACCCCTATTATTCTGTGGCGACGACAGCCTCACACCGCAGCCGAACCAGTCAACCCTCGTACTCCCCTCCGCGTGGGCATGCACTACCGTGTCTTCCCCGGCTCCGCGTCATCCCCTTCCTAGGCCTCGCCATCATCCACCGCCTTGGTGCTCTCGGCGCGGCGTGGTCAACGTGGTCAAGGAACGACTTCCATCGGAAGAGGACTGTACGTGGAGAGGCTGACAGCTGGGTCCACGGCCGCAGCAAGTAAGTGCCTCCTTATTACGCGTAAAATAATTATTCTTCCACCTGACAGCGGGGACCCACGGAAGGGCCTCTGTATTTTGTGAAAAAATGTTTCCCCCTGATAGCTGGGACCCACCAGTTATATCTTCGCATGCAAGGAAGTGCCTCCTTATCCTCCCTGACAGCTAGGACCCACCCGGTCGAACCGTACGTAGGTTGTCTGTCTGGTCACAAATGTGTACGTACATACTGATCGATCGGTCTCTCTGCAACAATGAACCGTGGCCGAGCAAGCAGCGACACATGTAGTAGTAGAGCCCCCGACGTAGCAGTTCAGGCAGTCCAGTTAAAACCGTGTACATGTACGTACAGCCAGATGCCAAAAAATACGGCCACGTACATACATACGGGCGGGGTCTCGAACGCCTACTCGCACATACGTACGGCCACGACTCGTGTACATGGAGAGGCAACAGACGGCAGCAACAACGTCATGTTCATCGGCAACCAACCGGCTTGGTCAGAACGGAGAAACAACATCTTGTTCATCGGGAGGCAACAGACTGGGTCAGAATGCGTCTTGTTCAAC
Organism: Thinopyrum elongatum; assembly: GCA_011799875.1. Taxonomy (NCBI): domain Eukaryota; kingdom Viridiplantae; phylum Streptophyta; class Magnoliopsida; order Poales; family Poaceae; genus Thinopyrum; species Thinopyrum elongatum. The sequence continues at coordinate 399,423,213 of CM022300.1, forward strand.
GGGAGCCAACTGGCTTGGATGAAACAGCCGGAATGGGGTCTGGCGTACTGCAAAACGAAGGAAAATGGCCTTCTGTTCGACCGCGTATGGTCGAAACGGGGTCTTGTTCATCGGGAAGGGTCTGGCGTACCGCAAAACGGAGGAAACGGCCTTCTATTCGAGTGCCTACGGTCGAAACGAGGTGCCGTTGATCGGGAGGGGTGTTGCATACCGCAAAACGGAGGAAACATACTTGTGTTGGAGCGCCTACAATCAAAACGGGGTCCTGTTCATCAGGAGGGGTGTGGCTTACCGCAAAACGGGTCTCCACGGCCTACTGTTCATCCATTGTCTACTGCCTCGCTCCAGCCTCCACGGGCTACTGTTCATCCATCGTCGACTTCCTCCTGCCTCCACCTGCTACTGTTCATCCACCGTGGACTTCCTCCTGCCTCCACCAGCTACTGTTCATCCATAGGGTCCTGTTCATCCAACCTCCATCGGCTACTGTTCAACCAGCCCTCCACGGGGTCCTGTTCATCCACCCCCAACCGGCTCGGGTGTGTGTGGCGGCCTCCTCGATCGGGGTCCTGTTCATCCAGCGGCAACGACCTCTACTACCACGGGGTCCTGTTCATCCACCCCCCACTTTGAGGAACTGTTCATCCAAGCCCCAACAATGGTCACTATTCATCAAGAGGCAGCAGGTTCGATCGGCTTCAGTTAGCAGCAGTAGCGAAGGAATCGCTCGGGTTTAGTTAATAGCCAAGGGATCGATCGCTCGGGTTCAGTAACGTAGCCAGTGCAATCGCTCGGGTTCAGTAAGCGAACATCTCGCTCGGGTTCAGTTAGAGCCCAACGCCTCGCACACACGTGCGTATGTATACGAGAGAAACGCGCAAACCTCCATGCATCGCTCGGCCCCGACCACCCACCGTAACTGGGAACTCCCCGAAATTTTCCTCGCCCTCGCTTCTACCATGATTTTTTCCATCATGAACGGCCCAAAGAATGTCATGCAGGTGCGTCTCCGGCCCGCCCAGGGTGGAAAGCCCATTTTCTGTCATGATTTTTTGTCATAGAAGTAGGAGCCCACCACATCTATGATGATACCGGGTTTTGTCACAATTATCGTCATAGAAGTGTCATAAGCATGACAGAAAAAAAATTCGTTCGGCCCAAAATGTCACGGATGTGTCTTTTTTTGTAGTGGGTCCTGGGGAAGCACAGCAAGGCAAAATGCAGTTTGTGATGCACATAGAGGGAAAGAATCATTGAGTGGAGCTGGAAAGAAAGAATAAATAGGTTTACAAAACATTCTTTTAGCAGTGAAATCGGTGACTCTGATTGATTTCGATCGGTGACTTCGAGATTGAGAAATCACAGATAGGGCGCATCACTGGATCCGAATTAGTCCTTTTCGGTGGTACTGATGAACTATGTGCAGGGTTTATTTGCACTTCGATGTGACCAAGGGGCTTCAGATCGGAGAGGCCAACCTTAACGCAGAGAGGAAATTTTGTCAACTCAGTTCACTTGCAATAGAGATCTCACAAGGATTTTCAAGGAATTCGAATAAGATTTGTAGTGAATTGACCAGAAACTAACTAAAGGAAAAAGAACACAGAAAAGAAGGAAAGAAATCTAGATGAAGTTTTTTTGTTAAAAGAAGGAAACACTCTAGCAAAAGAAAGGCTAAATAAGAGAACACTAGAGAACTTCATCTAGAGGAGGTCGGTGAGTAAGTCACCTATGTAAGAGTATATTGACTTAGGAGTTAAGTGAGTTCACTTGATCATAGGTCATACTCATCGTTTAGCTCAAAATGGGGTTGCCATTTTCCATTTAAGCATTTCAATGTATTCACATCTTATTGAGTTGCTTTGGCTCATGTATTTGATTAAAGCTTCTCTAAGATGTGAGAACTTACATTGGGTTTGATGTGGATTTCCTTCATGTAGTGGAACTTGTGATGGTTATTCATAGAGTGGAAGTTGGTGCGGTCCTTTCATTTGTAGCTCATCTTCCTACATGGGTTAGTTTTGCAAGGAACAACATATGTATCCATTTTGACAAGAGTGAAACATAGAGTCATATGGTGTCAAAGGATATATTTGAGTTTTCTTGTTCCTTGAACACATCAAGGGTGTAGAAACTTGGTTCAATCTCCTTTGCTCTAGATATGAATGTTGAGTGCAAGCTTTATGAAGTAGTACATATCCAAGAACTTACAAGGGTTAGATGCAATACAAGGGAGCAAATGTCCAAGATATGAAATGATCAACATAAGGGTGATATCATGGATTAGTCCTAATAGCTCATGCCCTTGCATGCATCCAGTGAGTGTTTAGTTCATGTCAGAAGCATCAATGACATTAAACACACTTCTTGATACATCTCCGACTTATCTATATTTTTTTTATTGTTCCATGCTATTATATTATCAACCTTGGATGTTTTATCTGCATTATTATGCTATTTTATATCATTTTTTGGGACTAACCTATTAACCTAGTGCTCAGTGCCTGTTGCTGTTTTTTCCTCGTTTTTGCCATTACAGAAAATCAGTACCAAACGGAACGAAACTTTTTGACGATTTTTCTTGGACCACAAGACACCCTGGAAGCTTCGGGCCCCCCGTGGCACTTCCAACCCTAATTCTTCTTCTATAAATACCCAAATATTCCCCGTAGACTAGGGGGCACACCAAAAATACTTTTCCGTGGCCACAAGTTTCTGTCTTCGTAAGATCCCATCTAGGGACCTTTTCTAGTACTCTGCCGGAGGGGGATTCGACCACAGAGAGCTTCTACATCAACCTTGCTGCCCTTCCGATGATGTGTGAGTAGTTTACCACAGACCTACGGGTCCATAACTAGTAGCTAGATGGCTTCTTCTCTCTCTCTTTGATCTACAATACAATGTTCTCCTCGATGTTCTTGCAGATCTATTCAATGTACTCTTCTTTTGCGGTGCATTTGTTCAGATCCGATGAATTGTGGGTTTATGATCAGCTTATCTATGAATATTATGTGAGTCTTCTCTGAACTCTTTTATGCATGATTAACATAGCTTTATATTTCTCTCCGATCTATTGATTTGGTTTGGCCAACTAGATTGACTTTTCTTGCAATGGGAGAGGTGCTTTGTAGTGGGTTCAATCTTGCGGTCCTTATTCCCAGTGACAGAAAGGGACATGACACGTATTTTTATTGTTGCCATTAAGGATAAAAAGATGGGGTTTGTTCATATTGATTGGATCTATCCCTCTACATCATGTCATCTTGCTTAACGCGTTACTCCATTTTATTAACTTAATACACTAGATGCATGCTGGATAGCGGTTGATGTGTGGCGAAATAGTAGTAGATGCAGGCAGGAGTTGGTCTACTTGTCACAGACATGATGCCTATATACATGATCATTGCCTTGGATATCGTCATAACTATTCGCTTTTCTATCAATTGCTCAAAAGTAATTTGTTTACCACCGTATGCTTTCTTTCAAGAGAGAAGCCTCTAGTGAAAACTATGGCCCCCGGGTCTCTTTTATCATATTATTTTTAGATCTATAGAATCAAAAACAAAAAAATTCCTTGCTGCAATTTATTTACCTTTATTTTATTTTGCGCTTTTACTTATCTTTTATACCTATCTCTATCAGATCTCATCCTTGCAAGTAACCGTGAAGGGATTGACAACCCCTTTATCATGTTGGGTGCAAGTATTTGTTTGTTTGTGTAGGTGCAACCATTGGTGACTTGTGTGTTCCTCCTACTGGATTGATACCTTGGTTCTCAAACTGAGGGAAATACTTATCTCTACTTTGCTGCATCACCCTTTCCTCTTTAAGGAAAAAACCAATGCAAGCTCAAGAAGCAGTAGGAAGAATTTCTGGCGCCGTTGCCGGGGAGGATCTACATCAAGCCTACCAAGTACCCATCATAAACTCTCATCTCTTGCATTTACATTATTCGCCATTTTGCCTCTCGTTTTCCTCTTCCCCACTTCTAAAACATTTTCAGAAAAACACAAAAATATTTGCCTTTTTATTTGCCCTCTTTCCGTTTGCCTTTTCGTTTGCCTTTATGTCTTACTTGGTTTGTTTGCTTGTTCGCTTGGCATAATTGTATGTTTATTCCAAATCAGAAGCAAAAAGTTTATGGATCCTCATCCACTTGCTAATCTATTTAAAAGATCCAATTATGATGAACCAATTGATAGTGAGTTGAGTGCACTAGATTATCTTTATGAAGTTTTGCTTGAAATTTGTGAATCTGAAATTTGTGATGAAGTGTTAAAAGAAGAAAATTTTAAAGTGATTCATGATAGCTCCTTGAATGAAAAGCATCATTGCAATGATGTTATTATACATTCTATCAATGTCAATTGTGTTAATGATATGCAAAACCCCAAGCTTGGGGATGCTAATTTTGCTATGTCCACTACTTATTGTAATGATCATGATTGGGGTGATGCATCTTACATTCTTGAAAATTTGTTTAAGCCTCATGATGAATATGTTTGCGATAATATTGAAAGTGGGTTTGAAGAGGTCATGACTATCTTGGAAGATCATAAAACTTTTATGCATGTGGATCATGAAGAGAAAATTTTATTTGATAGCTACATTGTTGAATTTGATTATGATCCTACATGTAATTATTATGAGAGAGGAAAATATGGTTGTAGAAATTTTCATGTCACTAAATTACCTCTCGTTATGTTGAGATTGCTATTGTTTCTTTCTTCTTCCTTGCACATGCTAGTTTTTGCTTGTCTTGATAAATCTTTTCCCTACAAACTGCCTATGCATAGGAAGTATGTTAGACTCAAACTTGTTTTTCACATGCTATGTGATGCTCTCTTTGTTCTTCAATTTTTTGTCTTTCATGTGAGCATCATTAAAATTTTCAATGCCTAGCTAAAAGGCATTAAAGAAAAGCGCTTGTTGGGAGACAACCCAATTTTTTTTATGAGTATATGCAATTATACTTCTGTTGTGATTGTGTTTTAGTGTTTTAATTAGTGTTTGTGCCAAGTAAGACCTTTGGGATGATTTGGAAGATCGTTGATTTGATTCTAAGGAAAAAACAGAAACTTTTGCATCCAGTAGCAGAATTATTAAAATTTTCTAGAACATGGAAAGATTCTGAATTTTTTACGCAAGATTGATAAACAGATTGCCTATGTTTTCCTATTTTTTTTGAATTTTTGGAGTTACATAAGTATGAGCTTAATTTGGGTTTCTACAGACTGCTCTGTTTTTGACAGATTCTGTTTTCATTGTGTTGTTCGCTTGTTTTGATGAATCTATGGGTTGTATCGGGGGGTATGAACCATGGTGAAGTTGGAATACAGTAGATAAATGCAAATATAAAATTGGAATGAGTCTAAAATATTACCTAAAAGTGGAGATTTGTTTTATTATACTAACAGATCTCATGAGTTTTGTGTTGTGAAGTTTTCAAGTTTTGGGTGCAGTTTCGATGGGCTAAGGAATAAGGAGTGGCAAGAGCCTAAGCTTGGGGATGCCCATGGCACTCCAAGGTAATATTCAAGGAAAACCAAGCATCTAAGCTTGGGGATGCCCCGGATGGCATCCCCTCTTTTGTCTACAATCCATCGGTAAATTACTTGAGGCTATATTTTTATTCACCACATGATATGTGTTTTGCTTGGAGTGTCTTGTATTATATGAGTCTTTGCTTTATTTGGTTTTTAGTTTGCCACAATCATCCTTGCGGGACACACCTTTTGAGAGGGACACATATTAATCATGAATTTATTAGAATACTCTATGTGCTTCACTTATATTTTTTGAGCTAGGTAGTTGCTCTAGTGCTTCAGTTATATCTTTTAGAGCACGTCGGTGGTTATATTTTGAAGAAATTGATGAACTCTCATGCTTCACTTATATTATTTTGAGAGTCTTATTAATAGTATGGCAATTTTCTTAGGTTATGAATTTAGTACTAATATGATGGGTATTAAAGAGGGATATAATAAAAACTTTCATCAAGATCATTGAATATATGAGAAGTTTGATTCCTTGCATTTGTTTTGAGATATAAAGATGGTGATATTAGATTCATGCTAGTGAGTAATTGTCGTTTAGTAAGAATATTTGTGTTAAGGTTTGTGATTCCCGAAGCATGCACGTATGGTCTCTCGTTATGCTATGAAATTGGAGCATGACATAGTTTTGATTGTCTTCCTTATGAGTGGCGGTCGGGGACGAGAGATGGTATTTTCCTACCAATCTATCCCCCTAGGAGCATGCATAGTAGTACTTTGCTTCGAGGGCTAATAAACTTCTGCAATAAGTATGTGAGTTCTTTATGACTAATGTTGAGTCCATGGATTATATGCACTCTCACCTTTCCGCATTTTGCTAGCCTCTTCGGTACCGTGCATTGCCCTTTCTCACCTTGAGTTGTGGTGCAAACTTCGCCGGTGCATCCAAACCCCGTGATATGATACACTCTTTCACACATAGGCCTCCTTATATCTTCCTCAAAACAGCCACTATACCTACCTATTATGGCATTTCCATAGCCATTCCGAGATATATTGCCATGCAACTTCCACCGTTCCGTTTATTATGACACACATCATCATTGTCATATTGCTTTGCATGATCATATAGTTGACATAGTATTTGTGGCTTGGCCACCGTTCATATTTTTTATACATGTCACCCTAGATCATTGCACATCCCGGTACACCGCCGGAGGCATTCATATAGAGTCATATTTTTGTTCTAGTATCGAATTGCAATTCTTGAGTTGTAAGTAAATAAAAGTGTGATGATCATCATTATTAGAGCATTGTCCCATGTGAGGAAGGATGATAGAGACTATGATTCCCCCACAAGTCGGTATGAGACTCCAGACGAAAATAAAAAAATATAAAAGAAGAGAGGCCAAAAAGAGCCAAAGAAAAAAGAGGCCGAAGTGCCCAACAAAAAAGGGGGGAAAATGAATGAGAGAAAAAGAGAGAAGGGACAATGTTACTATCCTTTTCCAAACTTGTGCTTCAAAGTAGCACCATGTTCTTCATGATAGATAGTCTCCTATTTTGTCACTTTCATATATTACTAGTGGTAATTTTTCATTATAGAACTTGGCTTGTATATTCCAATGATGGGCTTACTCAAACGCCCTAGGTCTTCATGAGCAAGCAAGTTAAATGCACACCCACTTAGTTTTCTTTTGAGCTTTCATACACTTATAGCTCTAGTGCATCTGTTGCATGGAAATTCCTACTCCTTGCATTGACATCAATTGATGGGCATCTCCATAGCCCGTTGATTAGCCTCGTCAATGTGATACTTTCTCCTTTTTTGTCTTCTCCACACAACCTCCAACATCATATTCTGTTCCACCCATAGTGCTATATCCATGGCTCATGCTCATGTATTGCATGAGAGTTGAAAAACCTGAAGCGCGTTAAAAAGTATGAACCAATTGCTTGGCTTTTCATCGGGGTTGTGCATGATAAATACTTTGTGTTAAGAAGATAGAGCATAACAAGATTATATGATTTTGTAGGGATAACTTTCTTTAGCCATGATATTTTGAGAAGACGTGATTGCTTTTTAGTATGCTTGAAGTATTATTGTTTTTATGTCAATATTAAACTTTTGTTTTGAATCTTATGGATCTGAATATTCATGCCACATTAAGAAAGATTACATGATAAACATGTTAGGTAGCATTCCACATCAAAAATTCTGTTTTTATCATTTATCTACTCGAGGACAAGCATGAATTAAGGTTGGGGATGCTTGATACATCTCCAACGTATCTATAATTTTTTATTGTTCCATGCTATTATATTATCAACCTTGGCTGTTTTATATGCATTATTATGCTATTTTATATCATTTTTTGGGAGTAACCTATTAACCTAGTGCTCAGTGCCAGTTGCTATTTTTTTCCTTTACAGAAAATCAATACCAAACGGAGTCCAAACGGAACGAAACTTTTTGATGATTTTTCTTGGACCACAAGACACCCTGGAAGCTTCGGGAGGAGGCCAGAAGGTCCATGAGATGGCCACAAGCTCACAGGGCATGCCCTGCAAGCTGGTGGGCCCCCCGTGGCACTTCCAACCCTAATTCTTCTTCTGTAAATACCCAAATATTCCCCGTAGACTAGGGAGCACACCAAAAATACTTTTCCGCTGCCGCAAGTTTCTGTCTTCGTGAGATCCCATCTGGGGACCTTTTCTGGTACTCTGCCAGAGGGAAATTCGACCATGGAGAGCTTCTACATCAACCTTGCTGCCCTTCCGATGATGTGTCAGTAGTTTACCACAGACCTACGGGTCCATAGCTAGTAGCTAGATGACTTCTTCTCTCTCTTTGATCTTCAATACAATGTTCTCCTCGGTGTTCTTGGAGATCTATTCGATGTAATCTTCTTTTGCAGTGCATTTGTTGAGGTCCGATGAATTGTGGGTTTATGATCAGCTTATCTATGAATATTATTTGAGTCTTCTCTGAACTATTTTATGCATGATTAATATAGCTTTGTATTTCTCTCCGATCTATTGATTTGGTTTGGCCAACTAGATTGATTTTTCTTGCAATGGGAGAGGTACTTTGTAGTGGGTTCAATCTTACGGTGCTTATTCCCAGTGCCAGAAAGGGACATGACACGTACTTGTATTGTTGCCATTAAGGATAAAAAGATGGGGTTTGTTCATATTGATTGGATCTATCCCTCTACATCATGTCACCTTGCTTAAGGCGTTACTCCGTTCTTGTTAACTCAATAAACTAGATGCATGCTGGATAGCAGTTGATACGTCTCCATCGTATCTACTTTTCCTAACGCTTTTGCTCTTGTTTTGGACTCTAAATTGCATGATTTGAATGAAACTAACCTGGACTGACGCTATTTTCAGCAGAACCACCATGGTGTTGTTTTTGTGCAGAAATAAAAGTTCTCAGAATTGGACGAAACTTTTTGGAGATTTATTTCAGAATATGTAAAAAATACTGGAACCAAGAACCACCGGAGGGGGGGGGGGGCTGGCTGCCCACAAGACACCAGGGCGTGCAACCCCCTCCAGGCGCGCCCTGGTGGGTTGTTGGGCCCTCGGGGCTCCGCTGACCCTAATTCCAGCACTATAAATTCCTATTTTTGGAGAAAAAAATAGGAGAGGAAGTTTCATCGCATTTCATGATATGAAGCCACCGCCACCTCCTGTTCTTCATCGGGAGGCCAGATCTGGAGCCCGTTCGGGGCTCCGGAGAGGGGAATCTTTGATCTTCATCATCACCAACCCTCCTTCATCACCAATTCCATGATGCTCCCCACTGGGAGTGAGTAATTCCTTCGTAGGCTCGCTAGTCAGTGAGGAGTTGGATGAGATTCATCATGTAATCAAGTTAGTTTTGTTAGGGCTTGATCCCGAGTATCCACTATGTTCTGAGATTGATGTTGCTATGCTTAATGCTTGTCACTAGGGCCCGAGTGCCATGATTTCAGATATGAACCGTTTATGTTTTCACCATTATATCTATGTTCTAGATCCTATCTTGCAAGTCATATGCACCTATTACGTGTTATGATCCGTAAACCCCAGTGTGACAGTAATTGGGATACTTTCCGGTGATGACCGTAGTTTGAGGAGTTCATGTATTCACTATGTGTTAATGCTTTGTTCCGGTTCCCTATTAAAAGGAGGCCTTAACATCCCTTAGTTTCCTTATGGACCCCGCTGCCACGGGAGGGTAGGACAAAAGATGCCATGCAAGTTCTTTTCCATAAGTACATATGACTATTTACAGAATACATGCCTACATTATATTTATGAACTGGAGCTAGTTTTATGTCACGGTAGGTTATGACTGCTATATGATGAATATCATCCAACGAATGCACCGATCCAATGCCTACGAGTTTTCCACATATTGTTCTTGCTAAGTTACTATTGCTATTGCTAGTGTTACAACTGCTACAAAACTGTTACTGCTGTTACCATTACCACTGCTATCATCACTACTACTATCAAACTATCATATTATTGTGCTACTAATCACTTTGCTGCAGATAATTAATCTCCAGGTGTGGTTGAATTGACAAATCAACTGCTAATACCTACAAATATTCTTTGGCCCCCCTTGTGTCGAATCTATAAATTTGGGTTGAATACTCTACCCTCGAAAACTGTTGCGATCCCTTATTGATACTTCTCCATCGTATCTACTTTTCCAAACTCTTTTGCCCTTGTTTTGGACTCTAATTTGCATGATTTGAATGGAACTAACCCGGACTGACGCTGTTTTCAGCAGAATTGCCATGGTGTTATTTTTGTGCAGAAATAGAAGTTCTCGGATTGACCTGAAAATTTATGGAGAATATTTTTGGAATATATAAAAAATACTGGCGCAAGAATTATCCAAAGGGGGGCCACCCAGAGGCCACAAGCCCTGGGGGCGCGCCCACCCCCCTGGGGCACACCCTGTAGGCTTGTGGGCCCCCTGGACCTCCTCCGACCTCAACTCCAACTCCATATAACCCTATTCGGGGAGAGAAAAATCAGAGAGAAGGATTCATCACGTTTTACGATACGAAGCCACCGCCACCTCCTGTTCTTCATCGGGAGGGCAGATCTGGAGTCCGTTCGGGGCTCCGGAGAGGGGGATTCATCGCCATCATCATCACCAACCTTCCTCCATCACCAATTTCATGATGCTCACTGCCGGGAGTGAGTAATTCCACAGTAGGCTTGCCAGACGGTGATGGGTTGTATGAGATTTTTCATGTAATCGAGTTAGTTTTGTTAGGGTTTGATCCCTAGTATCCACTATGTTCTGAGATTGATGTTGCTATGACTTTGCTATGCTTAATGCTTGTCACTAGGGCCCGAGTGCCATGATTTCTGATCTGAACCTATTATGTTTTCCTGAATATATTTGTGTTCTTGATCCTATCTTGCAAGTTGTAGACACCTATTATGTGTTATCATCCGCATACCCCAAGGTGACAATAATTGGGATTCTTTCCGGTGATTACCGTAGTTTGAGGAGTTCATGTATTCACTAAGTGCTAATGCTTTGTTCTGGTTCTCTATTAAAAGGAGGCCTTAATATCCCTTAGTTTCCATTAGGACCCCGCTGCCACGGGAGGGTAGGACAAAAGATGTCATGCAAGTTCTTTTTCATAAGCACGCATGACTATATACGGAATACATGCCTACATTATATTGATGAATTGGAGCTAGTTCTGTGTCACCCTAGGTTATAATTGTTGCATGATGAATGCCATCCGACATATTATCCATCACTGATCCGTTGCCAACGAGCTTTTCACATATTGATCTTTGCTAAGTTACTTTGCCGTTGCTACTGTTACAATCACTACAAAATTGCTACTGTTACTTTTGTCACCGTTACCGTTACTTCCATACTACTTTGCTACTAAAAACTTTGCTGCAGATATTGAGTCTTTTAGGTCTGGTTGAATTGACAACTCAGCTGCTAATACTCGTGAATATTCTTTGGCTCCCCTTGTGTCGAATCAATAAATTTGGGTTGAATACCCTACCCTCGAAAACTGTTGCGATCCCCTATACTTGTGGGTTATCACCTATACTTGTGGGTTATCAAGACCTTTTTCTGGCGCCGTTGCCGGGGAGCATAGCTATATTTGTTGAGTCACTTGGGATTATTATCTATTTATCACTATTAAGAATCTGAAAGATCCAAGAACCAAGATCGTTCCCTCTAAGACGAGGGGAGGTAAGGAATTGCATCTAGCTCTGCACTTGATTCACCTTCTGTTTTGGGTAAACTTGAAACACCATCACATACTATTAATCCTGATATGTCGCAAGTTGTTGATGATGCTACTTCTACTATGAATGATAATTATGATGATGCTAGTACCTTGCTTGATGATAATGTGCCACTGGGTGAATTCCTTGATGAACAAATTGCTAGAGCTAAAGATATTGAGAATGCTAAAACAGATGAAATTACTAAAACTGATGAAGTCTTTGAAACTGAGAATTATGAAACACCTATTAGACCTAGCTCTCCTAGATTTGAAATTCCTAAGATACCTAAGGGTTATGTTATGGATGAGTAGATAGCTAGAGACTTTCTTGCTTTCAATGATAGGGATGATCTTAAGAAATTATTATGCAAACTGAAAGAAAAATCTTTCAATGCTAGAATGAAATGTGATCCTAAGTTTGCTACTTCACCTATCTTTGTTACAGATAAGGATTATGAATTCTCTGTTGACCAAGAGTTAATTACTTTTGTTGAATCTGATCCTTTCCGTGGCTATGAATCTGAAACTGTTGTGGCACACCTTACTAAACTAAATGATATAGCCACCCTATTTGCTGCTGATGAGAAAATTTGCTACTATTATATTCTCAAGTTATTTCCGTTCTCATTAAAGGGTGGTGCTAAGATATGGTACAATACTCTTGCTCCTGGTTGTGTGCGTAGTCCCCAGGATATGATTTATTTCTTCTCTGAAAAATATTTTCCTGCTCATAAGAAACAAGCTGCTTTACAAGAAATATTTAACTTTGTGCAAATTGAAGAAGAGAGTCTCCCACAAGCTTGGGGGAGGCTTCTCCAATTACTTAATGCTTTGCCTGATCACCCTCTTAAGAAAAATGAAATACTTGACATCTTCTATAATGTACTAACCGATGCTTCTAGGGACTTCCTAGATGATTGTTCCTGTTGTGTTTTCAGGGAACGAACTGTTGAACAAGCTGAGGAATTATTGAATAATATATTGAAGAATTATGATGATTGGACTCTTCCTGAACCACCGCCTAAACCCACTTCGAAGAAGAGGGGTATCTTACTTCTCACTCCCGAAGATTTGCAAGAGGCAAAGAAATGTATGAAGGAAAATGGTATTAAAGCTGAAGATGTTAAGAATTTACCACCTATTGAAGAAATACATGGACTTGACACACCACCACCACAGGTGGTAGAGGTAAATTCTTTATTAAAGTTTGATGAAGGTGATATCCCTTACAATAAACATCCTAGTCAATGCCTTTATGAATTTGATAACTACATTATGAAACAAGATCACTTCAATGCAAATGTTATGAAACAATTAAAATACAACTCTGATATGATTGCTCGCTTGATTGACTTGTTATTTAGAATCACTAATGATGTTAGAGGTGTAGGAAAACATGCCTCTATGGTTCAAACCCAGTTATAACAAGTTGCTCAATCTCAAAGAGAACTACTTAGTGAAATGAACAATAATATGAATGATTATGCTGTAAGAGTAGCAACTAGAGGAGGCAAATTGACTCACGAACCACTTTATCCTGAGGGACACCCTAAAAGAATTGAACAAGACTCTCAAAGAATTAACACTGATGCACCTAGTCCTTCTAAAAAGAAAAAGAAAAATGATAGGACTTTGCATACCTCTAGTGAACCTAAGAAAGAAAAATCTCCTCAAGATAATAATGATGTTTCTATCTCTGATGCTGGAACTCAATCTGGTAATGAACATTCATCTAGTGATAATGAAAATGATAATGATGATGTTCATGTGGACACTCAACCAGACAATGATAAAGAACCAGATAATGATGTTGTCATAGAACCTGTTGTTGATCTTGATAACCCACAACCTGAAAATAAATGTTATGACAAAATAGACTTTGTTGCTAGAAAATATGGTAAAGAAAGAGAACCATGGGTTTCAAAACCCATGCCCTTTCCACCTAAACCATCTAAGAAAAAGGATGATGAAGAATTTGAACGCTTTGCTGAAATGCTTAGGCCAGTCTTTTCGCGCACTCGCTTGACTGATATTTTAAAGATGGCCCCTTATGCTAAATACATGAAAGAAATTGTCACTAATAAAAGGAAAATACCTGAAGCTGAAATCTCCACTATGCTTGCTAATTATTCTTTTAAGAATGGAGTACCCAAAAAACTTGGAGACCCGGGGATACCAACTATACCCTGCTCCATCAAAAGAAATTATGTCAAAACTGCTTTGTGCGATTTAGGAGCTTGTGTTAGTGTTATGCCTTTCTCTTTATATAAAAGATTTGATTTGAATAAACTCACACCTACTGAAATATCTTTGCAAATGGCTAATAAATCAACTGCCATACCTATTGGTATTTGTGAGGATGTGCCCGTTGTTGTTGCAAATGTTACTATCTTAACATACTTTGTTATACTTGAGATGCCCGAGGATGACAACATGTCGATTATCCATGGTAGACCCTTTCTGAATACTACAGGGGCTGTTATTGATTGCAATAAAAGCAAGGTCACTTTTCATATCAATGGTAATGAGCATATGGTGCATTTTCTGAAGAAACAATCCCAAGTGAATGGTATTAATGTTATTGAAAAATCTCTGACGATCACTATTGGAAGTTTTCAACTCCCTCTACCTACTACCAAAAAGAAATATGACATACTTGTTGTTGGGGATATGCACATCCCTGTTGAGGTAACTTAGTGTTTTACGAAAGTTCTTCGGTTTCATGCTAATCGAAAGTGGTTGTTAGTAAGACTTGATCAACCTTATTAATGGATCATTTTTGAGAGGTATGAAGTTGATGAATTTAGTAGGCACAACCTTATGCTCCCACCTTTTGTTTTCTGTTTTTCTTAGTTAAATAAAATAAAATGCCATGTTTATGCTGATTTCTGAATTTTTCGTGCAATAAAAAAGTGCCCCAAAATAAAAGTGCTCAGAATGCCCTGAAATTTTAGTACAATTTTTTTCTGAATATTTCTAACTTTATGGTACAAATAACATCACATGGGGGGTGCCCCTGGTGCCCACAAGACACCAGGGCGCGCCATCAACCCCAGGAGCGCCCTGGTGGGTTGTGGGCCCCACATGGCCCCTCTCACTTATCCCTTTAGGCCATGTCCTCTCCTACCTCCAGAAAAAATCACCATAGCTCTCTCTCTCGCGTGTTCTTGCTCTCAAACCCGCGGATTTTGATCTGTTTGCTGGAAGCTCCATTTTCGAAACTGTTTTGGCGGATTGCTACTTGGTATGTGACTCCTCCATTGCTCCAATTAGTTTTTGCTTTAGTGGTTTATATTTTGAATAATTAGCTACTCTTGGTGCTGCTGTAAATGGGCTTGCATGTTGAATTCTTAGAGTTCTAAGTAGTTTGAATGCTTAATATGGCCTCTAGGCATCCTTATGAGTAGTTGCTATCAATCTTGTGAAGTTTTATTGACAAAAAATTTGTGTCCCAATTTTTTTTAGAAATTGTTCACAAATAAAAATGCAATTCTTTAGGAGTACATTAAGGAGGAGGTCTTCAGAGGCATCATCAAGCGGAAGCTCGGTTCGACAATCTTATGTTGAACCAAGTGCAAGCTCGACACAGGACGCTGACACCAAATCGTGCCTATGGCCGTGTAATGAGTTCATGGTTGGTGTAGGTATCAAGGAAGAATTTGAGGAGTATGTTCACAACACCGAGCTCTCTCCCTTCATCGAAGATAAGTGCATCCAACATCTCAACCTCACAGAGACATTTACTAAGAAATTCAAATTTTATCCTCGTGAGTCTAGAGTTTCATTTAGCCTTTATAATAATGCTTATACCATGCCTATAGAATCCTTCTGTGTTGCATGTAAAATTCCATACTGGGGTTCGCTAGATGGACCACCAAAGTCTGAGTATGAGTCATTTTTGACTAGTCTTTGTTACGGTGAGGATAGAGGAGTGGCACAAGGTAGAATAAAACGTATTCATTTTCCATCAATTCATTACTTTGCACTCTTTAATGGAAAATGCATCATGGGCAAGCAAGATTGTAGTACACTTTGTGCTCCGGATTTGAGTCTCTTACACACTGCTCTGACATGAATTAAATGTTATAATCTTGGAGCGATCATTGCACGTAGATTGCAACACAACGCTGTCAGTGGTCACTTTTATGGTGGGATTTATGCTTCCCGTGTAGCTAAAGAGCTGGGTGTATCACCTTGGCCTAACGATCCCATCCTACCTACCCACTACTTAGACTTTGAGGCCATGAAGCGTCATAAGTTCCTTAAGGGCACAATCACTAATTATACTTACAACTTGAGGTTCAATAAAGAACCCATTGTACTTGTTGTTTTGCCTGTGCCTTCTCTCTTTGATTATCATAGCAAAGGAAGATATTATGTTCTCAAGAGCGAGGCTCGCGAGTACAACACGGTGGTTGAGGCTGCTCGATGGGCTGAGGAGGCTGCACCAAGGGCATCCATGAGCTATCACTCTGTTTACTACCCAGGCTACAGATGGTGCTTACCAAGCTAGGCCAAAAGCCTAAGCTTGGGGGAGTACGTATTTCCAGGGACATTATATTCATGTTCACACATTTCATTCCAGTTGTCGGTGTCCATACTTTTTCATTGTATTATCCATGTTAGATTTATTTTCTTACTTTCTTCTTGTGTGTTTGAAAAACTTTGAGAAAACCCAAAAATATTTCTTGCTTCTTTTTGGTTTTTATTTCTAGTTTAAATTAGTTGTAGTATTAACAGAAAACCCAAAAAGATTTATCGATTCTTCTTTTGCTTGTTGGGAGCTTTCCCGTGTAAATAGTTTTTCTCGTTTTTGTTTTTTCCTTCTTTAATTTGCTTTCTTCAAGAAAAACTAAAAAAACTCCAAAAGTATTTCAGTGTGTTTCTCTGAAATTCTTTTCTTTTTATTGAGTCGTACCAAGGAGAAGACCACGATGATAATGATGAGTGGCTCTCATATGCATTACTGTTGATCTAACAAAGAACCCAAATTGCCTTGTCTTCTCCTTTTGCATAAAATGCTTGCAGATTCTAGCTTAGTCTACGACACTCTTGCACTATTATTATTCTCATATCATTCGGTCGTGCAAGTGAAAGGCAATAATGATGATATTTGATGAAGTGACGGTGCCAGAGAGAAGCGGGTATGAACTCAACTTGTTTTTGTTTTTGTAAATATGTTTAACTCAGTATCCATGATTCAAATATTATGATCAAACATGTTTGCAATGACAATTAGAGATTATAGTTGCTCATGCCATGCTTAAGTAGCTAGGAGTGGATAATGATTTATCTTGCATGTCAACATACATTAAAATGATTGTGATGTAGTATGATGATATGGTATCCTCCTCTGAATGTTTCAAGTGGCTTCACTTGGCACATGTTCACGCATGTAGTTGAATCAAAACCAACATAGCCTCCACGATATTTATGTTCAAGGTGTTTATATCCTACTCATGGTAGTACTCAATGTCGATTATTCATAAAGCATGTTCATGACCGTTTTCGCTCTCTAGCTGGCCGCTTCTCAATCTATTTGCTAGCCTTTGCCTGTACTAAGCGGAATTACTGCTTGTGCATCAAAATCCTTAAACCAAAGTTATTCCAGATGAGTCCACTATATCTACCTATATGCGGTATTACCATGTCGTTCTAAGTAAATTTACTTGTGCCACCTCTAAAATTTCAAATGAACATTTGTTTTGTGTGCCTGGACCGCTCATGAAGCGATAGGGGGTGGTCAGTATCTTCCATGCTAAGCGGGTTATTCTCATGATGAGTGTTTATTCACTCATCCTTGCACGAGAGGGGCCGGTAATAGGGATGCCAGTCCTGAAATAAAAATTGCAAATAATTAAATAAAACTCCCCCAGGATTGTTGTTGGTATGGACGGTACCCGTGGATTCGGCTGGAGTGTGTTTGTTGGTGGAGGGGGAGTAAACCTTTACTTTTACCGCTTGGGAACCGCCGCTAATGTGTTTAGCATGGAAGATATTGAAAACTCTTGGTCATAACGTTGACAGGAAGGGTGCACCTCCCAAAATTTTATTTATCTCTGTTTTAAGCTTTGAGCTCTAGCACCTCTGCAAATCCCTGCTTCCCTTTGCGAAGGGTCTATCTATTTACTTTTATGTTGAGTCATCACCTTCTCAAACAAGCGCCAGATCTGAGAGCACTATTGTCATCCTCATGCATTGTGTTTAGGTAATGTTGAATGCATCATGACTGGATCTCTTCTACCATGAATTACAATGTTTAGTCGTTGCTTGAACTTTGGAGGTGCTCTGCTTTTATGTTTTGCGGTCTCAAGGGCTAGCGAGATACCACTATTGTTATATTATATCATGATTGTTTTGACAAAGTGTTGACATTTGATATATTTTATTATTGCTCACTAGTTGATTATGCTATTGATATGAGTTAATATAATTTTCAAGAGTTATTGTTGACATGGTTAGTCATGATCTTTGCTGAAAACCTGGGTGCTATTTAAGCATATATATGTAAACAAGAACGAAAAAGTTTGTAAAAGTTTTTCTTTATCGCTTTCAGTTTGTCAACTGAATTGCTTGAGGACAAGCAATGGGTTAAGCTTGGGGGAGTTGATACGTCTCCATCGTATCTACTTTTGCTAATGCTTTTGCTCTTGTTTTGGAGTCTAACTTGCATGATTTGAATGAAACTAACCCGGGCTGACGCTGTTTTCAGCAGAACTACCATGGTGCTGTTTTTGTGTAGAAATAAAAGTTCTCAGAATTGGACGAAACTTTTTGGATATGTATTTTAGAATAAATAAAAAATACTGGAACCAAGAACCACCGAAGGGGTGGGCGCTGGCTGCCCACAAGACACCAGGGTGAGGCAACCCCTCCAGGCACACCTTGGTGGGTTGTGGGGCCCTCGGGGCTCCGCTGACCCTAATTCCAGCACTATAAATTCCTATTTTTGGAGAAAAAAATAGGAGAGGAAGTTTCATCGTGTTTCACGATACGGAGCCGCCGCCACCTCCGGTTCTTCATCGGGAGGCCAGATCTGGAGCCCGTTCGGGGCTCCGGAGAGGGGAATCTTCGGTCTTCGTCATCATCAACCATCCTTCATCACCAATTCCATGATGCAACCCACCGGGAGTGAGTAATTCCTTCGTAGGCTCGCAGGTCGGTGAGGAGTTGATGAGATTCATCATGTAATTGAGTTAGTTTTGTTAGGGCTTGATCCCTAGTATCCACTATGTTCTGAGATTGATGTTGCTATGACTTTGCTATGCTTAATGCTTGTCACTAGGGCCCGAGTGCCATGATTTCAGATCTGAACCGTTTAGGTTTTCACCATTATATCTATGTTCTAGATCCGATCTTGCAAGTCATATGCACCTATTACGTGTTATGATCCGTAAACCCCAGTGTGATAGTAAATGGGATACTTTCCGGTGATGACCGTAGTTTGAGGAGTTCATGTATTCACTATGTGTTAATGCTTTGTCCTGGTTCTCTATTAAAAGGAGGCCTTAATATCCCTTAGTTTCCTTATGGATCCCGCTGCCATGGGAGCGTAGGACAGAAGATGTCATGCAAGTTCTTTTCCATAAGCACGTATGACTATTTACGGAATACATGCCTACATTATATTTATGAACTGGGGCTAGTTCTATGTCGCCCTAGGTTATGACTGTTATATGATGAATATTATCCAATGAATGCTCTGATCCAATGCCTATGAGTTTTCCACATATTGTTCTTGCTAAGTTACTCTTGTTATTGCTACTGTTACAATTGCTACAAAACTGTTACTGTTACCACTGCTATCATCACTACTACTATCAAACTATCATATTACTGTGCTACTGATCACTTTGCTGCAGATAACTAATCTCTAAGTGTGGTTGAATTGACAACTCAACTGCTAATACCTACAAATATTCTTTGGCTCCCCTTGTGTCGAATCTATAAATTTGGGTTGAATACTCTACCCTAAAAAACTGTTGCGATCCCCTATACTTGTGTGTTATCAGCGGTCGATGTGTGGAGTAATAGAAGTAGATGCAGGCAGGAGTCGGTCTACTTGTCACGGACATGATGCCTATATACATGATCATTTCCTTGGATATCATCATAACTATTCGCTTTTCTATCAATTGCTCAACAGTAGTTTGTTTACCCATCGTATGCTTTATTTCAAGAGAGAAGCCTCTAGTGAAAACTCTGGCCCCCGGGTCTATCTTTTATCATATTATTTTTAGATCTTTAAAATCAAAAACACCAAAATACCTTGCTGCAATTTATTTACTTTTATTTTATTTTGCACTTTTACTTATCTTTTATATCTATCACTATCAGATCTCATCCTTGCAAGTAACCGTGAAGGGATTGACAACCCCTTTATCTCATTGGGGGCAAGTATTTGTTTGTTTGTGTAGGTGCAATTATTGGAGACTTGTGTGTTTCTCCTACTGGATTGATACATTGGTTCTCAACTAAGGGAAATACTTATCTCTACTTTGCTGCATCACCCTTTCCTCTTCAAGGAAAAAACCAATGCAAGCTCAAGAAGTAGCATGAGTCTCTTGGTTACAATCTGCTTTCCGTATCTAGACTAGCCGACTTTGGTTTCAATGTTCTATTTAGCGAAGTAGATTGCCAAGTGTTTCATCGAGACAATCATAACATTGTCTTTACCGGTATCCGTAGAGATGATCTATACATTGTAGATTCCAGTAAAAGAGCCCAACCTCGTACTTGTCTTATTGCAAAATCATCTAAAAGTTGGCTATGGCATAGAAGACTAGGACATGTTTCCATGTGAAATCTTGATAAGCTTGTTAAAGGAGATCACATCCTTGGCGTTAAAGATGTTCTATTTGACAAGGATAGACTTTGTAGTGCTTGTCAAGCAGGAAAACAAGTTGGAGGAAGTCATCCGGTAAAGAACATTATGACCATGAGGAGACCACTCGAGCTACTTCATATGGATCTCTTCGGTCCCAACGCTTACAAGAGCTTTGGTGGTAGCTCTTTCGGTTTGGTCATTGTTGATGATTTTTCAAGATTTACATGGGTATTCTTTCTTGATGAAAAATCACAGGTACACAAGATCTTCAAGAACTTCACTAGGAAAGCACAAAACCAATTTGAAGAAAAGATCAAGAAGGTTCGAAGCGACAACAGAACAGAGTTCAAGAGCGCCAATGTAGATACCTTCCTCGATGAAGAAGGCATCTCACATGAGTTCTCGGCTACGTACACACCTCAACAAAATGGAGTTGTTGAGAGGAAGAATCGTACCCTTATTGTGATGGTAGGAACGATGATGGATGAATACAAGACACCAAAACACTTTTGGGCGGAAGCGGTTGAGGTGGCTTGTCATGCTACAAATCGACTTTACCTTCACAAGCTTCTTGGCAAGACGACATACGAGCTACTTGATATGTCTCCAACATATCTATAATTTTTTATTGTTCCATGCTATTAAAGTATCATTTTTGGATGTTTTATACTCATTTACTAGCAACTTTATATCATTTTCTGGGACTAACCTATTGACATAGTGCCCAATGCCAGTTGCTGTTTTTTGCTTCTTTTTTTACTTCACAGAAAATCAATACCAAACGAAGTCCAAATGCCACAAAACTTTTTGGAGATTTTTTCTGGACAGAAAACACCCAGGGAGCCAAAGAAGTGCATGTCAGGAGGCCCATGGGGCCCACTAGGCACCAGGGCGCGCCAGAGGCCCCTGGCACACCCTGGTGGGTAGTGGAGCCCACGGGAGGCTTCTCCACCGACTATCAGCTCTATAAATACTCTAAATCACAAAAACTCTAGGGGAGTCGAGAGAAAACAGTTTCTGCCGCCGCAAGTTCCAGAACCACAAGATCCAATCTAGAGGCCTTTTCCGACACTTTGCCGGAGGGGTCAACGATCACGGAAGGGTAGTTCATCATCACCCTTGCCCCTCCGATGATGCATGAGTAGTTTACCACACACCTACGGGTTCGTAGGTAGTAGCTAGATGGCTTCTTCTCTCTTTTTGATCTTCAATACAATGTTCTCCTCGAAGTTCTTAGAGATCTATTTGATGTAATGACTTTTTGCGGTGTGTTTGTTGGGATCCGATGAATTGTAAGTTTATGATCAATTCTATCTATGAATATTATTTGAGTCTTCTCTGAACTCTTTTATGCATGATCTTTATAGCCTCGTATTTCTTCTCCAAAACTTTGGTTTGGTTTGGCCAACTAGATTGATTTTTCTTCCCATGGGAAGAGGTGCTTTGTGATGGGTTCGATCTTGCGGTTCTCAATCTCAGTGACATAAGGAGACATGACACGCATGTATTGTTGCCATTAAGGATAAAAAGATGGGGTCTATTCATACATGAATAGATCTTGTCTACTTCATGTCGCCGTTCTTATTGCATTACTCCGTTTTTCCATGAACTTAATACACTAGATGCATGCTGGATAGCGGTCGATGTGTGGAGTAATAGTAGTAGATGTAGGCAGGAGTCGGTCTACTAATCTTGGACGTGATGCCTATATACATGATCATTGCCTTGGATATCGTCATGATTATTCGTTTTTCTATCAATTGCCCAACAGTAATTTGTTTACCCATCGTATGCTATTTTCTCGAGAGAAGCCTCTAGTGAAATCTACGCCCCCCGGGTCTATTTCCGATCATATTATTTTCAGATCTATTAATCCAAAAATCCAAAAATACCTTGCTGCACTTTTTCTTTATTTATTTTATTTTGTGTTTTTGCTAGATCTATTTATCAATCTCATACAATTTAATCTATCTCAATACCGAGGAGGGATTGACAACCCCTCTTACGCGTTGGGTTGCATGTTTTTGTGGTTTGTGTGCAGGTGTTGTTTACATAGTGTTGCTTGGTTCTCCTACTGGATTGGTAACCTTGGTTTCATAACTGAGGGAAATACTTACCGTTGCTGTGCTGCATCATCCTCTCCTCTTCGGGGAATTACCAACGCAGATACAAGCAATCAGGAAGAATTTCTGGTGCCATTGCCGGGGAAACATCATCAACATCTATCAGGATCCTACGCAAAAAGTCTTATCTCCTTGCAATTACTTTATTTTCCATTTGCCTCTCGTTTTCATCTCCCCCACTTCTAAAACGTTTTCAGAAAATCACAAAAAAATTTACCTTTTTTATTTGCCTTCTTTCGTTTACCCTTTTGTTGTGGTCATCTCGTCAACATGACTACCCCACCTTTGTCACCGGATTTTGAGGTTCTATACTTCAAACAGAAGCAAGGAGAAAATTTGAAAGATGTTTGGTATAGGTTAATGAATCCTATCGCATCTGCAATACAAAAGGAGATGCAAAAATTTTGCTTCGTAATTTTTATATAGGTTTAACCATGCATCATAGAGAACTCTTGGATTTTGCCGCTAAAGGGAATTTTGTTGAGATTGATGCTAATGTTGCCTATGAAATAATAGAGGGAATATTGGGAGTTCCACCACCAAAAAAGGGATTTACTTTTACACAAGAAGGGATTCAAATATTAGACAAATTGGGTGATCTACAGAAAAAATTAGTTGAGTTGCAAAAGTCTAATGAACCCTTCAAACATATGAGTAGAAACCTCAATCGCATGAATACTTTGATTACCCTGTGTAATAAGCGGCTGGATATTTTAGATCTTAAGATGGTCTCTTTTCTGAGAATAATGGGAAGCATAAAGAGCCTCCCGGATTTGAGAAAACTCTTACAAAGATAGCAAAAACTAAAGATGACAATACTTGAATCTATGCATTATGCCTAGCTAGGGGCATAAAATGTTAGCGCTTGTTGGGAGGCAACCCAATGAATAAAATATTTTTTCTCTTGTTTCTATTTTTGTGTGTTTACACAATTATGCCTTTGTTATGATTTTTTATGTTTAATTTAGTGTTTGTGCCAAGTAATGCCTTTAGGATGGCTTGGGTGATAGTTGATTTGATCTTGTTGGAAAACAGAAACTTTTACGTCCAGTAGTAGAATTGTTAAAAATCACTAGAGCGAAGAAAAACTCTAATTTTTTTACACATGATTGATATATGAATTGCCTCTGTTGTCCTAATGTTTCAAAAAAATTGGAGTTACAGAAGTATGAGTAAAGTTTGAGTCTTTATAGACTATTCTGTTTTTGATGTTTTTGACATATTCTGTTTTCGTTGCATTGTGTGCTTATTTTGATGAATCTATGGTCTATACCGGGGGGTTTAAACCATTGTAAAGTTAGAATATAGTAGGTATAATTCAATAACAAAATATGAATGGGTGTTCAACAGTACTTAAAGCAAAGATTGGTTTTCTTATACTAACGGGTCTCACGAAGGTTTTTGTTAAGTTTTGTGTGATTGAAGTTTTCAAGTTTTGGGTGAGATCACGATGGATGAAGGAATTATGAGTGAAAAGAGTCTAAGCTTGGGGATGCCCATGGCACCCCAAGGTAATATTCAAGTAGAACCAAGCAACTAAGCTTGGGGATGCCCCAGAAGGCATCCCCTCTTTCTTCTAACGATCATCGGTAATTTTACTTGGAGCTATATTATTATTCTTCACATATCATGAGTTTTGCTTGGAGCGTCTTGTATTATATGAGTCCTTGCTTGTTTTCCTTTTTAGTTTGCCACAATCATCCTTGTTGGACACACCTATTTGAGGGAGCCATAATTATGCTATGATTTATTAGAATTTCTCTATGTGCTTCACTTAAAAAATTTTAGCTATGGAATTGCTCTAGTGCTTCACTTATATACCCTTTTGTGCATGATGGTGCCTTAATTTTGAAGAAATATGCTCTCATGCTTCACTTAGATTATTTTGAGAGTTAGTAATTTTGAAGAAATCCTCTCGTTGATTCACTTATATTATTTTGAGAGATGAAAATTTTGAAGAAATATTTATGCTCTAGTTCTTCACTTAAATTTGTTTGAGAGCTTGTTATAAGCAATGGTAATATATGAAACTAGTCCCAAAGTGATAGATATTCAAGAGGGATAATAAAATCTTTCATGAAGATCATTGGACAATATAAACTTGATTCCTTTCAATAGTTTTGCGTTATGGACATAGTAATATGTGAGTCATGTTGGTGAGTAATTATGCTTTAGTAAGAATATTGGTGTTAAGGTTTGTGAATCTCTATGCAAGCACGAAATTCAATAGTTATGCAATGAAGTTATATCATACTTGTGGTGCATTATTCTGTGTTATTTATGTTTAATGCTCGTTTATGATCATTTTTGTTTCTTGGTTGGTTGCTTCTCAATCTATTTGCTAGCTTTTCCTTGTACTAAGTGGGAATACTACTTGTGCATCCAAACTCCTTAAACCAAGTTGTGCCAAATGAGTCCACCATACCTACCTATATGCGGTATTTCAATGCCGTTCCAAGTAAATTTGTATGTGCCAACTCTAATTTTCAAAATGAACTTCCTTTTTATGTGCCCGTACCGCTCATGAAGCGGCAGGGGGTGGCCAATATTTTCCATGCTAGATGTGTTATTATCAAGATGAGTGTTTATTCACTTGTCATTGCACGAGAGTATGGTCGGTAATAGGGATGCCCAGTCCTGAATTGAAAAAGAAATTTACTTTATGTTATCAATAATAAATTCTTTGGAAAGTGTTGGTATGGAAGGCACTCGTGGATACGGCTAGCCATGGATTATGAAAGAATGGTGGAAAAAGGAATAAATTTATTTTATGTTTGGGGACCACCTATGATGTATCTAGCATGGAAAGTATTGGGAATTCTCGGTCATTTTTGTTGACGGGAAAAGCATGCCTCTCAAAACAATTTTATCTCTCAATTTAAGCTTTGAGCTCTCGCACCGCTACAAATCTGTGTTTCCCTTTGCGAAGGTCCTATCTATTTACTTTTATGCAATTTTTATTTTTATTGAGTCTCCATCATCTCTTATAAAGCACCAACAAGGGAGCACTATTACCATACTTGAGCATTGGATGTAGCTAATATTTGAGTGTGTTTCATGAATGGATCAATGATTGAGCATAATGGGCTAGGTATAACTTTCTTTAGTGTTGATATTTTGAAAGATATGGTTGCTTGTTGATATGCTTGAGTATTGAGGTCTTCATGTCAAATTATAGACTATTGCTTTGAATCATCTAAAGTCCAAATGTTTGATACGTCTCCATCGTATCTATAATTTTTGATTGTTTCATGCCAATATTATACAACTTTCACATATTTTTGGCAATATTTTATATGATTTATTGGACTAACATATTGATCCAGTGCCCAGTGCCAGTTCATGTTTGTTGCATGTTTTTTGTTTCGGAGAATATCCATATCAAACGAAGTCCAAATGCGATAAAATTTTACGGAGAATTATTTTGGAATAGTTGTGATTTTTGGGAGGTGGAATCAACACAAACGATGGCCCAGAGCCACCACAAGACACCTGGGCGCGCCAGGCAGCCCAGACGCATGGTGGTGGGTTGTGCCCTCCTCGTAAGTCGGTTGCAGCTCTACTTCGGGCGCAAGGAAGCTTATATCCGAAAAAAATCGTGTGAAAATCTCAGCGCAATAGGAGTTACGGATCTCCGGGAATATAAGAAACGGTTTTCGGCCAGAAAACAGGAACGCGAAATAGAAGAGAACAGAGAGACAGATCCAATCTCGGAGGGGCTCTCACCCCTCCGCCGCCATGGAGGCCATGTACCAGAGGGGAAACTCTCCTACCATCTAGGGGGGAGGCCAAGGAAGAAGAAGAAGGAGGGGGGCTCTCTCCCCCTCTCTCCCGGTGGTGCCGGAGCGCCATCGGGGCAATCATCGTGATGGCGATCTACACCAACAACTTCGCCACCATCAACATCAACTTTCTCCCCCTCTATGCAGCGGTCGAACACCTCTTCTCCCCGCTGTAATCTCTACTTAAACATGGTGCTCAACGCTATATATTATTTCCCAATGATCTATGGCTATCTTATGATGTTTGAGTAGATCCGTTTTATCCTATGGGTTGATAGATGATCATGATTGGTTTGAGTTGTATATTTTATTTTGGTGTTGTCCTATGGTGCCCTTCATGTCGTGCAAACAGAGGGATCCCCGCTATAGGGTGTTGCAATACGTTAATAGTTCGCTTATGGTGGGTGGCGTGAGTGACAGAAGCACAAACCCGAGTTTGGGGGTCATTGCGAATGGGATAAAGAGGACTTGATACTTAATGCTATGGTTGGGTTTTATGACCTTAATGATCTTTAGTAGTTGCGGATGCTTGCTAGAGTTCTAATCATAAGCGCATATGATCCAAGTAGAGAAAGTATGTTAGCTCATGCCTCTCCCTCATATAAAATTGCAACAATGATCACCGGTTTAGTTATCGATCACCTAGGGACAAATCACTTTCTTGTTGACAAAAACTATCTACTTTTATTGTCTTGCATTTTACTCGTAGTTTTATCCTTGCAAACTTATCCTTTCACCTACCAAATAGTTTTACACTTGTTCTAGGTAAAGCAAACGTGAAGTGTGCATAGAGTTGTATCGGTGGTCGATAGAACTTGAGGGAATATTTGTTCTACCTTTAGCTCCTCGTTGGGCTCAACACTCTTATTTATCGAAAAAGGCTACAAACGATCCCCTGTACTTGGGTTATCAAGACCTTTTTCTGGCGCCGTTGCCGGGGAGCAATAGCGTGGGGTGAATATTCTCGCGTGTGCTTGTTTGCTTTATCACTAAGTAGTTTTTTTTTTTGTTCTAAGTTGTTATCTATCTTTAGTTATGGATATGGAACACGAAATACCAAAAAAATAGTTGTACTTGCTACTCATGGAGATGAGGAACCTCCTAAAACCCTTGATGCTTGTTATGTTGAAAATATTAAACACTACTTTGATAATCCTGAGAAAACCCCATTCAACTTGATAATGGGAGACACATTGGATCAACGTGAATACTTTAGGGATTATCGCTTGACTCAAAAAGGGAAATTATTATGGGATCAAATTCATATGTTGCATTGGTATGCTCGGAATTTATGCTTGAGATATGATTATACTTGTTGCTCAAGGATGAAGGCTCCACACCTTCCCTTTTCATGCAAATTTAATGAAAATGAAACCTTAGCTTCTTATGCTAATGGTATATATGATTATTATGATGTGGAACGAATAGAAGAATTTGTTGCTTTTAAGGGTGCTTATGAAATTGAATCTTTGTTTGAAAAGTATGAAGCTTTTGATGATGATGTTTATAGACCCCAAAATTTTGCTATACTTAAATATTGTTATGAGAATTATAAATACAAATCTGATATTGATGTATTTATTGAGAAAGTCTCCGCTGTCCAAGAAGAGACTAATATTTTGCCGGAGTCTATGGAAGAAGGAATTGAT
The DNA here is from genome assembly GCA_011799875.1 of Thinopyrum elongatum. Classification (NCBI taxonomy): domain Eukaryota; kingdom Viridiplantae; phylum Streptophyta; class Magnoliopsida; order Poales; family Poaceae; genus Thinopyrum; species Thinopyrum elongatum. The sequence continues at coordinate 399,451,364 of CM022300.1, forward strand.
GAAACTGTGAGCTCATTGGATGAAAAATATGACGAGGAGAGCGAAGAACAAAAGGAGGAAGAGCAGATTAGCTACCCGTGCCCACCTTCTAATGATAGTAACTCTCCAACTCATACATTGTTTAATGTCCCTTCGTTCTTACCGAAGGATGAATGCTATGATAATTGCTATGATCTCGTTGATTCATTTGAAATATCCCTTTTTGATGAACTTGATGCTTGTTATGCTTGCGGCCAAGATGCCAATTTGAATTATGCTTATGGAGATGAACTTGCTATAGTTCCTTATGTTGAGAATGAAATTGTTGCTATTGCACCCACACATGATAGTCCTATTATCTTCTTGAATTCTCCAAATTACACTATATCAGAGAAGTTTGCTCTTATTAAGGATTAAATTGATGGGTTGCCTTTTACCATTGCACATAATGATTTTGATGAATATAATATGCATGTGCTTGCTGCTCCTACTTGCAATTATTATGAGAGAGGAACTACATCTCTACCTCTCTATGTTTCCAACACGATAAAATTGCAAGAAACTGCTTATGCTATGTATTGGCCTTTACTTGATGTGCATGAATTGTTCTTGTATGGCATGCCAATGCATAGGAAGAGAGTTAGACTTCGTCATTGCATGACATATGTTGCTTTGTGCTCACTGCTAAATGCCAAATCATTGTTAATTAAAATTGGCTTTGATATACCTTGGGATCTGGGTGGATCCATTACTTGAGCACTTTATGCCAAGCTTAATGGCTTTAAAGAAAGCGATGCCAGGGAGACAACCCGAAAGTTTTAGGAAGTCATTTTATTCTGTTGAGTGATTTTATAAAGTTTAAAAACAAAAAATATAGAGGGGAACTTAAAACTTCACAAAAAGAAGAGTGAAAGTAAGAAAGACGAGCACAGTGGAAGTGGGAGCTAGCCTTGAACTTTGTTCATGCCCATGGAAACTTTGTGAATCTCGATTACAGAAACTTTTCAAAAAAAATAATTACCCCCTTGTACAAATCCATTGTATTATAAAAATAATGTGCCAAGATTTTCCTTTAGGATTATTAGATTGCTTGTTGGTATGTGCAGTGCAAAAACATAAATTTGGGCTGTAGTGTGTGATTTTACAAATTTTTACTGGAACATCAAAAGTTTCTGAAATTTTTACACAGTACTTATATGCAATTTTTTTATTTTTTCCTAATTTTTCAGAACTTTTGGAGTTACAGAAGTATGGTTAAAGTTTAGATTACTACAGACTGTCCTGTTTAAGACAGATTCTGTTTTTGATGCATTGTTTTGCTTGTTTTGATGAAATTATCGATTTTATCGGTGGTATAAGCCATGGAAAAGTTATAATACAGCAGGGATAATGCATAAATAAGATATGAATGGGTTTGCAACAGTACTTAAATTAGTAATTTTCTTTATTATACTAACGGATCTTACCAGTTTTCTGTTAAGTTTTGTGTGGATGAAGTGATCAAAGATTGAGGAGGTCTTGATATGAGGAGAAGGAGGAGAGGCAAGAGTTCAATCTTGGGGATGCCCAAGGAACCCCAAGTAAATATTCAAGGAGACTCAAGCATCCAAGCTTTGGGATGCTCCGGAAGGCATCCCATCTTTCTTCGACAAGTATCGGTATGTTTTCGTCTTCGTTTCGTTCATGTGATATGTGTAAATCTTGGAGCGTCTTTTGTGTTTAGTTTTCATTTTTATTTTATGGACCATGCTGGTATGAGATAGTCCATGGTTGATTTATAGAATTCTCATTGCACTTCACTTATATCTTTTGAGTATGGCTTTATAGAATGCTTCATGTACTTCACTTATATCATTTGAAGTTTGGATTGCCTGTTTCTCTTCACATAAAAACTGTTATTTGAAGAATGCTCTTTTGATTCACGTGTACTTATTAGAGCATGGTATTTTGTAGAAATAATTAAACTCTCATGCTTCACTTATATCTATTTAAAGAGTCAACAGGAATTGGTCATTTGCATGGTTAGTCATAAAATCCTACATAAAACTTATGTATCACTGAATATGATATGTTTGATTCCTTGCGATATAGAGATGATAATATGTGGGAGGTACTAGTAAACGGTTGTGGTTAGTAGGAATATTGGTGTTAAGGTTTGTGATTCCCGAAGCATGCACGCATAGTCTCTCTTTATGCTATGAAGTTGGAGCATGATTTATTATTGATTGTCTTCCTTATGAGTGGCGGTCGGGGACGAGCGATGGTCTTTTCCTACCAATCTATCCCCCTAGGGGCATGCGTAGTAGTACTTTGCTTTGAGGGCTATTAAACTTTTGCAATAAGTATATGAGTTCTTTATGACTAATGCGAGTCCATGGATTATACGCACTCTTACCTTTCCGCAATTTGCTAGCCTCTATGGTACTGTGCATTGCTCTTTCTCACCTCGAGAGTCGGTGCAAACTTTGCCGGTGCATCCAAACCACGTGATATGATACGCTCTATCACACATAAGCCTTATTATATCTTCCTCAAGACAACCAACATACCTACCTATTATTGCCTTTCCATAGCCATTCCGAGATATATTGCCATGCAACTTCCACCGCTTCCGTTTTGATGACCTAAGCATTCATTGTCATATTGCTTTGCATGATCATATAGCTAACATAGTAGTTGTGGCTCAGCCACCGTTCATCATTTTTTTATACATGTTACACTAGATCATTGCACATCCTGGTACACTGCGAGAGGCATTCATATAGAGTCATATTTTGTTATAGTTATCGAGTTGTAAGTAAATAGAAGTGTGATGATCATCAATTTTCATTATTAGAGCATTGTCCCAGTGAGTAATGGATGATGGAGACTATGATTCCCCCACAAGTCGGGATGAGACACTGTACCAAAAGAAAAAAAAAGAGAAAAAAAAAGAAAAAAAGAAAAAAAGAAAAAAAAGAAAAAAAAGAAAGAAAAAAAGAAAGAAAGAAGGAAGAGAAGGGGCTGCTAATTCCACACTTGTGCTTCAAAGTAGCGACATGTTTTTCATATAGAGAGTCTCCTATGTTGTCACTTTCATACACTAGTGGGAATTTTTCATTATAGAGTTAGATGCATAACCACTTAGTTTTCATGTTGAGCTTTCATACACTTATAGCTCTTAGTGCATTCGTTGCGTGGCTATCCCTACTCCTCGCATAGATATCAATTGATGGGCATCTCCATAGCCCGTTGGTTAGCTGCGTCGATGTGAGACTTTCTTACTTTTTTGTCTTATCTATATTTACCCCTATCATCATACTCTATTCCACCCATAGTGCTATATCCATGGCTTGCGCTCAAGTATTGCGTGAGGGTTGAAAAAGCTTAAGCACGTTAAAAAGTATGAACCAATTGCTCGGCTTGTCATTAGGGTTGTGCATGATAAATACTTTGTGTCGAGAAGACAGGCATGACAAGACTATATGATTTTGTAGGGATAGCTTTCTTTAGTGTTGATATTTTGAAAAACATTATTGTTTGTTGGGATGCCTGAGTATTGATGTCTTTATGTCAAATTATAGAATATTGCTTTGAATCACTCGTGTCTTAATATTCATGCCATGATTAGACATATGATCAAGTTTCTGCCAGGTAGCATTCCACATCAAAAATTATCTTTTTTATCATTTACCTACTCGAGGACGAGCAGGAATTAAGCTTGGGGATGCTAATACGTCTCCGTCGTATCTATAAATTTTTATTGTTTCATGACAATATTATACAACTTTCACATACTTTTGGCAACATTTTATATGATTTATTGGACTAACATATTGATCCAGTGCCCAGTGTCAATTCCTGTTTGTTGCATGTTTTTTGTTTCACAGAATATCCATATCAAACAAAGTCCAAACACGATAAAAAGTTACGGGGAATTACTTTGGAATATTTGTGATTTTTGGGAGGTGGAATCAACGCAAACTGGGGCCCACAGCCACCACAAGACACCTGGGCGTGCCAGGCAGCCCAGGCGCGCGGTGGTGGGTTGTGCCCTCCTCATAAGCCGGTTGGAGATCTACTTCGGGTGCAAGGAAGCTTATATCCGAAAAAAATCGTTTTAAAATCTCAGCGCAATCGGAGTTACGGGTCTCCGGGAATATAAGAAACGGTTTTCGGCCAGAAAACAGGAACGAGAAACAGAAGAGAACAGAGAGACATATCTGATCTCGGAGGGGCTGTCGCCCCTCCGCCGCCATGGAGGCCATGGACCAGAGGGGGAACTCTCCTCCCATCTAGGGGGGAGGCCAAGGAAGAAGAAGAAGGAGGGGGGCTCTCTCCCCCTCTCTCCCAGTGGCGCCAGAGCGCCACCGGGGCAATCATCGTGACGGCGATCTACACCAACAACTTCGCCACCGTCAACGCCAACTCTGTCCCCCTCTATGCAGTGGTCTAACACCTCTTCTCCCCGCTATAATCTCTACTTAAACACGGTGCTCAATGCTATATATTATTTCCCAATGATCTATGGCTATCTTATGATGTTTGAGTAGATCCATTTTGTCCTAAGTTGTATATTTTATTTTGGTGCAGTCCTATGGTGCCCTCCGTGTCACACAAACGAAGGGATCCCCGCTGTAGGTGTTGCAATATGTTAATGGTTTGCTTATGGTGGGTGGCGTGAGTGACAGAAGCACAGACCTGAGTTTGGGGGTCATTGCGTATGGGATAAAGAGGACTTGATACTTAATGTTATGGTTGGGTTTTACGACCTTAATGATCTTTAGTAGTTGCGGATGCTTGCTAGAGTTCCAATCATAAGTGCATATGATCCAAGTAGAGAAACTATGTTAGCTCATGCCTCTCCCTCATATAAAATTGCAACAATGATCACCGGTTTAGTGATCGATCACCTAGGGACAAATGACTTTCTTGTTGACAACAACTATCTACTTTTATTGTCTTGCATTTTACTCATAGTTTTATTCTTGCAAACTTATCCTTTCACCTACCAAATAGTTTTATACTTGTTCTAGGTAAAGCAAACGTCAAGTGTGCATAGAGTTGTATCGGTGGTCGATAGAACTTGAGGGAATATTTGTTCTACCTTTAGCTCCTCGTTGGGTTCGACACTCTTATTTATTGAAAAATGCTACAAACGATCCCCTATACTTGTGGGTTATCAATGTCCATGCTACAAAAGAAAAGAATATGTGATAAATATGATGGGTAGCATTCCACATCAAAAATTCTGTTTTTATCTTTTACCTACTCGAGGACGAGTTGGAATTAAGCTTGGGGATGATGATACATCTCCAATGTATCTATAATTTTTGATTGTTCTATGCTATTAAAGTATCATTCTTGGATGTTTTATACTCATTTACTAGCAACTTTATATCATTTTTCTGGGATTAACCTATTGACATAGTGCCCAGTGCCAGTTGCTGTTTTTTACTTCACAAAAAATCAATACCAAACAAAGTCCAAATGCCACGAAACTTTTTGGAGATTTTTTTCTGGACAGAAGATACCCAGGGAGCCAAAGTAGTGCACGGGAGGAGGCCCGTGGGGCCCAGTAGGCACCACGGCGTGTCTGAGGCCCCTGGCGCGCCCTGGTGGGTAGCAGAGCCCATGGGAGGCTTCTCCACTGACTATCAGCTCTATTAATACTCTAAAATCCCAAAACCCTAGGGGAGTCGAGAGAAAACAGTTTCCGCCGCCGCATGTTCCAGAACCACGAGATCCAATCTAGAGCCCTTTTTCGGCACTCTGCCGGAGGGGTCAACGATCACGGAGGGGTTTTTCATCATCACCCTTGCCCCTTCGATGAGGCGTGAGTAGTTTACCACAGACCTACTAGTCCGTAGGCAGTTGCTAGATGGCTTCTTCTCTCTTGTTGATCTTAAATACAATGTTCTCCTCGATTTTCTTGGAGATCTATTTGATGTAATGACTTTTTGCCGTGTGTTTGTTGGGATCCGATGAATTGTGAGATTATGATCAGTTCTATCTATTAATATTATTTGAGTCTTCTCTGAACTCTTTTATGCATGATCTTTATAGCTTCGTATTTCTTCTCCGAAACTTTGGTTTGGTTTGGCCAACTAGATTGATTTTTCTTGCCATGGGAAGAGGTGCTTTTGTGATGGGTTTGATCTTGCGGTGCTCAATCTTAGTGACAGTAGGAGACATGAGAGACATGTATCGTTGCCATTAAGGATAAAAAGATGGGGTCTATTCCTACATGAATAGATCTTGTCTACATCATGTCATCGTTCTTATTGCATTACTCCGTTTTTCCATGAACTTAATACACTAGATGCATGCTGGATAGCGGTCGATGTGTGGAGTAATAGCAGTAGATGCAGGCATGAGTCGGTCTACTAATCTTGGACGTGATGCCTATATACATGATCATTGCCTTGGATATCATCATGATTATTCGCTTTTCTATCAATTGCCCAACTGTATTTTGTTTATCCACCGTATGCTATTTTCTCGAGAAAAGCATCTAGTGAAATCTACAGCCCCCGGATCTATTTCCTATGATATTATTTTCAGATCTATTAATCCAAAAATCCAAAAATACCTTGCTGCACTTTTTCTTTATTTATTTTATTTTGTGTTTTTGCTAGATCTATTTATCCAATCTCATACAATTTAATCTATCTCAATACCGAGGAGGGATTGAGAACCCCTCTTACGCGTTGGGTTGCAAGTTTTTGTGGTTTGTGTGCAGGTGTTGTTTACATAGTGTTGCTTGGTTCTCCTACTGGATTGATAACCTTGGTTTCATAACTGAGGGAAGTACTTACCGTTGCTGTGCTGCATCATTCTCTCCTCTTCGGGGAATTACCAACGCAGATACAAGCAATCACTACTCACCGGTAACAAACCCCAAGTTGGATACTTTTGAGTATTTATCTCAAAGTGTTATATTCTCGATAAGCATCATCGTTTGAAATTTGCTCCTGAATCTCATGAAGGTTTCCTACTCGGTTACGGATCGAACTCTCACACTTACCGTGTCTACAACAACTTCACTCAAAAAGTTGAAGAGATGGTAGATGTGAAGTTTGATGAATCAAACGGCTCACATATAGAGCAATTGCCAATTGATGTAGGAGACAAAGATCCTTCCGAAGCAATTCAAGACTTGTTTATTGACAAGATCCATGCAGCGGAGGTAAAGGAGAGCACTTCGTCCATTCAAGTGGAATCCTCAACTTCACATCAAGGTGAACCACAAGCTGACATGGAGGCGTCCACAAGTGGAACACGTCAAGATGAAGGGAATGAGGAAGTACAACAAGATGATCCACCTCGACCTCCCTCTCCACCTCCACAAATGAACAATGACACCAACAACAATGAAGAAGAACATGATGATGAGGAGGATGCATCACCACGACCAAAGCAAAAGATACCCCGAGTTAGAGCAAGAATTGACAAGCATCATCCCGTCGAACAAATTCTTGGCAACATCAAATCGGGGAGAATTACTCACTCTAAATCTTGTTTAGCTAACTTTTGTGAGCATTACTCATTCATCTCCAGCATCGAGACTATGAAGGTTGATGAAGCTCTCGAAGACCCCGATTGGATGAATGCTATGCACAAATAGCTACACAACTTCGAGAGAAACCAAGTGTGGACATTGGTTGAGAAGCCCAAAGATGAACAAAATGTCATTGGAACCAAATGGGTGTTTTGGAACAAGCAAGATGAGGATGGACAAGTCATACGCAACAAGGCTCGTCTAGTTGCTCAAGGCTACACTCAAGTCGAAGGTATGGACTATGGTGAGACTTACGCCCCCGTTGCTAGACTTGAGTCAATTCACATTTTACTTGCTTATGGTAATCACCATGATATCACCCTCTATAAAATGGTATTAAAAGTGTTTTTTTAATGGTGAAATTGAGGAGGAAGTCTATGTAAAAGAACCTCCTGGATTTGTGGCCTCCTCGGGACTCTTCTGGCCCTCTCTCCAAGTCACGTAGGTGTCTTCTGGTCCAAGAAAACTCATCGTAAAGTTTTATTCCGTTTGGACTCCGTTTGATATTCCTTTTCTGTAAAAGTCAAAAACAAGGAAAAAACAGAAACTGACACTGACACTGGGCTCTAGGTTAATAGGTTAGTCCCAAAAATAATATAAAATAACATATTAATGCATATAAAACATCCAAAACAGATAATATAATAGCATGGAACAATAAAAAATTATAGATACGTTGGAGATGTATCAAGCATTCCCAAGCTTAATTCATGCTCGTCCTCGAGTAGGTAAATGATAAAAACAGAATTTTTGATGTGGAATGCTACCTAACATATTTATCAATGCAATCTTCTTTATTGTGGCTAGAATGTTTAGATCCATAAGATTCAAAACAAAAGTTTAATATTGACATAAAAAAATAATACTTCAAGCATACTAATAAAGCAATCATGTCTTCTCAAAATAAGATGGCCAAAGAAAGTTATCCCTACAAAATCATCTAGTCTGGCTATGCTCCATCTTCATCACACAAAGTATCTCATCATGCACAACCCCGATGACAAGACATGCAATTGTTTCATACTTTTAGTGTTCTCAAACTTTTTCAACTTCCACGCAATACATGAGCGTGAGCCATGGATATAGCACTATAGGTGGAATAGAATATGGTGGTTGTGGAGAAGACAAAAAGAAGGAGAAAATCTCACATCAACTAGGCAAATTAATGGGCTATGGAGATGCCCATCAATTGATATCGATGCAAGTGAGTAGGGATTGCCATGCAACGGATGCACTAGAGCTATAAGTGTATGAAAGCTCAAAAAGAAACTAAGTGGGTGTGCATCCAACTTGCTTGCTCATGAAGACCTAGGGCAATTTGAGGAAGCCCATCATTGGAATATACAAGCCAAGTTCTATAATGAAAAATTACCACTCGTATATGAAAGTGACAAAATAGGAGACTCTCTATCATGAAGAACATGGTGCTACTTTGAAGCACAAGTGTGGAAAAAGGATAGTAACATTGTCCCTTCTCTCATTTCTCTCTTTTTTTGTTTGGGCTTCTTTGGCCTTTTTTTATTTGGGCTTCTTTGGCCTCTTTTATTTTTTTATAAAGTCCGGAATCATAGCTTCCATCATCCTTTCCTCACATGGGACAATGCTCTAATAATGATGATCATCACACTTTTATTTACTTACGACTCAAGAATTACAACTCGATACTAGAATAAAATATGACTCTATATGAATGCCTCCAGTGGTGTACCGTGATGTGCTATGATCAAGAGTGACATGTATAAGAAATATGAACGGTGGCCTTGCCACAAATACTATGCCAACTACATGATCATGCAAAGCAATATGACAATGATGGTGCGTGTCATAATAAAACGGAACGGTGGAAGTTGCACGGCAATATATCTCGGGATGGCTATGGAAATGCCATAATAGGTAGGTATGGTGGCTGTTTTTAGGAAGGGTATATGATGGGTTTAATGCACCGGCGAAAGTTGCGCGGTACTAGAGAGGCTAGCAATGGTGGAAGGATGAGAGTGCGTATAATCCATGGACTAAACATTAGTCATAAAGAAATCACATACTTATTGCAAAATATTATTAGCCATCGAAACAAATTACTACACGCATGCTCCTAGGGGGATAGATTGGTAGGAAAATACCATCACTCGTCCCGACCGCCACTCATAAGGAAGACAATCAAAAAAAAAATCATGCTCCGACTTCATCACATAACGGTTCACCATACGTGCATGCTACGGGAATCACACACTTTAACACAAGTATTTCTACCAATCCATAATTACTCACTAGCATGACTCTAATATCACCATCTTTATATCTCAAAACAAATGCAAGGAATCAAACTTCTCATGTTATTCAATGATCTTTATATATGAAAGTTTTTATTATATCCCTCTTGGATACCCGTCATATTAGGACTTAATTCATAACCTAAGAAAATTACCATGCTGTTTAAGACTCTCAAAATAATATAAGTGAAGCATGAGAGTTCATAAATTTCTATAAAATAAAGCCACCGCCGTGCTAAAAAAAGATATAAGTGAAGCACTAGAGCAAACTGCCTAGCTCAAAAGATATAAGTGAAGCACATAGAGTATTCTAATAAATTCATGATTAATGCTTGTCCATCTCAAAAGGTGTGTACAGCAACGATGATTGTGGAAAAATAAAAGGAAAAGACTCATATCATACAAGACGCTCCAAGCAAAACACATATCATGTGGTGAATAAAAATATAGCCTCAAGTAAATTTAGCAATGGATTGTGGACGAAAGAGGGGATGCCATCCGGGGCATCCCCAAGCTTAGATGCTTGGTTATCCTTGAATATTATCTTGGGGTGCCTTGTGCATCCCCAAGTTTAGGCTCTTTCCAATCCTTATTCCATAGTCCATCAAATCTTTACCCAAAACTTGAAAACTTCACAACACAAAACTCAACAGAAAACTCATAAGATCCGTTAGTATAATAAAATAAATCACCACTTTAGGTACTATTGTGAAATCATTCTAAATTTATATTGGTGTTATATCTAATGTATTCCAACTTCTCCAAGGTTCATAGCCCCCGATACTACCCATAGATTCATCAAAATAAGCAAACAACACATAGAAAACAGAATCCGTCAAAAACAGAACAGTCTGTAGTAACCAGAATATTAATCATACTTATATGACTCCAAAATTATGACCAATTAGGAAAACAGATACAATTCATATGTCAATCTTTTGTAAAAAGTTCAGAATTTTTCCATGCTCCAGTGAATTTAAACAATTATGTTACTAGACACAAAAGTTTCTGTTTTTCAGCAAAACCAAATCAACGATATACCAAAGCATCCCAAATGTCTCGCTTGGCTGAAACACTAATTAAAACAACAAAACATAATTAATACAGAGGCAATAATGTGTATTTATTCAAAAATAGAACCAAAAACAAAAAAAACATAAAAATAAAATTGGGTTGCCTCCCAACAAGCGCTATTGTTTAACGCCCCTAGCTAGGCATAAAACATAGATCTAGGTATTGTCATCTTTGGTATGCAAACCATAAGTAGCACTCATAATAGATTCATATGGCAACTTAATTTTCTTTCTTGGAAAGTGTTCCATGCCTTCCTTAATGGAAATTGAAATCTAATGTTTCCTTCTTTCATATCAATAATTGCACCAATCGTTCTAAGGAAAGGTCTACCAAGAATAATAGGACATGTAGGATTGCAATCTATATCAAGCACAATAAAATCTACGGGCACATAATTCCAATTTGCAACAATAATAACATCATTAATCCTTCCCATAGGTTTCTTAATAGTGGAATACGCTAGATGCAAATTCAAAGAACAATCATCAAGTTTATGGAAACCTAGCACATCACATAAAATTTTGGAATCGTGGAAACGCTAGCACCCAAATCACACAAAGCATTGCACTCATAATATTTAATTTTAATCTTAATAGTAGGTTCCCACTCATCATAAAGCTTTCTAGGGATAGAAACTTCCAACTCAAGTTTTTCTTCAAAAGATTTCATCATAGCATCAACGATATGTTTAGTAAAAGCTTTATTTTGATTATAAGCATGAGGTGAATTTAACATGGATTGCAACAAGGAAATACAATCTATTAAAGAACAATTATCATAATTAAAGTCCTTGAAATCCAAAAGAGTGGGTTCATCGCTACTTAAAGTTTTGACCTCTCCAATCCCACTTTTATCATTTTTTTCATTAAGATCTTTAAACTCCAAATTATTGGGACAACTTCTAGCTAAAGTTGACTCATCTCCAGTCCCATCTTTATCAAGATTTATATTATCAAAAAAAATATTCAATAGGAGTCACACCAACCACTTTAAGATCTTCATCATTATTATCGCAAAAACTAGAAGAACACGCTTTTACAAACCAATCTCGCTTAGCATGCATCCTAGCGGTTCTTTCTATACATTCATCCATAGAAATTTTAATAGCTTTCAGAGATTCATTAATATCATGCTTGGGTGGCATACATCTTATCTTCAAAGAATCAATCTCAAGAGAAATCTTATCAATGTTCCTAGCCAAATCATCAATCTTAAGCAATTTTTCTTCTACCATAGCATTGAAATTCTTTTGAGAATTAATGAAATCTTTAATATTATTCTCAAGATCAGAGGGTATTTTATTATAATTTCCATAAGAATTGTTGTAGGAATTACCATAATTATTAGAGGAATTACTAGGAAACGGCCTAGGGTTGAAATTACCTCTATACGCGTTATTACCAAAATTGTTCCTACCAAAAAAATTCACATCCATATATTCATTATTATTCTCAATCAAAGTGGACAAAGGAATATCATTAGGATCAATAGGAGCACTGTTACTAGCAAACAATTTCATAAGTTCAGCCATCTTTCCACTCAAAGTATTAATTTCTTCAATCGCATGCACTTTTTTACTAGTGGAAGATCTTTCGGTATGCCATTGAGAATAATTTTCCATAATATTATCTAGGAGTTTAGTAGCTTCTCCTAATGTAATTTCCATAAAAGTACCTCCCGCGGTGGAATCTAAAAGATTTCTAGATGCAAAATTCAATCCGGCATAATTTTTTTGTATGATCATCCATAAACTTAAATCATGAGTAGGGCAATTTCTTATCATCAATTTCATCCTCTCCCAAGATTGTGCAACATGTTCATGATCAAGTTGCTTAAAATTCATTATATCATTCCTAAGGAAGATGATTTTAGTGGGAGGAAAATACTTGGAAATAAAAGCATCTTTACACTTATTCCATGAATCAATACTATTTTTAGGCAAAGATGAAAACCAAGTTTTAGCACGATCTCTTAGTGAGAACGGAAATAGCTTCAATTTAACAATATCATTATCCACATCTTTTTTCTTTTGCATATCACACAACTCAACAAAAGTATTTAGATGGGATGTGGCATCTTCACTAGAAATACCGAAAAAATGTTCTTTCATAACAAGATTCAACAAAGCGGCATTAATTTCATAATATTCCGCACTAGTGGCGGAAGCAATCAGAGTACTAATAAAATCATTATTATTAGTGTTGGAAAAGTCACAGAACTTGGTGTTTTCTTGAGACATCGTGACAAACCAAGCAATGTAGCACATAAGCAAATGAAAAGACGAACAAAAGAAGGGCGAATAAAAAGGCAAATATTTTTGTATTTATCTAAAAACATTTTAGAAGTGGGGGAGAGGAAAACGAGAGGCAAATGGCAAATAATGTAAGTGCAAGAGATGAGAGTTTGTGATGGGAACTTGGTAGGCTTGATGTAGAACCTCCCCGGTAATGGCGCCAAAAATTCTTCCTGCTACTTCTTGAGCTTGCGTTGATTTTTCCCTTGAAGAGGAAAGGGTTATGCAGCAAAGTGGAGATAAGTATTTCCCTCAGTTAAGAACCAAGGTATCAATCCAGTAGGAGGCACAAGCAAGTCTCCAATCTATGCACCTACACAAACTAACAAACACTTGCACACAACGCGAAAAAGTGGTTGCCAATCCCTTCACGGTCCCGAATAAGAGTGATATTTAATAGAGATGGGTATAAAAGATAAATAAAAGAGCAAACTAAAGTAAATATAAATAAATTGCACAAGGTACTTTTGGGTTTTTTTGGTTTATAGATCTGAAAATATATAATGGAAAATAGACCCGGGGCCATAGGTTTCACTAGAGGCTTCTCTCTTGAAAAAAAACATACGGCGGGTAAACAAATTACTGTTGAGCAATTGATAGAATAGCGCAAAGTTATGACGATATCTAAGGCAATGATCATGAATATAGGCATCACGTCCGTGACAAGTAGACCGAAATGACTCTGCATCTACTACTATTACTCCACACATCGACCGACTCCTGCCTGCATCTAGAGTATTAAGTTCATAAGAACGGAGCAACGCTTTAAGTAAGATGATATGATGTAGAGGGATAAACTCAAGCAATATGACATAAACCCCATCTTTTTATCCTCGATGGCAACAATACAATACGTGCCTCGCTACCCCTTCTGTCACTGGGTGAGGACACTGCAAGATTGAACCCAAAACTAAGCACCTCTCCCATTGCAAGAAAAACCAATCTAGTTGGCCAAACCAAACCGATAGTTCGAAGAGAACTACAAAGATATCTTAATCATGCATAAAAGAGTTCAGAGAAGACTCAAATAATATTCATAGATAATCTGATCATAAATCCACAATTCATCGGATCTCAACAAACACACCGCAAAAGAAGATGACATCGGATAGAACTCCAAGAACATCAAGGAGAACATGGCATTGAAGATCAAAGAGAGAGAAGAAGCCATCTAGCTACTAGATATGGACCCGTAGGTCTATGGTAAACTACTCACGCATCATCGGAAGGGCAGCAAGGTTGATGTAGAGGCCCTCCATGATCGAATCTCCCTCCGGCAGGATGCCAGAAAAGGCCCCAAGATGGGATCTCATGGGAACAGAGGCTTGCGGCGGCGAAAAAGTATTTTGGTGGACGCTTCTGATGTTTGGGGAATATTTCTGAATTTATACAGGTGGAATTAGGGTTGGAGGACACCTGAGGGGCCCACAAGCCCTTAGGGCGCCCCCCTGGGGCGCGCCCTAGAGGCTTGTGGCCTCCTCGGGACTCTTATGGCCCTCTCTCCAAGTCACGTAGGTGTCTTCTGGTCCAAGAAAAATCATCGTAAAGTTTTATTCCTTTTGGACTCCGTTTGATATTCCTTTTCTGTAAAAGTCAAAAACAAGGAAAAAACAGAAACAGAAACTGGCACTGGGCTCTAGGTTAATAGGTTAGTCCCAAAAATAATATAAAATAGCATATTAATGCATTTAAAACATCCAAGACAGATAATATAATAGCATGGAACAATAAAAAATTATAGATACGTTGGAGACATATCAGAAGGGTCCACGAAGAAGCAACCTTGTCTAGTCCACCATGGCTTCCATCCACGAAGGACTAGCCTCACTCGGGCAGATCTTCATGAAGTAGGCGATCTCCTTGCCCTTACAAACTCCTTGGTTCAACTCCACATGATCTTGGAGGCTCCCAAGTGACACCTAAACAATCTAGGAGACACCACTCTCCAAAAGGTAGTAGATGTTGTGTTGGTGATGAATTCCTTGCTCTTGTGCTTCAAATGACAGTCTCCTTAACACTCGATCTCTCT
Organism: Thinopyrum elongatum; assembly: GCA_011799875.1. NCBI lineage: Eukaryota > Viridiplantae > Streptophyta > Magnoliopsida > Poales > Poaceae > Thinopyrum > Thinopyrum elongatum. The sequence goes on from CM022300.1 coordinate 399,466,549, forward strand.
CACATAGATTTGTCTTGGGTAGGAGAAGGATTGGAGTGGAAAGCAACTTGAAGAGGCTAGAAATCAAGGTGCAAATGGGAGGAATGGAATCTCTTGATCTCAACACATGATGATGCGGAGCATCCTTCCATCATCCCCATGGACTCTACACCAACGCATCAAGCACCACGTGGACCTATGACAAGAGCTCGAGCACGCGCAATGGAAACCGAGGTGAACTCCTTCCTACTTGACATGCATATGGATACAAGTGGAACTTAGTTGCTACTTCACCAAAATGCTCTATGTATCATTAGGTACGAAGAAGAACACTCCCAAGCAGCTAAGGAGCACCACCAAGGAGGAGGGGAAGCATTCCAAGTCACAAAGAAGGAAGGAGGAGTCCAAAGGGAGCAGGACTACAAGTCCCAGGCGACCCCATGCGCACAGGCCCACGAAACCCCGTGCCCACGGGCTACTCAGAGAGTTGGTGCTGTAGCACCCCATGCGTATGGGCTTGTACCGTGCGCACGGGCCCAACTTACCCCGTGCGCATGGGCCCATCAGGATGGACGGTCGAGAGTCATCTATTGGGCCTCCACTTCGTCCCCTTCCTCCACCTACCTATATATTACGTACCTAGACCATATGTTAGGGTAAGCAAATTATATGTGAAATATTTGAGAGCTTTGCTCCTTCTACCACTCCATTGGAGATCTAGACCTCTTAGGAGAGGATCCACTTGTGTATTTTAAGACCTCCTCTTGGAGAGGACTATCATCAAGACCTCACCTCCTTAGGAGTGGGAATAACTTTACCTAGTGCTTGTTTCCTTTGATTGTGCTTGTAATCTTGTGGATCTATGTGTTTGCTATTCTAGTGGATGTGTGATTTTTTTTAGAGTGGAGGCATCTGCCCGGCCTTATAATGAGGCCCTTAAAAAAAGTGCAACGACAACAAGGGAGAAAAAGTACTGGGGATACAAGGCCATAGGCCTGCAACGCGGCGCAACGCGAGACTAGACTAATGAAGGTATGACGCGCAGAAGGCAGAAGAGCTGTCGAGGTAGCTTGGGCGGCCATATGCCGCTGTGAACCCTACGTGGCCTGTCGTAGATCAGTGCACTTTGCTCGCACCTTGTTTGCGAGCTCCTCCACCCATCCTCTGTCCGAGTTTCTTGCCAGTAGTTTCCATAGCTGCAAGAAAGACACCATTTTGTATAGGAGATCAGCCGGATGATGAATGAATTGACCCTCTATCAAGGCTTTATTTCTAGTTGTCCAAAGGGCCCATGCGATGGCCCCGAATCCCATCCAAGCCATCCTCCTATCCCTTCCCATGGTGGAGCTTGCTAAGCGGAAGAAGTTCGAGAAGCCACTAGGATTCCAAGAGCATCCCGTAGCTTCTCGGACGGCACTCCATACAAATCTAGCCATCACACATCTGAATAGAATGTGGTCACAATCCTCTCCCTCTCCGCACCAAATACATTTCCCGTCACCCGGCCCCCTCCGTTTTTGTATTTGATCCCCACTAGTGATACGGTTATGCGCCGCCTACCAGAGGAAGATTTTTATCTTTGCTGGAAGCCTTGCTTTCCAAATCCCCGATAGATCACATGGCGTCGCGCTTTTGAAGATCTCTCTGTATAGCGATCCCGTAGAAAAACTCCCTGAAGACTCAAGACGCCATGTCACCACATCCTGGCCAGGCGAGGGTTGGGCCTCATCAAGGATATTACGCAACCGCTCCCACTCAGCCACCTCAAGGGGCCCCAAAGATCGGCGGAACCACGTCTCCCATCTACCCTGGCGCCACATTTCGGCCACCTTTGCATCTGGCTTATCCGAGATAGCAAATAGACGCGGAAAAGCAGCACAGAATGTTTGAGTCCCCCACCACAAGTATTTCTAGAAACATGCCGTTTTGCCATATGGACTTCGAATTTTGTTCCGAGGCGAAGTAGCGGTTGGACCTTCTTAATATCCCTCGCGAACTGAGATAACTTGATATTAGATCGGAACTCGACGCTCCCTGGTTGAAAGTACTTGGAGTGGAAAATATCTAACCATAACCCTCCCTGTTCGGAAAGTATTTTCCATGCCCATTTTGCCATTAGACAGCAATTCATGATCTTGGTGTTAATAACCCCCAAACCACCCACGTCCTTGGGTCGGCAAATGTTGTCCCAACTGACCATATGATATTTTTGTTTACCGTTTTCCTTTGCCCAGAAGAAATGTGACCGAATGTTATTCAACTTATCATGAATTCCATCCCTCAACAAGTAAAAACCCATGATAAACATAGGGATGTTTGTGAGGCAATCATTGACTAGCACCAGCCGGCCTCCTGAAGCCAGAAGTTTCCCCTGCCACGGTTCCACTCTATTCGCAGCCTTGTCCACCATTCGTTGGAAATCCCCCATGGAGAGGGCCCTAGCGGATATTGACATTCACAAATATTTCATTGGGATAGATCCCAATTCACAATTTATCATGTGGGCTGCCCGCAATTGCGATTCCAAGTCACCACCCGTGACAAAGGCCTCACTCTTCTCAAAATTAATTTTAAGCCCTGACATCTCCTCGAAGCACATGAGCAAAAATTTGAGATTAACAATCTCCTGTTCAGAGTTTCGGATAAATATAAGGGTGTCGTCCGCATACTGAAGGTGTGAAATCCCCCTGGAATGATTGAGGGCGCCACCCCAGATATGTGACCGACCTCCTTGGCATGGTCCAAAATGCCGGCCAGAGCATCGGCAATGATGTTGAATATAAGTGGATAGATAGGATCTCCTTGTCTAACCCCCCGCTTGTTCCTAAAGTATGGACAGATGTGGCCGTTTATATTGACGGCAGTCTGTCCCCCTCTCACCAATTGTTGCATCCAGCTTATCCAAAATGGGTCAAAGCCTTTTGCTTTTAACACCTCTTCCAAGAAGTCCCACCTCACCCGATCGTATGCTTTTTCGAAGTCAATCTTAAGTATAAACACATCCTCCTTGGTTCGTCGAATCTCATGCAACACCTCATGCAGAGCTGCCACCCCCATCCAATATACTACGGCCTCAGATGAAGGCCGTTTGACATGGATCCACCACTTTATTTGCCACCGGGGCAAGGCGCAACGCAAACCCCTTTGCAAGAAGCCTGAAGCTCACATTGATAAGGGTAATTGGGCGAAATTTCCTAATGTTGTCGGCGCCTGGAACCTTTGGGAGGAGAGCCAAAACTCCATAATTTAGTCGTTTCACATCGATTTTACCGAGCGTGAACTCCTGGACCAAGTTAACGAATTGAGGCCCCACTAGTTTCCAAAATTTCTTGTAGAATGAAACCGGAAATCCATCTAGGCCGGGGGTCGTGTTCCCTCTCATCGCTCTTAGGTTTTTCGTGACCTCGTCAAAGGTGAAAGGTTGGATAAGAGCCAAATTGTCGCTTTCCAACACTAGGCGGTTTCCCTCCTAGAACTGAGGGCCTAGGGATGCCGCTCCACTGGATGTGGAACCCAACAACTCTCTATAAAAACCATCTATATGCCCTCGTAGCTCGCTCATTTCAGAGAAAGTGTTATCCCCCTCTTTTAGGATATTTATTGTGCATCTCCTACGACGGCCGTTTGCGATGGTGTGAAAAAATTCCGTGCTCGCGTCTCCTTTGAGAGTCCAATGGTGTTGCCCTCTCTGTTGCCAATAAATGTCTTCACATGTTAAAACAAAAACCATCTCATCCTCTGTCGCATATCTGCGTGCCCATTCTTCCTGAGATAAGCCCACTGAGTCCGCTTTAGTATCTAGGGTTTTTATTTCGGCGATCAACGCCTCCTTTCGCGCCCGAGTCTGACCTCCCACATTAGCCCCCCATCCCCTCAGGTGATGACGCGATCTACGAATGCAATGTTGTCATTCGTCCAGTGCATCACAGAGAGGGCCATATCGATGTGGTCGGTTTGCTCTCGCCGCCTCCCAAATTGACATCATCCTCTCTACAAAACCCGGTTGTAGTAACCACTGGCGTTCGAAAAAGAACCGCCTTGGCGGTCTACAGATCTCCTCCCCAGTTTGTAAGATGAGTGGGCAATGGTCCAAGCCAAGGCGAGTTTCAGCAAGGAGCGAGCATGCAGGAAATTGGCTTCCCACTCCGTGGAGACAAAAACCCGGTCCAGGACACACCGAATGGGGTTGTCCTGGTTATTCGTCCACGTGAAGCGAGCTCCCGCACGTTGGAGCTCGAGCAGTTGGAGATCCGCCACCCAATTATTGAAGTTTTCTACCAAGCTTGGGTTGTTAACCCTGTGGTTACTCTTATCTTCGGATGATCTAATGAGATTGAAATCCGCCCCGATGACTATAGGATTTGGCGAGGATACAATTTTGCTATATATTTCCCTTAGGAAGTCTAATGATCTAGCATGATCAGCGGGACCGTAAAGTATGAGCAGCTCCCATTTAAAGTTATTGTTTCTCTGCACCATCTCGGCCCCCTAAAAGAATTCGCCCCTCAAGAATGAAATCTGGTCGAAAGTCTCTTTATTAAGGCCCAGAAGAATTCCCCCCGAGCGGCCGACCGCCAGCACCCACTCCCATTGAAAGGCCGTGGCAGCCCCAAGCGAGTCAACCTCCCATGTCGAGAAAGTATGTCGCAGTGTTTCCTGCAACCCCACAAAGTCAAGCCGTTGTTCTCTAATATACTCGATAAGCTGTCTCCGGCGATCCCTCTGCCCGAACCCTCGCAAGTTCCAGATTATGCCTTTCATTGAGCCACTAAGGGGGAACGGGCCCCCGCCCCTTCAAGATCCTCCGGGTCACCGCCAGGAGCACTCCTGCCTCGGCCTTGGCCCCGCCCGCGGCCGCGAGCACGCTCACGTCCCCGGCCGCGACAGGCAGACACCCGAGTAGGTGGTACTACCTCCTCCCTGGCATTACCACCTACATCGGTTCCCCGAACCTCAGCCTCAGCTTCTGCCGCCACCACGTGAGCCATGTCCTTCCACGCGATGGCTTCGGCAATGCTTGCATGGGCTGCCTCCTTGGCCCAGAAGGAATCCAGCACCTCTAACGGGGATCGCTCCTCCGACCCCAACACCACATTGCTATCTTTGGCCACTCTCAACAAGTGTGCATTAGAGGCCAACGCAAGAACCTTAAAGGAGGACATTGAACGTGTAATGGGCTTGGAGGTTATACCTGGGAGGGACTTGCCAGCCTTGAGATTCATCGCCTTGTCCATCATCTTGGACGCCTTGGTATTTGTAGCCCTGGCACTAGATCTTGCAGCGCGGACCGGAGATGTGGAGATGCCCGTCTTCCGCCTTGGGGACGACAACTTGTGATGCTCCTCTTCAGTCCTGACCGCCTCGAAGGCTGCCACGTAGTCCTCAACCGGCATCAGGTTATCCAGGAAGTCCTCCCCCTCAAAGCGATCTAGCAGCTACATCGGGGCAATCTCTGCCGTCTTGGGTTGAGCCACCTCCCCGGAGTTGTTCGCGATAGATGCCGCAGAGCGCAGCACTGGAGAGGAGCATGGGGTCTTGGAGCTAGGGGTCGAAGATGCGCTTGGGATGGGCGACGCAACCATGGTGATGCCCGAGCCGACCGCACGCAGCGCACCTTTGCCCGGCATCTGAGAGCCGACCCACACCCCAGCCTCGGGGGAGCCACCATTGGAGTCCGCGCGTAGGTGGCCATCGCCAGACAGATTGGACCCATATTGATCCACCTCCAGCGGCACAGAGCCCTCCTCCCTCCTTAGCATATGTGGCGTGTCCACCAGCTGCAACTGGATGCCCACCGGTTGCCCCTGGACTGGAGAGATCATGCCCACATGCATATCCGTAGCCGTCAGGGCAGCTTGACGCCCCAACACTCCTGACGTGCCGGCAGCAGGTTTGCTGGCCGTAGTAGAAGTATTTCTGGACTTGGCGCCGGCCGCATCCCAGTCCGCGGTCGTTAGGCTTGGCGCATATTCCTCCCCACCATCTGGGTCTTCATCTGGCGGAGGGATGAACGGTGGTGAGTGAGCCGGAGCCGGTGGAGCAAGGAGGCCACCAGTCTCCAATTCCACGCACATCATAAAGCCATTACGAGCCCAGAAGACCTCATATGTGCCCTTGATCAAGGCTGGGTCCCTACACCAAATCTTGGCCCGCAACGGTGCACCATGAATGCCCCCCATGTCTGGTTGAACGATTGAGAGCTCATCGATGGTCACCACTTTGCCGACCACCCGAAGGAATTCCTTAATCAGAGGAGCTTGACGTAGCTTATCGGGGATCCCATACACGCGCACCCATCCCTCCTGCAGCTGAGATACGGCATGCGGCTCGCTGAAGGGCTCACCAACCTCGGCCTTGTGCTCACTAATAGGCAAAGTGATCGTGCCACTCTTCTTGGCCATGCGCAGCACATCCTTGGACGGGTACACCACCGAAAAACAGTTCTTGCGCACCTCCGTGACTTGCCAATCCCACTCAGAGTCCCACATGTCATTCAAGTCCGCTTTCAAAGAATCTTCTCTTGCCTCCCCTTCGGTGATGACTAAGGAGGCGGCATTTTCAGGGATTTGCACCTCCTCCTCTATTCCACCTTCTAGAGCATAAAAACCTTGTCCTTTCACACCAAATCCATACATGACCAGTTCCGGCTTGGCATGCCGGGAAGGGCACTGGCCCGACGTATGCCCCTCCTGCTTGCAAACAAAGCACACCGGGTCGAACTGGCAGCCAATTTGGTAGTGGCCCTTCCTCCTGCACTTGAAGCAGAGGATGTCCGATAGGTCGCGGCCCGAGCCCCCGCGGCCCCCTGCCGGCGCGCGCCTGGCCAGCCTCTTTGATCCCCCCTCACCATCCCACCCATGGCGATCTCCCTCACCGCCCCCCCCCCCCCCCGCGATGCACCTACACCCGGCCGGATCTGCAGTCTCTGCTGGTCCTGATTGGGGGGCAGGCCCGGCGAGGGTGGGGGGAGGGGTGGAGAGGCCTCCCTGGATGACTCCCAACCCCGAGACGCCGAACGCCAAGGCGAACGTGAGCCACGGGCCTCGATAGGACCCCGGCTAGCCGCCGACTGCGTCTCCCTGCGAGTCGACAGCTGGGTGTGGAGGTCCCTTTCCCGCCCGATCTCCTCTTCCAAGACTGGGCGTGGATGTGTGATTGGGTTTTGTTGGAGTGAATTCCCCTTTATGTTCTTGGTGTTCATCATGTTTTCCCCACAAAGTGTGAAAAGATCCATCTTAAGGTTTCACCCTACAACATCTTGGTATCATGAGCAAGATTGATTCACATCTTGGAGTCCCTACCCCCCATATTCTACCTTGATTTTGTTGTTTTTCATCCTAATCTGAAAATCCCCACCAAAAATAGCCCCAAATTTTTTCTGGCAATTTGTTGGTTCTTGTGAGATTTGGTTGATTTGATCCACAAATGTGGTGTTTGACAAGTGGATCTACGCCATACCATCTTTCCCCACCCGCCCAACCATAAATTTTGGCCAAAATTTTGCAAAAATCCACGGATCCGAAGGTGTTCTTGCACTCCCAGAACACCCTGTGCGCACGGGCCATCGGGACCCCATGCCCATGGGACCCCGTGCACACGGGCATCACTTACCCCGTGCGCACGGGCCATACAGAGCAGTCCGGCCATCCCCTGTTTTCCACCATTTTGCCTCTCCACCACCACTTTTGATCTTTTGCAATACTTCTCGTGAGTGTTTGAGTTTTGGAGTTGCGGTTCTCAAGTGTCCTAAGGTGTTTCGGCTACTTAGGCGTGATTTTTCTTCATCATCACCGCCACTTGTCATCGACTCGGACTCCACTTCGACATCGACCACTTCATCTTCAGACTAACCGTAAGCAAGGACGGTAACTTTGACGACGCTTTTTTCATACCCTTGCCATTATCTTGATAGCCTCGAGCCTCTTTTGAGTTCCTTACCCATCGAGACTAGCAAGATGAGAATTGCCGGGCCATGCTTTTAGTGCACCTTTAGTGTTACGTCTCTCCCGTGCATATACTACTTGTTCTCTCGCATTGTGGCTGGCATATCAAGCATTGTGGCATAGTAAAAAAAGCTTTTAAGCAAAAGAAGAGAAGAGAAGCAAGAGCTTGTAAGCAATAGCATCGAGCCTCATAGCATAGTTCATCATCTTGCTCAATACATACATAAGCATACTTGGGATAGTAGACGGCCCCTTTTCTCTCTTAGGTTGGTGCACTAGCGTATCTAGCTCATTAGAGCAATCGAGCTAGCGTCTCTCTAGTATCCGTACAACAAGAGCATTTTCATGGTTCCACCTCTTAGAGATCATTCCTTTGTTGTGCGGATCCCATCTATCTTCCGTGTGTGTGTTCCTAGTGATATCCTTGGGTTTGTCTATTTGTCTTACTTGCAATTTGTGCATCTTCTCAACTTTTTCGATATCTTGACTAAAATTTGCTTGAATTATTTGTGCCATTTCCTAACCGAGATCCTCCAAAATCCATTTACTTGTAGGTGTGAGAAAACAAAACCCGGTACCAAATCTTCTATTATAGCATCATGTGGGATCGTACTTGATGTTGGGGAACGATGCATGGGAAACAAAAAATTTCCTACGCTCACCAAGATCAATCTAGGAGATGAACATCTACGAGAGGAGAGATTGCATCTACATACCCTTGTAGATCTCTAAGCAGAAGCGTTAAGAAACGCGGTTGATGTAGTCGAACGTCTTCGCGATCCAATCACGATCTGTCCCGCGAGCTCCCGATCCAAGTGCCAAACGGACGGCACCTCCATGTTCAACACACGTATGGCTTGATGACGCCTTCACCTCCTCGATCCAGTGAGCAATGGTGAAGTAGTAGCTCGAGTCCAGCGGCAGCATGACGGCGTGATGGTGGTGGTGGTGGAGAAATCTCAGCAGGGCTTCGCCAAGCCTCACGGAGAAGAATAAGGACTACGAGGGAGAGGGAGGGCAGCGCCATGGCATAGATGGGGTGCAGCTGCCATCCCTCTACCCCTCTATATATAGGGGGAAGGGAGGAGGAGGGGGCGCCCTAGGGTTTCCCCTAGGGGGCGGCGGCCAAGGCAGATGGGGGCGCCCCCTAGGGAAACCCTAGGGTGGCTTGCCCCCCAAGCCAGGTGGAGGGAACCCTAGAGGGGGCGCCCCACGCCTCTCCTGGTTAAGTGGGATGGGGTGAGGGGGCGCACAGCCCCTTAGTGGGCTGGTTTGCCCCCTCCCCTTGGCCCATGGGCCCCCCCAACACTTGCCGGGACCCCCCGAAACTCCTTTCGGTCTTCCTGGTCATAGCCCGGTACCCCTGGAACACTTCCGAACTCCGTTACCATTCGTCCTATATATTGATCTTCACCTCCGAACCTCTCCGGAGTTACTCGTCATGTCCGGGATCTCATCCGGGACTCCGAACAACCTTCGATAACCACCATAATGACTCAACTATACTTATATCATCACCAAACGTTAAGTGTGTAGACCCTGCGGGTTCGAGAACTAAGCAGACATGACCGAGACACCTCTATGTTCAATAACCAATAGCGGAGCCTCGATGCCCGTATTGGTTCCTACATATTCTACGAAGATCTTATCGGTCGAACCTCGATGTCAAGGATTCAGCTAATCCCGTATGTAGTTCCCTTTGTCTATCGGTATGTTACTTGCCCGAGATTCGATCGTCGGTATCTCCATACCTAGTTCAATCTCATTACCGGCAAGTCTCTTTACTCATTCCGTAACACAAGATCCCATGGCTAACCCATTAGTCACATTGCTTGCAAGCTTCTTGTGATGTTGTATTACCGAGTGGGCCCTGGGATACCTCTCTGTCATATGGAGTGACAAATCCTAGTCTCGATCCATGCCAACTCAACAGACACCCTCGGAGATACCAATAGAGCACCTTTATAGTCACCCAGTTACGTTGCGACGTTTGGTACACACAAGGTACTCCTCTGGTGTCAGTGAGTTGCATGATCTCATGGTCATAGGAACATATACTTGACATGCAGAAAACAATAGCAATAAACTTGACACGATCATATGCTATGTTTATAGTTTGGGTCTTGTCCATCACATCATTCTCCTAATGATGTGACCACGTTATCAAATGACAACTCATGTCTATGGCTAGGAAACCATAGCCATCTTTGATCAACGAGCTATTCCTATAGAGGCTCACTAGGGAGATGTTGTTGTCTATGTATCCACACATGTATTTGAGTTTTCAATCAATACAATTATAGCATGGACAATAAACGATTATCATGAACAAGGAAATATAATAATAACCACTTTATTATTGCCTCTAGGGCATATTTCCAACAGTCTCCCACTTGCACTAGAGTCAGTAATCTAGTATTACATGGCATGAATCTAACACCATAGAGTTCTGGTGTTGATCATGTTTTACCCGTGGAAGAGGTTTAGTCAACAGATCTGCAACATTCAGATCCGTATGTACTTTGCAAATGTTTATGTCCTCCTCCTTGACCCAGTCATGGATGGAATTGAAGTGTCGCTTTATGTGCCTGGTCCTCTTGTGAAACCTTGGTTCCTTGGCCTGAGCAATGGCACCAGTGTTGTCACAGAGCAGAGTCATTGGGTCCAGTGGACTAGGCACAACTCCAAGATCCGTCATGAATTGCTTCATCCAGACACCTTCCTTTGTTGCCTCCGAGGCAGCTATGTACTCCGCTTCGCATGTAGAATTAGCTACCACGCTTTGCTTGGAACTGCACCAGCTTACCGCTCCCCCATTTAGAATATATACATATCCGGTTTGAGACTTAGAGTCATCCGGATCAGTGTCAAAGCTTGCATCGACATAACCCTTTACGACGAGCTCTTGATCACCTCCATAAACGAGAAACATTTCCTTAGTCCTTTCCAGGTACTTAAGGATATTCTTCACCGCTGTCTAGTGATCCATTCCTAGATTACTTTGAAACCTTTCGGCCATACTTATGGCAAGGCTGACATCCGGTCTTGTGCACAGCATCGCATACATGATAGAGCCTATGGCAGAAGCATAGGGGATGGCACTCATCTTTTCTCTATCCTCAGTAGTCGCTGGGCATTGAGTCTGACTCAACTTCACACCTTGCAAAATAGGCAAGAACCCCTTCTTGGACTGATCCATTTTGAACTTCTTCAAAATCTTATCAAGGTATGTGCTTTGTGAAAGTCCTATTAAGCGTCTCGATCTATCTCTATAGATCTTGATGCCCAATATGAAAGCAGCTTCTCCGAGGTCCTTCATTGAAAAACTCTTGTTCAAATATTCCTTCATGTTTTCCAAAAGATCTATATTGTTTCCAATCAGCAATATGTCATCCACATATAATATTAGAAACACTATAGAGCTCCCACTCACTTTCTTGTAAATACAAGATTCTCCAAAAACTTGTATAAACCCAAACTCTTTGATCACCTCATCAAAGCGATGATTCCAACTCCGAGATGCTTGCACCAGTCCATAAATGGATCGCTGGAGTTTGCACACTTTGTCAGCATTCTCTGGATCGAAAAAACCTTCCGGATGCATCATATACAACTCTTCCTTAAGGAAACCGTTAAGGAACGGTGTTTTGACATCCATCTGCCAGATTTCATAATCGAAAAATGCAGCTATTGCTAACATGATTCTGACGGACTTAAGCATCGCTATGGGTGAGAAAGTCTCATCGTAGTCAACTCCTTGAACTTGTGAAAACCCCTTTGCCACAAGTCGAGCTTTATAGACGGTGACATTACCGTCCGTGTCCATCTTCTTCTTGAAGATCCATTTATTCTGAATGGCCTTTCGCCCTTCAGGTAATACTTCCAAAGTCCATACTTTGTTTTCATACATGGATCCCATCTCGGATTTCATGGCCTCTAACCATTTGTTGGAATCCGGGCCCACCATCGCTTCTCCATAGCTCGTAGGTTCACTGTTGTCCAACAACATGACCTCTAAGAAAAGGTTACCGTACCACTCAGGAGCTGTACATACCCTTGTCGACCTATGAGGTTCGATAGTAACTTGATCCGAGGCTTCATGATCATCATCATTAGCTTCCTCTTCAACTGACGTAGGTACCACAGAAACATGTTTCTGTGCTGCGCTACTCTCTGGTTGAAGTAAAGGTTCAACAACCTCATCAAGTTCTATCTTCCTCCCACTCAATTCTTTCGAGAGAAACTCTTTCTCGAGAAAGGACCCGTTCTTAGCGACAAACACTTTGCCTTCGGATCTGAGATAGAAGGTATACCCAACTGTGTCTTTTGGGTATCCTATGAAGACGCATTTGTCCACTTTGGGTTCGAGCTTTTCCGGCTGAAGCCTTTTGACATAAGCATTGCAGCCCCAAACCTTAAGAAACGACAACTTAGGTTTCTTGCCAAACCACAGTTCATACGGTGTCGTCTCCACAGACTTAGATGGTGCCCTATTTAAACTGAATGCAGTTGTCTCTAACGCATAACCCCAAAATGATAGTGGCAAATCGGCAAGAGACATCATAGAACGCACCATACCCAATAAGGTACGATTACGATGTTCGGACACACCATTACACTGTGGTGTTCCAGGTGGCGTCAACTATGAAACAATTTCACATTGTCTTAAGTGATTGCCAAACTCATGACTCATATATTCTCCCCCTCGATCAGATCGTAGGAATTTAATCTTCTTGTTACGATGATTCTCAACTTCACTCTGAAATTGCTTGAACTTTTCAAACGTTTCAGACTTATGCTTCATTAAGTAAATATAGCCATATCAACTCAAGTCACCGGTGAAGGTGAGAAAGTAATGATATCCACCGCGCATGTCAACGCTCATCGGACTGCACACATTAGTATGTATGATTTCCAACAAGTCACTTGCCCGTTCCATTGTTCCGGAAAACGGGGTTTTGGTCATCTTGCCCATGAGGCATGGTTCACATGTGTCAAGTGATTCAAAATCAAGTGACTCCAAAAGCCCATCAGCATGGAGTTTCTTCATGCGCTTAACACCAATATGACCTAAGCGGCAGTGCCACAAGAAAGTGGTAATATCATTATCAATTCTACATCTTTTGGCATCAATGTTATGAACATGTGTATTATCACTATCGAGATTCAATAAGAATAAACCCCTCACAATGGGTGCATGACCATAAAAGATATTACCCATATAAATAGAACAACCATTATTCTCTGATTTAAATGAGTAACTGTCTCGCATTAAACAAGATCCAGATATAATGTTCATGCTCAACGCAGGCACTAAATAACAATTATTCAGGTTCATCACTAATCCCGATGGTAATCGAAGAGCGAGCGTGCCGACGGCGATCACATCAACCTTGGAACCATTTCCCACGTGCATCATCATTTTGTCCTTCGCCAGCCTCCGTCTATTCCGTAGTTCCTGATTTGAGTTGCAAATGTGCGCAACCGAACCGGTATCAAATACCCAGGCACTAGAACGAGAGTTGGTAAGGTACACATCAGTAACATGTATATCATATATACCTTTTTTGACGTTGGCCCCCTTCTTGTCGGCCAAATACTTGGGGCGGTTCCGCTTCCAGTGGCCAGTTCCCTTCCAATAGAAGCACTCAGTCTCCGGCTTGGGTTTCTTCACGGGAGGAGCAACTGCTTTGCCACCTTTCTTGAAGTTTCCCTTCTTTCCCTTGCCTTTCTTGAAACTAGTGGTTTTATTCACCATCAACACTTAATGCTCCTTTTGGATGTCAGACTCAGTGACTTTTAGCATCGCGAACAGCTCGTAGACTGACTTGTTCATCCCTTGCATGTTATAGTTCAACACAAAGCTCTTGTAGCTAGGTGGTAGCGATTGAAGAACTCTGTCAGTGACAGCCTCTGGCGGGAGCTCAACTCCCAACTCAGCCAGACGGTTGTAGTACCCAGACATTCTGAGTATGTGCTCACTGGCAGACCCGTTCTCCTCCATCTTGCAGGCATAGAACTTATCGGAGGTCTCATACCTCTCGATTCGGGCATTCTTCTCAAAGATAAACTTCAACTCCTCGAACATCTCATATGCTCCATGATGTTCAAAATGCCTTTGAAGTCCCGGCTCTAAGCTATACAGCATGGCGCACTGAACTATTGAGTAGTCATCAACACGCGACTACCAGGCGTTCACAACATCCACAGTCGCTGGAGGGGTTGGCACACCAAGCGGTGCATCAAGGACATAAGCCTTTTGGGCAGCCGTGAGGATAATCCTCAGATTACGGGCCCAGTCCACAAGGTTACTTCCATCATCTTTCAACTTAACTTTCTCTAGGAACGCATTGAAATTCAGGGGAGCTATTGCGCGAGCCATTGATCTACAACATAAATTTGCAAAGATAACTTAGACTATTGTTCATGATAAATGAGTTCAATTAATCATATTACCCAAGAACTCCCACTCAAATCAATATCCCTCCGTTTGTCCGAGTGTAACATGATCCAAATTCACCAACCCAAGTCCGATCTTCATGTGAGATGAGGTGGTTTCAATGGTGAACATCTCCATGTTGATCATATCTACTATATGACTCATGTTCGACCTTTCGGTCTTTTGTGTTCCGAGGCCATGTCTGTACATGCTAGGCTCGTCAAGTTTAACCCAAGTGTTCCGCATGTGCAAAACTGGCTTGCACCCGTTGTATGCGAATGTAGAGTCTATCACACCCGATCATCATGTGGTGCTTCGAAACGACGAACTTTCGCAACGGTGCACACTTGGGGAGAACACAATTTTATCTTGAAATTTTAGTGAGGGATCACCTTATAATACTACCGTCGTCCTAAGCAAAATAAGATGCATAAAAGGATTAACATCACATGCAAATCATAAGTGACATGATATGGCCATCAATTTGTGCTTTTGATCTCCATCTCCAAAGCACTGGCATGATCTCCATCGTCACCGGCATGACACCATGATCTCCATCATCGTGTGGCCATCGGGGTTGTCACGCCAACCATGCTTCTACTACTATTGCTATCGCTTAGCGATAAAGTAAAGCACTACATAGCGTTTAATGATTGACATGCAGGTCATACAATAATTAAAGACAACCCTATGGCTCCTGCCGGTTGCCGTATTCATCGACATGCAAGTCGTGATAAACTATTACAAAACATGATCATCTCATACATCAAATATATGTCATCATGTCTTTGGCCATATCATATCACAACATACCCTGCAAAAACAAGTTAGACGTCCTCTAATTGTTGTTGCATGTTTTACGTGGCTGCTATGGGTATCTAGCAGGAACGATTCTTACCTACGCAAAGCCACAACGGTGATATGCAAGTTGCTATTTAACCTTCTACAAGGACCGCCTTTGTTGAATCCGATTCAACTAAGGTGGGAGAGACAGACACCTGCCAACCATCTTTATGCAACAAAGGCACATGTCAGTCGATGGATCCGGTCTCATGTACGTGGACATGTAAAGTTGGTCCAAGCCGCTTCATCCCACAATACTGCTGAATCAAGAAAAGACCAAGGAAGGAAGCAATCTAAATATCAACGCCCACAAACTCCTTTGTCTTCTACTCATGATGTCATCTACGCATAGACCTAGCTCATGATGACACTGTTGGGGAATGTTGCATGGGAAACAAAAAAATTCCTACGCTCACCAAGATCAATCTAGGAGATGAACATCTACGAGAGGAGAGATTGCATCTACATACCCTTGTAGATCGCTAAGTGGAAGCGTTAAGAAACGCGGTTAATGTAGTCGAACGTCTTCGCGATCCAATCACGATCCGTCCCGCGAGCTCCCGATCCAAGTGCCGAACGGACGGCACCTCCGCGTTCAACACACGTATGGCTTGATGACGCCTTCACCTCCTCGACCCAGCGAGCAATGGTGAAGTAGTAGCTCGAGTCCTCCAGCAGCTTGATGGCGTGATGGTGGTGGTGGTGGAGAAATCTCAGCAGGGCTTCGCCAAGCCTCACGGAGAAGAAGAAGGACTACGAGGGAGAGGGAGGGCAGCGTCGTGGCATAGATGGGGTGCGGCTGCCATCCCTCTACCCCTCTATATATAGGGGGAAGGGAGAAGGAGGGGGCGCCCTAGGGTTTCCCCTAGGGGGCGGCGGCCAAGGCAGATGGGGGCGCCCCCTAGGGAAACCCTAGGGTGGCTTGTCCCCCAAGCCAGGTGGAGGGAACCCTAGAGGGGGCGCCACACCTCTCCTGGTTACGTGAGATGGGGTGAGGGGGGCGCACAACCCCTTAGTGGGATGGTTTGCCCCCTCCCCTTGGCCCATGGGCCCCCCCAACACTTGCCGGGACCCCCCGAAACTCCTTTCGGTCTTCCTGGTCATAGCCTGGTACCCCTGGAACACTTTCGGACTCCGTTACCCTTCACCCTATATATTGATCTTCACCTCTGGACCACTTCGGAGTTACTCGTCATGTCCGGGATCTCATCCGGGACTCCGAACAACCTTCGATAACCACCATAATGACTCAACTATACTTATATCATCACCAAACGTTAAGTGTGTAGACCCTGCGGGTTCGAGAACTATGCAGACATGACCGAGACACCTCTATGGTCAATAACCAATAGCGGGACCTGGATGCCCATATTGGTTCCTACATATTCTACGAAGATCTTATCGGTCGAACCTCGATGTCAAGGATTCAGCTAATCCCGTATGTAGTTCCCTTTGTCTATCGGTATGTTACTTGCCCGAGATTCGATCGTCGGTATCTCCATACCTAGTTCAATCTCGTTACCGGCAAGTCTCTTTACTCGTTCCGTAACACAAGATCCAGTGGCTAAACCATTATTCACATTGCTTGCAAGCTTCTTGTGATGTTGTATTACCGAGTGGGCCCTGAGATACCTCTCCATCGTACGGAGTGACAAATCCCAGTCTCGATCCATGCCAACTCAACAGAAACCCTCAGAGATACCTGTAGAGCACCTTTATAGTCACCCAGTTACATTGCGACGTTTGGTACACACAAGGTACTCCTCTGGTGTCAGTGAGTTGCATGATCTCATGGTCATAGGAACATATACTTGACATGCAGAAAACAATAGCAATAAACTTGACACGATCATATGCTACGTTTATAGTTTTGGTCTTGTCCATCACATCATTCTCCTAATGATGTGATCCCGTTATCAAGTGACAACTCATGTCTATGGCTAGGAAACCATGGCCATCTTTGATCAACGAGCTAGTCATGTAGAGGCTCACTAGGGACATGTTGTTGTCTATGTATCCACACATGTATTTGAGTTTCCAATCAATACAATTATAGCATGGACAATAAACGATTATCATGAACAAGGAAATATAATAATAACCACTTTATTATTGCCTCTAGGGCATATTTCCAACACTTGATACATCCACAATCTTCGGAAAAGGTAACTTCGGTATTGTTCTCTCATTTTCCTACTCACCACCACTTCTACATCATGGATAGGCCTTCTTCTTCGGCGAACCCACTCTTCGAGGATCAAGATGACGAACGTGACTTCGTCACCAAGAATCACTTCTTCATCGCACAACGAGATCTACATCAAGAGAGTGAAGCTTTGGGAGATCGCATCGAGCAACTCATCACCGACCTTCGTCAATCAGAGGCAAGACAAAGGGACTACCTCGACGCCAAGCTCTCCAAACAAATGGAAGAATTCCGCAACATGATCATGAGCCGCGCATCTTCCTCAACCTCTTCACCAAGACGGCACCACTCAAGTAGACACTCGTCGTCATACTCCTCTTCTGATGCAAGTCCTCCTTGAGCTCGCTCCCCTTTATGAGACGATACTCAAGATCTCCAAGCACAAGAAAATCCTTTCCACGACAATGGCTTACAAGACTGCGTGCGAGCACATGAAAAGGCATGACGCCAAGAACAACAAGCCATGGAGCAAGAGCAACCTCCACCACATCGGCCACGTCAAGAATCTCAAGACGGTGATGCACTTTGGCAAGAGCAACAAAGTCGTCAAGCACAAGCTCAAGCGGCTCAAGACGCACTCCAAGAGTCCACTCAAGCCGTTTCCTGATGCAACCGTCAAGTACGTGAGCAAGAGGAAGCACTTCATCAAGCACGACAGGAAGAAGCCACCCAACATGAAGAGCAACAAGAAAGGCAAAACTGGGCAGACATGCCTTGTCCTCCTCATCCTCGGCAAGAGCGACACCAAGCGGAACAAGTGCTCAAAGACCCTCCCCCACGCCAAGATCGCCATCAACACCATCAGTATGATGAAGAACTCCGCTATGGCAAGCTCAAGTTCACCATGCCCAAGTTCTCCAGAAGCAACGATCCAGAGGAACACCTCTCATGGGCATTAATGGTTGACAAGATATTCCGTCTTCACAAATACGACGAGGAAAAGAAGATCGCCATAGCATTTCTCCAGTTTCAAGACTACGTCCTCATTTGGTGGGAACAAATGATCGAGCGACGCCGCGAGAAGGGCTAGCCACCCATCAAAACTTGGACACAAATGAAGGATGTCATGAGAGCTCGCTTCGTGCCTGCATACTACACCCGAGATCTCTTCAAGAAGTTGCAACTCCTCAAGCAAGGCACGAAGACGGTGGAAGAATACTATCAAGAAATGGAGATTGCCATGATACGAGCTAATGTCAAAGAAGATGATGAGCAAACAATGGCACGCTTCTTAAACGGCCTCAACCACCCAATAAGAAAGATCGCCGATTTCCAACCCTACTCCAACCTTCTCGAGCTAGTTCAGCAAGCGACCAAGGCGGAGCGACAAGTGCAAGAAGGCTTCAAATACGCCAAGTACTCATCCAAGACCTATGGCTCATACACTCAAGCTACCTCTACTATGACTTCGGCACCTCCTACCTCGACGAGAGCATCACCAAGTACCGGCGACAAGTCAAGTTCCAAGCAAGCGATGCCTTGCTCGACTCGTCCTCCGGCAAGCACCTACAAGAACAAGACTCCTTCTTTATCGGCACCACCGGATGATCCCATCAAGACAAGTTCTCTCTAGTGCTTCACATGTGGTGGTCGTGGACACAAGTCTTTCCAATGCATCAACCGGTGAACCATGATTGCAAATGATGATGGCACGTACGACTCCATGAGTGAAGATGAGATGGAAGCTCTCAAGCACGTCTCCATGCACCGTCAAGTGAATGAAGAAGAAGATGCTCAAGTCTATTGTGACAATGATTCAAGTCTCGCTCTCGTGGTCTCCAAGGTCTTGACACTTCAACACCAACAAGACGAAGACCAAAGGTGTCACATCTTCCACACTAAGGCCGGCATCAACGGACGCTCCATGAAAGTCATCATCGACGGAGGAAGTTGTCACAACTTGGCAAGTGACGAGCTATGTTCCAAGCTACAATTGGTCAAGAAGAAGCATCCTCGCCCCTACAAGGTCCAATGGCTTAGCAACTCCGGCACCATTCAAGTGGAGCACACTGTGCAAGTTTCGTTCAAGATAGGCGCCTACGAGGACACCTTGGAGTGTGATGTGGTTCCCAGGTCTGTGTGCCATCTTCTCTTGGGGAGACCTTGGCAATTCGACCGCGGCGTCATCCACAACGGGAGAACAAACCACTATAGCTTCAAGATGAAGGGAAGAGAGTACGTGCTACGACCTATGTCACCAAGTCAAGTGATCGCCGACAAGCAAGCATCCACCCATCATGGAGAGACTAGTGAGAGAGTGAACCACCACAAAGAGAGTGAGAGCCATAAGCCCAAAATGAGTGACTACACATCAAGAGAGAAGAACTTGGTCCTCCTAGCCACATAAAGCGAGATGAGAGAAGTGTGTGAGAATCCATCGAGTGTCATACACTAAGTCCTAGTGTGCAAAGATGGGGTGGTAATGACTAACACTTCTAATCCTCTTCCTCTAGTGTTGTCTAATTTGTTGCAGGAATTCGCGGATGTCTTCCCCGATGAGCTACCTCCCGGTCTTCCTCCTCTACATGCCATCAAACACCGGATCGACCTTATCCCTGGCGCACCTCTTCCTAACAAGGATCCATACTGCGTCAACCCTGAAGAAACCAAAGAAATACAAAGGCAAGTCCAACATCTCATAGACCATGGACTTGTGCGTGAAAGTTTGAGTCCTTGTGCCGTGCCGGTCATTCTTGTGCCAAAAAGAGACAGTAGTTTTTGCATGTGTTCCGATTGTAGACCCATTAATGCTATCACCGTTCGACATAGGCATCCCATTCCACGCCTTGATGATATGCTAGATGAGCTTAGCGGCGCCACCATTTTGTCAAAAATTGATCTTAAAAGTGGTTATTATCAAATCCGCATACAAGAAGGTGATGAATGGAAAACCGCTTTCAAAACAAAATTTGGTTATATGAGTGGTTAGTTATGCTTATGGGTTTATCGAAAGCACCAGGAACTTTCATGCGTGTTATGCATTATGTGCTTCGTCCTTACATTGGTGTGTTTGTTGTGGTCTACTTTGACGATATTGTTGTGTTTAGCAAATCTCTCCAAGAGCATGTAAATCATCTTAGGGGCGTGTTACAAACTCTTATAAAAGAGCGTCTTTATGCCAATATGGAAAAATGCACTTTTGGTGTTGACAAGATTGTTTTCTTGGGCTTTGTTGTGTCTTCAAAGGGTGTTCATGTTGATGAGTCTAAAATTGAAGCAATTAAAACTTGGCCATAACCCACTAATTTGCAACAAGTGCGTAGTTTCCTTGGTCTAGCGGGTTTTTATCGTCGCTTTGTGAAATACTTTAGCACTATTGCCGCACCGTTGCATGCTTTGAGTAAGAAGAATGCACCCTTTGTTTGGGGACCATCTCAATCTACTGCATTTGATGAGCTCAATTCTTTGCTTACACATGCCCCAATTCTTGCATTGCCTAATTTCAACCAAACTTTTAAGGTTCATTGTGATGCTACTGGTAATGGAATTGGTGGAGTTTTGATACAAGAAAAGCGACCCATTGCATACTTTAGCGAAAAAAATTCCGGTGCTCAACTCAACTATCCCATCTATGACAAAGAATTGTATGCTTTAGTGCACGTATTGCATGTTTGGGAGCATTATCTTCGCCCACATGAATTTGTCATACATACGATCATGAGACACTAAAGTACCTTAAAATTCAAACCAAGTTGAATAAATGGCATGCTAAATGGAGTGAATTTATTGAATCTTTTCCTTATGTGATCAAGTACATTAAGGGTAAAGAAAATGTTGTGGCGGACGCTCTTTCCCGCAAATGCATGTTAGTTACTCAACTTGATTTGAATGTTACTGGCTTTGAGCATGTTAAAGATCTTTATGCACATGATCCTACGTTTGCGATTCCTTACGCCAAATGTATTGCTTATACTTGTTGGGAGAACTATTACCTCAAGAATGGCTACCTTATGCGTGCTAACAAACTTTGTATACCCGAGTCTTCACTTTGTTTGTTACTTTTGCAAGAGGCTCACGACAGAGGACTTATGGGACATTTCGGGCGCGACAAGACATTTGCCACACTCTCCTTCAAGTACTTTTGGCCAAAGATGTTCCGCGACGTGGCACGCTTCACCAACCGATGCTCTACATGCCGCAGAGCTAAGTCACAATATCAATCTCATGGTTTACATATGCCACTTCCAATTCCATATCAACCATGGGAAGATATTAGTATGCATTTCGTGCTTGGTTTGCCTAGGACTCAAAATGGAAAGGATTCCATATTTGTTGTTGTGGATCGATTCTCTAAGATGGCACATTTCATCCCATGCAATAAGATAGACGATGCTTCAAATGTTGCAAATCTCTTTTCTAGGGAAATCTTGAGGTTGCATGGAGTGCCAAGGACCATTGTGTCGGACCGCGACGTCAAGTTCCTGAGCTACTTTTGGAAGACCCTATGCGCCAAGCTCGACATCAAGCTACTATTCTCGATGACCTATCATCCCCAACCCGATGGCCAAAAGGAAGTTACCAACCGGATGCTATCTACTCTCCTACGCGTGTTGATCAAGAAAAACATCAAGGAGTAGGAGGAGTGCTTACCCATCATCGAGTACGCCTACAATCGAGCTCGACACTCTACTACCGGCAAGTCCCCCTTCGAGGTTGTCTATGGCTTCAACCCATTGTCCCCATTGGACATTCTACTTCTTCCACTCCAAGAACGTGCAAACATGGATGCAAGTGCAAGGGCAAGTTTTCTCAAGAAGATGCATGAAGATACAAGGTCAACAATCGAGCGCCAAGTACAACGCCTCGCCACCAAGCTCAACATCAACAAGACACCAATGGTGTTCCAACCAGGAGATCTCGTATGGATTCATCTTCGCAAGGACCGCTTCCCCAATGAACACAAGACCAAGCTACTACCACGAGCCGATGGACCCTTCAAGGTGCTAGCACGCTACAATGACAACGCCTACAAGATCGACATCCCACACGAGAAGTACAATGTAAGCGACATCTTCAATGTCAAGGACTTGTCCAAAGACCATGGTGATGAAGATCATGATCCGCGGACGGATCTCTCCCAGGGGGGGGGGGAGATTATGCGGAGCATCCTTCCATCATCCCCATGGACTCTACACCAACGCATCAAGCACCACGTGGACCTATGACAAGAGCTCGAGCACGCGTAATGGAAAACGAGGTGAACTCCTTCCTGCATATGGATACAAGTGGAACTTGGTTTCTACCTCACCAAATGCTCTATGTATCATTAGGTACGAAGAAGAACACTCCCAAGCGGCTAAGGAACACCACCAAGGAGGAGGGGAAGCACTCCAAGTCACCAAGGAGGAAGGAGGAGTCCAAAGGGAGCAGGACTGCAAGTCCCAGGCGACCCCGTGCGCACATGCCCCCGAAACCCCGTGCCCACGGGCTACTCAGAGAGTTGGCACTGTAGCAACCCGTGCACATGGGCTTGTACCATGCCCACGGGACCCCTATGCACACGGGACCAACTTACCCCATGCGCATGGGTCCATCAGGATGGACGGCCGAGAGTCATCTGTTGGGCCTCCACTTCATCCCCTTCCTCCACCTACCTACATCTTATGTACCTAGACCATATGTTAGGGTACGCAAAGTATATGTGAAATATTTGAGACCTTTGCTCCTTCTACCACTCCATTGGAGATCTAGACCTCTTAGGAGACGATCCACTTGTGGATTTCAAGACCTCCTCTTGGAGAAGACTATCATCAAGACCTCACCTCCTTAGGAGTGGGAAGAACTTTACCTAGTGCTTGTTTCCTTTGATTGTGCTTGTAATCTTGTGGATCTATGTGTTTGCTATTCTAGTGGATGTGTGATTGGGTTTTGTTGGAGTGAATTCCCCTTTGTGTTCTTGGTGTTCATCCATTTTTTCCCTCCAAGTGTGAAAAGATCCATCTTAGGGTTTCACCCTACAACACATGAGTAGGTGGTTCTCTCTCAGAAAATGAATGGTGGAAGTGTAGTTTTGTTCTGATGGCTCTCTTAGAGAGTGAGTGGTGGTGGAGGGGTATAAATAGGCAGCACCAAAAACCAAACCGTTGCAAGCTTTTAACCCAACTCGGTGGCACCGATATGATAATCTCGGTGAGACCGACTAGTGCAAAATACTTGACCATTAGGATTTTTGGTGAGACCAATTATACCAACTCGGTGGGACCGAAGTGCAATATCAAGGGCAAAACCTCGTCTCGGTGGGACCGAAGTAACGCAATAAGGCAACGGAGATTTGGCGCCATCTCGGTGGCACCGATTGAAAGAACTCGGTTAGACCGAAATAATTACAACAGGTGATAGAGAGTTGGCAAGGCCATCTCGGTGCGACCAAGAACCATTTCGGTCAGACCAAATTGTTAGGGTTTTGGCTGTGGCAAAGAAATGATCATTTTGGTGGGTCTGGAGTAGGTAATATCGGTGGGACCAAAATGATGAATTAGGGTTTGGACATATGTGTTTTGGGGAAGTGATGGAGGGTCTTTGGAGCAATATCACTAAGAACTTGAGCACCAACCTCATCAACAATACTTCATCCCCTTTTAGTAGTATTGGCTTTTTTAAGGGACTCAATGTGATCTTGGATCACTAAACAAAAAATGTAGAGTCTTGGGTTAGCCAATTCTTGTCCTTGACATTTTGAAGGGGTCCACATCCTCATGTCCTTGCCATGCCTCTATTGAACTTGTCTCAAATATTCTAGGTAAAAGTATTAGTCCAACAATATGTATGTTGACATTAATTACCAGAACCACCAAGGGAGCAAATGTGAGAATAAAACTAGGAGTAGTTAGCAAGGCAATAAAAGTTAGTTGTTTAGTAGAAAGCTTTTAGTAGAATGATGAGAAAGATTGTCCATAGGCAATTGAATATAACGCGATAGATACTTATCATATGCAGTGAGGGAGAGGCATGAGCTAACATACTTTTCGTACTTGGATCGCATGTTCTTATGATTGAAACTCTAGCAAGCATCCACAACTACTAAAGATCATTAAGGTAAAACCCAACTATAGCATTAATTAACAAGCCCTATTTACTCCCATACGGAACAACCCTCTTCCTCGGGTATAAGCTTCTGTCACTCTTGCTACCCACTATAAGCTAATCATGAATGTATTGCAAACCCTACAGCCAGAATCCCACATGCTTGTGCAACATGGAGGGCACCATAGAACAACACGATATCAACATAAAACTCATATCAATCACACCATACCATAATTAACCCATAGGACAAAAGAAATCTACTCAAATATCATAGGATGGCAACACATCATTGGATAATAATATGTGGCATAAAGCACCATGTTTAAGTAGAGATTACAGCAGAGAGAAGAGATGTTACCCCGCTCCATCGAGGGGGAGAGAGTTGGTGATGATGGCGGCGAAGGTATTGGTGTAGATCGCCGTCATGATGGTTGCCCTGGCGGTATCCAGCGCATTGGGAGATTGGGAGAGAAGGGGAGAGAGCCCCCTCCTTCTTATTCTTCCTTGGCCTCCCCCCTAGATGGGAGGAGAGTTTCCGCTCTGTTCCATGGCTGCCATGGCTCCCAGAGGGCAAGAGCCCCTCCAAGATTGGATCAATCTATCTGTTTTCTTCTGTTTCGCGTTCCTGTTTTCTGGCCGAAAACCATTTCTTAAATTCCCGGAGATCCGTAACTCCGATTGGGCTGAAATTTTGAGGGGATTTTTATCCGGATATTAGCTTCCTTGCAACTGAAGGAAACGTCCAACCAACTTACAAGGGCGCCACAAGCCCTCTAGGCGCGCCCAAGGTAGGGGGCGCGCCCCTTGAGCTTGTGGCCCCCTCGAGCATTGTCTCGTGTTGATTCTTTTTCCCAAAAATCACATATAGTACAAAATAAATCTCCATAAATTTTTATCATGTTTGGACTTTGTCTGATATGGATTTTCTATGAAGCAAAAACATGCAATAAACAGGAACTAGCACAGGGCACTAGATCAATAGGTTATCTCAAAAAATAATATAAAATGTTGCCAAAAGTATGTGAAAGTTGTAGAATATTGGCATGAAACAATCAAAAGTTATAGATACGACGGAGACGTATCGGCATCCCCAAGCTTAATTCCTACTCGTCCTCGAGTAGGTAAATGATAAAAAGATAACTTTTGATGCGGAATGCTACCTAGCATAATCTTGATGAAATAATCTAATCATGGCATGAATATTAGGATACAAGTGATTCAAGGCAATAGTCTATAATTTTACATAAAGACATCAATACTCAAGCATACTAACAAACAATCATGCCCTTCAAAATAAATAATGCAAAAGAACACTATCCCTACAAAATCATATAGCCTGTCATGCTTAGTCTTCCTAGCATAAAGTATAAATCATGATGACCCCGGTGTCAAACCAAGCAATTGACTTGTACTTCTAACGTGCTTCAGCATTTTCAACTCCCACACAATACATGAGCGTGCGCAATGGAAATAGCACTATAGGTGGAATAGAATGCGGTGATAGGGATCAATAAGGAGAAGCCAAAAAGGGAGAAAGTCTCGCATCAACTAGGAGGATCAACGGGCTATGGAAATGCCCATCAGTCAATATCAATGCGAGGAGTAGGGATTTCCATGCAACGGATGCACTAAGAGCTATAAGTGTATGAAAGCTCAACTAAAACTAAATGGGTGTGCATCCAACTCGCTTGCTTATGAAGACCTCGGGCATTTGAGGAAGCTCATAATTGGAATATGCAAGCCAAGTTCTATAATGAAAAATTCCCACTAGTATATTGAAAGTGACAACATAGGAGACTCTCTATATAAAAAACATGGTGCTACTCTAAAGCACAAGTGTCGTAAAGGATAGTAGCATTGTCCCTTCTCTCTTTTTCTCTTTTTTATATTTTTTTCTTCCTTTTTTCCTCTTTTTTTCCTTTTTTGTTGGGCTCTTTTTGGCCTCTCTTTTTTCTCTTTTTTCTCATCCGGAGTCTCATCTCGACTTGTGGGGGAATCATAGTATCCATCATCCTTTACTCACTGGGACAATGCTCTAATAATGATGATCATCACACTTTTATTTACTTACAACTCAATATTACAGCTCGATATCTAGAACAATATGACTCTATATGAATGCCTCTGGCAGTGAACCAGGATGTGCAATGATCTAGCGTAACATGTATAGAAAATGTTGAACGAAGGCTGAGCCACAAATACTATGTCAGCAATATGATCATGCAAAGTAATATGACAATGAATGTTCAAGTCATGTATATGATGCTGATGGAAGTTGCGTGGCAATATATCTCAAAATGGCTATGGAAATGCTATAATAGGTAAGTATGGTGGCTGTTTTGAGGAAGATATAAGGAGACTTATGTGTGATAGAGTGTATCATATCATGGGATTTGGACGCACCGACGAAATTTGCACCAACTCTCGAGGTGAGAAAGGGCAATGCATGGTACCGAAGAGGCTAGCAAATTGAGGAAAGGTAGGAGGACGAATAATCCATGGACTCACATTAGTCATAAAGAACTCACATACTTATTGTGAAAGCCTATTAGCCCTTGAAGCAAAGTACTACTCGCATGCCCCTAGGGAGGAGGTTGGTAGGATTTAACCATCGCGCGCCCCCGAATATAACAGCACAAAGGATTTCAATCAAGGATAAATTATGCTCCAACTTCATCGCAAAACTAGAGCTATACGTGCATGCTTCGGGAATCACAAACCTTAACATCAATATTTTTACTAAACCACAATCATCCTCTAGTACACCCACATATTACCATCTTAATATCGCAAAACTATCAAACATATCATATTCAGCTATCTACAAGTTTTATGTAGGATTTTATGACTAACCATGGGAATGACCAATTCCTGTTAACTCTCTAAATAGATATAAGTGAAGCATGGGAGTTTAATTCTTTCTACAAAAGACCACACTCTAATAAATATAAGTGAAGCAAAAGAGCATTCTACAAATAACGGTTTTCTAAATGTAGAGAAACGAGCAACCAAACTTCAAAAGATATAAGTGAAGCACATGAAGCATTCTATAAATCGATACTCAAAAGATATAAGTGAAGTACAAAGAGCATTCTATAAATCAACCAAGGATATCTCATACCAGCATGGTGTATTACTAAAATAAATAAAAAAAGCACACGACGCTCCAAGAACTTACGCATATCATGTGAACAAAACTGAAACTTATCGATAATTGTCGAAGAAAGATGGGATGCCTTCTGGGGCATCCCCAAGCTTAGACACTTGAGTCTCCTTGAATATTTACTTGGGGTACCTTGGGCATACCCAAGATTGAACTCTTGCCTCTCCTTATTCTCCTCATATCGATACCTCCTTGTTCTTCGAACACTTCATCCACACAAAACTTAACCGAACTTTTTTATTAGAATGGTTAGTACATATAACATCGAATCCCATTATGTCCTGCTATAACATTATTGTATAATTATAATCAAACATTACCCATTGTATGCTATCACAATTCTATGGCTCCCAAGTCAATGGGGCTCAACAAGATTTCAAACATAAGCAAATAAAAAAAATATGACAGCCATCTGTCAAAACAGGACAGTCTATAAATATGCAGATGGTGCATATACTTTGCAAGTCAAGAAATTCTAAAAAATTAGGAGATGATAATAATTTTGCCATTGTGTAAAGATTTCAGAATTTTTGCACGTTCCAGTAAATTATGAAAATTCAAGCACTATAGAATTTTTTTCTGTTTTGCACTGCACATACCAAACAAAGCAATTTAAACATCCTAAAGGTAAATCTTGGCACATTATTTTTATAGTACAATGGATTTGTACAAGGGGATAATTATTTTTGTTGAAAAGATTCTGTAATCAAGGTTCACAAAGTTTCCATGGGCATGAACAAAGTTCAAGGCTAGCCCCCACTTCCACATTGCTCATCTGTCTCACTTTCACTTTTCTTTTAGAAAAAGTTTTAGGTTCCCCTCTATATTTTTTAAACCTTTTAAAAGCACACAACAGTATAAAATGACTCTCTAAAACTTTTGAGTTGTCTCCCAAAAAGTGCTTTCTTTAAAGCCATTAAGCTAGGTATAAAGTGCTCAAGTAATTGTTCCACCCCGATCCCAAGGTATATCAAAGCCAATTTTAATTAACAATGATTTGTAATTTAGTAGTGAGAACAAAGCAACATATATCATACAATGGTGAAGTATAACTCTCTTCGTATGCATCGACATGTCATAAAAGAACAATTCATTCACACATAGTAAATGCCAATACATAACATAAACAGTTTCTTGCAATTTTATCATATTGGAAACATAGAAAGGTGGAGATGTAGTTCCACTCTCATAATAATTGCAATTAGGAGTAGCAAGCACACGCATATTATATTCATCAAAATCATCATGTGTAATGGTAAAACACAACACATCAATATAATCCTTAATAAGCGCAAACTTCTCCGATATAGTGTAATTGGGAGAATTTAAAAAGATAATAGGACTATCATGTGTGGGTGCAATAGCAACAATTTCATTCTTAACATAAGGAACTATAGCAAGTTCATATCCATAAGCATAATTCAAATTGGCATCATGGCCACAAGCATAACAAGCATTAATTTCATCAGGAAGGGATATTTCAAATGAATCAAAGGGATCAGAGCAATTATCATTGGGTTGGCAAGTATGAAAGATTTTGGGTGGTTCTTCAACCATTGGGTTAGCAAGTACAGCTCATTTTTTGATATTTTATGTTTCCTACCCATAACAAAAGATAGAAAACAACTTAGAACTAAAAATAAAAACTACTTAGTGATAAAGCAAATAAGCACACAAGAGAATATTCACCCCACGCTATTGCTCCCTGGCAACAGCGCCAGAAAAAGGTCTTGATAACTCACAAGTGTAGGGGATGAATTGTAGCTTTTTCAATAAATAAGAGTGTCAAACCCAATGAGGAGCTAAAGGTAGAATTTATATTCTCTTCAAGTTCTATCGACCACTGATACAACTCTATGCACACTTAACGTTTGCTTTACCTAAAACAAGTATGAAACTATTAGTACTTTGTATGTGTAAGCTAGAACTACTTTGGAAGAATAAAACTAGCAGTACTTAGTGAGAATAAAATTAGGAGTAGTTTGCAAGATAATAATAGTTAGTTGTTTAGTAGAAAGCTTTTTGTAGAACGATGAGAAAGATTGTCCATAGGCTATTGAATATAACATGATAGATACTTATCATATGCAATGAGGGAGAGGCATGAGCTAACATAATTTCCGTACTTGGATCACATGTTCTCATGATTTGAAATCTAGCAAGCATCCGCAACTACTAAAGATCATTAAGGTAAAACCCAACCATGGCATTAAGTAACAAGTCCTCTTTACTCCCATACGCAACAACCCCCTTACTCGGGTATAAGCTTCTGTCACACTCGCTACCCACTACAAGCGAATCATGAACAAATTGCAAACCCTACAGTGGGAATCCCACACACTTGTGCGACACGAAGGGTGCCATAGGACAACACCATATCAACATAAAACTTATATCAATCACACCATACCAAAATTAACGCATATGACAAAAGCAATCTACTCAAACATCATAGGATGGTAACACATCATTGGATAATAATATGTGGCATAAAGCACCATGTTTAAGTAGAGATTATAGCAGGGAGAAGAGGTGTTACACTGCTGCATAGAGGGGAAGAGAGTTGGAGATGACGGCGGCGAAGTTGTTTGTGTAGATCACCGTCACGATGGTTGCCCCGGCGGCACTCTGGCGCCACCGGGAGAGAGAGGGGTGATCCCCCTCCTCCTTCTTCTTCCTTGGACCCCCCCCCCCCCCCCGTAGATGGGAGGAGAGTTTTCCCTCTGGTCCATGGCTGCAATGGGTCCCGGAGGGCAGGAGCCCCTCCGAGACTGGATCTCTCTCTCTCTCTGTTCTCTTCTGTTTCGTGTTCTTGTTTTCTGGCCGAAAATCATTTCTTAAATTCCCGGAGATACATAACTATGATTGGGCTGAAATTTTGAGGGGATTTTTATCCGAATATTAGCATCCTTCCGGCTGAAGGACACCTCTATCCGACTTACACGGGCACCACAAGCCCTCTATGTGCGCCCAGGGTAGGGGCGCCCCTTGAGCTTGTGGGCCCCTCGAGCATCGTCTCGCGTTGATTATTTTTCCCAAAAATCACATATATTCCAAAATAAATCTCCGTAAATTTTTATCGTGTTTGGACTTTGTTTGATATGGACTTTCTGCGAAACAAAAAAAGATGCAATAAACCGGAACTGGCACTGGGCACTGGATCAATAGGTTAGTCCCAAAAAATAATATAAAAGTATGTGAAAGTTGTAGAATATTGGTAGGAACAATAAAAAATTATAGATACGATGGAGACGTATCAATGTCACCCCTCGATCTTAAAAACTTCATCCACACGGAAGTCAACAGAACTTTTTTAGAGGGGTTAGTTCAAACAACATGAAATCTAATCATGTCTTGCTATAACATTATTGTATAATTATAATCCAACATTACCTACATTATTCTAACACAATTTTAATACTCCCACATCAATGGGGCTCAACAAAAATGCAAACATACGCAGTTAAAAAGACTATAACTGTAATATGTGAAAATAGGACAGTCTGTAAAGATGCAGATGAAACCTATATGTTTGTAACTCCAAAAAATTAGGAAGTAATAGAGAACTCATAAATGTGTATTGTGTTAAAATTTCATGATTTTGTCACTTTCTGTTGAATTGATCTAATTTTTCTAGTGACAGAAAACAATCAGTTTCAACACAGCACACGTAAACTTGCAAACTACCACATGCTAAAATAAATCTTGGCACTTTATTTTTATTATACAGTGGATTTGTATTGGGATATAATTATTTTTGCTTAAAAGCTTCTGTGATTCAAGGTTCACAAAGTCTCCATGGGCATGAACAAAAGTTCAAGGACGTCCACCACTTCTACTATGCTCATGTTTCTCACTTTCATCTTTCTTTTTGAAAATACTTAGGTCCCCCACTTTATTTTTTTGTTTTTGCAAAGTTTAAAAGCAACAAAGAATAAAAATACTCTCCAAAACTTTCATGTTGTATCCCAGGCGGCACTAGCTAAAGTATGAAACATATACTTCATTGCAAACTAACAAACTATGGTTTCAGTCATTGAAACAATCACAATCCATCATACTTTCAAAAAGAGTCTATGTAAGAGCTTTGTTTAGCAAGTTCACATACTCAACTATCGTTTAGTCTTCTATGATTGTTGACACTCAAAGCATATTTATAGAGCAAAAGTTTCAGTCAGACACATAGAAAGATAGGGGCTTACATAGAAAGATAGAGCAAAAGCATTTTCTCAAGGGTAATGTCAACAATAATAACTCATGATCACCTACATCCAACAGGATATATATATATATATATATATATATATATATATATATATATATATATATATATAGATCTATCTACCACATGATGCTTGGCACTAAAGAGTACATAGAGCGGAATAGGGATGGTCATTATTGGCTCTTGCATAAAAATAAATACATGAAAGTAAAAGATAGGCCCTTCACAGAGGGAAGGAAAGGTTGTCATGCACTTTTTGTTTTGGATGTGCAAGCTCTTAATGTAAAGGAATGTCACTTTATATTGCCCCTTGTGATAGCAACATTTATTATGCGGTATGTTGCTTTTATTTCTTTACCATCACAATATCGTACAAAGCTTATTTTCCCTTACAATAAAAGATCATACATATTTAGGAGCAATTTTTATTGCTTTATGCACCAATGACAACTTACTTGAAGGATCTTATTCAATCCATAGGTAGATATGGTGGACAGTCATGACATGAAACTGGGTTTAAGGGTTTTGGATGCACAAGTAGTATCTCTACTTAGTATGAATTTTTGGCTAGCAAAAGATCCTCGACAAGCACCACATGTTAGAAGATCCATCACAATATAACTTCTATGTGAATATAAGCAACCATTACTCATTATGTTGTCTTCCTTGTCCAACGTCAACTAATTGATATAGAATATTTGATGGGGGCTCACAATCATAAAAGATGTCCAAGATAGTATATTTATATGTGAGACCTCTCTTTCTTCATAACCTTTTCAAGGTTGCACCAATGACCAATGCTATGTTTGTCAACTTCCAACAAAATTTATCAACTATACTTCTTCTATGTGAAGTCATTACTCCCCATTGGAATAGCATATGATATTTTTATTCTTTTATTACTTTCTTTCATTGCTAAGATCGAAACAAAAAAAACAAAGCAAACTCAAAACTACTCTTTATTATATAACTCTCACATGATTACATAGATAGATCACAAAATAGGCACTCGAAACTAAAGCATACTAAAATTCTATTATCTAAATCATGAAATAACTAAGGATCGAACAAAGATAGATAATGATGATAAGAGTGGTGGTGATACGATACCGGGGCACCTCCCCCAAGCTTGGCACAATCCAAGGGTTGTGCCGATACCCGTGTACTCAAGTCTCCTTCTTTGGTGATGGTGGTGATGACGTGGTAGGCTTGTCCTTCGTAATGTTCATCAAGATCTCCTTCAAACTCTGAATTTCTAGGAGCACATGACGGATGATCTCAGCATTCTTTTGCACTTCGTCCATAATGTGTTTATTCTCCGGACCCAAGCATTCTGTCCTGCATCACTTTCAATTGGACGAAAGATGTCCCAATTGGAAGGTATGTGCATACGAGGAGTATTCTCAATCCCATAATTGTGAACCAAATTATGGAAGTTATTCCGATGTAACTT
The DNA here is from genome assembly GCA_011799875.1 of Thinopyrum elongatum. NCBI lineage: Eukaryota > Viridiplantae > Streptophyta > Magnoliopsida > Poales > Poaceae > Thinopyrum > Thinopyrum elongatum. The sequence goes on from CM022300.1 coordinate 399,499,823, forward strand.
GTGTAAGGGCCTCCTAGGAGCAAGCCCTTCTTGTACCTCTTGACTTCCTTGGTTGTTTGGCGTTCCCATAGCTTGATGGGGGTTGGTAGTAGTGGACATGCCAACTAGGGTGCCCCTCTCTGAAGCCGGAGAGTGAACCTCAAGCGAATCTCCTTCATCTTCTTCCATGGTGACTTCCTCGGCCTCCTCTCTCTTGAGTTCCATCTGCATCAACCAAGCATCGTCCCCACATTGTTGGAGGAGGAATAAGGCATGATGCATGGCCTGGGAAATCTAACAGAAAACAACACGAAACAAGAACATAGGAGAATATTGCGATACGGTGGTCAAAACATCAGGGAGTATATATAATGAATTTTTTCGTGCGGGACAAGCAATGTGGAAGAAAAACGGAGTCGGGAAAGTCCAGGGGGGCGCCACAAGCCTGGGAAGCACGCCACTTGGACTTGTCCCTCCCTCGTGCACTTTTTGGACTGTTTATTATTTTCCTAATTTTTTAAATATTCCGAAACAAACAAAAAGTACTTTTATGGAACTTTTGGAGTCGTTTTACTTACCGTACCACATACCTACTCCTTTTCAGGGTTCTGGAGCGTTCCGAAAGGTTGCCTCTATGTTCTCTTCCGGTGTCATAGTTTGAATAATATTGGTTTCAACATTAATGGGTGTACCTGACATATAATGCTTAATTCTTTGACCATACTAACCACCCTCAGATTAGTGCCTTCGGCATTGTTTATCTTGATAGCTCCGGAGCAATAAACTTCTTCGACGATATTTGGTCCTTCCCATTTAGAGAGAAGCTTTCCTACCAAGAATCTCAAACGAGAGTTGTACAATAAAACTTGATCACCTACTTTCAATTCCCGTTTTTGAATTCTTTTTATCATACCATCTCTTAACTCTTTCTTTAAATAACTTGGCATTTTCATAAGCTTGTGTCCTCCATTCATCTAGAGAACTAATACAAATAACCTCTTTGCATTCGCAAGCTTGAAATCATAATTAACTTCCTTAATTGCCCAATAAGCTTTATGTTCTAACTCAAGAGGTAATGACATGCTTTTTCGTAGACCATTTTGTAAGGGGACATACCCATATGATTTTTATAAGCAGTTCTGTATGTCCACAATGCACCATCAAGCTTCTTAGACCAATTCTTTCTAGATCTATTAACGGTCTTTTACAAGATTAACTTTATTTCTCTATTACTCAATTAAACTTGACCACTAGACTGAGGATGATAAGGAGATGCAATTCTATGGTTGACATCATATTTGGCAAGAAGTTTATGGAATGCACCATGAATAAATTGTGAACCACCATCAGTCATTAAACATCTAGGGACTCCAAACCTTGGGAAAATGACTTCTTTAAGCATTTTAATAGAAGTGTTGTGATCAACACTACTAGTTGGAATAGCTTCTACCCACTTTGTAACATAATCAAAATCAACTAAAATATGCGTATACCCATTAGAGGAAGGAAAAGGCCCCATAAAATCAAATCCCCAAACATCAAATGGTTCAATAACAAGTGAATAATTCATAGGCATTTCCTGATGTCTACTAATATTACCAATTCTTTGACATTCATCACAAGAAAGGATAAACTTGTGTGCATCCTTGAAGAGAGGAGGCCAATAAAAACAAGACTGTAATACCTTATGTGCAGTTATGTCTCCAACATGGTGTCCTTCGTATGCCTCGAAATGACACTTACATAGGATTTGTTCCTGTTCGTGCTCAGGTACACAACGTCTAATAACACAATCTATCCCTTCTTTATATAGATGCGGGTCATCCCAAAAGTAATGTCTTAAATCAAAGAAGAAGTTTTTCTTTTGTTGGTATATGAAACTAGGTGGTATATATTTTGCAACAATGTAATTAACATAGTCTAAATACCAAGGAGTATTACGAGAAGCATGTATGACAGCTAATTGTTCATCAGGAAAACTATCATCAATAGGCACTGGGTCATCAAGAACATTTTCCATTCTGGACAAATTATCAGCTACGGGATTCTCAGCTCCCTTTCTATTAATAATATGCAAATCAAATTCTTGAAGCAAAAGAACCCACCTAATAAGTCTAGGTTTAGCATCTTTCTTTTTCATAAGATATTTAATAGCAGCATCATCGATGTAAACAATCACTTTAGAATCAACAATATATGGTCTGAATTTATCACATGCAAACACAACTTCTAAAAATTCTTTCTCAGTAGTAGCATAATTTCTTTGAGCACTGTCTAGAGTTTTACTAGCATAATGGATAACATTCAATTTCTTATCAACTCTTTGTCCTAGAACAGCACCAACACCATAGTCACTAGCATCACACATAATTTCAAAAGGCAAGTTCCAATTAGGTGGTTGAACAATAGGTGCAGAGGTTAAGGTTTTCTTAAGTATTTCAAAGACTTCTACGCAATCATCATAAAAAACAAATGGAACTTCTTTTTGCAAAAGATTAGTAAGAGGCCTAGAAAATTTAGAGAAGTCTTTAATAAACCTTCTATAGAAACCAGCATGACCAAGGAAACTTCCTATACCTATCTTTGGGACATGGCATTTTCTCAATTGCATCAACCTTAGCTTTATCTACCTCAATACCCCATTCAGGAATTTTACGCCCAAGTACTATACCTTCATTCACCATAAAGTGGCACTTCTCCCAATTCAAGACAAGATTAGTTTCTTCACATCTCTGCAAAATTCGGTCAAGGTTGTTTAAGCAATCATCAAAAGAAGTCCTGTAAATGGAAAATCATCCATGAATACCTCAACAATCTTTTCACACAAATCAGAGAATATAGCAGTCATACATCTTTGAAAGTTAGGAGGTGCATTACATAAACCAAAAGGCATGCGTCTATAAGCATAAGTTCCAAAAGGGCAAGTAAAAGTGGTTTTCTCTCAGTCTTCTTGTGATACAGGTATTAGAGAAAAACCAGAATAACCTTTCTAACATTTGATCAATAAAAGGCAAGGGGTAATGATCTTTTCTAGTAGCTTTATTTAACTTCCTGAAATCGATTACCATCCTATAACCAGTTACAATTGTCTGTGAGATAAGTTCATTTTTATCATTAGGAACAACGGTAATGCCTCCTTTCTTAGGGACACAATGAACAGGACTTACCCATCTACTATCAGCTATGGGATAAATTATACCTTCTTCCAGAAGCTTCAATATTTCAGTTCTTACCACATCCTTCATCTTAGGATCCAACCGTTGTTGATGATCAACAACTGGCTTAGCATAAGACTCCATAGTAATCTTGTGCTGACATAGAGTGGGACTAATGCCCTTAAGATCTTCAAGAGTATATCCAATAGCAGCACGATGCTTCTTCAGAGTTTTTAGTAATCTCTTTTCTTCATGCTCTAAAAGGTTAGCACTTAATAACAGGATATATCTTCTTTTCATCAAGATAAGCATATTTCAATGTCTTTGGTAATTGAATTAATTCAAACACGGGATCACTCTTAGGTGGAAGAGGGTCCCCAATAGTTTCAATAAGGAAGTTATGTTTAAGGATAGGTACTTATTTGAAAAATATATCATCATTCATATGCATATCTTTTTCATGGTCTAGCAAATATTGCTCTAAAGGATCGGTAGGAGGAATAACAATAGATGAAAGAACAATAATTTCATCCTTACTTGACAATTATTTTTCATGTGGTTGTCTACAAAACTTAGAGAAATTGAACTCATGAGATACATCGCCAAACTTAACTCTAACCCTGTCTTTAACACAATCAATTTCAGCATTAACGGTATTCAAGAAAGGTCTAACAAATATAATGGGACAAAAATTATCTTGTTCTGAACCAAGTACTAAGAAATCAGTATGGTATTTGATCTTACCACACAAGACTTCGACATCTTGAACAATCCCAAGCGGTGAAATACTATCTCTATTTGCTAACTTAATAGTAACATCAATATCTTCAATCTCAGCAGGTGCAATATCATTCATAATTTCTTGACATAGAGCAAATTGTATAGCAGTAACACTAGCACCCATATCACATAAACGATGATAGCAATGATCTCCAATTTTAACAAAAATAATAGGCATGCCCACTACGGGTTTGTTCCTATCTAGCATATCGCGTTCATTTCTAACGGGTTTAGCAATTCTAGTAGCATCATCGCAAAAAAATAACATGCCCATCAATATTATCAGCCAAGAGATCTTTAACCATTGCGATATTAGGTTCAACCTTAATTTGTTCAGAGAGTCTAGGTGTTCTAATATTACTCTTATTAACCACAGTTGTAGCTTTAGCATGTTCCTTAATCCTAACGGGAAAATAAGGTTTCTCAATATAAGCAGTAGGCACAACTGGATCAATATTATAAACGATTGTTTCATCTTTAACTAGAATGAGTTCCACAATTTTTTCCTCAATAGGTGGATGATATTTAAACCACTTCTGCTTAGGGAAATCAACATGAGCGACAAAAGATTCACGAAATGTAGCTACTATCTCAGAGTCAAGTCCATATTTAGCACTAAACTTATGAAAAACATTAATTTCCATAAAAAGATTTAATACAATCAAACTCGAGATTTATACCTGACTCTTTACCTTTGTCGAACTCCCAATCTTCAGAGTTGTGTCTAATTCTTTCCAAAAGATTCCACTTGAATTCAATAGTTTTCTTCATAAAATAACCATTAGAAGAAGAATCGAGCATGGATCAATCATTATGAGAAAGCCGAGCATAAAAATTCTAAATAATAATTTCTCTTGAGAGCTCAAGATTGGAGCATGTGTGCATCATGTACTTAAGCCTCCACCAATCTTGAGCGATACTTTCTCCTTCACAAGGCCAAAAAATATATATACAATTCCGATCACGATGAACCAGATGCATAGGATAAAACTTCTGATGAATTTCCAACTTCAATCGGTTCCAGTCCCACGTTCCAATATCATCACATAGCCTATACCATGTCAATGCCTTTCCCTCCAAAGATAAAGGGAAAACCTTCTACTTAACTCCATCTTCGGATAAACCTGCAAGCTTAAACAATCCACAATTTTCATCCACATAGATTAAGTGCATATCAGGATGTATAGTTCCATCTCCTGCATAAGGATTAGCTAGCAGTTTCTCTAACATACCCGAAGGAATCTCATAATAAATATTTTTAGTAGGTTTAGTAGGTTGAGGGCTAACTCTTTGTCCTTCCGGTCGAGGTAAAGATACCCTGAACAAACCCATCAAAGGATTACTTTCCATAGTGACAAGTGGCAGTAAATTTCAGCACGTAATATAAATGTTTCCTTACCAAATTCCACTTACCAAAGGCGCTTCACTCCCCGGCAATGGCGCTAGAAAAGAGTCTTGATGACCCAAAAGTATAGGGTATCAACCGTTGTCCTTTCGATAAGTAAGAGTGTCGAACCCAACGAGGAGAAGAAGGAAATGACAAGAGGTTTTTAGCAAGGTATTTTCTGCAAGCATTGGAATTATCAGTAATAGATAGTTTGATAGCAAGATAATTCGTAACAAGAGACAAGTAGCAATAGTAACAAAGGTGAAGAAAGATATCCCAATACTTTTTTTAGCAAAGGATAGGCCGAAACTATCTCTTATAGCAAGCAAAGTGTTCTTGAGGACACATGGGAACTCATCTAGTCACTTTCATCATGTTTGTTTGATTCGCGTTCGTTACATTGATAATTTGGTATGTGGGTGGACTGGTGCTTGGGTGTTGTTCTTACTTGAACAAGCCTCCCACATATGATTACCCTCTCTTGCAAGCATCCTTAACTACGAAAGAAGAATTAAGATAAATGTAACCATAGCATGAAACATATGGATCCAAATCAGCCCCTTACAAAATAGCGCATAAAGTAGGGTTTTAGCTTCTGTCACTCTAACAACCCATCATATAATTACTACTCCACAATGCCTTCCCTTAGTCCCAAGTATGGTGAAGTGTCATGTAGTCGACGTTCACATGACACCACTAAAGGAAGCAACAACATACATATCATCAAAATATAGAACGAATACCAAATTCACATGATTGCTTATAACCAGACTTCTCCCATGTCCTCAAGAACAAAAGTAACTACTTAGAAATCATGTTCATGTTCAAGATCAGAGGGGTATTGAATATCATTAAGGATCTGAACATATAATCTTCCACCAAATAAACAAACTAGCATCAACTACAAGATTTAATCAACACTACTAGCAGCCCACAGGTACCAATCTGAGGTTTTGAGACAAAGATTGAATACAAGAGATGAACTAGGGTTTGATATGAGATGGTGCTGATGAAGATGTTGATGAAGATTGGTCCTCCCATGATGAGAGGATCATTGGTGTTGTCGATGGCTTCGATTTCCCCCTCCCGGAGGGAAGTTTCCCCGGCGGAATCGCTTCATCGGAGAGTAAAAGTGCTCCTGCCCAGGTTCCGCCTCGAGACGGCGGTGCTTCGTCCTGAAACCTTCCTCTTGATTTTTTGTAGATCAAATGGCATCATATAGCAGAAGATGGGCTTCGGAGGCCTGCCAGGGGCACCACAAGCTTGGGGGGGCGCCCTGGGGGCTAGGGCGTGCCCCCAAGCTTGTGGTTGCCTAGTGGGCCCCCTCCTTCACCAGTATTTTTTATATATTTGAAAATAAATCCCCGTAAAATTTCAGGTCATTTGGAGTAGTGCAGAATAGGTATCTCTATTGCACCTCTTTCCGGTCCAGAATTCCAGCTGCCGGCAATCTCCCTCTTCATGTGAAACTTTCAGAATGCGAGAGAAAAGGCATAAGTAATGTATCATAAAGTGAAATAACAGTCCAAATTTCAATAAATACCAATAGGAAAACATGATGCAAAATGGATGTATCACCCCGTCACGGCCCATGGACAGCTGGATCCCCTGGATTTGCGCGCGAAGGTGATTCCACTCCTCGATTTTGGTCGGCCCAAGTGATCAACGGAATCTGGGCTCCCACCTGCCGTTTACCCATATGTACACAACATGTGCTTGCGTTTACTCACCGATCAAAAAAAGGGAAGGGTAAACCTCCCCGAGAGGGTGCTCACCACACCACGTGTCGAACCAGAACGATACGGATTTCCCATTTACAAATGCTGAAATGGGTCCCCAATCTAAGGAGGTGGCGAACCTTCTTCACGTCTTTAGCAAATTGAGACAACCTCAAATTTGGGCGGAATTCCACGCATCGTTCTGAGAGGTATTTCTTCTTAAAAATTGACAGCCATAAACCCCCTTGTCCCGTCAAAATCTTGCACGCTCATTTGGTCATAAGGCACCAATTCATAATTTTAGAGTTGATTACCCTAAGTCCCCCATTTTCCTTGGGGGAGAATATATGCTCCCATTTCACCATATGCTACTTTTGTTTCCCTCCTTCCTTGGCCCAGAAAAATCTAGACCTCACTTTGTCAAGTTTCTCATGAATCCCATCCCTAAGTAGGTAAAACCCCATGATGAACATGGGAATGTTTGTAAGACAGTCATTAATGAGAACTAGCCGTCCACCCGAAGCTAGGAGCTTTCCTTGCCATAGTTCCACCCTACTAGCCACCTTTTGGACCAAAGACTCGAAGTCAATGATGGTCAACACACAGGAAGAGATCGACATTCCCAAATACTTTATCGGGATGGAGCCGAGCTCGTAGTTCATCATATGGGCTGCTCGAAGTTGCGATTCTAAATCCCCGCCTGTAACAAAAGGCTCACTTTTATCAAAGTTGATCTTGAGACCCGATATAGCCTCAAAGAACATCAAAAGGAACTTCAGGTTCACGATATCCCTCTCACAATTTTTGATGAATATCAATGTGTCATCTACATACTGAAGGTGGGTGAGACCTGATAACCCACAAGTATAGGGGATCGCAACAGTTTTTTAGGGTAGAGTATTCAACCCAAATTTATAGATTCGACACAAGGGGAGCCAAGGAATATTTGTAAGTATTAGCAGTTGAGTTGTCAATTCAACCACACCTGGAGAATAAATATCTGCAGCAAGGTGATCAGTAGCACAGTAATATGATAGTTTGATAGCAGTGGTAACAGTAATAGTAACGGTAACGGTGATAGCAATGATTTTGTAGCAGTTGTGACAGTAGCAATAGCAATAGTAACTTAGCAAGAACAATATGTGGAAAACTCATAGGCATTGGATCGGTGATTACATTGGATAATATTCATCATATATCAGTCATAACCTAGGGCGACACATAACTAGCTCCAGTTCATAAATATAATGTAGGCATGTATTCCGTAAATAGTCATACGTGCTTATGGAAAATAACTTGCAAGACATCTTTTGTCCTGCCCTCCTGTGGCAGCGAGGTCCATAAGGAAACTAAGGGATATTAAGGCCTCCTTTTAATAGAGAACTGGAACAAAGCATTAACACATAGTGAATACATGAACTCCTCAAACTACAGTCATCACCGGAAAGTATCCCAACTATTGTCACTTTGGGGTTTACGAATCATAACACGTAATAGGTGCATATGGCTTGCAAGATCAGATCTAGAACATAGATATAATGGTGAAAACATAAACCATTCAGATCTGAAATCATGGCACTCGGGCCCTAGTGATAAGCATTAAGCATAGCAAAGTCATAGCAACATCAATCTCAGAACATAGTGGATACTAGGGATCAAGCCCTAACAAAACTAACTCGATTACATGATGAATCTCATCCAACTCATCACCAACTAGCGAGCCTATGAAGGAATTACTCACTCCCGGTGGGGAGCATCATGAAATTTGTGATGGAGGATGGTTGGTGATGACGAAGACCGAAGATTCCCCTCTCCGGAGCCCCGAACGGGCTCCAGATCTGGCCTCCTGATGAAGAACAGGAGGTGGCGGCGGCTCTGTATCATAAAACACGATGAAACTTCCTCTCTTTATTTTTTCTAGGTCAAAAGACTTTATATACCAGAAGATGGGCACCGGAGGTGGGCCAGGGTGCCCACCACCCACCAGGGCACGCTTGGAGGGGTTGGCGCGCCCTGGTGTCTCATGGGCACGTGGCAGCCACCTCTGGTAGTTATTTTCTCCAATATTTATTATATATTCCAAAATAATTCTCCGTAAAATTTGAGCTCATTTGGAGATGTGCAGAATAGGTATCTCTGACATAGCCTTTTCATGTCCAGAATTCCAGCTGTCGGTATTCTCCCTCTTTGTGTAAACCTTGCATATTATGAGAGAAAAGGCATTAGAATTACTCCATAAAGTGTTATTATGCATAAAAACATTATAAATAATAGTAGGAAAACAGGATGCAAAATGGACGTATCAAGACCGCCTACCACCACGCGGGAGGCCACACCCAAGATCTGACCTGCCTCCTTTGCCCTATCTAACATCCGGGCAAGGGCGTCAGCAAGGACATTGAATAATAGGGGGGAGATGGGATCCCCTTGTCTAACCCCACATTTATTTCGGAAAACAGGCGAACCTCCCTGTTTATACTAATCACAGTTTTGCCACCCCACACAACCTGTATCATCCAACTTACCCAAAGTGGATCAGAGCCTTTCTTGTGCAGAACATCCTCTAAAAAGTCCCATCGAACCTGGTCTTATGCCTTCTCGAAGTCAATTTTGAGTATGAACACCTCCTCCCTGGTCATCCGAATCTCATGGAGGGCCTCATGTATGACCACTATCCCGTCCAAGATACTACACCCTTGAATGAAAGACGTTTGCGATTCGTCGATCACCTTATTAGCAACTGGGGATAACCGAGTTGCAAAACCCTTCGCGAGGAGACAAAAGCTTACATTTATCAACGTAATAAGCCAAAACTGCCTGATATTGTCCGCGCCATTGAGCTCGGGTAGGAGGGCCAACACTCTATAATATAGTCTCTTGATGTCAATCTCCCCTCTGGCAAAGCTTTGAACCAAAGACATGAACTGAGGCCCTATGAGAGGCCAATTTTTTTATAGAATGATACATGGAACCCGTCCAGCCCCGGGGCAATATTATTACGCATTTCCTTAAGGTTACCAACTATCTACTCTAGAGAAAAAGGGTGGACTAGGTTGTCATTGTCCTCCCGCGACACTAGCTCAGCCGGTTCCCACATATTTGGGTTAATGGTGGCCAAACCTCCCGGTTCAGTACCTAGAAGCTCCCGATAGAAGCTATAAATGTGATTTTTTAGCTCCTCCTCTGCTGAGATCACCCTATCTTCATCCCTCAGGACCCTAATAAGACACCGCCACCTTCTCCCATTGGTGATCGCATGGAAGTAGTTGGTGCTCACATCACCCTTGAGCACCCATCTTTGTTGACCACGTTGCTGCCAATACATTTCTTCGCATGTTAAAATGAAAACCATTTCATCCTCCGCAGCGTATCTTCTAACCCATTCGTCGTGTGTTAGCCCAGCGCTGTCAGCCCGGTCGTCTAACTCTATGACGCCCCTAATTCAATCATACACTAATCATACATGGAAATGTGTACGATAAAGATCAGGGACTCACGGGAAGATATCACAACACAACTCTAGACACAAATTAACGTCATACAAGCTTCATATTACAAGCCAGGGGCCTCAAGGGCTCATATACATAAGCTCGAATACAAACGAGTCAGCGGAAGCAACAATATCTGAGTACAGACATAAGTTAAACAAGTCTGCCTTAAGAAGGCTAGCACACAAAAAACAACAATCTAAAAGGCAAGGCCTCCTGCTTGGGAGCCTCCTAACTACTCCTGGTTGTCAGCGGCCTCCATGTAGTAGTAGGCACCCTCGGGGTAGTAGTAGTAGTCGTCGGTGGCGGCATGTGGCTCCTGGTATCCTTCACCTGATTGTAGCAATCAGTTATAGGGGAAAAGAGGTACCAAAGCAACCGGGAGTACTCAACCAATGTACTCGCAAGACTTACATCAGATCTAAACTAAGTATGCATATGTATCAAAGGAATGCGCTGTATGTGTGGACTGAACTGCCGAATGCCAGAAGAGCAGGGGAAAAGTATAGCTGATCAAAGACTAGCATCTTCAAGCATCTTGCAGCATCAGAAGAGATAAGAGTAACATATTATAATAGTAGTAAGTATGTTGTAACATTAGCACCCAGAGATCCTTTCTTGACTCCCTGCGAGAAACAAATTCCGGAGCCATCATATCCATTTCTCATGCCTCAACATCTAGTTTTAGTTGTATTGATCGGGATACAACTCCGAGCGTCCGTTACCGTGGACATGACTATTCGAATAGATAAACTTCCCTGCAGGGGTGCACAAACTTACCTAACATGCTTGATCAACTCCGGCCGGACACACCATCAGGTCATGACCGGCCTGGGCCGATCAACATGCCGTAGTCCTACGTACCTAGGCTCAACAGAGAGGCCAACACGCCGGCCTACATGCTAAATGCGAAGGGGTCATGGGCCAATCGTCCTATGCAATCCTGCGCATTGCAAACGCGGCCGGTGAGCAGACCTAACACCCTTATACAAACACGGGTGTAACCAATCCAACCCAGCGCGTGCCACTCAGTCGCTGACATCAGTGAGCTTTCAGAAGAAACATACGACGCAGCATGCCCATACTTATTCCCGTGCGGTGGTCAGTGCAAAAAGGCCAGAGGCCTACTCGGATCACATATCCATATTGTTAGTGTCTTGGGAGGGCGCGGTAATGATCAATGATCCATGATATGTGGTCCCATCGCCCCGTTTCACGGACTTACGACAAGGGCTAAGAATGCCTGGCCATGCCGCGTAGAAATCTTATGGGTACACTACAGGTCAACCCGACTTCACATCACTCGACATTTCTCTCACGAGTACCCCTCGGGGCCGACCCAACTTCAACATGGTTTTGTGGTAAGGTCCAAGTAATAGTGTGTCCATAACACCAAGGGGGAATCCGAGGAATCACCCTCGATGGATTCCACTTGATGTAACCGTCAAGGTGAACTAAAGAGAATCACCCTCGGGGTTCACTCTTGATAGTTTGCATGACAGAGTCGTTATCGGGAGGGGTGAAGGAGGAATCACCCTCCGCAGACCACGACCGATCAACTACACTACAGAGATATCATCAGAAGTGCTATATGAGGTATCACCCTTGGCATTCGATAGTAACCCTACAGTGTCGTACAACTAAGGGGGTGTGATGTGATGTGTCGGACTTAGGATGTCGATCACATCGATCGAGTCATCAGTCACAAAGCGGGGGGTAACTAGGACAAGGTGAGGGGTCACTGGTGGATCACTAACCAACCTATACTAAGCATATAGGATAAGCAGGTAAGGTACAAATAGTAGGTTACAAAAGCAGGCTATGCATCAGAATAGGATCATACCAAAGCAGTAGCAATTCTAATGCAAGCATAAGAGAGAAGGAAATGGGCGATATCAAAATGATCAAGGGTGAGGGGGGTTGCTTGCCTGGAAGCTCTGCTGCAAAGGAGGTCATCAGGGTATAGTCGACGTCAGGAGCAGCGTCAGTCTCGGGGTCTACCGGAGAGAAGAGGGGGAAGAAACAATAAATGTAAAAGCAAAGAGATGCATCGCTATGCATGACAATACAAAATGCAGTGCTAGGGGTGTTCTAACGTGATACTACACACTGTAGACGAAGAGGGGAAACGTCTGGGGATGTTTTCCCGGCGTTTGGCATTTTTCGAACAGATGAAAGAGAGGGGACAATTCCATGTTCAGCATGCTAGGGGCATGTGACAGATTAACGGATTGCATAATCAGATTCGTTGGATTTTTGTGAGCAATTTTCATATATAAATTATTTTCATCTGACTTATATATTAATTTAAATTAATTTTCAAAGTTTTTAATCATTTTTTGGAATTATTATTATTTAAATTAATTCAAAAACAAGAATATTGCATCAGCATGATGCTAGAGTGACGTTAGCACTCAACCCAGCCAGTCCAGGTCAAACCTGACGGTTGGGTCCCACCTATCATACACAGTGGGCTAATAGCGTTTAAAGCTAATCTAAATTAGTTAACTAATCTACTGGGCCCACCTGTCAGTGTGAAATTAAAATGACTAAATAAAATTAATTAGTTTTTAGGTTATTTTTAGGGGGGTGGGCCCACTGTCAGCGGCTAGGCGCTGCCCAGTTAGCGTTGACTGCGGTCAACTGGGCCAGCCGAGCCCCTGGGGCCGCTGGTCAGTGACCCAGGGGTGGCCCCGGTCGGCCACGTCGGCGATCGGCGCCGGAGTTACTCCGGTGAGCCCTAAGCGTGGCGAAGGGCGAGGGCTAGCGGCGGGTTTCGGCTAGGGGGGTCTTCGGACCCGCGGCTAGGCTCTACGGGCAGCTGGCGCTCTCACGCATCTAACGACAGGGGTGGCATAGGCTGAAGCGGCCAAAAATGGCGCAGACGACAAGGTGGGGCGACAGCCATGCTCGGGCGACGGTGGGGATCAAGCTACGGGTGTCTAGGGGGATGAGCGTGTGTGCTATGTGCTCCTGGGAGCACCAGGGGCATGGTGGTGAGCTCTGGCGAGGCCAACGACGGCCGTGCCCACGTCGGAGGAGCTCCACGGCGGTGGTGCGGGCACGGCGTCGTGGGGAGGCTAGCTAGGGTGCAGCGAGCTACTGAAGAGAGGGAGAGGAGCAGCAGGAGCTCACCGAGGAGACGTAGGGGATGCCAGTGGGCTCGAGGGAGGTGCGGGGTGGCCGGAGACGGCGACGAAGTGCGGCGTGCAGAGAAGGAAGAAGATGTCAAGGGCGACGGCGGAGTGCCCCCCGGCTCGGGTCCACGGTCGAGGTTGACGCGGTGGGCGACGGTGATGCGGTTTGACACGGAGCTAGGGCGCGGGGAGGCGGAAAGTGCGCGGGCAAGCTCGGCCATGGCGATGCGGCGTCGAGCACGGGGGATCTGGAGGAGCGAGGGGGATGAGAGGCGAGGAGAGGGGGGCTGAGGGGCGCTAGGGTTAGGGTTTTGTCGGGGGCGGCCTTGTAGCCGTCCGGGGGAAGCAGTGGATGGCCACCACGTGGCCATCCGCGGCCACGGATGAGTGGCCGGTAGCCACCGCGCGCGTAGGAGCAGTAGGAACGGGGAGACAGTTAGGTGGGCTGCGCTGGTGCACTGTGCACTTAGGCCCATTCCCTGGGGGGGTTCTTTTCTTTTTGGTTTTTTCTTTTTAAAACTTTTCTGTTTTCTATTTTACATTTCATTTTTAAAACCAAAATAGTTTTACAAAAATATAAAACTTGCACCTAAAATATCATTATAATTTAGGCTAATGCCACAATTAGTTAGCATTAGAATAAAATACTTTGCAACTTTTATTATTTTAAAAAGCATTTAAATTGTGGTTTAGCCACTGTTTTAATTAGTTTAGGGCATTTACGTACCATTTAAAAATGTTGGTTCACCACCAATATTAACAAATGATCATTTGCCACATGATGAACATTTTAGTTTTCATGTTTGTGAATTTTTTAATTTCACTTAGTATTTGAATTTGAATTCAAATGGAATTTGAAAAGAGATATTGACCAATGGTGACTAAGCACTGTTTTAGCAAAATGATTAGCTTAACCTCAGGGGTTACTGTAGCTTATTAATACAGGGGTGTTACAACTTTCCTCCTCTAAAAGAAATTCTCGTCCCGAGAATTACGAGGTAGAAGGGAAAAGATCAGGATATTCTGCCCGAAGATTATCCTAGCGTTCCCAAGAGGCTTCATCTTCAGAATGATTTGACCACTGTACCTTCTAGCGGATTCGACATTTAGTTTCTTCGAGAATGTGAATTGAATGCTCTTTATAAGTAAGATCATCTTGCACTTCAATCAATTCCGGATCCACTTCACGTTTTGGGTCTATGAAGCAATGACGGAGTTGCGACATGTTGAAGACGTCATGGACGTGAGAGAACTGAGGTGGCAACTCCAATTGATAAGCCACCAGTCCATGACGGGCGAGAATGCGGAAGGTACCAATGTAGCACGGAGCTATCTTGCCCTTGACTCCGAACCGAAGAGTGCCTCTCAAAGGACTGACACACAGATAAGCTTGCTCACCAGGTTGATAAGTTGAACCCCAGTGTTTACGATCATAATTGCTCTTCTACTGGGACTGGGCCGCCTTGAGATTATCCTGGACAATGCGAACCTGCTCTTCAGCTTGTTGAATAATGTCTGGGCCAATGAGCGTTCGTTCCCCAGTTTATGACCAATTCAGGGGGGTTCGGCACTTACGTCCTTATAGCACTTCAAAGGGTGCCACCTTCAAGCTGGCTTGATAGCTATTGTAATAAGAGAATTCAACATAAGGGAGATATTCTTCCCACTTCTTGCCGAAAGAGATGACACAAGCCCGAAGCATGTCTTCAAGAATTTGATTGACTCGCTCGACTTGGCCATGGGATTGGGGATGATAAGCGGTGCTCCAGGTAATATGAGTTCCCATTGCCTCTTGGAAACTATCCCAGAACTTTGAAGTGAATATGCTGCCACGGTCTGAACTGATCTCTCTAGGAATGCTGTGGAGTGACATAATTCTAGAGATATACAAGTTTGCTAATTGACTAGCAGTGATAGTCTCCTTGACTGGTAGAAAGTGTGTGACTTTCGAGAATTGGTCGATGACGACAAAGATAGCATCATTACCTTTCTATGACTTGGGAAGGCCAGTGACGAAGTCCATCTGAATCTTACCCCATTTCCATTCAGGAATAGGGAGTGGTTGCAGAGGTCCAGCTGGTTTCTGTTGTTCTGCTTTGACGCGACGGCAAATGTCACATTCTTTGATATACCGAGCAATGTCTTGCTTCATTTTAGAACACCAGTACTTCTGACGAATGTCTAAGTACATCTTGGTACTTCCCGGATGAATAGAGAGAGGGGTGTCATGTGCTTCTTTTATCACCTTCTCTGTCATAAGCTCGAACCAGGGAACTACAATATGATTCCTGAAGTACAAGGATCCATCTTCAGCAAGCGAGAAATTTCTGGATTTCTCTAAGGCAAGATCCTTTTTCATCAGATCAACGTGAGCATCCTTGGCTTGCATGGACTTAATAGCTTTCAGAAAAGTTGGTTCTAGGACAAGGTTATTCAGAGAACCCTATGGAACTATTTGAAGATTCAATTTGCAAAGTTCTTCATGAAGGCGGGGTTGAGCTTTATGAACCATGTGATTATTGCAGTAAGACTTGTGGCTCAGGGCATCGGCCATGTCATTAGCCTTTCCTGGGGTATAGGAAATACCGCAGTCATAGTCAGCAATAGCTTCCATCCATTTCTGGTGACGGAGGTTCAGACCTGGCTGAGTAAATAGATACTTCAGACTCTAATTGTCGGTGAAGATCTCACAACGATTACCGAGAAGGTAATGTCGCCACAGTTTTAGTGCATAGATAACCGCAACAAGCTCGAGGTCATGAACTGGGTAGTTCTCTTCATGAGGGCGCACTTGACGAGAGGCATAAGCAGTCATTCTGCGCTCTTACATTAGGACACAGCCTAATCCTTGACGGGAGGCATCGCAGTAAATGACGAAATCCTTCTGAGAATCTGGAGGGGCAAGCACTGGGGCAGAAGTCAGCTTGTCCTTGAGTGCCTGGAAACTTTCGTGACACTTTTCAGTCCAATCAAAGTTAATGCCGTTGTGAAGCAGATTAGTCAGTGGCTTGGCGATCTTGGAGAGGTTCTTGACGAAATGGCGGCAATAGCTAGCGAGTCCGAGAAAGCTTCTGACTTGCTTAACATTCTTCGGAGGAGTCCAGTCAAGAATGGCCTGAACTCGTTCGGGGTTGAAGGCAATACCATCCTTGGAGATCACATGCCCAAGGTAGGTTACTTCGGGTAACCATAACTCACACTTGGAATACTTGGCATAAAGTTGATGCTCTCGAAGCTTTTCCAGAACAAGACGAAGATGCTCAGCATGTTCTTCTTTATTCTTGGAATATACAAGGATATCATCCAAATAAACTATGACAAACTTGTCGAGGTATTCCTTGAATATATAGTTCATCAGATAAGAGAATGTAGCTGGAGCATTGGTCAAGCCGAAGGACATGACGGTGTACTCGTATGATTCATAGTGAGTAATGAATGCGGTCTTGGAAATGCCCTCTTCACGCACCTGGATCTGGTGGTAACCCAACCTCAAGTCGAGTTTAGAGAATACAAAGGATCTAGCAAGTCGATCATACAGATCATTGATCCGAGGAAGGGGATATTTGTTCTGAATTGTAGCTTGGTTGAAAGGCCGATAGTCTTGGACCAAATGATTTGTCCCATCCTTCTTCTTGACGAAGAGAGACGGTGCTCCCCAAGCAGATGAACTTCGATGAATGAAACCACTTCGAAGAGATTTTTCAATTTCCTCCTTAAGCTCAAGGAGTTCATGGGGCGGCATCTTGTAGGGTCATTTGGCGATAGGAGTGGTGCCTGGTTTCAATTCGATGATGAACTCGACAGCTCGACCAGGAGGTATCCTTGGGAGTTCTTCTGGAAAGACCTCTTGGAAGTCACGAACGACTGGAATGTGTTCAATCCCCTCAAGTGGTGATGCGTTCAACGCATTCATGGAATAAAGCTGTGCCTCAACATTTTGAACAAGATGAGCATGATAGCTTACTATCTCATTAGAAGGATGCAGGAGGTGGACGGTTTTAGTATCATAGATGATAGAAGCAGTATGTGCTTTCAACCAATCCATTCCCAGGATGAGGTCAATATTGGAAGACTTCAAAATAATGGGAGAGGCATGGAATTCCAACCCTTCAATTTCAACAGAAATGTTGTGACTAACCATGGAGGTTTGGCATTGGCCCGCAGGAGTTTTTACCACTAGTGGAATGTGCACCTCTTCGTATTTAATGCCATGCATGAATGCAAAAATCTTCTGATATGAAAGAATCCGATGCTCCTTAATCGAATAAAATAGCAGCTGGTACTGAATTAATAAGGAGAGTACCCATCACAGTAGCAGGCTAGTCTTGAGCTTCATTGAAATCAATGTGGTTATCCTGACCACGACCATAAGGTCTGGTATTGTAGTTGTGGGGCTGATTGTTACCACGGCCACCTGGAGGAAGTGCAAGTTGGTTCTGATTCTGATAGCAATCCCTGGCACGGTGACCTGGATGGCCACACTTGAAGCATAGCCCATCATTGTGGTTGGTAGCAGGAGCTCGGGGTGGTACAACCCGAAGAGGCTGCCTCGGTGGTGGTGGGGGCAGATGAGGTGCAGCATAGGACTGTCTTGGCGCAGGTGCAGTTGGACGATACATGTTGTGGGGGATCCATATCCGACGCTTTTGCGCTGACGGACCCGAAGATGAGCCAGTGTCACGGTTGCGCCTGATAGACCCCTGGTGTTCCTGTAGACTAGTCTCGACCTGGATGGCCTTGTTCACCAAGGTGGCAAAGTCAGCAAAGTCATGCACATGGAGCGCGAGCTTGATGTGATCTTGAAGTCCATCACTGAACTTTTCCTGCCTACGAGCATCAGTAGCAATGTCTTCTTCGGCATAGCGGGACACATCGAGGAACTCCTGTTGATAAGCATCCACAGTCTTGTTGCCCTGGGTGAGGTTGCGGAACTCTCGCTTCTTCCTGTCGATGATTCCCTGAGGAATGAAGCGGGCACGAAAGGCAGCTTGGAAATCCGGCCAAGAGATGACGGTTCCAGCAGGTACTGAATGCATGTGGCTATCCCACCACTAAGCAGCGGGGCCCTTCAGATAGTATGCCGTGAAGGTGATATAGTTGGCAGAGGCTACATCAGCAGACTCTAGCTCGAAAGTGATGTCATGGAGCCAGTCATCAGCATCAAGAGGCTGAGTTGAGCTGCGGTAGATGACAGGGTTGAGGCGCGCAAAGTCTTGCAGTGTCACTGGGGCTAGTTGTTGATTCATATTGGGTCGAGGGAACTGAGCCATCATTCCTTCCATGAACTGGCGATTTAGCTCAAAGTGTTGGATCATTCCGGCCATGTATTCGGACGGTGGTGGAGCGTTGCCACCACAGCCACGACCAGCGGGTCTAACCATCCTGCTAAAATGCAACAGGGAGTAGTTTAGCTTTGAGCATTTGTGAAGACAATGACTCATTTATTAGGTAACAAGCACAAAGGAGGAAGTGCGATAGATACATCATAGTAGTCAATGAAGACATATAGATCCATGCACAGAGTCTGATAAATATGGCAACATAAGTTCGGAAACACATGCAGCTAGACCACTAGGTGGCGCATAGGCACGCAGTGGAGGGATACAACAACGAGCCATAGCAAAGGCTACATCAACGTTGGGGAAAACTACTGGAGCAAGGAATCTGCAAGGGATGACACAGGGTGCCCTCGATAAAAGGATCCTGCGGTCCGTGAACATTGTGAAGCACATCGTGGCTCCCAATTCAAGAAAGCTGTATTACAAATCTCCGGGAGATGTGATCACGAGATCCTAATGTTAGAGTTAGCAAAATCATTTAACCCGAGTAGAAGAGAGATCAGAGTCCCAGAGTATAGACGAGGAGTAAAAGATCCTAATACCACCCAATTGTGATGTGGGCCCATAAGCCACACAAAAATGTTAGTAAAAGTTTTCCAAAGACTGGACTCAACTTCGGCCAAGGAGTTGGAAAGGGGCTACCTACAGGCAGTCGGCTCTGATACCAACTTGTGACGCCCCCGATTCAATCATACACTAATCATACATGCAAACATGTACGATCAAGATCAGGGACTCACGAGAAGATATCACAACACAACTCTAGACACAAATTAAAGTCATACAAGCTTCATATTACAAGCCAAGGGCCTCGAGGGCTCGCATACATAAGCTCGAATACAAACGAGTCAGTGGAAGCAACAATATCTGAGTACAGACATAAGTTAAACAAGTCTGCCTTAAGAAGACTAGCGCAAAAACAACAACGATCGAAAAGGCAAGGCCTCCTGCCTGGGAGCCTCCTAACTACTCCTGGTCGTCGGCGGCCTCCACGTAGTCGTAGGCACCCTCGGGGTAGTAGTAGTCATCGGTGGAGGCATCTGGCTCCTGGGATCCGTCATCTGATCGCAGCAATCGGGTATAAGGGAAAAGAGGTAGAAAAGCAACTGTGAGTCCTCATTCAAAGTACTCGCAAGACATACATCAGATCTAAACTAAGTATGCATCTATATCAAAGGAATGGGCTATATCTGTGGACTGAACTGCAGAATGCCAGAAGAGAAGGGGAAAAGCCTAGCCTATCAAAGACTAGCATCTTCAAGCATCTTGCAGCATCATAAGAGATAATAGTAACATATTATAATAGTAGTAAGTATGTTGTAACATTAGCGCCCAGAGATCCTTTCTCGAGTCCCTGCGAGAAAGCAATCTCGGAGCCATCATATCCATTTCTCATGCCTCAGCATCCAGTTCTAGTTGTATCGATCGGGATACAACTCCGAGTGTCCGTTACAATGGACACGACTATTCGAATGGATAAACTTCCCTGCAGGGGTGCACAAACTTACCCAACACGCTCGATCAACTCTGGCCGGACACACCATCAGGTCATGACCGACCTCGGCCGATCAACACGCCGTAGTCCTACCTAGGGTCAACAGAGAGGCCAGCACGCCGGTCTACATCCTAAATGCGAAGGGGTCATGGGCCAATCGTCCTTTAGAATCCCGCGCATTGCGAACGTGGTCGGTGAGCAGAGCTAGCCCCTTATACAAGCACATGCGTAACCAGTCCAACCCGGCACGCGCCGCTCAGTCGCTGATGTCAGTGAGCTTCCGGAAGAAACGTATGACGCAGAGTACCCATACTTATTATCGCGTGGTTGTCAGTGCGAAAAGGCTAGAGGCTTACTCGGATCACATATCCAAACCGTTAGTGCCTTGGGAGCATACGGTAACGATCAATGATCCACGATATGTGGTCCCGTCGCCCCGTCTCACGGACTTACAGCAAGGGCTAATAATGCCCGGCCGTGCCACGTAGAAATCTCGCGGGTACCCTCCAGGTCAACCTAACTTTGCATCACTCGACATTTCTCTCGTGGGTACCCCTCGGGGCCGACCCGACTTCAACATGGTTCTGTGGTAAGGTCAAAGTAACAGTGTGTCCATAACACCAAGGGGGAATCCGAGGAATCACCCTCGATGGATTCCACTTGATGTAACCGTCAAGGTGAACTAAAAAGGAATCACCCTCGGGGTTCGCTCTTGATATTTTGCATGACAGAGTCGTTGTCGGGAGTGATAAAGGAGCAATCACCCTCCGTAGACCAGGAACGATCAACTACACTACAGATATCTCATCAGAAGTGCTATACGAGGTATCACCCTCGGCACTCGATAATAACCCTACAATGTCGTACAACTAAGGGGGTGTGATGTGATGTGTTGGACTCAGGACGTCGATCACGTTGATCGAGTCATCGGTTATAAAGCGGGGGCAACTAGGACAAGGTGAGGGGTCACTGGTGGATCACTAACCAACCTATACTAAGCATATAGGATAAGCAGGTAAGGTACAAATAGCAGGATACAAAAGCAGTCTATGCATCAGAATAGGATCATACAAAAGCAGTAGCAATTCTAATACATGCATAAGAGAGAAGGAAATGGGCGATATCGGAATGATCAAGGGGGGGTTTGCTTGCCTGGAAGCTCTACTGCAAAGGACTGATCGTCAGGGGTGTAGTCGACGTCAGGAGCAGCGTCAGTCTCGGGGTCTACCGGAGAGAAGAGGGGGAAGAAACAATAAATATAAAGCAAAGAGATGCATCCTATGCATGACAATACAAAATGCAGGGCTAGGGGTGTTCTAACGCGGTACTACACATTGTAGGAGAAGAGGGAAAACATCTGGGGATGTTTTCCCGTCGTTTGGCATTTTCCGGACAGATGAAAGAGAGGGGACGGTTTCATGTTCAGTGTGCTAGGGGCATGTGACAGACAGACGGATTGCATAATCGGATTCATTCGATTTTTCTGAGCAATTTTCATATATAAATTAGTTTCATGTGACTTATAGATTAATTTATATCAATTTTCAAAGTTTTTAAACATTTTCTGAAATTATTATTATTGAAAATAATTCAAAAACAAGAATATTGCGTCAGCATGATGTCAAAGTGACATCAGCAGTCAACCCAGCTAGTCCAAGTCAAACCTGACGGCTGAGTCCTACCTGTCATACACAGTGGGCTAATAGTGTTTAAAACAATCTAAATTAGTTAACTAATCTACTGGGGCCACCTGTCAGTGTATAATTAAAATAACTAAATTAAATTAAATAGTTTTTAGGTTATTTTAGGGGGAGGCCCACCGTCAGCGACTGGGCGCTGCCCAGTTAGCGTTGACTGCGGTTAATTGGGCCAGCCGGGCCCCTGGGGCCACTGGTCAGTGACCCAGGGGGTGGCCCCGGTCGGCCACGTCGGCGACCGGTGCCGGAGTTACTCCGGTGAGCCCTAAGCGTGGCGGAGGGCACGGGGTAGCGGTGGGTTTCGGCTAGGGGGGTCTCAGGACCCGCGGCTAGGCTCTACGGGCAGCTGGCGCTCTCGCGCATCTAACGGCGGTGGTGGCGCAGGCCGAAGCGGCCGAAAATGGCGCCGACGACGAGGTGGGGCAGCGGCCGTGGTCGGGCGATGGTGGGGATTGAGCAACGGGTGGCTAGGGGGGACGAGTGTGTGTGCTACGTGCTCCTAGGAGCACCAGGAGCACGGTGGTGACCTCTGGCGAGGCCAACAACGGCCGTGGCCGTGTCGGAGGAGCTCCACGACGGCGGTGCGGGCATGGCATCGCGGGGAGGCTAGTTAGGGTGCGGCGAGCTACTAAAGAGAGGGAAAGGAGTAGCGGGAGCTCACCGAGGAGACGTAGGTGATGCCAGTGGGCTCGAGGGAGGCACAGGGTGGCCGGAGATGGCGACGGCGTGCGGCGTGCAGAGGGGGAAGAAGATGTCGAGGGCGACGGCGGAGTGCCCCTGGCTCGGGTCCATGGTCGAGGTCGACGCGGAGGGCGACGGTGATGCAGGCCGACACGGAGCTAGGGCGCGGGGAGGTCGGAGAGCGCGCGGGTAAGCTCGGCCATGGAGATGCGGCATTGGGCATGGGGGATCTGGAGGAGCGAGGAGGGATGAGAGGCGAGGAGAGGGGGGGCTGAGGGGTGCTAGGGTTAGGGTTCGGTCGGGGGCGGCCTTGTAGCTGTCTGGGGGAAGCAGCGGATGGCCGCTGCGTGGCCATCCGCGGCCACGGACGAGTGGCCAGAGGCCACCCCGCGTGTAGGACTAGTAGCAAGGGGGAGACGGTTAGGTGGGTTGGGCCGGTGCACTATGCACTGTGCACTTAGGCCCAGTGCCCGGGGGGGTTCCTTTTCTTTTTGGTTTTTTCTTTTTAAAACTTTCTATTTTCTATTTTACATTTCTTTTTTAAAACCAAAATAGTTTTATAAAAAATATATAACTTGCACCTAAAATATTATTATTATTTAGGCTACGGTTACAATTAGTTTAGCATTAGAATAAAATACTTTGCAACTTTTATTATTTTAAAAAGCATTTAAATTATGGTTTTAGCCATTGTTTTAATTAGTTTAGGGCATTTAAGTACCATTTAAAAATGTTGGTTCAACACCAATATTAACAAATGATCATTTGCCACATGATGAACATTTTAGTTTTCATGTTTGTGAATTTTTTAATCTCAGTTAGTATTTGAATTTGAATTCAAATGGAATTTGAAAAGAGATATTGACCAATGGTGACTAAGCACTGTTTTAGCAAAATGATTAGCTTAACCTCAGGAGTTACTGTAGCTCATTAGTACAGGGGTGTTACAAACTCCTTAATCTCGGCCAACTATTCCTTCTTTCTAGTCTGGATATCACTCCCCACATTGGCCCCCATCCCCGAAAGTGATGTCAAAGGAGACAAATGCAGTGTTACCAATCGTCCATCACATCGCATAAGGGCCCAAACCGTCGGGGACGACGAGCCCTAGCCAACCTCCACTTATTAGCGACCATCTCAGCAAAGCCAGGTTGCAATAACCACTATTTTTTGAAAAAGAACCACTTGGGGTTGGGGATCCGCCGCAAAACCTGCCCAGACGCTAGAATGAGAGGGCAGTGATTAGAGCCCAATCTGGTTTCCGCCACGAGGGAGCATGCCAGAAACTTCCTCTCCCATTCAGTAGAGACAAACACCTGATCGAGCACACACCTCGTAGGTATGATCTGATTATTAGTCCAAGTATATCTCGCCCCCACATGCTCAAAGGCTGATGCAAATTACCCCTCGTATTCTTGTCCTCTGGATATCTCAGAAGGTTGAAATCACCCCCGATCAAAATAGGGGCCGCGGTACTGGACACCCTCCCATGGATTCCCGCAAGAAATTAAGCGACTGAGAATGGTCTACCGTCCCATAGACGGTCACTAAATCCCACCAGAATCTGATATCCTTTTGAAACAATTCAACCCCCAGGAAAAACTCCCCACGAGAGCAAAAATAATGTCAAACGACTCTCGATTAATCTTGAGAAGAATACCCATGGATCTCCCATTGGCTGGTAGCCATTCCTACCTGAAACTAGCAGCGCCACTAAGGGAATCAACTTCCCACTGTTCGAAAGACGTATGAAAGGTCTCATGTAAATCCACAAAGTCAAGGTGTTGATCACGGATGTATTGGATAACTTGACTCCGCCTATCCCTCCGACCGAACCCCCTGACGTTCCAGATGGCGCCTTTCATTGAGCTATCATAGGGGATCGGGGCCCCGCCCCATCATCCAAAGCCTGCTCCCTCTCGGCCGCCCTTCGGCCGCGCCCGCGGCCTCTACCGCATCCCCGCACGCGCCCCCAACCCGAGCCCCTAGCCCCCCGCCCAGATGGCTCTGCATTCTCCCTGGTAGAGGTATCAACCTGGGATGCTCGGTTCTCAATCGCAATCGTGCGTGCAAGATCTCTTCTTGCCACCCCTTCCGCAATGGCCGCTTGGGCTGCCTCTTTAGCCCTCATGTTATCGAGCACTTCCAAGGGGGAAGTCGAAGACGTCCTCAAGATGACGTGGCTATCTGCCGCCACTCACAACAGATGACTATTAGATGCTAAGGCAAGCACCTTAAAAGAGGACATGCATGGACTGAGTAATAGGGTGGGAAGATATACCTTGCAGGGCCTTGCTCGCCTTCAGTTTCATCGCCTTGTCCATCATGCGGGAGGCCCTGGTCACCGACACCCGCACACTACAGCGCGACGCACACACCGGTGATGCCGACGGGGCTGCAGCATAGGGGGCAGTGGCGGCATGGACGTCCTCCTCCCGCATCACCTCGAACGCGGCCATACAGTCATCAACCGGCATCATGTTATCCGTGAAAGCCTCCCCCATGAAGTGCTCCTCCAGACTGACAAGCGGGATGCCGTCCGCCCGCGCCGGAGCAGAGGCCAACCCATCGCTCTTGGCCTTTGACAGCGTCAAGGATAGTGGAGGGGAGGAGCATGGAGTCCCAGAAGAAGGTGACGAAGACACGCTTGCCACTCAAAAGGAGGAATGGACAGCGATAATGCCAGACCCCACCGCTCGAGCCCCCTCCAACACCTCGATCCTCGCTGCAACGCCACCTGTTAGCACACCGGTATCCTCCACATGGCCCTTTGTCATGTCAACTTACACATCGCGCCCAGGCAAGTTATCACAGCGATCTCGGTCAGTTGAGCCGCAATTGCCCCGTTCGCCACCAAATTGGAGCCATACTGGTCCACCAGGAGCGGCACCGAGCCCACTTTGTTTCTTAGCATACGCGGCGTGTCGACAGGAGGCAATTCGAATGTCGCGAGGCAGGGAATGGGGGACACCGCGCGGCCAGAGGGTGCCACCCATCCACCCCTGTGATCGCAACAGCCTGCTTGGTCGGTGGTTGCGAGGAGACCATGTATGTGGCCGTGGTGGTCATGCCCGAGGGGTTGGTCGTGGTAGCAGGACCGTCCCAGTCATCGGTCGTCAGGCTTCGGTAGGAGTCCTCATCTGCGTCAGGGTCCTCGTCCGTGGGCGGGCGCGAGTGCGCCGGCGGTGGCGGAGGGTTTGGAGCAAAAGGGCCACCCACCTCCTGTTCCACCCTCATAATGAAGCTATGCATCTCCCGGAAAATCTCAAACGAGCCTGAAATCTTAGCTGGTTCCATGCACAAAATTTTCGCATGCACCGGCTCATGCTTGATCCCCCCATGTCAGGTAGGACAATCAAGAGCTCATCAATGACCACTGCTTTGCCTGCCACCCGCAAGAACTCCTTGACCAACGATTCATGCCACAGCTTGTCCTGGATCCCAAAGACACGCACCCAACACTCTTGGAGCCATGAAACCGCCTAAAGCTCATGGAAAAGGCTCACCAACCTCGACCATGTGCTCACTGATAGGTAGTGTAATCATCCCGCTTTTCATGGTCATTCACAAAGCCGCCTTGGATGGGTACACTACCGAGAAGAAGTTTTTCCGTACATGCACAATCTGCCAATCCCACTCCGTTTCCCACATGTTATTGAGATTGATCCTCAGCGATTCCACCGTCGCCTCCCCTTCCATCACCACCAGTGAGGCCGTGTTGGCCGGCAACTCCACTTCTTCCGTCGCCCCCCCCCCCCTCCAACATGTAAAAGCCCATTCCTTTAGTCCCAAACCATACATAACCAACTCTGGCTTTGCTTGGTGCGTCAAGCACTGATTGGAGGTGTGGCCCTTGGTCTTGCACATGAAGCACATTGGAGGATTCAGGCACCCAATTTGATAATGGCCCTTCTTCCTGCACTTGAAGCAAATCACCTCCGAAAGGTCAGTGCCTGGTGCCCTCCCAGCCACCCGAAGTAGAGGACCATGGCCCCTTGTTCCTGCTACCCTCAGCCTTGTGCGCCCACCTCTCGCCATCACCACCCCACCCCCTGCAGCTGGAGCCACCAGATGCCACCCCACCTGCGCCGCCAACCATGCATGACTGGCCTGGTGGAGGAGGAGGGAGGGGCAGAGAGGGATCACGCCCACGCGATGACGACTGCTGTGGGGAGCGCGAGCCGCGGCCGAGTGGGGAGTTGCTACTGCTCCACGGCTGGTTCTCCCTTCCAGCCGAGAGCTGAGCCCGCAGATCACGCTCACACGCCCGCCCCTCTTCGTCCATCGCGGGGTCCTCCCGAGGCCACTTCTTGCGGCCATGGCCTTGCAAGAGCCGCTCCTTCTCCATCCTCACCGCCGCCTGTACCAACGCCGGAGCTGCCACCAGCCTGATGAATCTCGCCCCTCTGCCCCACCTCCGAATGTCATGAGGGGCTGCTAGAAAACCTAGAGAGAGCAAGTGACCCTCTTGGTCACGCACCACCACCTCTTTATGCGGATCCGAGGCAGCACAAGGGGAAAACCCTATGTGACGCATTTTGCGTCAAACAGTCAGGGAAACACACAGCCTCCCCCACCGCCTCTTCGCCCTATAAATACCCAAATATTCCAAAAACCCTAGGGGAGTCGACAAAACACAATTCCAGCCGCCGCAAGTTCCAGAACCACGAGATCCAATCTAGACACCATCACGAAGGGGTTCATCATCCTCATTGGTGCCTCTCCGATGATGCGTGAATAGTTCATTATAGACCTACGGGTCCGTAGGCAGTAGCTAGATGGCTTCTTCTCTCTTTTTGATTCTCAATACAATGGTCTCTTGGAGATCTATTTGATGTAACTCTTTTTGCAGTGTGTTTGTTGGGATCCGATGAACTTTGAGTTTATGATCAGATCTATATCCATAAAAGATATTTTTTGAGTTCTTTGATCTCTTTTATGCATGATTACTTATAGCCTCATATTTCTTCTTTGAATCTTTGGTTTAGTTAGGCCAACTAGATCGATTTTTCTTGCCATGGGAAGAGGTCCTTTGTGATGGGTTCGATCGTGCGGTGTTCTTTTCCAATGACAGAAGGGGCAGCAAGACACGCATGTATTGTTGCTATTAAGGATAACAAGATGGGGGCTATTCCTACATGAATAGATCTCGTCTACATCATGTCATCGTTCTTATTGCATTACACCATTTTTCCATGAACTTAATACACTAGATGCATGCTGGATAGCGGTCGATGTGTGGAGTAATAGTAGTAGATGCAGGCCAGAGTCGGTCTACTAATCTTGGACGTGATGCCTATATAATGATCATTACCTGGATATCGTCATAATTATTCGATCTTCTATCAATTGCCCAATAGTAATTTGTTTACCCACCGTATGCTATTTTCTTGAGAGAAGCACTAGTGAAATCTACGGCCCCCGGGTCTATTCTTTATCATATTTGCTTTGAGATATATTTTTATTCGCTTTTATCTTTAGATATATTATACCAAAAACCCAAAAATACCTTGCTGAACTTTTTTGCTATTTATTTTATTTCATATTTTATCGAGAGCTATCTATCCAATCTATACAATTTTTATCCCGTCAACTTGACAATTTCTGGCATCGTTACCCGTAGAGGGATTGACAACCCCTCCTAATCATCGGGTTGCATGTATTTGTTCTTTGTGTGCAGGTACTGTTTACATAGTTTTGCTTGGTTCTCCTACTGGATTGATACCTTGGTTTCATAACTGAGGGAAATACCTACCATAGCTGTGCTGCATCATCCCTTCCTCTTTGGGGAAATACCGACGTAGTTCAAGCGACATCAATCATCCACATTGCATGGCGTGCCTGAGCCAACCCACAGCCATTCTGGATGTGTCCAGGAGAGCCAGAGCCAGTGCAGCCGGAGGGCACGCGCGAACTTGTCCAGGTCATGGATGCCAAGGCCACCGCAGGACTCCGGCGTAGTGACCGCGCTCCATGCGACCTTGCATTTGCCTCCCGTCACCTCTTCGTCCTGCACCATACCGCAAGAGCACCTACTAGTAAAAAAGTAATTCGGTTGAAGAAATTAGTACTTTCAGTGAAAAAGTTGATGCTCTTATGAAATTGGTTGCTAATAAAAGTGCTCCTATTTATCTTAATGATGTGCCTTTGTCTACTTTGATTAAGCGAAATAGTGATTCCGTAGATGTGAATTTTGTCTCGCGAAACAATTTTAATAACAATGCTTACACTACAAAAACAGACACATCCGTGATATTTTGGGCCGAACGAAAAAAATCTGTCATGCTTATGACACTTCTATGACGATAATTGTGACAAAAGCACGTATCATCATACATGTGATGGGCTCCTACTTCTATGACAAAATCATGACAGAAAATGGGCTTTTCATCATGGGCGGCCGGGGACGTAGCTGCATGACATTCTTTGGGCCGTCCATGACGAAAAAAATCATGGTAGAAGCAAGGGCGAGGAAAATATCAGGGAGTTCCCGGTTACGGTGGGTGGTCGGGGCCGAGCGATGCACGGAGGTTTGCGCGTTTCTCTCATACACGTACGCACGTGTGTGCAAGGCGTTGGGCTCTAACTGAACCAGAGCGAGGCGTTCGCTTACTGAACCCGAGCGATTGCACTGGCTATGTTACTGAACCCGTGCGATCGATCCCTTGGCTGTTAACTGAACCTGATCGAGCGATTCCTTCGCTATTGCTGCTAATTGAAGCCGATCGAACCTGCTGCCTCTTGATGAATAGTGACCATTGTTGGGGGTTGGATGAATAGTTCCCGGTGGGGGTTGGATAAACCTGACCCCGTGGTAGTAGAGGCCGTTGCCGCTGGATGAACAGGACCCCGATCGAGGAGGTGGGGGTGGATGAACAGGATCCCATGGAGGGCTGGTTGAACAGTAGCCGGTGGAGGGTGGATGAACATGACCCCGTGGAGGCTGGTTGAACAGTAGCCGGTCGAGGCAACCCCGTGGATGAACAGTATCTGGTGGAGGCAGGAGGAAGTCGACGGTGGATGAACAGTAGCAGGTGGAGGCTAGAGGAAGTCGACGGTGGGTGAATAGTAGCCCATGGAGGCTAGAGCAAGGCAGTAGACTGTGGATGAACAGTAGCCCATGGAGTCCCATTTTGTGGTACGCCACACCCCACCTGATGAACAGGACCCCGTTTCGACCATAGGCGCTCAAACACAAGTCTGTTTCCTCCGTTTTGCGGTACGCCACACCGCTCCCGATCAACAGCACCCCGTTTCGACTGTAGGAGCTCAAACAGAAGTCCGTTTCCTCCGTTTTGCGGTACGCCAAACCCCGTTTCGGCTGTTCCGTCCAAGCCGGTTGGCTCCCGTTGAACAGGACGCATTCCGACCCAGTCTATTGCCTCCCGATGAACAGGACGCTGTTTCTTCGTTCCGACCCAGCCGGTTGGCTGCCGATGAACAGGACGCCATTGCTGCCGTCCGTTGCCTCTCCATGTACACGAGCCCTGGCCGTACATATGCGTGAGTAGGCGTTCGAGACCCCGCCCATATGTATGTACGTGGCCGTATTTTTTGGCATATGGTTGTACGTACGTGTACACGGTTTTGACTGGACTGCCTAAACTGCTACATCAGGGGCTCCACTACTACACGTCCCACTGCTTGCTCGGCCACGGTTCATCGTTGTAGAGAGACCGATCTACCAGTATGTACGTACACGTTCGCGACCAGACAGACAATGCTATGTACGCTTCGACCGGGTGGGTCCCAGCTGTCAGGGAGGATATGGACGCACATCCTTGTGTGCGAAGACATAGTTGGTGGGTTCTAGCTATCAGGGGGAGGAATAATTTTTTTGCGCGTAATAAGGAGGCACTTCCTTGCGTGCGAAGATGTAGGTGGTGGGTCCAATTGTCAGCCTCACCGTGTACAGTCGTCTTCCAATGGCTGTCGTTCATTGACAACATTGACCACGCCGCGCCGAGAGCACCAAGGCGGTGGACGATGGCGAGGCCTGCTAAGGGAACAATGTGGAGCCGAGGAAGATGAGGCAGTGGATGCTCATGCAGAGGGGAGTACGAGGGTTCACTGGTTCCGCTGCGGTGTGAGGCTGCCATCGCCGGAGAATAACACGGGATGTGGGTGAGTAGAGGGAAGCCCTAGCCGATGGTGGGAATAGAGTGGGGCGATGAGGCCTACGCGGCAGCACTGCCGCCCACGGGAGGCAGGAGCAGGCGGACCCGCCGGCGCTGGTTTGGGCGGCTGGAGCAGGAAGATCAGAGCTTGAAGAAGCAGCACGGCTGTTGGATTAACATCCAACGGTCCAGCTGCTAGAATCATTTGTTGACTAAGTTGACAAAGCCCTGCGTACGCGTCACCTTAGTAGGCCCACAAGTCAGCCACCAAATCTGCCGGGTCCTAGCTGTCATCGGGAGGAATAGTTTTTTTTGCATAATAAGGAGGCACTTTGATGTCTACTACGCAACTTTATTCTTGTAGACTCGTGTTGGGCCTCCAAGCGCAGAGTTTTGTAGGAAAGTAGCAATTTTCCCTCAAGTGGATGACCTAAGGTTTATCAATCCATGGGAGCCGTAGGATGAAGATGGTCTCTCTCAAATAACCCTGCAACCAAATACAAGAAATCTCTTGTGTCCCCAACACACCCAATACAATGGCAAATTGTATAGGTGCACTAGTTCGGCGAAGAGATGGTGATAAAAGTGTAATATGGATGGTAGAAATATATTTTTATAATCTGAATAAATAAAAACAGTAAGGTAGCAAGTGACAAAAGTGAGCACAAACGGTATTGCAATGCTTGAAAACAAGGCCTAGGGTCCGTACTTTCGCTAGTGCAATCTCTCAACAATGCTAATATAATTGGATCATATAACCATCCCTCAACGTGCGATAAAGAATCACTCCAAAGTTCCTATCTAGCGGAGAACATAAGAATAAATTGTTTGTAGGGTACGAAACCACCTCAAAGCTATTCTTTCTGATCGATCTATCCAAGAGTTCGTACTAAAATAACACCAAAGCAAATTCAGATTCGTAATGCTCAATCCAACACAAAGAACCTCAAAGAGTGCCCCAAGATTTCTACCGGAGAAACAAAGACAAGAACGTGCATCAACCCCTATGCATAGATTACCCCAATGTCACCTCAGGAATTCGCGAGTTGAGTGCCAAAACATATATCAAGTGAATCAATATAATACCCCATTGTCACCATCGGTATTCGTATGCAAGACATATATCAAATGCTCTCAAATCCATAAAAGTATACAATCCGATAAAACGAAATCTCAAAGGGAAAACTCAATTCATCACAACAAGATAGAGAGGGGAGAAAACCATATGATCCGACTATATTAACAAAGCTCGCGATACATCAAGATTGTGCATCTCAAGAACACGAGAGAGAGAAAGAGAGAGAGATTAAACACATAGCTACTGGTACAAACCCTCAGCCCCGAGAGTGGACTACTCCCTCCTCATCGTGGTGGCCGTCGGGATGATGAAGATGGCCACCGGTGATGATTTTCCCCTCCGGCAGGGTGCCAGAACGGGGTCTAGATTGGTTTCTCGTGGCTACAGAGGCTTGCGGCGGCGGAACTTCTGATCTAGGGTCTCCGCGAGGGTTTTTGGAATATTTGGCAATTTATAGGGCGAAGAGGCGGTGCAGGAGGCCACCAAGGTGGGCACAACCCACCGAGGCGCAGGCGCGCCCTGGTGTGTTGTGCCCCCCTCGGGGCACCCCCCAGGTGCTGCTCTGGCCCATTGGGTGTCTTCTGGTCCATAAAAAATCCACAAAAAATTTCTCTGCGTTTGGACTCCGTTTGGTATTGATTATCTGCGATGTAAAAAACAAGCAAAAAATAGCAACTGGCACTGGGCACTATGTCAATAAGTTAGTCCCAAAAAATGATATAAAGTTGCTATAAAATGATTGTAAAACATCCAAGAATGATAATATAGCTGCATGAATACTTCATAAATTATAGATACGTTGGAGACGTATCAGCATCCCCAAGCTTAATTCCTACTCGTCCTCGAGTAGGTAAATGATAAAAGAAATAATTTATGAAGTGTGAATGCTAGCAAAGTGCATAAGTTTGATCAGTGATAATTTCAATCACTTTCCCTAGCATCATAACAACAACTCTTTCTCATAAAACTCATCATGACAAAGTAGCAACCAATTCACATGTTAAGGTTCAAACAATGAATTCTCTTGAAACTCAACAACCTATATTCTTAGTCACCAAACAATTGCAATTCAACTTATTCAACAGAGTCTAAGTAAGAGCTCCACATACTCAACCATCATATAGTCTTCTATGATTGCTAACACTCACCGCATACACATGAGCAAAACATTTCAACCGGACACATAGAAAGATAGGGGCTTATAATTTCGCCTCCCAACGTATTCACCTCAAGGGTGATGTCAACAATAATAACTCATGCTACCCATATCCAACTGGATATATGTGCCTAGATCTTTCCTCACCACATGATGCTTGCCAAAAGAGAAAAATAAAAAGGAATAGAGAGAAAAACTTTGACTCTTGCATGAAAGTAAATACATAAAAGTAAAAGGTAGGCCCTTCGCAGAGGGAAGCAGAGGTTGCCAAGCGCTTTTTGTTTGTGTGCTCAATCCCTTAGTGCAAAAGAATGTCACGTTATATTGCCTCATATGATAGCAACCTTTATTATGCAGTCTGTCGCTTTTATTCTTTGCCATCACAAGTTCGTACAACGCTCAATTTTCTCTTACACTAAATGATCTAACACTTTTAGAAGAAATTTTTATTGCCTTATTGCATCGATGACATCTTACTTGAAGGATCTTACTCAATCCTTAGGTAGGTATGGTGGACTCTTGAAAATAAGATTTGGGTTTAAGGGTTTTTGGATGCACAAGTAGTATCTCTACTTGGTGCGGAATTTTTGGCTAGCAAAGATGGGGGGGCAAGCACCACATGTTGAAGGATCTATGACAATATAAGTTCTATGTGAATATGAACAAACATAAATCATTACGTTGTCTTCCTTGTCCAACGTCAACAATTTTGGCATATAATATTTTGATGGGGGCTCACAATCACAAAAGATTTCCAAGATAGTGTATTTGCATGTGAAAGTTCTCTTCCTTATAGTAGTCATTCATGAATTGCTTGTATGACCAATATTGTGATTGTCAAGCTTCAAAAGATTTCACTTTCTAAACCCAATGTGAAGCTACCACTGGGCATGATATGAACATATAATTTCAACTTCATGATATTCAATTCATTCAACAATTTACTCATAGGATATAAGTGAAGCACGAGAGTAATGACAAACTACTCCAAAAAGATATAAGTGAAGATCAAGCAAGTTGTTAAGTAAATGGGTAGCTAATTGAGGACTCTCTCTTATTTAAAAACTTTCAGATCTAAGTATTTTATTAAAATAGCAAGTAAAACAAAATGACATTCCAAGAATAGCGCAACTCAAGTGAAGAAGCAAAAACTTAGGCTCAACCGATACTGACAGATAATTGTTGATGAAGAAAGGTGGGATGCCCCAAGCTTAGATGCTTGAGACTTCTTGAAATATTATCTTGGGATGCCTTGGGCATCCCGAAGCTTGAGCTTTTGCGTCTCCTTAATTCCTTTTATATCATGGTTTCCCTAAATCTTAAAAACTTCGTACACACAAAACTCAACAAGAACTTGTGAGATAAGTTAGTATAAACCAATGCAAAAACCTTATCATTCTCTACTGTAGCAAATCACAAAAATTATTATTCAACATTGCATACTAAATGCCTCTGCATATTTAATACTCCTATCCTCAAATAGAATCATTAAACAAGCAAACATATGCAAACAATGCAAACATAACAGCAATCTGCCAAAACAGTACAGTCTGTAAAGAATGCAAGAGTTTCAATACTTATTTAACTCCAAAAATTATGAAAATTTACCACACTGTAAAAAAATTATCAGAGCTTACTGTGTAAAAAGTTTCTCTATTTTGAAACAGCAACTCATATACTTGCAAAATGACCATGGTAAAGGCTATCCTTGACATTTTTATTGAAAAGAAAGATGCAAAACATTATTCTAAATAACAGCAAGCAAATCCTAACAAGAAAATGACGCTCCAAGCAAAACACATATCATGTGACGAAAAAATGTTGGAGACGAAAGAGGGGATGCCTTCCGGGGCATCCCCAAGCTTAGTTGCTTGGATATTCCTTGAATATTACCTTGGGGTGCGTTGGGAATCCCCAAGATTAGGGTCTTGTCACTCCTTATTCTCCTCATATCGACATCTCACCCAAAACTTGAAAACTTCAATCACACAAGACTTAACGGAACTTCGTGAGATAGGTTAGTATGATAAAGAGCAAACCATTTCACTTTGGTACTGTCAAAGACAAGATTCATAATTGTTTCCACACAATGCCTACTGTAGCATATCATTTCCACAATTTATATTGAGCAATATAAGCCATAGAAACTAGAAAACAAGCAAACTATGCATTGAAAACAGAATCTATCAAAAACAGAACAGTCTATAGTAATATGTACTCCAACCATACTTCTACTACGCCAAAAATTCTGAAAAATTAGGACAACGTATAGAATTTGTATATATATCACCTGTGAAAACTTCAGATTAAAATCACGTTCCAGTGAATTTTTAAAATTCCTGGACTGAGCACAAAAGTTTCTGTTTGTGCACAGATTCAAGTCAACTATCATCCACACTATCCCAAAGGCTTTACTTGGCACTTTATTGAAACAAAAGCAATAAAACATGATTACAACAGTAGCATAATCATGTGGACACATAAAAACAGTAGGGGTAAATGTTGGGTTGTCTCCCAACAAGCGCTTTTCTTTAATGCCTTTTAGCTAGGCATGATGATTTCAATGATGCTCGCATAAAAGATAAGAATTGAAACATAAAGAGAGCATCATGAAGCATATGACTAGAACATTTAAGTCTAACCCACTTCCTATGCATAGTGATTTTGTGAGCAAACAATTTATGGGAGCAAGAATCAACTAGCATAGGAAGGCAAAACAAGTAAAACTTCAAGATTTTCAACACATAGAGAGGGAACTTGATATTATTGCAATATGTAAAAGCATATGTTCCTCTCTCATAGTAATTTTCAGTAGCATCATGAATAAATTCAACAATATAACCATCACATAAAGCATTATTTTCATGATCCACAAGCATAGAAAATTTATTACTCTCCACATAAGCAAATTTATTCTCATGAATAGTAGTGGGAGCAAACTCAACAAAATAACTATCATGGGATTCTTGATTGGCATAATCAAATTGAACATTAAAATTATGATGACAAGTTTCATGGTTATCATTATTCTTTATAGCACACATGTCATCACCATAATCATCATAGATAGCAACTTTGTTGTCATAATCAATTGAAACCTCTTCCAAAATAGTGGATTCATCACTAAATAAAGTCATGACCACTCCAAATCCACTTTCATAATTATCACAATAAGATTCAACACCCTCCAAAATAGTGGGATCATTAGTACCTACAGTTGACACTCTTCCAAACCCACTTTCATCAATATAATCGTCATAAATAGGAGGCATGCTACCATTATAACAAATTTGCACATCAAAACTTGGGTGACTAAAAATATCATCTTCCTCAAACATAGCATCCCCAAGCTTGTAGCTTTGCATATCATTAGCATCATGGATATTCAAAGAATTCATACCAACAACATTGCAATCATGCTCATCATTCAAAGATTTTTTGTCAAACATTTTATAGAATTCTTCTTCTATCAATTAAGCACAATTTTCCTTTCCATCATTTTCAAGAAAGACATTATAAAGATGAATAATATGATGCAACCTCAATTCCATTTTTTTAATTTTCTTTTATAAGCCAAACTAGTAATAAAACAAGAAACTAAAAGATTCAATTGCAAGATCTAAAGATATACCTTCAAGCACTCACCTCCCCGGCAACGGCGCCAGAAAAGAGCTTGATGTCTACTACGCAACTTTATTCTTGTAGACTCGTGTTGGGCCTCCAAGCGCAGAGTTTTGTAGGACAGTAGCAATTTTCCCTCAAGTGGATGACCTAAGGTTTATCAATCTGTGGGAGGTGTAGGATGAAGATGGCCTCTCTCAAACAACCCTGCAACCAAATACAAGAAATCTCTTGTGTCCCCAACACACCCAATACAATGGCAAATTGTATAGGTACACTAGTTCGGCGAAGAGATGGTGATAAAAGTGTAATATGGATGGTAGAAATATATTTTTATAATCTGAATAAATAAAAACAGAAAGGTAGCAAGTGACAAAAGTGAGCACAAACGGTATTGCAATGCTTGAAAACAAGGCCTAGGGTCCGTACTTTCGCTAGTGCAATCTCTCAACAATGCTAATATAATTGGATCATATAACCATCCCTCAACGTACGATAAAGAATCACTCCAAAGTTCCTATCTAGCAGAGAACATAAGAATAAATTGTTTGTAGGGTACGAAACCACCTCAAAGCTATTCTTTCCGATCGATCTATCCAAGAGTTCGTACTAAAATAACACCAAAGCAAATTCAGATTCGTAATGCTCAATCCAACACAAAGAACCTCAGAGAGTGCCCCAAGATTTCTACCGGAGAAACAAAGACAAGAACGTGCATCAACCCCTATGCATAGATTACCCCAATGTCACCTCGAGAATCCGCGAGTTGAGTGCCAAAACATATATCAATTGAATCAATATAATACCCCATTGTCACCATGGGTATTCGTATGCAAGACATATATCAAGTGCTCTCAAATCCATAAAAGTATTCAATCTGATAAAACGAAATCTCAAAGGGAAAACTCAATTCATCACAACAAGATAGAGAGGGGAAAACACCATATGATCCGACTATATTAACAAGTCCCGCGATACATCAAGATTGTGCATCTCAAGAACACGAGAGAGAGAGAGAGAGATTAAACACATAGCTACTGGTACAAACCCTCAGCCCCGAGGGTGGACTACTCCCTCCTCATCGTGGTGGCCGCCGGGATGATGAAGATGGCCACCGGTGATGATTTCCCCCTCCGGCAGGGTGCCGGAACGGGGTCTAGATTGGTTTCTCGTGGCTACAGAGGCTTGCGGCAGCAGAACTTTTGATCTAGGGTCTCTGTAAGGGTTTTTGTATTATTTGGCAATTTATAGGGTGAAGAGGCGGTGCGGGAGGCCACCATGGTGGGCACAACCCACCGGGGCGCGCCTGGGGGCCTAGGCGCGCCCTGGTGGGTTGTGCCCCCCTCGGGGCACCCCCCAGGTGCTGCTCTGGCCCATTGGATGTCTTCTGGTCCATAAAAAATCCACAAAAAGTTTCGCTGCGTTTGCACTCCGTTTGGTATTGATTTTCTGCGATGTAAAAAACAAGCAAAAAACAGCAACTAGCACTGGGCACTATGTCAATAAGTTAGTCCCAAAAAATGATATAAAGTTGCTATAAAATGATTGTAAAACATCCAAGAATGATAATATAGCAGCATGAATACTTCATAAATTATAGATACGTTGGAGACGTATCACACTTCCTTCCGTGCGAAGATTTTGCCGGTGGATCCCAGCTGTCAGCAGGAGCAATCATTTTTTTCACGTAATAAGGAGGCACTTGCTTGTGTGGGTCCCTACTTTCAGCCTCTCCACTTACATCCCTCTCCTGATGGCTGTCGTTTGTTGACCATGTTGACCACGCGCGCCGAGAGCACCAACACGGTGGACGACCCATGTCAAAAGAAAAAAAACACGGTGGGCGACGGCGAGGCCCAGGAAGGGAATGACCCAGAGCCGGCGAAGCCACAACAGTGGATGCCCACGCTGAGGGGAGTACGAGGGCTGACTGGTCGGTTGCGGGGTGAGGCTGCCGTCGCCGAAAAATAACAGGAGGTGCGGGTGGGTAGAGGGAAGGCCTGGCCAGCGGTGGGAGTAGGGTGGGCCGGTGAGGCCTGCGCGACAGCACAGTCGGCCACGGAAGGAGGGAGCAGGCAGTCCCGCCAGCGCTGGTTTGGGCGGCTGGAGCAGGAAGATCAGAGATTGAAGAATCACGACGGCAGTTGGATGGACATCCAACAGTCACTGCTCTGTGTTGACTAAGTTGACAAAGCCTTGCGTACGCATAAAAAAAATAGGATAGCGTCATCGCCAACCTAGTAGGCCCACAAGTCAGCCTCCAAATCTATGGAAAACAGCATACAACCCATTTGCCATTATTTTTAATAACTTACAGCCCATTTGCTAATTCTTAAGGATATTTTGAAGCCCATATTCTTTTTGTTAGAATTACAGACCATATTCTGGCAACTGCTAAAAAATTCAACAAAATTTTGCATATTCCGGTGGGGTCCGAACTCTTTAATCACGAAATTTTGAGTCACATTAAAAATAATTATAAAAATAATTTTATTTCAAATTAAAATACAACAAAAATTTTCCCGCAAAAAAACAATGAATTTAAAATCTTGAAATACCGAAAAAATGAAATTTGAATCTAGTTGCCGGTTTTCTGTGTTTTTAAAATTTACAGCCCAATTCTTACTACTTCTAGCCCATTTTCTGGGGAAGCCGAATACATTTCCTTGTATTTAAGGATTTGCAGCCCAGCAGGGCTGAGAAAAGCAACTTCTGACAATTAAACGGATCAGGAATTACACCCAAGGTCTCCAGTTTAGGCGCAGAGACGACAATTATTTGCGAAGGTATAAAACAATAATTAAGGAGCAACCTTTGAAGTGAAGGGGCATCTTCGATGATGAGATGCTGTCCTTCAAAACAAATTCCAATGCTTTTAAGGTGAGGCAACTTTATTTGGAGACAACTAATAGGGATTTCTATCCGCAAAACAATCAGCAAGCGCTCCAGGACAGGGCAACTGGAGTGGATGATGCTGTGCAGTCAGGCCTCCGACAGATAAACCACCACAAGTGAATTTTTTTTAGCAGTGGGAGTCGAAGCATTTGTACCAGATCGTCTGGTAGATGGCACCGGGCGAAGGTGGCGGTGTGGAGAGAGGAGGAAAACCACGAGATGGACAACAGTGGTGTGGGCACAAATTCTTGGCCTTTGGTTCGTGGTATGTAATTTTTGTGGTAATGGTAGAACTCAAACTGCTGGAGTTTTTCAAATTCAGGGGATGTCAGCCAGGCGTCCACCGTGCAGGGTATGGACAGTAGGTAGCGTGTCGGGATGCAGAGGCGTTGAACGGAGCCCTGGTGGGAGGAGATGATGGCTCTGAGGAGTTCAAAATCATGAACGACAGATAGCTGATGACAGTCGAGATTAAGGGGCGTGGCGCGCCATAGAGGGCGCCACCGAGTT
Organism: Thinopyrum elongatum; assembly: GCA_011799875.1. NCBI lineage: Eukaryota > Viridiplantae > Streptophyta > Magnoliopsida > Poales > Poaceae > Thinopyrum > Thinopyrum elongatum. The sequence goes on from CM022300.1 coordinate 399,540,056, forward strand.
GAGAGGACTTGGGTGCGGCAGCAATCCTTGGTGGGGAGAAGCGAGATGATCTCCCCAAGGATGGTGTCTGGGAGATCGCTAATGCGGTCCACCCAAGATTCTACGGGTTCCTCAGATCCGGTGGGGGGCCTGCCGCTTCTCCCTGCGCTGCCGGGTGTGGGATCTACAACCGGCGTCGCCACTGGCGGGAGCCTCATCTTCTTGGCGCTAGGGCCAGCCGACTCCATTTTCTTTGCGGGCGTCGCGCCGAGCTCACGAGTTTGAAGAGAGTAGCCAGAGACGAGCCTAGTGGCAGTGCGAGTGGGGAAGAAGGAGGGCTAGGGTTTTCTGTAGGAGTGGAAGAAGAGGAGCAGGCATTTTCTGTATGACTGAGGAAGAAGGTGAGCGGGGGTTTTCTGTACGAGTGAGGAAGATGGGGAGCGGGGGGAATTGGGGGGCGACGGAAGCGGGAGAGTCCAGCGAGCTGCAGTATAAGTGGAAGCGAGGAGGAAGGAGGGTTTTTCTGGGATCGCCCCCTCTTCAAGAAATATGGGCTTTTCCTCGCAAAAAAAAAAACAAATGGGCTTTAAGATGGATAGGCTTTTGTATCTGCCTAGTCGGCTGCCCGTGTTTAGTAATGGAGGGCCTTAACACTAGAGGCAGCCCATTAGAGACACTCTCCAGCTCTTCAGCTTATTGCCCATTCGAAAGAAAGAAAGAGACGCCTCCAGCTTAATTATGGCTCCTCATCGGTAACATTTTTCAACTTGAAAAAAAGTTATAGCTCCTTTTCGGGCCGGCTTGGCATCCACCAAATTAGAGGATGGTGTACTGCATGTAGACACTCATACTGGTCATAGCGCGGCAAAATGAGGGGTCAAATAACATGCCCACAATACACATAGATTGTAAAGGTTGACACGCTAACATCCACACTAAACTAAGCTTCACAAGATACGGTATGCATACTAGCTAACATTCACAAGCACTTAAGTTCAGCATGTTTACGCATCTAAATGATTCACAAGACTATAACCAAGACAAAGCTGTGAGAAGGTGTAGAAATAAAGAAAAAATGATCGACGCTTCTCTGAGCAAAGGGCCTCCCTACGCACGCATTAATTTCCTGGGCATGCTTCTTTCTGCTCAATGTTACGTGCACTTTGAGCATGTTGGCAACTCCACAGCTAGCTTGATGGCTCATCTTGCAATTTACGCTGACACATTGCAGCAAACAGAGGAGGCAATAGAGATCACTCAACATCACACCATTTTGTGCAGTTCCACTGAAATCATCTTCATTGTCCTAAATGTGAAAAGATAGGAAAGCGCCCTACAATAGCTCGACATGACAAAACACGATCATCTGGGCGAAGGGGATACTGACCTGCGTGAGGAAGATTATGCATGATTTTATAGGTGGTTAGTTGATTTCCACCTTGGGATCTCCTATGATGGCACAGAGGAAATTCTATGCAATCGATGAGCGCAATTCCTTCGTGTGGCTGTAGAAAATTTGTCCGACTAACCCCAATATCTTTTTTGTGCAGTTCCACTAAAATAATGCACCGCTCTTTGCACAACCCCTACTCACCGGCCAGGCTATCAATGACTCGATCTCTTTTATCTTGCGTTGACGGCGCAGCTGCAGTGCTTGTTTGCTCCTCCACACATGACAGGCTCGTTCCACACTGCAAACAGCAAGTCAACGTACGAATAAGCTTATTTCATCTTGCGTTGGTCATTCTACCTAGTTACGAATGTAGGAATACCTGGAGCACCATGAGGTCAGCTGACAGCAGGTTCCACTAAAATTGAGGTTTGTGCTTCCGTTTGCACAAATAGACACCATATAGAGATAGACAACCCTGTTCGCACAAATATGTAATAGGGTTATTTAAGCAGTGTCATTTTTTTGCAGCGGCATATGATTAACAGTAGTATCTCATATGTTCTCAATGGCATTACAGTGACAGTATGAAAAAGTGCCATAAACTAAGAAGTGCCATCACATTAAATCAACACTGGCACTAGATTAACAGGGGCTTACATTAACATGCATAACAATTGCATTATTACTCTGTGATGACAGATTGGGAGTAGCACTTGATCAGTACGTACGTGCATGGTTAACAGGAACGATCGTTCTAACAAAGAGTGATATGGAAAGGAGGAAAACATCGGAGATGCAGCTATGTTACCGGTGTCAGAGTTTAGTGTAACGACCCAAAACACTCTTTATGAGAAATAAAGCAAGACAGAAGCATTTCATAAAATGGTGGTGGCATTGATTCATTTTATCAATGGCAATAGATTGATAGCAGCATTACTTAGCAGCGACATCACATTAACAGTGGCATTGTTTCATTTTACCTGTGATGTTAGATTAACAGCAGCAGTAAGGTGATACGTCTCCAACGTATCTATAATTTTTGATTGTTCCATGCTGTTATATTATCATTCTTGGATGTTTTACAATCATTTTATAGCAACTTTATATCATTTTTTGGGACTAACCTATTGACATAGTGCCCAGTGCCAGTTGCTGTTTTTTGTTTGTTTTTTACTTCGCAAGAAATCAATACCAAATGGAGTCCAAATGCAGCGAAACTTTTTGGTGATTTTTTCCGGACCAGAAGACACAAGTTGGGCCAAAAAGTATCTGAGGGGGGCTCCGAGGGGAGCACAACCCACCAGGGCGCGCCTGGGGGCCCAGGCACGCCCAGGTGGGTTGTGCCCACCTCGGCCACCTCCCGCACTGCCTCTTTTCTCTATAAATACCCCAATATTCCATAAACCCTAGGGGAGTCGACGAAAATCAATTCCAGCCGTCGCAAGTTCCAGAAACCACAGATCCAATCTAGACACCATCACGGAGGGGTTCATCATCCTCATTGGTGCCTCTCCGATGATGCGTGAGTAGTTCATTGTAGACCTACGGGTCCGTAGGCAGTAGCTAGATGGCTTCCTCTCTCTCTTTTGATTCTCAATACAATGGTCTCTTGGAGATCTATTTGATGTAACTTTTTTTGCGGTGTGTTTGTTGGGATCCGATGAACTTTGAGTTCATGATCAGATCTATGTTTTTATCCATGAAAGTTATTTGAGTCTTTTGATCTCTTATATGCATTATTACTTAGAGCCTCGTATTTCTTCTTCGAATCTTTGGTTTAGTTAGGCCAACTAGATCGATTTTTCTTGCCATGGGAAGAGGTGCTTTGTGATGGGTTCGATCTTACGGTGCTTGATCCCATTGACAGAAGGGGAACCAACATGTATGTATTGTTGCTATTAAGGATAACAAGATGGGGTCTATTTCTACATAAATAGATCTTGTCTACATCATGTCATCGTTCTTATTGCATTACTCCGTTTCTCCATGAATTTAATACACTAGATGCATGCTGGATAGCGGTCGATGTGTGGAGTAATAGTAGTAGATGCAGGGAGGAGTCAGTCTACTAATCTTGGACGTGATGCCTATATAATGATCATTGCCTGGATATCATCATAATTATTTGAAGTTCTATCAATTGCCCAACAGTAATTTGTTTACCCACCGTATGCTATTTTTCTCGAGAGAAGCCACTAGTGAAATCTAAGGCCCCCGGGTCTATTTTCCCATCATATATTTTCAGATCTATTATGCTATTTGCCTTTTTATTTATTTGCCACTTTTATTTTCAGATCTATATTTCTAAAAACCCAAAAATATTTTGCTTCACTTTATTTTATTCGTGATCTATTTATCCAATCTATTACAACTATCTCACGTCCGTTTGCTAATTTCTGGCACCGTTACCCGAAAGGGATTGACAACCCCTTTAACACGTCGGGTTGCAAGTATTTGTTCTTTGTGTGCAGGTGCTATTTACGTAGTGTTGCTTGGTTCTCCTACTGGTTCGATAACCTTGGTCTCATCACTGAGGGAAATACCTACCGTTGCTGTGCTGCATCATCCCTTCCTCTTTGGGGAAATACCGACATAGTTGAAGCAAACATCAAAAGGAATTTCTGGCGTCGTTGCCGGGGAGACAACATCAACATCTACTAGGTTCCTAATTACAAATCTCATCTCATTGCAATTTACATTATTTGCCATTTACCTCTTGTTTTCCTCTCCCACACTTCACAAAAATTTGCCGTTTTATTTGCCCTCTTTCTCGTTCGCCGTTTTCTCGTCAGATCTATTTTTGAGTGCAATCTTGTTGCGTAGTCACGATGACTCAAGAGAACACCAAGTTGTGTAATTTCTCCAATACCAACAACAATGATTTTTTTAGCACTCCAATTGCTCCTCTCGCCCCTACTGCTGAGTCTTGTGATATTAATGTCGCTTTGTTGAATCTTGTTATGAAAGATCAATTTTCCGGTACTCCTAGTGAGGATGCCACGTCCCATCTTAACACATTCATGGAAATATGCGATATACAAAAGAAAAAAGATGTGGACAATGATATTGTGAAGTTGAAATTATTCCCGTTTTCTTTGCGAGATCGTGCGAAAATTTGGTTTTCTTCTTTGCCTCGCAATAGTATCAATTCTTGGGATAAGTGCAAAGATGCTTTTATTACTAAGTATTTTCCATCCATGAAAATTATTTCCCTTAGGACGCAAATCATGAATTTTAAGCAACTTAAGCATGAACATGTTGCGCAATCTTGGGAAAGAATGAAATTAATGCTAAGAAATTGTCCAACTCATATTTTAAATCTTTGGATGATCAAACAAATTTTTTATGCGGGATTGAATTTTGTTTCTAGAAATCTTTTAGATTCCGCCGCGGGTGGTACTTTTATGGAAATTACTTTGGGTGAAGCTACTAAATTGCTAGACAATATTATGGCAAATTATTCACAATGGCATACCGAAAGAGCTCCTACTATTAAAAAGGTTAATTCGGTAGAAGAAATTTATTCTTTGAGTGAAAAGCTTGATGCTCTTATGAAATTGGTTGCTAATAAAAGTTCTCCTATTGATTTTAATGATGTGCCTTTGTACTTTGATTGAGCAAAATAGTGATGCCGTAGATGTGAATTTTATCTCTCGAAACAATTTCAATAACAATGCTTATAGAGGTAACTTTAATCCTAGGCCTTTTCCTAGTAATTCCTCTAATAATTATGGTAATTCCTATGGTAATCCTTCTTATAATAATAATAGGAACACCTATGATTTTGAGAATAATATTAAAGAATTTATCAATGCTCAAAAGAATTTTAATACTACGATGGAAGAAAAAATGAGTAAGATTGATGATTTGTCTAGAAGCGTTGATAGAATTTCTCATGATGTAGAAAATCTCAAGATGAAAATTTTTGTGCCTAAGGTTGAAGAATCAATTAAAGCTTTATATGTTTCGATGGATGAAAGTAAGAAAAGAACAACTATGCTTAGAGCTAGAAGAGAATTTTTAGAAAAAGCGTTTTCCAGTGATTGCTTTCATAAAAATGATGAAGATCTTAAAGTGATTGGTGTTTCTTCTATTGATTCCTTGTTTAGTAAAATTAAAATTGATGAAAAAGGGACTGAAGAAGAGTCAACTTTAGCTAGAAGGCGTCCCGATAATTTGGAGGGTGAAAATCTTGTTGAGCAAATTGATAAAAGTGGGTTTGGAGAGGTCAAAACTTTAACTAGTGATGTGCCCACTCTTTTGGATTACAAAGACTTTAATTATGATAATTGCTCTTTGATTGATTGTATTTCTTTGTTGCAATCCATGATAAATTCATCCCATGCCTATGAACAAAATAAAGCTTTTACTAAACATATTGTTGATGCTATGATGAAAGCTTTGGAAGAAAAGTTGGAATTACATATTTCAATTCCTAGAAAATTACATAATGAATGGGAACCTACTATCAAAGTCAAGATTAAAAATTATGAGTGCTTTGCTTTATGTGATTTGGGTGCTAGTGTTTCTACAATTCTGAAATCTTTATGTGATGTGCTTGGTCTTACCGATATTGAAGAATGTTCTTTAAATTTGCACTTGGCAGATTCTACTATTAAAAAGCCTATGGGAAGAATTAATGATGTTCTTATTCTTGCAAATAGGAATTATGTGCCCATAGATTTTATTTTCTTGATATTGATTGTAATCCATCTTGTCCAATTATTCTTGGTAGACCGTTTTTGCGCACTATAGGTGCCGTGATTGATATGAAAGAAGGGAACATCAAATTCCAATTTCCTTTGAGAAAGGGTATGTAACACTTCCCTAGAACAAGAATTAATCCACCATATGAATCAATCATGAGGGCATCTTATGGATCTAGAAACAAAGATGACAATACTTAGATCTTTGCATTATGCCTAGCTAAGGGCGTAAAACGATAGCGCTTGTTGGGAGGCAACCAATGAATAAAATTTATTTTTGTCTTTTTCCTTCTGTTTTTGAGTTTTTCACAATTATGCTACTATTATGATTGTGTTTTTTGTGTTTTAATTAGTATTTGTGCCAAGTAAATCCTTTGGGATAGCTTTCGTGATAGTTGATTTGATCTTGTTGGAAAAAAGAAACTTTTGCATCCAGTAAAACAATTTTGAAAATTCACACAAGCGACTAAAAATTCTGAAGTTTTTACACCAGATTTATATACAAATTTCCTATGTTGTCCAGATTTTTCAGAATTTTTGAGTTATACAAGTATGAGAACAATTCACATCTTTATAGACTGTTCTGTTTTTAACAGATTCTGTTTTCTTTGCATTGTGTGCTTATTTTGATGAATCTATTGTTTTTATCGGGGGGTATGAGCCATGGTAAAGTTAGAATACAGTAGATATAATGCAAGAACAAAATTTGAATGGGTTTTCTACAGTACTTAAAGTAAAGATTGGTTTTCTTATACTAACGGATCTCACGAAGGTTTTGTTAAGTTTTGTGTGATTGAAGTTTTCAAGTTTTGGGTGAAATTACGATGGATGAAGGAACAAGGAGTAAGAAGAGCCTAAGCTTGGGGATGCCCAATGGCACCCCAAGCCATTATCCAAAGAGAAGCAAGCAACTAAGCTTGGGGATGCCCGAGTGGCATCCCCTCTTTCTTCTAACGACCATCGGTATTTTACTTGGAGCTATATTTTTATTTGTCATATATCATGAGTTTTGCTTGGAGCGTCTTGTATGATATGAGTCTTTGCTTGTTTTGCTTTTTATTTTAAGTCATGAATCCTTGCTGGACACACCTATTTGAGAGAGCAAAATTATGCAATTACTTGTTAGAATTGCTCTCTATGCTTCACTTAAATCTTTATGAGCTATGGAATTGCTCTAGTGCTTCACTTATATCTTTTTGAGCACGGTGTGCTTTAGTATTTTGAAGAAATGCTCTCATGCTTCACTTAGATTTATTTGAGAGTTAGTAAATTTTTTTTTAGAAATTCTCTCTTGCTTCACTTAAATTATTTTGAGAGAAGAAATTTTTTATGCTCATGTTCTTCACTTAGATTTGTTTGAGCTATCAAAAGCAACACATTAAACTAGTCCCAAAGTGATAGATATTCAAGAGGGATATAATAAAAACTTTCATGAAGATCATTGGACAAAATAAACTTGATTCCTTGTAATAGTTTTGTGATATGTTGATATAATATGTGAGTCATGTTGATGAGTAATTATGCTTTAGTAAGAATATTGGTGTTAAGTTTTGTGATTCCCTATGCAAGCACGAAAGTCAATAGTTATGCAATGAAATTACATTCTACTTGTGGTGCATTATTCGGTGTTAGTTATGCTTAATGCTCGCTTATGAGATTTTTTGTTTCTTGGTTGGATGCTTCTCAATCTTTTGCTAGCCTTCATTTGCACTAAGTATGATAACTACTTGTGCATCCAAAATCCTTCAACCAGTTTTGCCATATGAGTCCACTATACCTACCTATATGCGGTATTTCCGTGCCGTTCTAAGCAAATTTGTATGTGCCACCTCTAATTTCAAAATAAATTTCTCTTTTGTGTGCTCGTACCGCTCATGAAACGGTAGGGGGTGGCTGATATATTTCCATGCTAGATGTGTTATTCTCAAGATGAGTGTTTATTCACTTGTCATTGCATGAGAGTACGATAAAGGTATTAGGGCCCAGTCCCAAAATGAAAAATGAATTTACTTTATGTTGTCATATAATAAATTCCTTGGAAAGTGTTGGTATGGAGGGCACCCGTGGATATGACTAGCCATGGAAAGTGAAAGTATGGTGGAAAAAGGAATAAACTTTATTTTCTGTTTGGGAACCGCCTATGATATATCTAGCACGGAAAGTATTGGGAACTACTCGATCGTTTTCGTTGACAGGAAAATCATGCCACCCAAAATGTTTTATCTCTACTTTTTTTTTTGCTTTGAGCTCTGGCACCTCTACAAATCCCGACTTCCCTCTGCGAAGGGCTTTTCTTTTACTTTATGCAATTTTTATTTTATTTTGAGTCTCCATCTTCTCTTATAAAGTACCAACTAAGGGGCACTATGATCATACTTGAGCATTGGGTGTAGCTAATATGCGAGTGTGTTTCATGAATGGATCAATGATTAAGCATAATGGGTTAGGGATAACTTGCTTTAGTGTCGATATTTTGAAAGACATGGTTGCTTGTTGATATGCTTGAGTATTGAAATCTTCATGTCAAAACTAGACTATTGCTTTGAATCATATAAAAGTCCAAATGTCCATGCTACAAAGGAAAGAATATGTGATGAACATGTTAGGCAACATTCCACATCAAAAATTCTGTTTTTATCATTTACCTACTCGAGGACGAGCAGGAATTAAGCTTGGGGATGCTGATACGTCTCCAACGTACCTATAATTTTTGATTGTTCCATGCTGTTATATTATCATTCTTGGATGTTTTACAATCATTTTATAGCAACTTTATATTATTTTTTGGGACTAACCTATTGACATAGTGCCCAGTGCCAGTTGTTGGTTTTTGCTTGTTTTTTACTTCGCAGGAAATCAATACCAAATGGAGTCCAATCGCAGCGAAACTTTTTGGTGATATTTTCTAGACCAGAAGACACAAGTTGGGCCAAGAAAGTAACTGATGGGGGCTCCGAGGGGGGCGCAACCCACCAGGGCGCGCCTGGGGGCCCAGGCGCGCCCAGGTGGGTTGTGCCCACCTCGGCCACCTCCCGCACCGCCTCTTTGCTCTATAAATACCCCAATATTCCAGAAACCCTAGGGGAGTCGACGAAAATCAATTCCAGCCACCGCAAGTTCCAGAAACCACATATCCAATCTAGACACCATCACGGAGGGGTTCATTATCCTCATTGGTGCCTCTCTGATGATGCGTGAGTAGTTCATTGTACAACTACGGGTCCGTAGGCAGTAGCTAGATGGCTTCCTCTCTCTCTCTCTTTTGATTCTCAATACAATGGTCTCTTGGAGATCTATTTGATGTAACTTTTTTTTGCGGTGTGTTTGTTGGGATCCGATGAACTTTGAGTTTATGATCAGATCTATGTTTTTATCCATGAAAGTTATTTGAGTCTTTTGATCTCTTATATGCATGATTACTTATAGCCTGGTATTTCTTCTTCGAATTTTTGGTTTAGTTAGGCCAACTAGATCGATTTTTCTTGCCATGGGAAGAGGTGCTTTGTTATGGGTTCGATCTTACGGTGCTTGATCCCAGTGACAGAAGGGGAACCGACACGTATGTATCGTTGCTATTAAGGATAACAAGATGGGGTCTATTTCTACATAAATAGATCTTGTCTACATCATGTCATCGTTCTTATTGCATTACTCCATTTCTCCATGAACTTAATACACTAGATGCATGCTGGATAGCGGTCGATGTGTGGAGTAATAGTAGTAGATGCAGGCAGGGGTCGGTCTACTAATCTTGGATGTGATGCCTATATAATGATCATTGCCTGGATATTCACATAATTATTTGAAGTTCTATCAATTGCCCAACAGTAATTTGTTTACTCACCGTATGCTATTTTTCTCGAGAGAAGCCACTAGTGAAATCTACGGCCCCCGGGTCTATTTTCCCATCATATATTTTCAGATATATTATGCTATTTGCCTTTTTATTTATTTGCCACTTTTATTTTCAGATCTATATTTCTAAAAACCCAAAAATATTTTGCTTCACTTTATTTTATTCGTGATCTATTTATCCAATCTATTACAACTATCTCACGTCCGTTTGCTAATTTCTGGCACCGTTACCCGAAAGGGATTGACAACCCCCTTAACACATCGGGTTGCAAGTATTTGTTCTTGTGTGCAGGTGCTGTTTACGTAGTGTTGCTTGGTTCTCCTACTGGTTCGATAACCTTTGTCTCATAACTGAGGGAAATACCTATCGTTGCTGTGTTGCATCATCCCTTCCTCTTTGGGGAAATACTGACGTAGTTCAAGCAAACATCATAAGGGCATAGGGACAGGGGAGGCACAAGCATGTTTTACATCCACCAAGGCATAAAGTGGTGAGGCAGAGGTGTTGCCGAGTGCGGAAAACATGCAAAGCATGTCTGGATATGTGCATTTTTTTTCTCATCGGTGACCTTTCCTATGTGACCACAAGAAATCTAGACATGCTCATTCTCGGTTGCATTGTCGACCCAACACCCCCCACTTTCTCTCCTTTTTCGACCAAGAGACCGGTCAGGCCAGCATCTTTATTTCCCTTTCCAACCAAGAGATCGGTTCATTAGCCAGTATTTGCAGTACCTTTTTTCCTCTAATAGTAAAAAATTAGGTGGTGTTCGAGTGTTCGACAAGCCGACGGAGCTAGCTACATGGGGAGCTTTGTAATACTAGAAGAATATCCACATGCAGGATGCAGCGACGTGGGGAGCAATCCTAACTTGATGAAAAAAAGGGATGCAGCGACGTGGGGAGCTGGGCCATTAGTACAAGGCCATTTCTAAAATAAGTTATACCTCCGGTCGGTGGGATGTGGCGAGGCAGGTGGCGGGATCTGCCAACTCGACGGCGGGGAGCAAGGGTGAGGAGGACCTCCCACGCCGGCGCCAGGTAAGAGAAGATGGCGCGCGTCAGCTTCCCCCCTCGCCACCGGTGACCACCAGCGGAAGGTATCCGGCCAGATCTGTGTCAACCGGAGAGAAGAGAGAGATAGACAAAGAGAGTGGACACCGCGGTCTTGTTTAGATCTGGAGAGGGTGAGAGAGTGAGAAGAAGAGAACAACCCTAGCAAGCAAGTCCCGAAGTGGAGTAGTAATTGTTTTTCTCTCCGTAGCGATCGTTTTAAATTGAATACGCGCGGAGCCATCTTTTTTTCAATTAACATACCAATTAAAAGAAACTCGATCAATAACTGCGCACCGCGTTCAGGTCGCACTTGGTATGGCTGACATTTGGTCCCAGACCCCACATTAAGTGGACGACTAGATGTCTCAAATTGTCACGTTACCTGCCTTTTCGTCTGCAAATGCGCTCCACCATGAGTGTACCCGGGCATGTGCGTAAGGGGAGAGTGAAGTCTGATTTATAAACCTTGAGGTTGTAGAGCTAGTCGGAAACAAACCCTCACCTTTAAATCCTTGAAGTTTGTACCCTGTCCTCTGTAATCCTGGTCATTTTTAACCTTAAGGGCATGTGCGGTTCAAGGGGTTTTAACAGGGATTGTGGGGGATTAAATCATGTACAAGCCAAATTCCCCTCCATTCCTCTCCAAACCCCTTGGGAGGAGGTTGAACCGAACAAGGCCTAAGACTAACCACAGTGGGAGTAACTTCAAGAGTAACATCGGGTCCAACTCAGCAAATTCGCCTATGTGGCAACTAGTTAATGAGGAGAGAGGTACATTGAGTAACTTATAGCTAGTTATGAAGGACGTCCTTCTTTCGCCGCGTCATGAGCTACCCAGCCGTCTAGACGAGCGCGCGATATGAAGGACGTCGTTCTTTCGCCGCATCCTGGCCATCACAAAGGTAGTGACGCACTTTGCGGGGTTGTCAGAGACGGAGTCTGTCGTCCCACTCCAGCGACGGACATCGCTCGCCCGAGAGCGCGAACGTGGACGCAAATTCATGCAAGCACGGCCGGATTTCATATAAACATGACGGATTTCATTACATTTACATTAAATAAGCTGTGCTAGTCCGGAGCTAAAGGTAGAATTAATATACCTAATCTAATTTTTTTTTCGACAAAGATATACCTAATCTAAATGGTCGCCGGCTGATCTCTTTGTCCTCCTCCAGCATCCGGCTGAAGAAGAATCGTGCAAGACACCGGCTGTTTTCGCCGGCGTCGCCTCGGTGGTGGCCTTCATGGGGTACAATCGGTGGCGACCTCCCGTGTTCTACTTCTCCTCGAAGATGGCGGCAGGCGGGGACGTGCTGGCCATCACCTCGTCGACATCCGCGTAGCCGCGTCACCTCGTCGACATCCGCGGCGGCTTCTTTCTCTGGCTGCATGGCGCGGCTACACGCGCATCGACGGCGGATGGCGCAGTCGCAGGCACTGGAGGCGTTGTACGACGCGGCGGCGTCGAGGGTAGCGACGATGCCCGTGCTCCCCGACAAGCCGGCGTGGATCAAGTTGGCACTCTTCCTTGAGCTGTATTGGAGCGGCCAGCTGTGGAACCACGCGCTGGCTTAGTGCGGCAACTGGCTCCGACGGGCTAGGCGAGGTAGGTGGAGCAGTGAGCTACCTCGCTCATAACTGCCAGGCTCGGCGGGCCACCCAGACGGCTTTTATGCCGGAGAACTGCTCTTCCTGCTCATTAGATGCCGCCGAAAGAGTGGAGAAAATGGTGGAAGGAGGAGCTTGGCCGGCGTCCCGCTCCTGAATGGACGTGTGTGGCCGGAGTGGGTTTCTCACATTCCACGCGTGTTTAAATGTAGGTGTTTGAATGCGGCGAGGAGGCGGGTATAGCTAGGAGTGCAGTGGGCGGCGCCCTCGGCCGGCGCACTGCTTCAATGGCAGACGCAGTGAGAGGTCGCGTCCGCCCTGACCCCCTTGACCGTGGACCTTGACCATGTATGTCCGGCTTTGAGGACAACATTATCCTTAAGGCTGGCTGTAATGGCAAGTATCATGTACTAGTATCATGCATATGATATTAGTGTATGATACTACATCCTGAGTGCATAGTATCATATGTTAGTATCATAGATGACTTCATTTATTGACATGCATGACACATAGTAGCACAACATTTAATATGATACGGTATCATGATATGATACTCAACCCTCTCTTTCTTCATTTAATTCTATGCCACCTCATCAAATTTGCCTAGTTGGCATGCATGATACTACTTATGATACTCCCATTACAACCAGCCTAATGGATCTTGACGGTGTACATCACCTTGTGTCCAGATCTGAGATGCCACGTGTACCAGATGAATGACTCCAAGTTCGATCCCCGTGATACTAGGTGCGAGCCGAGGAACACTGTTAGAGAGACCCCCACATAATTTTCCTACATTGGTCGTTTGATTCATAGGATAGAATGCTATAGGATTTTTTTCCTATGAAATCATGTGTTAATTGGCAATCTAGCATCCACTCCAACTTTTTTTTCACTTCCTTTGTTTTTCCTGTGTCAAACACTCTGTTTTTTTAGGGGAACACTATGTTAATGCTATGGGATTCAAGTGGACATGCCACTCCAATCCTTTATTTTTCCTATCCCTGCATTTTAAGTTCCTATGAATGAAAGAAAAGAAGCGGAGAGAGTACTTGCTCTAAATGATGTGCCGCTGCAAGAGCCGCATATATTAATTAACCATGCTCTAAAAAGGTGGACCAGCTTTGGCTATAGTACTGTACTATAGGTTAGTAGGTGACCTTGCGCTTGGCTCTTCGCCTCTTCCGGAAGCCGAACAATGATGATGGTACTCACTACAAAAAAATACACTTCCGTGATGATACGTGTTTGTCACAGTAGGTCACGTTTTCTGTCATGCATGTACATCCATGACGATTTTATGACAGAATCAAGATAGTCATACCTGTGCGGTCGTAGAAGTGTTCCATGACAATACCAAAATTATCATCACGGAAGTGTCCAATTCCATGACGATAAATGGCGCGTCATGGAAGTGCTTTCGTCAAGGGTAACCGACATGTGGCATCCACCATAACGGGTCGCCGTTAAGCTATCGGGTTCCGGTTTGAATCCGATAACCCGTTAACAGCCCGAACCAATGGGGATTTTCCATGTGTAAAATTCTCAATGGCCAGAGGAACCACGTGTCGGATCACCGTTGGGACAGATGTCATCCACACATTGGACCGGAGGCGCCTATGATACGTCGACACGTGGCACGGCCCAACAGAGGCCCATTCTGGTGAAAAGGCTGGCCTGTTTGACTTGGTCAAAAGGTAGCGAGCCGGCCCACGAAAAGCCTGTTAACGGCTTGTTCGCATATAGCCTATTTACAGCCCGCTAACTCACGGCCCGTTACGGCCTATCCGAATTAGGCCCAATAGCGTCATCTGGGCCGTCCAATATGATTCTAGCCCGTTGTAACTTCTGGCCCATGTATGGCCCATGACGTCTTTTGGCCCATACGAGGCCCTTTGTAACTCTGGGCCCATTAAAGGCCCGAGGTGAAACTGGCCCATAATGAACAGTGTATCACTTTATACCCATTAATGACCCATTATTCCGTAGGCCGTTTCCAGCCCGTGTTAACTTTCAGCCTTCTAAGGGCTTGGGCTCATTTCCAGAATTCGGTTTCTTACGGTCCGTTACTGGCCTATTCCCCTTGTGGGCCAAATTCAGCCCGTGGTTACAGTCGGCCCGATTGTGGCCCGTTAACACGTTGGGCTGTTTTCATAGCGTCATCAAATACGGCCTATTAACGGCCCGTTATGGTGGGCCATAAATAGACGATTTCCACTCTACCCCGTTTACGGCCCATTTTGCAGACCGTTATTGGTCCATGAATAGTATGGCCCATGTTTGGCAAAACGATTATACGGCCCGTAGAAGGCCCATTGATTAGACGGCCCGTAGAAGGCCCATGGATCCTATGGCCCATAGAAGGCCCGTGGATCCTACGGCCCGTAGGAGGCCCATGGTCACTACAGCAGGTAGCAGGACCATGGTTACAACAGTCCGTGTGTTGCCATGGTTATTGTGGCCTAGTTATAAAAATAGGTTATTGTGGCCACTAGAAAAACGCAGAAAAAGAACTGCAGTGACTACAAGCAAACAACTAAACAAGACAATAAGGAAATAAATAAGTAAGCAACTAACGCTAGGCTATTACGGCTATTACACATATTACATCCACTGGGCATCAAATTTCGCCACCAGTGCAAATATAGGGAACAAAGCAGCATATTACATACACTGGCCATCTAAATTGGCCACCAGTGCAAATAAATGCGGCAGGAAAACAAGTCCATAACTGAAACAACTTCAGAAGAGCTCAAGAAACGTTATCCTGGGTATCCACCATGCTGGCAATAAGCTTAGCAAGCTTATTAGCTTTCTCCTGTTTGGCGCTAAAATCCTCCAAATCTTGCTGTTGCACCAGAAAGTATGCATCTGAATTCTCCAGGGACTTCCACAGTCATTCGGCTTCTTGTCGCAGCACAGCTGATCGATGTCTTTCAGCTTGTAGTTGAGACTCAAGAAACCGAACTGATTTAGACAGTGAGTTTGAATAGCTTGTGCCAGCGGTAGTGGCCAGTAACTCGAACACTACACCAAGACAGGACTTTGGGGTTGTCTCACTATCTTCAAGATAGTTTTCCTTAGTTGTTTTATCAGCTTTGTTGGAGACCAACAAGGATGTCTCACTATCCTGAACCTTATCTGCATTACTTCCTTTACCATTGCTTAATAAGGCACTCTTCCCCAATATTCTGTCAGCATTCTAAAAGAAGAAACAAGCAAACACATAACAGGTTTAGCATGTACTAGTATATGAAACTCATTTCGGTGAACCAGTTCATTAGTAAGGTGGACAGGATTAAACTACCAAGTCTTCTATTGCCAAGTAGTACATAATAAAAGCATCAAACAAACATATATCTATGTCCTATGGTCACTGCATTGTCTTGCCAAATCAAAATAGAGACACGGTTCAAATCATATCAGTTCAAGACAAAGCAGCACTGAAAGAATACAAAGCGTGGGAAACTACACGGCACAACAAGATTTCAGATGGGTACCATGGGTCTACATATACAACAACACTATTGGCTCTGTTGTGATGCTAGTAATGTGCATGATATGAGAAGTCAACTGTATACACAATTGAAATTGAAATCAACAGAGCTATTTATAAGAGCAAACCTGTTAAAGAAACATGCGTAAACATACCTGTTGTGCCATTGGAGTTTCGATTGGATCCTTCAATTTAAAAATAAGCTTGTATGGATCCTTCAGGTAATTCTGATACTGCCACCAAGCATTCTTGAAGATAGTAGAGGTATTAGCATAGGTTACCTCATCCTGAGTTTCCAAATCGGTCCTTCTCTATAGAGAAAAATGGGAAAATTTGATGTATTATAAGCATCATGGAGGTAGAATGTATGGGACAAAGCAAAGTAATTTCCATGAATAACATTACTTACACATAACTCCTGTACGAACACCTGCAACTGGCATTTTCCTTCATCTTCAGTATAATATTTCCATGATGGAAAGATACGCACATAGGATTTAACAACATCAAATGCGATAGATGCTAAACTACGAATGGATGGTTGTGCTTCCTCCACAGGAATAGGTGTACTAACTGGTGGAGTTGGGGTTCGCCGTGGTAGTACTGGCACTTTGGGCACTGGAGCTGCCTTACTAACTGCTCTTGTTTGGGAGCTCTATGGTGGAGATGGTGATGTGTCAACAGGAACTGGGTTACTATCTGCTGGGGTTGGGGTTAGATTGGGTGAAGCTGGTTCTCTGTCCATGACAGTAGGGGTACAATCTGCGAGAGTCTGGGTTATGTGTGGTAGGGCTGGTTCTCGTGCATGTACAACCAGGGTGCTATCTCCACCAAGAGGTAGCACTATTTTATTTGAAGACCGTGTTTTTACTCTGCTAGATACTGCCATCACCCGCTCCAATTCAAATGGCTGATAACCAGGAAACATAGTTGAATGTACAGACCTTATATGAGAGACACATGCAATAGATAGTGTGGAAAAAAGAGGGCATGAAATAGTTGACATGTATATTGTTTAACTAAAAAGGATAGCATGACATAATTTCACATATATGATGTCTATCTAAACTGGATAGCATAGCATGACATAATTCAAAGATATGATGACTAACTAAACAGGATGGCATGAGATAATTATATGATGTCTTTAGTAAACAGGTTCGCATGACATAATTCACATACATGTTATCTAAGTAATCAGAATCGCATGATTTAATTCACATATGTGATTTATATACTAAGCAGAGGGCATTCACATATATGATGTCTAAACTAAGAACATGGTGTTGAATATTGTGTATATGATGTCTAAATTATGCAATGCAAGACACCATATGCATGATATGAGCAGTATAACCGTGCCAAGTTAGAGCATACACCTCGGTGGGGGAATAGGACTGGTCATCTCTCTCTGAATCCATCTCTGAGGAGCTATCGAGACCCAGCAAGAGATCTGCTTCGACAGGTAGCACTATTTGCTCTGAAGACCTTGTTTTCACTCCAGATTTTTCCGTCACCCACTCAAATGGCTGATTCACAGGAAGAGTAGTTTAATGTACAAACATTGTCGACAAATGGAAATGTAATGAAGAAAAGGATTGGCAAGATATCATTCAAATATATGATGCCTGGTTAAACAGGATGGCATTGCATATTTCACATATATTATGGCTGGCTATAAGAGATGAGACTGCATAATTCCCATATATGATATAGAAACTAAACAGGTGGCATTACAGAACATGTCTAAACTAAGCAGATGACATGTATGATGTCGAAAGTAGGCACTGCAAGGCAACATATGCATGATATGACCAACATCATCATGCCAAGTTAGAGCAAGCTCCTTGGGGGGTAAATAGGAGTGGTCAGCTGCGTCTGAATCCGCCCCAGAACAGATATCTTCCTCTAGATTACAATCTGGAGAGGGGGGAGGGTTTGCCATTGAACCCACCATGGAGCGATGTCTGCATGACATTGTATTGCCGCGCAAAACTCTTCTCTTTTTCTCTACATGTTCAGCATGACTGTGTACAATATCTGACATGCATACGAAAAAATATAGTGAGATTATGTAAGGAGAGCATGCAGAAATCTAGAGTGATGGTAACAACCAGTAGATGGATCCAAAAATAATGATAGCAGGCTGATGATAGCTTTAATTTAATAAAAAGACAGATGATGATTGCTTTACTATTTGTTTCCCACCCAAGATGAACAACATAGGCATACCCTAGGTGAACCAGATAATAGATAGAGATACTATTCATTACTGCCTCGATATGTGCCCCACAAGTAATTTTAAAACTCAAGTTTGAACATTAATTTGGACCTGACTTGGAGTCTTAGAGGTGAATAGGATGATAAAGTAACAGGTAATATTAAGCAATGCATAACATAAGCAGAAACAAAAGAGTGTGACCTCTCTTGTGGACCCGTGTACTCCTCAGGTTCATCTGCTGAGTCGATGATGGTGATGCAGTTGCGGTGGGTGCCGGCAGCAGGGAAGGAGATCTGAGGTGGCGAAAGACGGTCAGGAGTCGTGATGTCTGGTTTGGTGGATGCTTCTATCGATAGAGCAGCTCAGGTGAGGTGGACGACGTCGCGGCAGGAGCAGGACAAACCACACAAAGTTTTCTTCGACACCTACCTGTAACTGAAGTAATTCTGTAAGGGCTCCTTTGGCTTGCAAGATTCTAAAAACACAGGGATAGGAAAAACACCGGAATAGGATAGGAATGCACATGGGAAACAGAGCATTTGTAAACACAGGATTTCTGTCAACTTGGGTGTTTGGTTCACAGGAATTGGAAGAGCAGAGGAATGCAAAGAAACATGGCCAAATTAAAGTGAAACCATATGAAAGCGTGTACAGTTTGAATGTTATTCTGCCACCAATGCACTTGGTCTTGTTTTCATGCATAGGATTTTGAAAAGTAGGTCCAGGTGGATGTTTTGCTCCATTCCTTTCAACAAAATGCATGAATAATTTAATAGTAGAGTGCCATAGGAAAATTCCCTATTGCTATGTTTCTCCTTCACTTTTTCCTTTGAACCAAAATAGCCCTAATGGATCGACATGAATGTAGAGTAATAAGTGATGCGGCAAGTGTACAACCTCTTTGCCGTAACCGTGTCGACCTCAGCATCATTGGGTTGGTCGCTGAAGAAGTTGTGGCAGAGGTGTCTAACGGAGGTGTGGAGGAAGATCAGAGGAATCTGTAGATGGCGTCCAGGGCACTGCTCTGTTGTGATGGATGGTTCCATTGTTGGAGCAGCTCCGGCGAGCCGTAAGACGTCGAGGCTGAAGCAGTACAAGACAGACATTATTAATCTCAAGTGGGATTCTAATAGCATCTCCAATAGATGATGTAAAATACATTACCAAAAAGTGATAGATGTAAAATTTACATCACCAAAAAACACCTGACTACAACAGATGAGGTAAAAACAATTGACTCTGAACTTAACTGTCGAAACTGAAATTTACTGTGGAATCTGAATGTTACTATCAAAACTGAATGCACTGGTACCGGAGAGGCACCTCACATGTAGTTTAGGCCGCTCGAGCACTAGTAGTAGAGAAACAGTGATCTAAATCAGCAGGCGATCGATAGGGAACACAGTAGCAGATACTAGCCGGAGCAGCAACGCATGGAGGAGCAGCGCGAACTAGAGCCAGAGCAGCAACTCGTGTAGCTGCAGCAGCCCGTGTACCAGCATCAGCAGCGCGAGCAAGAGCAAGAGTAGAGTAGCAGAACGAGCGAGGGGGAGAGCAGAGCAGCAGCGCGACCGAGAGCCGGAGCAGCAGCAGCAGCGTGAGCGAGCAAGAGTCGGAACAGTAGTAGATCCGGCTAGTATGGCCACCGCCGCCGAAGGGGCCTCACACTGGGGGAGAGCCGCCGTGGAGATGTCGCCCGCGGCGCCGGCTTCGAGGTAGCTGTGCCATGGGGGTGCAGGATGGAGCACCGTCGGCGCCTTAAGGTCGAGTTAAGGAGAAGGTGCGATGCGATGAGTGTACAACCTCTTTGGTGGCGCCGAGTAGGCCTCAACTTCGTCTGAGGAGTAGGTGAGGATGCTGCAGTTCCGGTGGAGCAGGTTAAGGCGGTGCTGTGGGGATGGATCAGCCGTGATAGACGAGGTGATCATCGGAGCAGCTCCTTGGAGGTGGAGGACGGGGCGGCTGAACCGGCGGGATGACGAGATCAACGAAAGATCCTCATCCGATGAGGTGGGTGAGGGACGTCGAGCTGTTGTGGTGGACGACATCGTCGGGGAAGAGGCTCCAGCTGGGCAGCGGTGGGGTGGCGGATGGAGGAGGGTGGGGTTTCACGGCTGGAGCAGAGAGGCTATGGCGGCCTGGGATTTCGAATGGCGAAAAGGAGGTGATGGGAGGGGGGGAATCATGACTTAGGGACGCGCTTGTCCAAAATGTAGGGTGTGTTACAAAAGTACCCCCACCGATTTGAACTAGCGGCCCTTTCAGCTCAGGGTTAGAAGGGGGATTTCGTGTGTCGGGATTTGGCAGCTGGTGGGAGTTTTCGCGCGCGTTGTAATTTCGGGATATCAAGGCGCGGGCTGTGAAGGCGCGAGTTTTGGGAGCATGATATCTGAATTTTTGGGATATAACAAGGAGCGGGTTGAATTTTAGGGACAAGCCTAACGTGTAATATTGTACTCCCTTCGTCCCAAAATTCTTGTCTTAGATTTGTCTAGATACGGATGCATCTAACACTAAAACGTAACTAGATCCATCCATATTTAGAAAAATCTAAGACAAGAATTTTGGGACGGAGGGAGTACGTACCAAATCAATTCGCACTTCCCTCAACGAAAAAAATGAAAAAAATAAAACTATTCGCACCACACAAAGAGAGAGTCTTGTCCCATTATACTGTACAAATGCTATTCAAAGCTATGAATCCATGTTATGTCCAATTAAATTTTATCGCTGGCTGTATAATGCATATGACCTACTCGTACCAACATTTTAGTGCATTCCAAATGTCTATACTACCGCTGCAATTCGAACTAAATTTGAATTCGTTTCTCTATTTGAATAAGAATCTACAATCATGATTGTTGCCAACTTAAACCATCATTCGTGTATTATCTTAACAACACACCACACGATTACTATAGAGATAGATATGAACTATGTGTACTATATGAACTCGAATTCAAAATTTTGAATATACTTGATGTTGATTCCAAATAACAGTACATTTGATGTACTAACTAGATGTTCATAATCTAAACCATGTTCCATACGTACACCGTGTTTATCACACAAAGTATAGTGCCCCGCCCCCTACATTATGACAAGTATTTAGCCCTGAGCTACAAAAGCCACACATTATCACAAATTATAATCAATGTTCTATATATTATATGCAGTATAACATGTTCGTAACGACACCATACGTATCACCATTATATATATTCATTCATGCATGCGTCGGTTTAAAACACTATGATATCTTCTTCAAATATCCGAATCCACTTTTTTATAATGAATTATAATCTTTGTTCATCTTTTACACCCACACAATCCTCTTCTCTTTGTAGCTAGCGCTAACTTTCTATCGTGCATGCACACGCCCGCCCCCCTCTCACCCTCCCTCAGCGTCCCCTCCATCGCGCACATTCATTATTTCTCTTTAGGTCATTCACCCACGATGTGTGTAGGTCCCTCGGCTCCTTCTTTCCGGCACACACCGGTCGATATACCTCTCTAGCCAAGTGTGCCTACCACAAAAACACACTTCCCCTATTCTCTTCTCATCGTCCATGCCCCCCTATGTCCTATACGGTTCCACGCAGGTGCACACTCCCGCCCCTCTTTTCATCGATCTCATACTCGCACACTCCTCCCCCCTCGACATAGTAGGCCTCTCGCACCACCTCCTAGCCACACCCCTCTCCCCCTGTCCGTCTCTCCGGACCTTATTTGCTTCTAACACATGCATGCATGTATACCTACCGATCTCCCTACATATAGCTAGATCGACTATAATTCTTTTCCCAACGCACCGATCAACGTACCTCACTAGTTATGTCTCTCCCTTTCTCCGACACACTACGATTGATCTTCCTATGTAGTTACGTCTGCTTACCACAACCATATCGTCCCCCCTCATCATCCTTGTATACCTCCCGACCCGTCTCTCACACGCACGTGCATAGACAGGCAGACATCCCCTCTCTTATTGATATTGCACTCGTACCCTCCGTTTGTCTAGCGGCCTCTCCCACCATTTGTGAGAAGCAACTCCACCACCAACCCTCCAACACTCTACCTTTATCTCTCTCCCAACCTTATTCCTCTGCTACACATATGCATGGATGCCGATCAATCTCCCTCAATACATAGCTAGGTCTCTCTCCTTCTCCACACATATACCAGTTGATCTACCTCTCTATAGTTAGGTCTCTGCCCCCTCCACCCCCCACACACACCGATAGTCAAACATTGTCGATAGGTATCCATGCCATAGAGACAAACTGCACCTCTGCCCTCTCGCATTCCAGTAGGCCAGCCGCCCTGTATCTTTGATGTGGGAAAACACAAATTCGATGGCAGTCTTTATCGATCGCGCACCCACACACTTCATCCCTATTTTTGATTCTATCAATATCTCACGCTGATGATCCCTCCACTCTCTTCTCATGGATCGCTCCCTCCATATATGATATATCCATGACTCTGTTTCACACACATTGCAGATGTTGCATTTTTTTGTTTGAGATATCATGGACACATTGCCTCTGTTTTGCACAAACCATCTGTCTCACACCCACCCATGTGCATACCTGCATGTAAAGAAGAGGTGCATGCACGACACACGTACTCACATCTCGTTCCCGGCCACACCCGTGCGGGTACACGGTGGAGTTCATTTCTGTACGAAAAGGCAGCCCACGTGATAGTTTGACGCGTGTAGCGGTTGTTTACTCGAAGGAGGGTCGTGTACCACGCGTAGACGGAACAAAGTTCGACTTGACGTGTTAGTATTAAATAAAGTTATATTCCTCAATGGAACGTACAGAATATAAAACGATTGTCGTCGGGAAAAAAGAAATCCGATCCACTATATACAATGGAGCCTGCCTGCCGGGGTTTGTCTCTCGTCACACTATCTCACACAAGGCGGCGGTGGACACTCTCTCTCACCATTGGTCACTGATCCGGCCGTATCCAGTCCGCCGGCGGAAAGGGAGGACGTGCATCGTTTCTTCGTTCGACGGGGTTGAGGCAGCACGTCCCGATCTGCGGTACCCGCTATTCTCTCTGACCAAGCTCTGGCACGGTAGGGCCTTCGCCACTTGCTCGCTACCGCAGTATGGGTAGATCCCGGCCGCCGCCGGCCTCCTAGTTACATCCCGACGACCCTCAGGTACAACTTCCTCCGGCCTTGCTCCATAGCCCATCTTCCCACGTTGCTGCATGTGGAAAATCCTGCATGTGGATCTTCTTTAGTTCTTTGCTTAAAACGTATATTGGCCGGCGTACTTGCCATCTTCAACCTCGTCCTCAAACCATTTTTGATAAACCACCATGCTGCTATCTTTCCCTTATGACATGGAATATGCTTCTTTTTTGTCGGCGTATGTGTCTTCAACTCCTGTTATTGGGCAGTAATTGTTTCCTTTCTACCTCTTTTTGCAAACAGGGCTATCCATTTCACCTCGTTGCTATTGCGACCTTTTGGTGAACTGCACAAATCACTTTTTTCTTAAGAGTGTTTTGTGCAGTTCCGCCAAAATGTCACACATGCAACGTTTCTACATTTTTGTGGGACTGCAGAAAGGGAGATTGATTTTGCTATCCTCCTCATTCAACTCCGTGCCTAATCTTCTCCAACAAGTAGTTAGTCCTAAAGAGAGATCACAGAGGTGATCGGCTTCTATTTGTGTGTGTTATGTTTCATCATCTAGTTCCACTATTATTGTAATCACACTGACTGAATATCTTTGCAAACAGGGATGATCAACTCGATTTTAGTGGAACTGCACAAAATGATCGGATTGTGATGTCCTCCATACACCTCTTTCATGGCTGTAGAGCTGCGTGAAATTAGCTGCCAACCAATGAACATTGTGCCCAGGAAATGGAGCCATGCCTACGAACAGCATCGATCAATTATATATTTTTCTTTATTTGTACACCTTCTCACAACTTTGTCTTCAGTTGTGATGTGAATATTGGCACTGGTCTGCGAACCATTGAGATGCATTAGCAGCCATGGTAGTTTCATTTGTATTTGATGGAATGTTGTAACGATACAATCTTGAGGCAAGAGGACACATGAATCCTAAGTTGAAACCTTTTTTTCTGTGGGAACCAAAGTTGAAACCTTCATAGCATCACAGTACAATTTCATTATGCTGGAAAATTATGCATACATATAAACAAATCCTAAAAGATTGATAGCAATGCCAGAAACAATTCAACTTTGTTTTGCCGACATGTGGGACATCCTTCATCTGGCTCTACCTGCCATGCAGCAATATTGAAAGCACAACTGCAGGGGAGATTCACCCCGGTCGTTGCGTCACAGTAATAATGACTAGTGAGCAGTCAAATCACAGAGCCCCACCTTCACCACAGTAAGTTGCTCGGACAAAGCAACCATCATTTCTCTCTTCGTTGAATCCGCTGGTACTCCAATATTCCCAGAGTAATAAGTTTCTCGGGTGAAGCAACCATCACTTCACCTTTCCCACAGTAAGTACTACCTCCTTCTTTTATTCTAGAAACAACCACACGCGATTATTTGACGGTAGCAGCACAACAACTGAATCAAAAATCGAAACCAACCAATGAACTACTACTAATGGTGAGCGTTTGCTAGTATCATGTACTCCGTCTGTCCATGTATCTAGGGCTTAATGCATTTTCTGAGACTAACTTTGGCCCTATTTGGATCCATGGGTTAGAGTTAGTTTGAGCTAGTTGGGGCTCAAATACCCCTAAGTATCCAAACATGAGGGTTAGATTGGAGCAAGTTGCACCTAACCCACCAAAAAAAAAACTATCCCACCCAAGAGGTGCTAATTGGAGCTAGTTCTCATTGGGCCCACTGAAAAATTACTTTTGTCTCTCTATCCCGCCAGCCAAGTGATGCTAATTGGAGCTAGTTCTCGTGGGGCCCACTGAAAATCACTTTTCTCTCTCCATCAAGTGCATTTATTGTCAATCTAACCCTGTCATCCAAACACCTCTTTGGCTAGAGTTAGTTCAAGGTTAGTCATGAGTTAGTCTAACCTCTAGCTAAGTTAGAGTATCCAAACAGGAGTAGTATGCGACATGCAAGTTGGTCAAAGCATACCGTCAAATTCGTACGTGAAAGGATCTTCGAATGATATAATTTTCAAATTATATAAAATCTTATCAATAGTCAAAGGCAACCTTGAAGAATACATTAGGCCCTATATATACGTATGGATGAAGGGAGTAGTACTAATCGCAACGCATGCATGCGTGTGGAGTACTACAGTACTAAACAAGAATGTTTTACATGCATTGGTTAATTATAACTTAGTTATGGCACTTAACAATTTAATGCACAAAACAAGAACGGTTGACGGGATTAGCAGAAAGCAAAGCGCCTTTTTAGTGGGGGTTTTTCATCATTCTATGAAGGTGCAAAACCAAGTGTTACCACTACACCAAACAAGTTCAAAATGAGAAACTGGACCCACTCACGGCACGGCACACGTGTCTTGTTTGGTCCGTTGGTAAAAGCGCTTCCTCTTCTTGGCATAACAATAGAGTACAGTAAATTTTTTAGAATGCTCTTGGCATGTCGCTAACATGTGGGAGCGAGTGATGAGTTAACTGACCTCAATAGACGGCAAAATCGCCAGCCCGCCGCACTTTGAGAGAGACGAGGAGCGAGAAGCGATACGGGCTGGTGGAATATACTAGAGCTAGGTGTCGCACGGAGGCCAAGAAATATGGTGATAGCGTGGGTTGGCCATGTATGATGTAGCTACACTGGGTTGCCGTGTTTCGGACTCTTCCGGTCTACTGTGGAGAAGATTAGGTAGATTTTATATCAATGAATAAAAATATTAAAGAGTCCAAACGCTCCATCGCGAGGTTTCTTGCTCCTTCTCGGTCGTCGGAAAGCTTTCTTCTAAGTTTTGCCGACACGTGGGACATCCAGCATCCAGGTCCACATGTCATGCAAGATAATGGAGTTAAGTTTAGTAGGAGAGACTCACCAACGGTCACGAACGTAGGTGGAGTACATGCACGAATCACCCGGAAAAAAAGGAATACGGGCATGAAGAGAAGAGGTGCAGGCACCGACGCAGGTACTCTTTGCCTCTTTCCCTAATACTCTCGCGCGGGTACACAGTGAGCTCATTTCTGTACGAAGAGGCAGCTCACCTGATAATTTGGCGAGTGTAGTAGTTGATCATGGGAACCACGCGTGGACGAATCAAAGTTCGATCATGACGCGGTAGCACATTTTTTATAAATTAAGTTATTCTATTCGATGGCACATACGCAGCATTATTTTCTCAATGGAACATGAATCGTGCACGCACTGAATGACGGAGCACGGGATGGTAGCCATGGACATGGTCAGCCCTTTTTGGAGACTAATACACTACTTTTGATGTGTCCCGTCAACTCGCAAATGAGGAGAAGCTTTGCTTACTACTAGTACGACCTCTCCCTCGCTCACGCGCGCGCGGTGGCTCGCTGGACGAGGAGAAGCTTTTGCTTTACGATAGTGCGCTTAATACACGCGGTGGACGTGCAGCAGTTCATTCGGTGTCAGATTGCCAGAAGTATCTATACTGTAGTACCATCATCATTGTTCGACTTCCGGAAGAGGCAAAGAGCCAAGCACACAGTCATTTACTCACAGTATAATCGGCCGTGTTTGCACGAATTTTTTAACGTAGTACAATCTGAGTGGACTGCTCCAGTGGTCATCACACATGAGCCAATCGATTCGCACCCTTCCGCACTCCATTTTGTATTGCGTTCCTTCCTCCTTCCAGCACGCTGACAAGTGGGCCCCATGCTCATGTATGCCAACTTGGTAGTCAATTATTTTGCCAGAGTCAGCTATCACACCCTTTCGATGCCACGTCAATCTACCCACTATAAACAAGTTAGACTTGTTCGGTTCAACCGCCTCCCTAGGTGTTTGGAGAGGAATTTGCCGGCGCGAGGCGGTTCTATAGGTGGGCAGGCGGCAAAAAACAGGGGAAAAGGCGCGAGCCAGCTAGACGCGGGAGGGAAGCTTCTACATTCGCGGGGGACGTGGCATTGGCCATTGGGCGGCAACACGCGGTCATCCAGGTACGCAATAAAGGATGCAAAGAGGCTTGCTATATCGACAAGGACCAGCTTCCCTACCGATTGCTCATCCTATAGAACTCTATCGTGTTACTTCATGACATCTTTCCAAAAAAAGTGATATGACTTTTGTCAACCTATAAGGCATGTCTGTCAAATTAACCTCGAGGTACTTCTTCTCCAATTAACCTCTGGGTCTTGCAGGAGTACTTGTTTTTTGAACACATGTTAATCGAAGGTCTATCGCATTACTTTTTCATAATTTTTGTTTTTTGAACACATGTTAATTGGCTTGAAAGAAGGTCTATCGTGTTACTTCATGACATCTTTCCAAAAAAAGTGATATGACTTCTGTCAACCTATAAGGCATGTCTGTCAAATTAACCTTGAGGTACTTGTTCTCAAATTAACCTCTGGGCCTTGTAGGAGTGCTGCAATGTGTCAGCGTCAATTGCAAGATGAGCCAGCAAGCTAGCAGTGGAGTTGCCAACATGCTCAAAGTGCACGCAACATTGAGTAGAAAGAAGCATGCCCAGGAAATTAATGCGTGCTTAGGGAGGCCTTTGCTCAAAGAGCAAGTGTATATAAGGTACAGTCGGCAGGCTATAAGGACGAGGAGCGAGAAGTGATACGGGCTGCTGGATATACTATAACTAGGTGTCCCATAGAGGTAACATTCAAAGTTATTCTCACACTATAGAATGTTATAGGAATGTGGAGAGATTTGGTTGATTTTACATCGCTGAATAATATAAAATATTATGAGTGCAGACGCTCCACCGCGAGGTTCCTTGCTCCTTCTTGGTCATCGGGAATCTATGTTCTTCCACTCTCTTTTTTGACGTGAGCTTTGTTCATCCTTTTGCCAACACGCGGGACATCTAGCATCAAGGTGCACGTGTCATGCAAGAAAATGGAGATAAGCAGTGCGTAAGTGAGTCATGCACTTCGATGGCACGTACACTACGCAATATTTTTTCTCCTCGATGGTACATGAATAGTGCACATACTCAATGACGGAGCACGGGATGGTAGCCATAGACATGGTCGGCCCTTTATGGAGAGAGTACTAAATAACTTTGATGTGTCCCGTCAACTCACAAAACAACGAGAAGCTTGCTTACTATGCCTTCTCCCTCGCCCATGCATTCGCGGTGGCTCACAGCACGAGGAGAAACTTTTGCTTACA
Source organism: Thinopyrum elongatum (assembly GCA_011799875.1). Taxonomy (NCBI): domain Eukaryota; kingdom Viridiplantae; phylum Streptophyta; class Magnoliopsida; order Poales; family Poaceae; genus Thinopyrum; species Thinopyrum elongatum. The sequence goes on from CM022300.1 coordinate 399,568,664, forward strand.
AGCGGTGGACATGCAGCAGTTCATTTGGTGTCAGATTTCCAGAAGTACTACTGTAGTACCATCATTATTGTTCGACTTCCGGAAGAGGCGAAGAGCCAAGCGCAAGGTCACCTACTAACCTAGTACAATATACTATAGCCAAAGCCGGTCCACCTTTTTAGAGCATGGTTAATTAATATAGGCGGCTCTTGCAGCGGCACATCATTTAGAGCAAGTACTCTCTTCGTAGGAACTTAAAATGCAGGAATAGGAAAAATAAAGGATTGGAGTGGCATGTCCACTTGAATCCCATAGCATTAACACAGTGTTCCCCTAAAAAAAACCAAAGTGTTTGACACAGGAAAAACAAAAGGAAGTGAAAAAAAAGTTGGAGTGGATGCTAGATTGCCAATTAACACATGATTTCATAGGAAAAAAGTCCTATAGCATTCTATCCTATGAATCAAATGACCAATGTAGGAAAATTATGAGGGGGGTCTCTCCAATAGTGTTCCTCGGCTCGCACCTAGCATCACGGTGGTCGAACTTCGAGTCATTCATCTGGTATACGTGGCATCTCAGATCTGGACACAAGGTGACGTACACCGTCAAGGTCCATTAGGCCTTGTTTGGTACTAGGGTTTTTTAGGGGATTGGTGGGGATAATCCCCATAGGGATTTGGTGAAACCCCAACCTTCACCCAATCCCTTCAAATCCCCATTTATCCCCAATACACTAGGTAGGAGTAGTGTATTGGGTATTGAGAAAAATGTACTAGAGTTTGGGGATTTGTGGGGAAATGTGGGGATGAAACATGTCAAATACACTAGAACCAAATGGTGTTCTGGGATATGTGGGGATTTAGGGGTTTGACCGGGATAATCCCCACCAATTCCCTAAAATACACTAGTACCAAACAAGGCCTAAGGATAATGTTGTCCTCAAAGCCGGACGTACACGGTCAAGGTCCATGGTCAAGGGGGTCAGGGCGGACGCGACCTCTCACTGCATCCGCCATTTGAAGCGGCGTGCCGGCCGAGGGCGCTGCCCGCCGCACTCCCAGCTGTACCCGCCTCCTTGCCGCATTCAAAAACCTACATTTAAACCCGCGTGGAATGCGAGAAACCCACTCCGGCCACACACGTCCGTTCAGGAGCAGGACGCAAGCCAAGCTCCTTCTTCCACCATTTTCTCCACTCTTTCGGCGGCATCCGACGAGCAGGAAGAGTAGTTCTCCGGCATAAAAGCCGTATGGGTGGCTCGCCGAGCCCGGCAGTTACGAGCGAGGCAGCTCGCTGCTCCACCTACCTCGCCTAGCCCGTTGGAGGCAGTTGCCGCACTAAGCCAGCACATGGTTCCGTAGTTGGCCGCTCCAATACAGCTCGAGGAAGAGTGCCGACTTGCTCCACGCCGGCTTGTCGGGGAGCACGGTGGCACGGCCATCATCGCTGCCCTCGATGCTGCCGCTTCCAGTGCCTGCGACTGCGCCATCCGCCGTCGACGCATGTGTAGCCACACCATGCAGGCAGAGAAAGAAGCCGCCGCGGATGTCAACGAGGTGACGCGGCTACACGGATGTCGATGAGGTGACGGCTAGCACGTCCCTGCCCGCCGCCATCTTCGAGGAGAAGTAGAACACGGGAGGCCGCCGCCGATTGTATCCCATGAAGGCCACCGCCGAGGCGATGCCGGCGAAAACAGCCAGTGTCTTGCACGATTCTTCTTCAGCCGGATGCTGGAGGAGGACAAAGAGATCGGGCGGCGACCATTTGAATTAGGTATATTAATTCTACCAGGCTGGTTGTAATGGGAGTATCATAAGTAGTATCATGCATGCCATCTAGGCAAATTTGATGAGGTGGCGTAGAATTAAATGAAGAAAGAGAGGGTTGAGTATCATATTATGATACCATATGGAATTAAGTTACTCCCACTGTGGTTAGTCTTAGGCCTTGTTCAGTTCAACCTCCTCCCAAGGGGTTTGGAGAGGAATGGAGGGGAATTTGGCTTGTACATGATTTAATCCCCCACAATCCCTGTTAATCCCCGTTAAAACCCCTTGAACCGCACATGCCCTTAAGGTTAAAAATGACCGGGATTATAGAGGACAGGGTACAAACTTCAAGGATTTAAAGGTGAGAGTTTGTTTTTGACTAGCTCTACAACCTCAAGGTTTATAAATCAGACTTCACTCTCCCCTCACGCACACACCCAGGTACACTCATGGTGGAGCACATTTGCACATGAAAAGGCAGGTAACGTGACAATTTGAGACATCTAGTCATCCACTTATGGTGCATTTGGTTGGAAGGGTGGCCACAGATTGGTTGGGATCGTCCAAAAAATATACATGTTTGGTTACAAATCACTTGAATGGTTCGAGTCAAAAAAAGAGAATATGCCTCAAAGATGTTGAACCATTTCACCCAACCAAAGTGGTCGAATCAAATGGCCACCCTTTGCATGCATGACCATGTGAGCATGACTGGTGGTCCCATCCTAAATAATTAGCTCATCTCTTATATGGAGCCAAACACATGATTAATGTGGGGTCTGGGACCAAATGTCAGCCATACCAAGTGCGACCTGAACGCGGTAGCGCGGTTATTGATCGAGTTTCTTTTTACTGGTACATTAAATGAAAAAATATGGTTGCGCGTGTATTCTATTTAAAATGATTGCTACGGAGGGAAAAACAATTACTACTCCACTAGTCCACTTCGGGACTTGCTTGCTAGGGTTGTTCTCTTCTACTCACTCTCTCACCCTCTCTAGACCTAAACAAGACCGTGGTATCCACTCTCTTTATCTCTCTCTCTTCTCTCCGCTTGACACAGATCCGGTCGGATACCTTCCGCTGGTGGTCGTCGGTGGCGAGGGAGGAATCCGACGCGCGCCGTCTTCTCTGACCTGTCGCCGGCGTGGGAGGTCCTCCTCACCCTTGCTCCCCGCCGTCGAGTTGGCAGATCCCGCCGCCTGCCTCGCCACATCCCACCGACCGGAGGTATAACATTTTTTAGAACCGGCCTTGTTCTAATGGCCCAGCTCCCCACGTCGCTGCATCCCTTTTTTCATCAAGTTAGGATTGCTCCCCACGTCGCTGCATCTTGCATGTGGATATTCTTCTAGTATTACAAAGCTCTCCATGTAGCTAGCTCCATCGGTTTGTCGAACACTCGAACACCACCTAAATTTTTACTATTAGAGGAAAAAAGGTACTGCAGGTACTGGCTAATGAACCAATCTCTTGGTTGGAAAAGGAAATAAAGATGCTGGCCTGACCGGTCTCTTGGTCGAAAAAGGACAGAAAGTGGGGGGTGTTGGGTCGACAATGCAACCGAGAATGAGCACGTCTAGATTTCTTGTGGTCACATAGGAAAGGTCACTGACGAGAACAAAAAATGCACAAATCCAGACATGCTTTGCATGTTTGCCGCACTCGGCAACACCTCTGCCTCACCACTTTATGCCTCGGTGGATGTAAAACGTGCTTGTGCCTCCCCTGTCCCTATGCCCTTACTGCTGCTGTTAATCTAACATCACATGTAAAATGTAACAAAGCCACTGTTAATGTAATGTCGCTGTTAAGTAATGCTGCTGTCAATCTATTACCATTGATAAAATGAACCAATGTCACCACCGTTTTATGAAATGCTTTTGTCTTGCTTTATTTCTCATAAAGAGTGTTTTGGGCCGTTACACTAAACTCTGACACCGGTAACATAGTTGCATCTCCGTTGAACTGCACAAAATTTAATTGCACAATGGTTGACACGACGATGTGTTTCTCCTTTTCGTATCACCCTTTGTTAGAATGATCATTCCTGTTAACCGTGCACGTACGTACTGATCAAGTAATACTCCCAATCTGTCATCACATAGTCATAATGCAATTGTTATGCATGTTAATGTAAGCCCCCGTTAATCTAGTGCCAGTGTTGATTTAATGTGATGGCACTTCTTAGTTAATGGCACTTTTTCATACTGTCACTGTAATGCCATTGATAACATATGAGATGCTATTGTTAATCATATGCCGCTGCAAAAAAAGGACACTGCTTAAATAACCATGTTATATATTTGTGCAAACAGGGTTGTCTATCTCCATATGGTGTCTATTTGTGCAAATGGAAGCACAAACCTCAATTTTAGTGGAACCTGCTGTCAGCTGACCGCACAGTGCTCCAGGTATTCCTACATTCTTAACTAGGTAGAATGACCAACGCAAGATGAAATAAGCTTATTCGTACGTTGACTTGTTGTTTGCAGTGTGGAACGATCCTGTCATGTGTGGAGGAGCAAACAAGCACTGCAACCGCTCCGTCATCGCAAGATAAAAGAGACCGAGTCAATGATGGCCTGGCCGGCGAGTAGGGGTCGTGCAAGCAGCGGTGCATTATTCTAGTGGAACTGCACAAAAAAGATATTTGGGTTAGTCGGACAAATTTTCCACAGCCACACGGAAGGAATTGCAATCATCGATTGCATAGAATTTCGTTCGTGCCATCATAGGAGATCCCAAGGTGGAAATCAACTAACCACTTATAAAATTATGCATAATCTTCCTCACGCAGGTCAGTATCCCCTTCGTCCAGATGATCGTGTTTTGTCATACCAAGCTATTGATATCTGCTACTGTTTTGTGATACTGTTTAAGTACAATGCTTTCCTATCTTTTCACATTCAGGACAATGAAGATGATTTCAGTGGAACTGCACAAAATGGTCTGATGTTGAGTGATCTCTATTGCCTCCTCTATTTGCTGCAATGTGTCAGCATAAATTGCAAGATGAGCCATCAAGCTAGCTGTGGAGTTGCCAACATGCTCAAAGTGCACGCAACATTGAGCAGAAAGAAGCATGCCCAGGAAATTAATGCGTGCGTAGGGAGGCCCTTTGCTCAGAGAAGCATCTATCATTTTTTGTTTATTTCTACACCTTCTCACAGCTTTGTCTTGGTTATAGTCTTGTGAATCATTTAGATGCGTAAACATGCTGAACTTAAGTGCTTGTGAATGTTAGCTAGTATGCATACCGTATCTTGTGAAGCTTAGTTTAGTGTGAATGTTAGCGTGTCAACCTTTACTATCTATGTATATTGCGGGCATGTTATTTGACCCCTCATTTTGCCGCGCTACGACCAGTGTGAGTGTCTGCATGCAGTACACTATCCTCTAATTTGGTGGATGCCAAGCCGGCCCGAAAAGGAGCTATAACTTTTTTTTCAAGTTGAAAAATGTTACCGATGAGGAGCCATAATTAAGCTGGTGGCGTCTCTTTTTTTCTTTTGAATGGGCAATAAGCTGGAGAGCTGGAGAATGTCTCTAATGGGCTGCCTCTAGTGTTAAGGCCCTCCAGTACGAAACACGGGCAACTGAGTGGGCCGATACAAAAGCCTATCCATCTTAAAGCCCATTTGTTTTTGTTTTTTGCGAGGAAAAGCCCATATTTCTTGAAGAGGGGGCGATCCCAGAAAAACCCTCCTTCCTCGGCACGACGCTCGCAAGGAAAATGAAGTCGGCTGGCCCCAGCGCCAAGAAGATGAGGCTCCCGCCAGCGGCGACGCCGGTTGTAGATCCCGCACCCGGCAGCGCGGGGAGAAGCGGTAGGCCCCCCATCGGATCTGAGGAACCCGTAGAATCTCGGGTGGACCGCATCAGCGATCTCCTGGACGCCATCCTTGGGGAGATCATCTCGCTTCTCCCCACCAAGGATTGCTGCCGCACCCAAGTCATCTCTACTCGGTGGCGCCCTCTATGGCGCGCCACGCACCTCAATCTCGACTGTCGTCAGCTATCTGTCGTTCATGATTTTGAACTCCTCAGAGCCATCATCTCCTCCCACCAGGGCTCCGTTCAACGCCTCTGCATCCCGACACACTACCTGTTGTCCATACCCTACACGGTGGACGCTTAGCTGACATCACCTGAATTCGAAAAACTCCAGCAGTTTGAGTTCTAGCATTAGCACGAAAGTTTCATACCATGAACCGAACACCAAGAATTTGTGCCCACACCACCGTTGTCCATCTCATGGTTTTCCTCCTCTCTCCACACCGCCACCTTCGCCCGGTGCCATCTACCAGACGATCAGGTACAAATGCTTTGACTCCCACTGCTAAAAAAACTTTCGCTTGTGGTGGTTTATCTGTCGGAGGCCTCACTGCACAGCACCATCCACTCCAGTTGCCCTGCCCTGGAGCGCTTGCTGATTGTTTTGGGAATAGAAATCCATATCAGTTGTCTCCAAATAAAGTTGCCTTACCTTAAAAGCATTGGAATTTGTTTTGAAGGACGACAGCTCATCATCGAAGATGCCCCTTCACTTCAAAGGTTGCTCCTTCATTATTGTTATATACCTTCGCAAATAACTGTCGTCTCTGCGCCCAAACTAGAGACCTTGGGTGTAATTCGTGATCCGTTTAATGATCACAAGTTGGTGTTTGGCTCCACACTTATTCAGGTACCGTATGTTGCCATGTACACATTTCTAATCATAAGCTGCATTTTTCATTTGTGCGCATAAGTTTTATATCATCTTGGAGTACACTTTGGGTACTAATATTATGTTATATGCTCAATGAAGAGTTCGTCCATGGATAGCCTATCAATGTTGCTAGATTCTGTCAAGATCTTATATATCGGAATGTTTAGTTATGATCTGAACATAATTATTGGCTTGCTGCGATGCTTTTGATGTCTGGAGAATTTATATATAAAGGTGATGATTTCATGCACATTGAAAGCCCGTATATATTGTACTAGAATTAACCGTTCAGCTATCGCTCTTTCGACATACTCTTTTTTCAGACCTTAACTATTTTCAATCTTCATGTCTACTTAGGCACTAACGCATGGAGAAAAACATATAACCAATCGGTGGTATAATAAGCACCGGGATTTTCTCAGTTCTCATGACATTCGTTTGAGGACAATAACGATGGAAGGATATGCATCCAACCAGGCAAACAGAAGCTTTGTCACATTCTTCCTGTTCAATGCGAGGTTATTACTGTCCATGAGGCTTAAGTTTTTCAACAAGAAATTTCTCACGGACGGACATGTTGGATAGGAAAAAAAGAAGTTTCAGGTGGACAAATGGGCATCTGAACATGCTCGGCTTCTATTTACAACTTGTGGTCATGCTCCAATAAATTTTTTGGCACAAGATGTTGATTTTATGGATCAGACCGATCCATTTGTTTGTGACTGCCAAAAACAGTGGATGGGTTAGATGTTATTGCCATGTTCAATCTGGGGTTTGTCTAAATTTGATGAACAATTAATCCTTGGGCTTTTGTACTGTTTGTAAGCTTGAGTTACATGTTGTTGCCTTCGTACTCCCCTCCGCCTGCCACTACACTGCCGCATCTTCCACGGCTCCTATTCGTTCCCGTCCGTGGCCTCACCATCGTTCTTCGCCTTGGTTCGCTGGTTGTGCCCGCCGCCGTCTGGCATTGTCAACATGGTCAACAACCGAGAGGAATCAGGAGATGACTGTACGTGGAGAGGCTGACAGTAGGGACCCACCAGGGTCATGGCATTAGGCAAGCAGTTGCCTCATTATTACAAGCCAAAAAAATACTTCCTCCTAATTGTTTGACAACTAGGTCCCACGCCATTGTCAATGTAGTGAATAAATGAGAAAATTACACAACGAGCGGCTAACACCAGGGACCCAGCAACTCGCCCAGTTTTTTTTTGAGAAGAAGCCGCTCGCCCAGTTGTTTTTTAGTTTTAGAGACGGAGCTCAACTGCGCGCTGTGCGGGGGTTGTGGCCCTTCTAGCCCACGCTTACGCTTTTATTTAAGCACATGATGAGCCCAGTTGATATCTTTTTTCTTTCTGAAAATGGCTAGCCCAGTTATATTTTTTTTAGAGAATACCCAACCGAGGCCTACTTGTTTTTCTCAGCCCTGCTGGGCTGCAAATCTTTCAAGACGAGGAGGGATGTATTCGGCTTCCCTAGAAAATGGGCTATAAGTAGTAAGAAATGGGCTATAAATTTTTAAACCAAAGCCAACCGGCAATTACATTCAAATATCGTTTTTTTGGGGTTTCAAGATTTTAAATTTCATTCATTTTTTTGTGGAGAATTTTTTTGAATTTTATTTTGATATAATTTTTTAAAAATTATTATTAACATGACTCGAAATTTTGTGATTAAAAGAGTTCGGACCCCACCGAAATATGCAAAATTTCGTTGAATTTTTTAGCAGTGCCCAGAATATGGTCTGTAATGCTAATAAAAAGAATATGAGCTTCAAAATATCCTTAAGAATTAGCAAATGGGCTGTAAATTATTGAAAATAATGGCAAATGGGTTGTATGCTATTTTCCATAGATTTGGAGGCTGACTTCTGGGCCTACTAGGTTGACGATGACGCTGTCCTAAAAAAAATTGACGCGTACGCAAGGCTTTGTCAACTTAGTGAACATAGAGCAGTGACTGTTGGATGTCCATCCAACGGCCGTCGTGCTTCTTCAATCTCTGATCTTCCTGCTCCAGCCGCCCAAACCAGCGCCGGCGGGACTGCCTGCTCCCTCCTCCCATGGCCGGCTATGCTGCCGCCAGGCCATCCCTCTACACACCCGCACATCCTATTATTTTCCGGCGACATCAGCCTCACCCCGCAGCCGTCCAGTTAGCCCTCATACTCCCCTCACCGTGGGCATCCGCTGATGTGGCTTCGTCGGCTCCAGGTCGTTCCCTTCCTGGGCCTCGCCCTCGTCCATCGCGTTTGTGCTCTCTGCGCGGCGTGGTCAACATGGTCAACAAACAACAGCCATCCGAAGAGGGATGTAAGTGGAGAGGCTGACAGTAGGGACCCACACAAGCAAGTGCCTCCTTATTACGCGAAAAAACGATTGCTACTGCTGACAGCTGGGACCCACCGGCTGTATCTTCGCACGGAAGTTAGTGCCTCCTTGTTATGCGAAAAAAACTATTCCTCCCGATGACAGCTGGGATCCGGCAGATTTGGTGGCTGACTTGTGGGCCTACCAAGCTAACCCATATGCAGGGCTTTGTCAACTTAATCAACAAATGATTCTAGCAGCTGGACCGTTGGATGTTAATCCAATAGCCGTGCTGCTTCTTCAACCTCTGTTCTTGCTACTGTCTCCCGTGGGCGGCAGTGCTGCCGCACACGCGAACCAGTCAAGTTTCCCACTCCTCTTCATCTGTGACTCCACTGCCGCATCTTCCCCATCTTTGGGTCGTTCCAGTCTGGGGCCTCGCCGTAGTCCACCGGTCTTGGTGCGCTCGGCATGGTGTGGTCAACGTGGTCAACAAACAAGAGTCATCGGAAGATGACTGTACATGAGAGGCTGACGGTGGGGACGCACCACACCCATAGACGCATGCATGCAACTGCAGCCTTTTTACCCTGAAAAATAATGTTTTCTCCCCCTAACAGCTGGGACCCACCAGCTACATCTTCGCACGCAACGAAGTGCGTCCTTATTACGGGCAAAAAAATTGAATTCCTCCCCCTGACAGCTGGGACCCATCAGCTATATCTTCGCACGCAAGGAAGTGCCTCCTTATCCTTCCTGACAGCTGGGACCCACCGGGTCGAACTGTACGTAGGGTTGTCTCTCTGGTAGCGAACGTGTACATACATACTGGTCGATCGGTCTCTCTGCAAGGATGAACCGTGGCCGAGCAAGGAGTGGCACGTGTGACATAGCAGTTGAGGCAGTCCTGTATAAATTGTGTACATGTACATATAGACAGGCTACAAGAAAGTAAATACGGCTACACACGTACATACGAGCAGGGTCTCGAATGTGTACGTGCGCATACTTACAGCAGGGCTCGTGTACATGGAGAGGCAACAGACGGCAGCGACGTCGTCCTGTTCATCGGCAGCTACCCGGCTGGGTCAGAATGGAAGAAACAGCGTTGTGTTCACCGGGAGCCAAGTGACTGGGTCAGAACACGTCCTGTACATCGAGAGGGAAGCCACTGGGTCGGAACGCGTCCTGTTCATCGGGAGCCAACCGGCTTGGACGGAACAGCCGGAACGGGGTCTGGCGTACCGCAAAATGGAGGAAAACGGCCTTCTGTTCGACCGCGTACGGTCGAAACAGGGTCCTGTTCATCGGGAAGGTTCTGGCGTACCCCAGAACGGAGGAAACGGCCTTCTGTTCAAGTGCCTACGGTCAAAACGGGGTGCTGTTGATCGGGAGGGGTGTGGCGTACCGCAAAACGGAGGAAACGGACTTGTGTCAGAGCGCCTACGGTCGAAATGGGGTCCTATTCATCAGGAGGGGTGTGGCGTACCGCAAAATGGGACTCCACGGGCGACTGTTCATCCACCATCTACTGTCCGACTCCAGCGTCCACATGCTACTGTTCATCCACCGTCGATTTCCTCCAGCCTCCACCAGCTACTGTTCATCCACGGGGGTCCAGTTCATCTAGCCTCCACCGGCTACTGTTCAACCAGCCCTCCATGGGGACCTGTTCATCAACCCTCCACCGGCTACTGATCTTGGAGCCTCCACGGGGTCCTGTTCATCCACCCTCCACCAGCCTCCTCGATCGGGGTCCTGTTCATCCAGCGGCAACGGCATACTACTACCACGGGGTCCTGTTCATCCAACCCCCACCGAGAACTGTTCATCCAACCCCCAACAATGGTCACTGTTCATCAAGAGGTAGCAGGTTTGATCGGCTTCAGTTAGTAGCAGTAGTGAAGGAATCGCTCAATTGGGTTCAGTTAACAGCCAGGGATCGATCGATCGCTCGGGTTCAGTAACGCGTAGCCAGTGCAATCGCTCGGGTTCAGTAAGCGAACGCCTCGCTCGGGTTCAGTTAGAGCCCAATGCCTCGCACACACGCGCGTACGTGTACGAGAGAAATGCGCAATCCCTCCGTGCATCGCTCGGCCCCTACCACCCACCGTAACCGGGAACTCCCCGATATTTTCCTCGCCCTCGCTTCTACCATGATTTTTTCCATCATGGACGTCCCAAAGAATATCATGGAGCTGCGTCGCCGGCCCACCCAGGACGAAAAGCCCATTTTCTGTCATGATTTTTTGTCATAGAAGTAGGAGCCCACCACATCTATGATGTTACCGGGTTTTGTCGCAATTATCGTCATAGAAGTGTCATAAGCATGACAGAAAAAAATTCGTTCGGCCCAAAATGTCATGGATGTGTCTTTTTTTTGTAGTGACTACAGTAGTACTTCTAGCAACCTGACACCAAATGAACTGTTGCACGTCCACCGCTAGTAAGCAAAAGTTTCTCCTCGTGCTGCGAGCCACCGCGCGTGCGTGGGTGAGGGAGAAGGCATAGTAAGCAAGCTTCTCGTCGTTCTGCGAGTCGACGAGACACATCAAAGTTATTTAGTACTCTCTCCAAAAAGGGCCGACCATGTCGATGGCTACTATCCCGTGCTCCGTCATTCAATATATGCACTATTCATGTGGCATCGAGGAGAAAAAATATTGCGTAGTACGTGCCATCGAAGTGCATGACTCACTTACGCACTGCTTATCTCCATTTTCTTGCATGGCACGTGCACCTTGATGCTAGATGTCCTGCATGTTGGCAAAAGGATGAACAAAGCTCACGTAAAAAAAGAGTGGAAGAACATAGATTCCCGACAACCGAGAAGGAGAAAGGAACCTTGCAGTGGAGCGTCTGCACTCATACTATTTTATATTATTCAGCGATATAAAATCAACCAAATCTCTCCACATTCCTATAGCATTCTATAGTGTGAGAATAACTTTGAATGTAAGCCATTGATTCACTCTATCCAATGGTCAATAGTTGGAAAATCCAGACGCAGAAACTACCGCGCTATCTGTGAACCATCCCAAACATTCATGCGAAGCCGTGGAGACTTGCAGGGCACGTGCTCATACAACATGTGGGTTCACAACTTCACATGCTGTCGTAGTCAGCTTCCCCATTTCTTTTCTTTACTTTTCTCTAAGAAGTAGTCCCTTCGTAAACTAATATAAGAGTGTTTAGATCAATAAAGTAGTAGTGATCTAAACACTCTTATTGGGAGTACAAGCCTGCCCTGTACATGAATAAATCTTGCTTGCTGCACATACGTACGTGGCAGGACATGGTGTCCAATCACCATTTAGTTACTAATTTTGTGTTACCAAAGAAAACACGTGGTTCATTTTTAAATTGAAGTAGTCAAACCATCATGGAGGTAATCAGTCACATTGAACATTCTTTTCTACTGGCAAAAAAAAGAACATTTTGGTCTGATATATTTGCAAAAAGAAATATTCATAATATCACATGTTATTGTTGACTACCCAAATGTTAATTTGTTACTATTTAGATAATGCACACTGCTTGATAAGACAGTTTTATCTTAAGCCTGTCACGTAATCTAGAGGAGACATCAAAATATGTTGCAGTGGGTTATTTTTAGTCTTATCTTTAATAACACGATAAATATTTGGTGAGACATATTGCTGCTAATAGATCATCTATTAATCAAGAGAAGACATGCATTTTCTTATGGTCTCTCTCATCCACCTCATCATTTATCCTAAATGACAGTCCAATGATAATACCATTATAAACACGTAAAACCGGTTACCATTATTTTCGTAAGTTGGTTGTAATGTTACCTCCGTGGGACACCTAGTTATAGTATATCCAACAGCCCGTATCGCTTCTCGCTCCTCGTCCTTATAGCCTGTCGACTGTACCTTATATACACTTGTTCTTTGAGCAAAGGCCTCCCTAAGCACGCATTTATTTCCTGGGAATGCTTCATTCTACTCAATGTTGCGTGCACTTTGAGCATGTTGGCAACTCCACTGCTAGCTTGCTGCCTCATCTTGCAATTGATGCTGACACATTGCAGCACTCCTGCAAGGCCCAGAGGTTAATTTGAGAACAAGTACCTTGAGGTTAATGTGACAGACATGCCTTATAGGTTGACAGAAGTCATATCACTTTTTTTGGAAAGATGTCGTGAAGTAACACGATAGACCTTCTTTCAAGCCAATTAACATGTGTTCAAAAAACAAAAATTATCAAAAAGTAACGCGATAGACCTTCGATTAACATGTGTTCAAAAAACAAGTACTCCTGCAAGGCCCAGAGGTTAATTTGAGAACAAGTACCTCGAGGTTAATTTGACAGCCATGCCTTATAGGTTGACAGAAGTCATATCACTTTTTTTGGAAAGATATCGTGAAGTAACACGATAGACCTTCTCTCAAGCCAATTAACATGTGTTCAAAAAACAAAAATTGTCAAAAAGTAACGCGATAGACCTTCGATTAACATGTGTTCAAAAAACAAAAAGAATCAAAAATTATAAAACAAAGACCTCGAGGTTCAACTAATAAGACGGAGCACTATATACATTTAAGCCAATTAAACCTTTACAATGACCCATCCCATTAGTTTTAACATCGAGTCCACTTCCCATTTGGTCACCCATCTGATGACTACTCCAGCCTCAGCACAGTTAACTTGGAAGTTCTATTGGATGAGCAATCGGTAGGGAAGCTGGTCCTTGCCGATACAGGAAGCCTCTTCGCGTCCTTTATTGCGTACCCGGATGATCGGGTGTTCCCGCCCAATGGCCAATGGCACGTCCCCCGTGAATGTAGAAGCTTCCCTCCCTCGTCTAGCTGGTTCGTGTGTTTTCCCCTGTTTTTTGCCGCTTGCCCACCTATAGAACCACCTTGCGCCGGCCAATTCCTCTCCAAACACCTAGGGAGGCGGTTGAACCGAACAAGTCTAACTTGTTTCTAGTGGGTACGTTGATGTGGCATCGAAAGGGTGTGATAGCTGACTCTGAAAAAATAATTGACTACCACGTTGGCATACATGAGCATGGGGCCCACTTGTCAACATGATGGATAGAGGAAGGAACGCAAGACAAAATGGAGCGTGGAAGGGCGTGAATCGATTGGCTCACGTGTGATGACCACTGGACCAATCCACTCAGATTGTACTAAAAAAATTCATGCAAACACAGCCGGTTATACTGTGAATAGGTGACCGTGCGCTTGGCTCTTCGCGTCTTCCGGAAGTCGAACAATGATGATGGTACTACAGTATATATACTTCTGGCAATCTGACACCGAATGAACTGCTGCATGTCCACCGCCTATATTAAGCGCACTATCGTAAAGCAAAACCTTCTCCATGTCCTGGGAGCCACCGCGCGCGCGCGTGAGTGAGGGAGAGGTTGTACTAGTAGTAAGCAAAGCTTCTCCTTGTTTGCGAGTTGATGGGACACATCAAAAGTAGTGTATTAGTCTCGAAAAAGGGCTGACCATGTCCATGGCTACCATCCCGTGCTCCGTCATTCAGTGCGTGCACGATTCACGTTCCATTGAGAAAATAATGTTGCGTACGTGCCATTGAATAGAATAACTTAATTTATAAAAAACACGCCACCGCGTCATGATCAACCTTTGATTCGTCCACGTGTGGTTCCCATGAACAACTACTACACTCGCCAAATTATCTCATGAGCTGCCTCTTCGTACAGAAATGAGCTCACCGTGTACCCACGCGTGAGTATTAGGGAAAGAGGCAAAGAGTACCTGTGTCGGTGCCTGCACCTCTTCTCTTCACGCTCGCATTCCTTTTTTTTTCAGGTGATTCGTGCACGTACTCCACCTACGTTCGTGACCGTTGGTGAGTCTCTCCTACTATTCTTAACTTCATTTTCTTGCATGACACGTGGACCTGGATGCTGGATGTCCCACGTGTCGGCAAAACTTAGAAGAACGCTTTCCGACGACTGAGAAGGAGCAACAAACCTCGCGGTCGAGCGTCTGGACTCTTAATATTTTTATTCAGTGATATTAAATCTACACAATCTTCTCCACAGTAGACCGGAAGAGTCCAAAACACGGCAGCCCAGTGTAGTTACATCATACATGCCCACCCACGCTATCACCATATTTCTTGGCCACCGTGCGACACCTAGCTCTAGTAATCCACCAGCCCGTATCGCTTCTTGCTCCTCGTCTCTCTCAAAGTGCGGCGGGCTGGCGATTTTGCCGTCTATTGAGGTCGGTTAACTCATCACTCGCTCCCACATGTTAGTGACATGCCAAGAGCATTCTAAATTTTTTACTGTACTCTATTGTTATGCCAAGAAGAGGAAGCGCTTTGACCGACGGACCAAACGAGACAGGCGTGCCGTGCCGTGAGTGGGTCCAGTTTCGCGTTTTGAACTTGTTTGGTGTAGTAGTAACACTTGGTTTTTCAGCTTCATAGAATGATGAAATTCCCCGCTAAAAAGGCGCTTTGCTTTCTGCTAATCCCGTCAACCGTTCTTGTTTTGTGCATTAAATTGTTAAGTGCCATAACTAAAATATAATTAACCAATGCATGTAAAACATTCTTGTTCAGTACTGTAGTACTCCACACACATGCATGCGTTGCGATTAGTACTACTCCCTTCATCCATACGTATATATAGGGCCTAATGTATTCTTCGAGGTTGCCTTTGACTATTGATAAGATTTTATATAATTTGAAAATTATATCATTCGAAGATCCTTTCACGTACGAAATTGATGGTATGCTTTGAGCAACTTGCATGTCCTATACTGCTCCTGTTTGGATACTCTAACTTAGCTAGAGGTTAGACTAACTCATGACTAACCCTGAACTAACTCTAGCCAAAGAGGTGTTTGGATGACAGGGTTAGATTGACAAAAAATGCACTTTATGGAGAGAGAAAAGTGATTTTTCAGTGGGCCCCACAAGAACTAGCTCCAATTAGCACCACTTGGCTGGCGGGATAGAGAGAGAAAAGTAATTTTTCAGTGGGCCCAATGAGAACTAGCTCCAATTAGCACCTCTTGGGTGGGATAGTTTTTTTTGGCGGGTTAGGTGCAACTTGCTCCAATCTAACCCTCATGTTTGGATACTTTAGGGCTATTTGACCCCCAACTAGCTCAAACTAACTCTAACCCATGGATCCAAACAGGGCCAAAGTTAGTCTCAGAAAACGCATTAAGCCCTATATACATGGACAGACGGAGTACATGATACTAGCAAACGCTCACCATTAGTAGTAGTTCATTGGTTGGTTTCGATTTTTGAATTGAGTAGTGCTAGTACACTTTGTTGTGCTGCTATCGTCCAATATTCGCGTGTGGTAGTTTCTAGAATAAAAAAAGGAGGTAGTACTTATTGTGGGAAAGGTGAAGTGATGGTTGCTTCGCCCGAGCAACTTATTACTCTGGGAATATTGGAGTACCAGCGGATTCAACGAAGAGAGAAATTATGGTTGCTTCATCCGAGCAACTTACTGTGGCGAAGGTGGGGCTCTGTGATTTGACTGCTCACTAGTCATTATTACTGCAGCGCAACGACCGGGGTGAATCTCCCCTGCAGTTGTGCACTCAATATTGCTGCATGGCAGGTGGAGCCGGATGCAGGATGTCCTACATGTCGGCGAAACGAAGTTGATTTGTTTCTGGCATTGCTATCAATCTTTCGGGATTTGTTTATATGTACGCATAGTTTTCCAGTGTAATGAAATTTTACTGTAATGCTATGAAGGTTTCAACTTTGGTTCCCAAAGAAAAAAAAAGGTTTCAACTTAGGATTCATGTGTCCTCTTGCCTCAAGATTGTCTCGTTACAACATTCCATCAAATACAAATGAAACTACCATGGCTGCTAATGCATCTCAATGGTTCGCAGATTAGCGCCAATATTCACATCACAACTGAAGACAAAGTTGTGAGAAGGTGTACAAATAAAGAAAAATATATAATTGATCGATGTTGTTCGTAGGCATGGCTCCATTTCCGGGGCACAGTGTTCATTGGTTGGCAGCTAGTTTCACGCAGCTCTGTAGCCAAGAAAGAGGTGTATGGAGGACATCACAATCCGATCATTTTGTGTAGTTCCACTAAAATCGAGCTGATCATCCCTGTTTGCAAAGATATTCAGTCAGTGTGATTACAATAATAGTGGAACTAGATGATGAAACATAACACACACAAATAGAAGCCGATCACCTCTGCGATCTCTCTTTAGGACTAACTACTTGTTGGAGAAGATTAAGCACGGAGTTGGATGAGGAGGATAGCAAAACCAATCTCCCTTTCTGCAGTCCCACAGAAATGTAAAAATGTTGCATGTGTGACATTTTGGCGGAACTGCACAAAACACTCTTAAGAAAAAAGTGATTTGTGCAGTTCACCAAAAGGTCACAATAGCAACGAGGTGAAATGGATAGCCCTGTTTGCAAAAAGAGGTAGAAAGGAAAAAATTACTGCCCAATAACAGGAGTTGAAGACACATACACCGACAAAAAAGAAGCATATTCCATGTCATAAGGGAAAGATAGCAGCATGGTGGTTTATCAAAAATAGTTTGAGGACAAGATTGCAAGATGGAAAGTACGCCGATCGAGATATGTTTTAAGCAAAGAACTAAAGAAGATCCACATGCAGGATTTTCCACATGCAGCAACATGGGAAGATGGGCAGTGGAGCAAGGCCGGAGGAAGCTGTACCTGAGGGTCGTCGGGATGTAACTAGGAGGGCGCCGGTGGTTGGTATCTGCCCATACTGTGGCAGCGAGCAAGTGGCGAAGGCCCTACCGCCCCGGAGCTTGGTCAGAGAGAACGGCGGGTACCGCAGATCGAGACGTGCTGCCTCAACGCCGTCGAATGGAGAAACGAAGCACATCCTCCCTTTCCGCCGGCGGACGGGATGCGGCTGGATCAGTGACCAACGATGAGAGAGAGAGGCCACTGCCGCCTTGTGTGAGATAGTGTGACGAGAGACAAACCCCGGCAGGGAGTCTCCATTGTATATAGTGTAGCGGATTTCTTTTTTCCCGATGACAATCATTTTATATTTTGTACGTGCCATTGAGGAATATAACTTTATTTAATACTAACGCGTCAAGTCGAACTATGTTCCGTGTACGCGTGGTACACGACCCTCCTTCGAGTAAACAACCGCTACACGTGTCAAATTATCACGTGGGCTGCCTTTTTGTACAAAAATGGACTCCACCGTGTACACGCACGGGTGTGGCCGGGAACGAGACGTGAGTACGTGCGTTGTGTGTGCACCTCTTCTTTACGTGCAGGTACGTACGTGGGTGGGTGTGAGAGAGATGGTTTGTGCGAAACAGAGGCAATGTGTCGATGATATCTCAAACAAAAAAATGTAACATATGCAATGTGTGTGAAACAGAGTCATGGATATATCATAAATAGAGGGAGCGATCCACGAGAAGAGAGTGGAGGGATCATCAGCGTGAGATATCGATAGAATCGATAACAGGGATGAAGTGTGTGGGTGCACGATCGATAAAGAGTGCCATCGAATTTGTGTTTGCCCACGTCAAAGATACAGGGCGGCTGGCCTACTGGAATGTGAGAGGGCAGAGGTGCAGTTTGTCTCTGTGGCATGGATACCTACGTACAACGTTCGACTATCGGTGTGTGTGGGGGGGGGGGGGGGGGGAGGGGGCAGAGACCTATCAACTGGTATATGTGTGGAGAAGGAGAGAGACCTAGCTATGTATTGAGGGAGATCGATCGGCATCCATGCAAATGTGTAGCAGAGGAATAAGGTTGGGAGAGAGACAAAGGTAGAGTGTCGGAGGGTTGGTAGTGGAGTTGCTTCTCACAAATGGTGGGAGAGGCCTGCTAGACAAATGGAGGGTACGAGTGCAATATCAATAAGAGAGGGGATGTCTGCCTGTCTATGCACGTGCGTGTGAGAGATGGGTCGGGTGGTATGCACGGATGATGGGGGGGACGATATGTATGTGGTAAGCAGACGTAACTACATAGGAAGATCAATCGTCGTGTGTCAGAGAAAGGAAGAGACATAACTAGTGAGGTACGTCAATCGGTGCGTGGGAAAAAAGACTTATAGTCGACCTAGCTATATGTAGGGAGATCGGTAGGTATACATGCATGCATGTGTTAGAAGCAAATAAGGTTCGGAGAGACGGACATGGGGAGAGGGATGCGGCTAGGAGGTGGTGCGAGAGGCCTACTATATCGAGGGGGGAGTAGTGTGCGAGTATGAGATCGATGAAAAGAGGGGCGGGAGTGTGCACCTGCGTGGAACCGTATTGGACATAGGGAGGCATGGACGGTGAGAAGAGAAGAGGGAAAGTGTGTGTTTGTGGTAGGCACACTTGGCTTGAGAGGTATATCGATCGGTGTGTGCCGAAAAGAAGGAGCCAGGGGGCCTACACACACCGTGGGTGAACGACCTAAAGAGAAATAACGAATGTGCGCGATGGAGGGGACGCTGAGGGAGGGTGAGAGGGGGGCGGGCGTGTGCATGCACGAGAGAAAGTTAGCACTAGCTACAAAGAGAAGAGGATTGTGTGGGTGTAAAAGACGAACAGATATCATAATTCATTATAATAAAGTGGATTCAGATATTTGAAGAAGATATCATAGTGTTTTAAACCGACGCATGCATGAATATATATAATGGTGATACGTATGGTGTGGTTATGAACATGTTATAATACATATAATATATAGAACATTTATTTGAATTTGTGATAATGTGTGGCTTCTGGAGCCCAAGGCTAAATACTTGTCATAATGTAGGGGGTGGGGCACTATACTTTGTGTGATAAACATAGTGTACGTATGAAACATGGTTTAGAATATGAAGATCTAGTTAGTACATCAAATATACTATTATTTGGAATCAACATCAAGTGTATTCAAAATTTTGAATTCGAGTTCATATAGTACACATAGTTCATATCCATCTCTATAGTAATCATGTGGTGTGTTGTTAAGATAATATACGAATGATGGTTTAAGTTGGCGACAATCATGATTGTAGATTCTTTTTCAAATAGAGAAATGAATTCAAATTTAGTTCGAATTGCAGCGGTAGTATAGAAATTTGGAATGCACTAAAATGTTCGTATGAGTAGGTTACATGCATTATACAGCCAGCAAAAAAATTTAATTGGACATAACATGGATTCATAGCTTTGAATAGCATTCATACAGTAAAACGGGACAAGACTCTCTTTGTGTGGTGCGAATAGTTTTATTTTTTTCATTTTTTTCGTCGAGGGAAGTGCGAATTGATTTGGTACGTACATAATTACACGTTAGGCTTGTCCCTAAAATTCAACCCACGCCTTGTTATCCCGAAAATTCAGATATCGTGCTCCCAAAACTCGCGCCTTCACAACCCGCACCATGCTATCCCGAAATTACAACACGTGCGAAAACTCCCTCCAGCTGCCAAATCCCGACACACTTCACCGGATGAGGATCTTTCGTCGATCTCGTCGTCCCGCCGGTTCAGCCGCCCCATCCTCCACCTCCAAGGAGCTGCTCCGACGATCGCCTCGTCTATCGCGGCTGATCCATCCTCACAGCACCGCCTTAACCTGCTCCACTGGAACCACAACATCCTCACCGACTCCTCGGACGAAGCCGAGGCCTACTCGGCGCCACCAAAGAGGTTGTACATTCATCGCATCGCACCTTCTCCTTAACTCGACCTCCCAGCTTCGACGGTGCTCGATCCCGCACCCCCATGGCACGGCTACCTTGAAGCCGGTGCTGCGGGCGACATCTCCATGGTGGCTCTCCCCAGTGTGAGGCCCCTTTGGCAGCGGCGGCCATACCAGCCGGATCTGTTGCAGCCGCTCCGGCTCTCGCTCGCTCGCTCGCGCTGCTGCTGCTGCTGCTCCAGCTCTCGCTCGCTCGTGCTACTGCTGATGCTGCTGCTCCGGCTCTCGCTCAGTCGCACTGCTGCTCTGCTCTCCCCCTCGCTCATGCTGCTACTCTACTCTTGCTCTCGCTCGCGCTGGTGATGCTGGTACACGGGCTGCTACAGCTACACGATTTGCTACTCTGGCTCTAGTTCGCGCTGCTCCTCCAGGCGTTGCTGCTCTAGCTGCTATCTGCTACCGTGTTCCCCGTCGATCGCCTTCTGATTTAGATCACTGTTTCTCTACTACTAGTGCTCGAGCGGCCTAAACTACATGTGAAGTGCCTCTCTGCTACCAATGCGTTCAGTTTTGATAGTAACATTCAGATTCCACAGTAAATTTTAGTTTCGGCAGTTAAGTTCAGAGTCAACAGTTTTTACCTCATCTGTTGTAGTCAGGTGTTTTTTGGTAATGTAAATTTTACATCTATCACTTTTTGGTAATGTATTTTACATCATCTATTGGAGATGCTATTAGAATCCCACTTGAGATTAACGATGTCTGTCTTGTACTGCTTCAGCCTCGACATCTTACGGCTCGCCGGAGCTGCTCCAACGATGGAACCATCCATCACAACAGAGCAGTGCCCTAGACGCCGTCTACAGACACCTCAGATCTTCCTCCACACCTCCGACAGCCACCTCTGCCGCAACTTCTTCACCGACCAACCCAATGATGCTGAGGTCGACACGGCTACGGCAAAGAGGTTATACACTTGTCGCATCACTTATTACTCTACATTCATGTCGATCCATTAGGGCTATTTTGGTTCAAAGGAAAAAGTGAAGGAAAACATAGCAATAGGAAATTTTCCTATGGCACTCTACTATTCAATTATTCATGCATTTCGTTGAAAGGAATGGAGCAAAACATCCACCTGGACCTACTTTTCAAAATCCTATTCATGAAAACAAGACCAAGTGCATTAGTGGCAGAATAACATTCTAACTGTACATGCTTTCATATGGTTTAACTTCAATTTGGCCATGTTTCTTTGCATTCCTCTGCTCTTCTAATTCCTGTGAACCAAACACCCAAGTTGATAGAAATCCTATGTTTACAAATGCTCTTTTTCCCACGTGCATTCCTATCCTATTCCGGTGTTTTTCCAATCCCTGCATTTTTAGAATCCTGCAAGCCAAAGGAGCCCTTACAGAATTACTTTAGTTATAGATAGGTGTCGAAGAAAACTTTGTGTTGTTTGTCCTGCTCCTGCCGCGATGTCATCCACCTCACCGGAGCTGCTCCAGCGACAGAAGCATCCACCAAACCAGACATCATGACTCCAGACCGTATTTCGCCACCTCAGATCTCCTTCCCTACCACCGGCACCCACCGCAACTGCATCACCATCATCGACTCAGCAGATGAACCTGGGGAGTACACGGGTCCACAAGAGAGGTCGCACTCTTTTGTTTCTGCTTATGTTATGCATTGCTTAATATTACCTGCTACTTTATCGTCTTGTTCACCTCTTAAACTCCAAGTCAGGTCCAAATTAATGTTCAAACTTGCGTTTTAAAATTACTTGTGGGGCACATATCGAGGCGGCAATGAATAGTATCTCTGTCTATTATCTTGTTCACCTAGGTTATGCCTATGTTGTTCATCTTGGGTGGGAAACAAATAGTAAAGCAATCATCAGCTGTCTTTTTATTAAATTAAAGCTATCATCAGCCTGCTATCATTATTTTTGGATCCATCCACAGGTTGTTTCCATCACTCTAGATTTCTGCGTGCTCTCCTTACATAATCTCACTATATTTTTTTCGTATGCATGTTAGATATTGTACACAGTCATGCTGAACATGTAGAGAAAAAGAGAAGAGTTTTGCGCGGCAATACAATGTCATGCAGACATCGCTCCATGGTGGGTTCAATGGCAAACCCTCCCCCCTCTCCAGATTGTAATCCAGAGAAAGATATCTATTCTGAGGCGGATTCAGGTGCAGCTGGCCACTCCTATTTACCTCCCAAGGTGTTTGCTCTAACTTGGCATGATGATGTTGGTCATATCATGCATATGTTGCCTTGCAGTGCCTACTTTCGACATCGTATATGTCATCTGCTTAGTTTAGACATGTTCTGTAATGCCACCTGTTTAGTTTCATTATCATATATGAGAATTATGCAGTCTCATCTCTTTTAGCCAGCCATAATATATGTGAAATATGCAATGCCATCCTGTTTAACCAGGCATCATATATTTGAATGATATCTTGCCAATCCTTTTCTTCATTACATTTCCATTTGTCGACAATGTTTGTACATTAAACTACTCTTCCTGTGAATCAGCCATTTGAGTGGGTGATGGAAAAATATGGAGTGAAAACAAGGTCTTTAGAGCAGACAGTGCTACCTGTCGAAGCAGATCTCTAGCTGGGTCCCGATAGCTCATCAGAGATGGATTCAGAGACAGATGACCAGTCCTATTCCCCAATAGAGGTCTATGCTCCAACTTGGCATGGTTATACTACTCATATCATGCATATTGTGTCTTGCATTGCATAGTTTAGACATCATATACACAATATTCAACACCATGTTCTTAGTTCAGACATCATATATGCGAATGCCCTCTGCTTAGTATATAAATCACATATGTGAATTAAATCATGCGATCCTGATTACTTTGATAAGATGTATGTGAATTATGTCATGCTAACCTGTTTACTAAAGACATCATATAATTATCTCATGCCATCCTGTTTAGTTAGTCATCATATCTTTGAATTATGTCATGCTATGCTATCCAGTTTAGATCGACATCATATATGTGAAATTATGTCATGCTATCCTTTTTAGTTAAACAATATACATGTCAACTATTTCATGCCCTCTTTTTTCCACACTATCTATTGCATCTGTTTCTCATACAAGGTCTGTACATTCAACTATGTTTCCTGTTTATCAGCCATTTGAATTGGAGCGGGTGATGGCAGTATCTAGCAGAGTAAAAACACGGTCTTCAAATAAAGCAGTGCTACCTCTTGGTGGAGATAGCACCCCGGTTGTACATGCACGAGAACCAGCCGTACCACACATAACCCAGACTCTCGAAGATTGTATCCCTACTGCGATGGACAGAGAACCAGTTTCACCCAATCTAACACCAACCCCAAAAGAAAGTAACCCAGTTCCTGTTGACACAGCACCATCTCCACCACAGAGCTCCCAAACAAGAGCAGTTAGTAAGGCAGCTCCAGTGCCCAAAGCGCCAGTACTACCACGACGGACCCCAACTCCACCAGTTAGTACACCAATTCCTGTGGAGGAAGCACAACCAACCATTCATAGTTTAGCATCTATCGCATTTGATGTTGTTAAATCCTATGTGTGTATCTTCCCATCATGGAAATATTATACTGAAGATGAAGGAAAATGCCAGTTGCAGGTGTTCGTCGAGGAGTTATGTGTAAGTAATGTTATTCATGGCAATTATTTTGCTTTGTCCCATACATTCTACCTCCATGCACTACTGGAATCAGGGTCTTTGCCATCTGCCAGCTCTTTGCCGTCTGCCAGCTGATGGCAAAGAGGCTGTTTGCCGTCTGTCTTTCCAAAGTAGACGACAAAGAACTAGCGGATGGCAAAGAGGGTCTTTGCCATCTGCCACTTCTTTGCCATCTGCTGGCAGACGGCAAACAGTTCTTTGCCGTCTGCTAGCAGATGGCAAAGACCAAAAGTGAGCCCCACGGGGTACTGCACTGCCTAGGTCACACGGGCCACTTCTTTGTCGTCTGCTGGCAGACGGCAAAGATTTCTTTGCCATCTGCCAGCAGACGGCGAAGACGTAAGGGGGGCCCACAGTGTCATGGCGGGAGCGTGCTAACAGTCACCCTCTTTGCCGTCTGCTGGCAGACGACAAAGAAAAAAAATAAAAAAGCAGACGGCAAACGGGGGGCTTAATTTTCGCCCCCCCCCCCGCCCCGCGCCTATCTCTCTCCCGCGCCCCGCGCATCTCTCTGTCTCACATCTCTCTCTCCCTCTCTCCCCGCAGCCCGCCGCCGGCCCCTCCTCCGCGCAGCCCGCCGCCGCCCCCTCCTCCCCGCCGCGCCCGCCCCTGGCCCCGGTCGGCCGTCCCCCCTCACCTCTCTCGCCCCAACCCACCCCGCCCCGACCCAGCTGCCCCCACCACCGCCGCCCCCCCCCACGCCCACCGCCCCCGCCTCGACCCCCCCTCCGCGCCTGCCCCCGGCCCCGGTCGGCCGTCCCCACCTCCGGCCTCGGCAGCCCACCCCCGCCTCCGGCCCCAGCGGCCCCGCGCGCGTCTGGCCTAGGCCCCAGCCGTCGCGCCCGCCCCTGCCTCCGGCCCCGGCGGCCCCGCCCGCCTCCGGCCCCCGCCGTCAAGCCCGCCCCTGACCCCCGCCGTGCCTCGCCTCCGGAGTTCGCTCTGGCCGTCTCCTCTGGTGAGCTCTCCTCTCCTCTCTGTCTTCTCTGGTGGATGGAAGAATGGATGGATGCACTGGTGAATGGATGTGCTTGTCTCTATAGAATTTGTTATGCCGTTCAATGTCTGTACATAGAAACACATAGATGTGTGGACAAGTGAATGGATCGATAGATGGATGTATTTGTCTGTACAGAGAACAATCGATCAATAGATGGATGTATTTCTCTGTACATTGTACATTGCTCTGGTAGGAGTAGTTGATTTAGGTAGATGATTTGCTAAAAAATATTTTTGGCCCTGCTATGTGCTAATCGATAAACGTTGTACATGGAGAAAGTTCAATGAACACCCAGTTTCTGTTGTATGTGATGTGATGACCTAATTGTTTTTTCACTCGGTGGAATTTACAGAATTTGTGGTGTTGCGTATCCATGGAGTGATTATTGACATCGGAGCTGTTGGTCCTCGATCGTCCCCCTGCTGATCGACTACATCCTCTACATCCGAGGGTGAGCTACATCATGATGCTCTTTTTTATGTCACTAGATTTAATTATCACGTCAAGTCGCGTAACCTAGGCGTCTCCCGTCCGAAAGGGTCGTATCGATAAATATGCATTCAATATAAACCCCGACACCCCGACCCCGACACCCCGACACCACGACACCCAGACACGACACCCCCGACACCCCGACCCCGACCCGACACCCCGACACCACGCCACCCAGACACGACACCCCTGACCCCCGACACCTCTTCGGCCTCCTGTTGACCGAAAAGGTGCTCTTCGGCCTTCCAGAGGCCGACGGGGTCATATATTTGTGAATTATGAGTTAGGAAGTATATTTCCCGATTTTATTAAGAAAAACATCATATATATTTGTGTTGATCGGGTGGATTTAAATGTGCAGTTCTTTCGTTGCTGCGAGGGTCTGGTGTTCGACGACCTCCCCGTGCGTTCGACAAGCTCCGCCCCTGCGTTCGTGGGTGAGCACAAATGACATCTCCTCCTCCCCCCTTCATTTGCTCTGTTCCGGTCTTCGTGCCGATGAAACTTGCTAGCTGTAGGTGTCAATCATCAGTATGCGTGACCACTATGCGTCTCCCGTTCGAAAGGGTTACATCTATAAATATGCATGCATTTGCATATTTATAACCATGATTCTTTCGAATTGTCCAACGTTATCCATGGACAGCCCGAGTATGTGTAGATTGGGTTCGTTTTCCCATATGCTCTGCTCCGGATCCGATGCAGAATTTCGTCAGTGCCTCCCTATTGTTCTCCGGGTACACATCCTCTCTGCTTATTGCCGAGACGTGTATCAGGAGAACAGCGGGGAGGTGCTGCCGAAATTTTGCGTCGGATCCGGAGAAGAGCATGGGAAAAACGAACCCAATCTACACATACTCGGGTGGGATTAGGACCTATCTTTACCTACTAGCGTCTAGGTTGCATGGACGTAATAAAACTGACAAACTCTATTAACTGATGAATATGGTTTGCTGAATTATGTATGTATTTCTTGTGTGTCCAGTAGCTAGGCAAGATGAGTGATCGTGCGTGGATGTACACCGGTCACACTAGTCAGAAAGACATGACCCATGAATGGATGAGAAAAACCAAGGGGTTTGTGAGAGCTGCATTTGCAAATGGACAGGAAACAACTTGGTGCCCCTGTGTCCGCTGCGACAACTTTCATAAGATGTCAAAGTTAGAAATGATCAAACACCTGCAGAAGTTGGGTTTCACGCCTAATTATACGGTCTAGACATTTCATGGTGAGTCTGCCCAACGTGCCAGAGCTGAGGAGGGCCGTCGTCGCACCGACGAGCATGGTACCGGGATGGAAGACATGGTGGAAGACTTTGATGATGCTCGGGATTCGGACGATGAGATGGAGGAATCTGCAAAGGCCTTCAATGATATGTTGGAGTCTTCAAAACGTCCTCTCCACGAGCACACTGAGCTTTGTCAGCTGGATGCCATCGCACAAGTAATGGCTCTGAAGGCTCAATTCAACTTGGGCAGAGAATGCTACGATGCGATGTTGACACTATTTGGACGCTTTCTACCCAAAGGCCATGTAATGCCTGCAAACCTGTACCAGTCGGACAAAATCCTCCGTGTACTTAAGATGCCCTATGAGAAGATAGATGCCTGTGAGAAAGGATGTGCCTTATTTCGGCTTGAGTATGCGGACTTGAAGTATTGTCCCGTTTGCCAGTCTTCCAGGTATGTTGAGGTAGACAACGGTCTGGGTGAGAAGAGTCAGACAAAAATCCCAGTTAATGTTCTTCGGTATATGCCAATCATACCAAGACTTCAACGTCTTTTCATGGTCGAAGAGACGGCCAGACAGATGACATGGCATAAATTGGGCAAAAGAACCGAACTAGATGCAGATGGGGAGCCGATGTTGGTACACACATCGGACGCTTTTGCGTGGAAGCGCTTCGATGCAATACATCATGCTAAAGCGGCAGATCCAAGGCATCCTCGAATCGCCATAAGCACGGATGGGTTCAATGTGTTTGGTATGATGGCAGCCCAATACAGTTGTTGGCCTGTATTTGTCATTCCACTCAATCTCCCCCCCCCCCCGGACAGATTATGCAAAGAAAGAACATTTTCCTGACGTTGATAATTCCGGGGCCCAACTATCCGGGGAGAATATGAATGTGTACATGCAGCCGCTTAAGGATGAACTGCAAGAAGCTTGGGATAATGGGATCAAGACATACGACACCGCTACAAAAAAAAAACTTCCTAATGCGTGCGTGGTACATGTACTCGATGCATGACTTGCCGGCGTATGCGCTATTCGTTGGTTGGTCTGTGCATGGAAGGTTCCCGTGCCCCACATGCAAGGCAGCTCTTGAGTTTCGTCGGCTGCAGGCGGGTGGCAAGTTTTCTTGCTTCGACATGCATAGACAGTTTCTGGATCCTCGCCATAAGTTCAGAAAAGACAAGAAGAACTTCATCAAAGGTAGAGTTGTCAAAAACTCTGCACCACCTGCGTTGACAGGCCAACAGACCCTGGATCAGTTAAACTCTCTCGAGCAGGATCCGGAGCGTCCAGGGTATTTCAAGGGGTATAATTCCAAACACGCCTGGACTCACAAGACATGCTTGTGGGATCTGCCTTACTTCAAAGACCTCCTTTGCCCACACAACATCGACGTGATGCACACTGAAAAGAATGTCGGCGAGGCCCTCTTTGGTACATTGTTCGGCATAGAGGGGAAAACAAAGGATAATCCTAAGGCTAGAGTCGATCAGCAGGCTCTATGTGATAGACCGCTACAAAACATGCGACAACCAAAAGGAAAGAAGAACTGGACGAAGCCAAAGGCATGGTTCAATCTTGGAAGGCCAGTTATGAGGGAAATACTCCTGTGGGTGAAAAATGAGTTGTTGTTCCCCGATGGGTATGCAGCGAATCTAAAGAGGGGAGCGAGCCTTGAAAAATTGAAAATATTTGGTCTCAAGAGTCATGATTGGCACATATGGCTTGAGCGGGTAATGCCGGTGATGTTGCGTGGCTTTATCCCTGAGGATGAATGGCTAGTACTGGCAGAGCTGAGCTATTTCTTCTGTGTTCTTTGTGCGAAAGAACTATCGCCTGGCTTGCTAGAAGAACTGGAAGAGTTGGCGCCGGAGTTGATCTGCAAGTTAGAGAGGATCTTTCCACCGGGCTTCCTTAATCCAATGCAGCATTTGATTTTGCATCTCCCGACCGAGGCACGATTGGCGGGGCCCGTGCAGAATCGTTGGTGCTACGCAACTGAGAGGATGCAGAAGACGCTTCGAGAAAAATGTAAAAATAAACGTCGAATTGAAGCATCGATGGCCAAGGCATTCATTACTGAGGAGGCGGCAAACTTCGTGACAGCACACTACGAAGCCAAAAATCGTCATTTGCATAATCCGAAGCCTCGGTACAATGCTGGCGACCCTAAAAAGGGTGGATCCAACCTCAGCCTATTCAAAGGGAAGCTCGCACCAGCCGGTGCTTATACTCCCTTATCGTTGGATGTCGATGAATGCCGGACCATTACGTTGTATATCTTGAACAACCTAACAGAAGTGCGGCCGTACATCGAGTAAGTTCTCGGTACATTGTTTGCAACCTCTAATTCCTTTGAACTGCTCTTATTCCCGGATATTTGATACAGTCGATACGTCGCTGAATTCTCGTATGGAGCGGTGATCCAAAAGGATTCCGTCGAAGAGTATGAGCTTCTGGCAATGTATGGAGGCGGCTATCCCGGTTTCATCTCTTGGTTCAAACAAACGGTAATTTCCATTAGACCATTTCATTTCTTCTTCTAATTTCCGGCTAATGCAACAATCCTTTCGTATTAAACTTGTAGGCTAGTTCAGAGTCTATGGACGCCGAATCGAGACAAGTCGCTAATGGTTTTGACTATAAGGTCCGTTCATTTGACAAATACGACATCAATGGGTATCGCTTTCGTACCTATGGCAAAGAGCTATCTATGGCCGACCAAAAGTCTACAAATTGTTGTGTCTCTGCTATCGGCAAAAGAGATACCGAGTATTATGGAAGAGTTGAAGCAATTTATGAACTTCTATTCTATGGTGCCAACCCACCGAACGTCGTAGTCTTCAAATGTTATTGGTTCCAGCCGATGGAGACTAGAAGGACTCATGAACATCTAGGGCTAGTCGAAATCAAACAAAGCACTCATTTGAATGTTCCCGATGTCTATATTACGGCTCAACAGGCGACCCAAGTTTTCTATCTACCGTGGGCCTGCCAAAGTGATCCAAATCTCAAAGGTTGGGATGTCGTTTATGAAGTGCCGCCACATGTTAGACCACCTCCCCCCAATGAAGAGGATTATGAACCTCACATTAACCCAGACACATATGAAGGAGAATTCTTCCAAGAAACACGTCTTTCCAAAAAACGTTTCAAGAACCGCTCTACTTCACCCCAGAACATTGAAGTAGACGGCGACAGTGAATCCGAGCCTGAGCCGGAACAAGAAGAGCCGGAACAAGAAGAGGTTACTGCTGCGGATGACCTGTCAATGCTTGACCGATTACGTACAGGAGGCCTTCCACATGTTGATGCATTTATTGATGATGATGAGCATGTCATTACTGATAGTGATGATGATGATGCATTTATTGACCCCGAAGCATATATAGACGATGATGATGATGCATTTATTAATGATGACGATGAAGATTAATATTACAGTTCATGTCAGGTATTCAATTATTATTATGTACATATATATTATTAATTAGTTCATGTTAGGTATTCAATTTTTTATTATGTTCATGATGATGATACACTAAAATTATATACATATTATTCATGTCAGGTATTCATTCTTTTTATGTTGTACTAATTTCGTTTACTCTTTGTCATTGCAGGTGTTGACAGATGGTGGGCGCGGGTCGAGAGCGCTCCGAGGCTCCTTCCTCGGCGCGTGGTGGGAGGGGTAGTTCCATTCCACCCAAGAGCCTCCGGAGAGCGCTGGATCTCGGTATGAGGACACCACCGGCGGTCGCTTCTTCTTCGGCCGGGAGAGGTCGGGGGGGGAAGAAGGCTGCTAGAGGTGGACGTGGCGGTGGGCGAGGTAGGAAGGCTGCTGCTACACCTTCCTCGCCGCCACCCCCGGCTGATTCACCCGACCACAGGAGTGCTCCGTCTGAGATGGAGCCACCTGAGGTGGAGCCGTCTCGGACTCCGGTCCACGAGCCTATGGCAGATGCGCCTACGGTCGACGAGCGTCGGGCCGACGAGCGTCGGGCCGCCAAGCCTTCGTCCCGCGAGACTCCGTCCCACGAGACACCAGAGCTCAGTAGGGATCATGCTGAGTCGCAGCAGAACCCTTTGGAGGGCTCGCCGGAGTCGAGTGGCCGTGTTGAGGGTGGCTATAGCTCTGATAGCTATAGCGAGGGTGAGTGGGTTGAGGGGCGCAAAGTCTACCAGCGTGGTGGTACAAAGCTCCCTGACACCCCGGCAACCCCCGACCAGAGGTGGTTGATTGCGCCTAGCGGGGAGAAGTAAGTGCATTTACTCTTTTTTAACCTTTTGTCTTCACGTTTCTTCGAATATCTAATGCGTTGGCCTTGTCATACTGTAGGTCTTGGACACACGAGCCGAATGTCCGCAAGCCCAATAGTGTCCTTGGTGTGATTTGTCGCCAGAGCTTCCCGGGGTGGGTCACGTTGCCCGGTGAGGGCCGGGTTCGAGAGCTAGGAATGACCTGGGAGCACTACTTGGCTGCCCCGGCCCCGCCGGGGCATAGGATCGGCGATGTCGAGTGCCACACGGTCGCCGACATTGTGATCCAGACGTTTTGGGTAATTTCTCCTTTGCCGTCTACGTTGTGTTTTCTTCTTTGATTGGCAACCCTAGTGATTGTACTAATCCGTGTTTTCTTGTTTGATTGCAGACCTTCTACAGGTGTGCTGAGGGACAGGAGGAGGCCGCGGCTCGGGTTATCGACACCGAGTGCAGGCGCCTACTTCAAAACTTTCGGCACGAGGCTCGGACGCAGGCTGTTCGAGACTACTTCGCCTCGGCTGGTATTAGGAGGAAAAAAGGGAAGTGCCGCGTCAAGTATCTGAGTAAGGAGAAGTACATGAAGGTAATTACCTATTCTTAAGGCCTTGTACTTAGTTTCCTTGATTTGATTCGTAGGCATAGTGCTCAAATTTCTCTTGCTTAACTTAGGTGCCCCCGAGATGGTGTGCGGATAGGATGGACTGTTGGGAGGCGTTGGTGGAAGAGTGGTGCACTCCCGAATGGCGCTCCGTCCACGACACTGCAAAGAACAAGCGTGCCCAAATGAAAGGTGTCCCACACCATCTAGGCAGCGTCAACCTACGTCAGTTCGGGGAAAACTGGGTATGTGGTTTGCTTCATGATTCATGCAAATTCATTCTTCATGCTAGCTTGAGCCCTTAACTAACACTTTGTTCCTCTCTTTTAGGCGCGACACAACAAGGCTCCAGTGCCAGAGCTGTTCGACCTCTATGCCATGTCCAATACTGCCTCGTACAAGAAGGCCAAGGCATTCTCTGAGTCTGACCTCGATGATCCAGAGAAATTCACCAACCCCACCTCCCACCACAAGCTTGTGATGTACAGAGACCAGGGGAAGGCGAGGAAAGGGCAGGACTTTAACCCGAGCCAACCTCTTGATCCAGAGTTGGTGATGATATCTGGTGGCGGGAGGTCCCATGGCTCGTTAGCCATTGGGAATGGACTGATACGTTGTAGTAGCACTCTCCCGCAGATCAAGAAGCGCCAGACCAGCTCCGATCCTGAGATATTGCCTCGTGCACGGCCAGTGGAGCTCCAATTCAAGGTTAGTTATACGGAATCAGATACCTTTCCTCCATTACATTGTGTGTGCGGCCGTCGATTATTACAATGCTAACGAGTGGTGTTGCAGGCTGCTATTGAGGCAGAGAGAGCGAAGACCCAGGCTGCTATTGAGGAAGAGAGAGCGAACACGCAGGCGCTGCTAGCGGAGAGGGACCGACAGACGGCTAAGCTGTTGGAGGAGGAGAGGAACCGGAACATGATGGCTACCCGGGCCCTATACGAGATGTTCGCGGTAATTTTCTTTTGCATGTTAGCCAAATCATGCACGTAATGTTCCTTACATTAGTATCTAATATGACTGACTCGTCAAAACCAAATGTGCAGACCATGTGCGAGAAGACCGGCACGACTCCTCCGGCGATGCCAGACATTGTTTCGGCGGGCACGGTGAGTTTCATTTGAATGGTCATTAGTTACTAGTCTTCACGTTTGAGTTGCATCATGCTAACGATACATTGGAAATGATCTTTGGTGCAGCATAACTCGCGACAAGCATCGACCGATGCTTCTTCGTCTGCCACTGGCGCGACCGGTCCTACAGCTACACCTCCTTGATGACGGTAAGTTTTCCCAAGTGTTTAGCTTAACAAATGCATACTTAGCTTAAGAAATGACCTAGTCGTGTACCTTTGGTAGCCTTCCATACAGGGAAATGCCTCCTAGTGCTTCCACTGAGCCATGGTAGTTCGCTACTGCTCCGGAACACATGGATTGACCGGCATGTGTCCTTCTTTGCTCCTGTGTCTGTCCCTACGGGGAAATGTCACACGGTGTATCACCGAAGTCCTTGTAGCTTGCTACGACTTGGTTGCACTCGCTGATGACTGACACGTGCATTGCTGGGTCATGTATGCCTGTCCCTATACGTTTGTGCCACCTTGGTTCTATGACTAGTCATGTCGGCCCGGGTTCTCTGCCATATGGATACTAGCGACATAATCATATACTTAGCATTTTTCCCTCCAAAATGACTCAATATGCTTAGCTAGCTCAAAAATGACATAATAAGCTTAATTAGCTCAAAAATGACCTATTTAACCTAGGATAGCTCTAAAATGACCTATACTTAGCATTTATTCCTCCAAAATGACTTAATATGCTCCAAAATGACTTAATATGCTCCAAAATGACCTATGTAGCTCCAAAATGACTTAATACTGCCCAAAATTGACATTTCGCTCCAAATGACTTAATATGTGCTCCAAAATGACTTAATATGCTCCAAAATGACCTATTTAGCTCCAAAATGACTTAATATGAACCAAAATGCTTAATATGCTCCAAAATGACCTATTGTGCAGATTAAGTCATTTTGGAGCATATTAAGTCATTTTGGAGCATATTTAGCTCCAAAATGACCTATTAAGCTCCAAAATGACTTAATATGCTCCAAAATGAACCTATTTAGCTCCAAAATGACTTAATATGCTCCAAAATGCCTTAATATGCTCCAAAATGACCTATTTAGCTCCAAAATGACTTAATATGCTCCAAAATGACCTATTTAGCTCCAAAATGAGTTAATATGCTCCAAAATGACCTATACTTAGCTTATTTAGTTCATTTATGACATACTTAGCCTATTTAGGTCAAAAATGGCCTATTTAACTAGGTTAGCTCTAAAATGACATAAGTAAGCAAAAAGAAGAAGAAAAAGAAAGAGAAGAAAAATTCTTCTTCTTTTTCTTCTTCTTCTTCTTGTTCTTCTAACTTTCTTCTTTCCCATTTTGCAGATTTGTTTCAGATCACGGAAGCTTGCGTTGGAGTCTACTCTTCTCCTTGTCCTTCCTTTTTGTTTTGATTTTGTAGGATGAACAATTTGAAACTTGCTACGTATATATGTATGGATGGTGGCTATATTGTATATGGACCTTTTGCTTAATTGTTGGATATGTTGGACTTTTCATTTGGTGTATATATGTGTTGGATATGTTGGATGATCCATATGGCAGGGATATGTTGGCTATATGTACTTGCTGAAATATTTTGAAATGAATATATATATATATATATATATGTGAAATTGATTGAATTTAAGAAAAAACAGGGGCTATATAGCCATTTTGCCGTCTGCTAGCAGACGGCAAAGTTCTTTGCCGTCTGCTAGCAGACGGCAAATTGGCCACGTGGCAGCAGACTGTTCAACCTGGGCTGGCCTATTTGGCCTCTTTGCCATCTGCCAGCAGACGGCAAAGAAGCAAGGTCTTTGCCGTCTGCCAGC
This sequence comes from Thinopyrum elongatum, assembly GCA_011799875.1. NCBI lineage: Eukaryota > Viridiplantae > Streptophyta > Magnoliopsida > Poales > Poaceae > Thinopyrum > Thinopyrum elongatum. Next base: position 399,603,340 of record CM022300.1, read on the forward strand.
AGACGGTAAAGAAGCAAAGGTCTTTGCCATCTGCTGGCAGACGGCAAAGAAGCAAGGTCTTTGCCATCTACCAGCAGATGGCAAAGAAGCAAAGAGCGCCGTTAGCCCCCTAACGGGGCTGCTACCTTTTTTGTGCCGTCCACAAGCTTTGCCGTCTTCTAGCAGACGGCAAAGAACTTTCCTTCTTCGCCGTCCGCTAGCAAACGGCAAAGCGGCCTTTTCTGGCATCAGTTCAGCCAGAGTGTTTGCCGTCTGCTAGCGGACGGCAAAGCCTTTGCCGTCCGCCAAGCATGCCTTTGCCATCTGCTATGGCAGACGGCAAAGCAGCTGATTCCAGTAGTGATGATGGTTATAATACAGCAAATTTTCCCATTTTTCTCTATAGAGAAGGACCAACTTGGAAACTCGGGATGAGGTAAGCTGTGCTAATACCTCTTCTATCTTCAAGAATGCTTGGTGTAAGTATCGGAATTACCTGAAGAAAACATACTTCACTGGCAAAGAAACTCATCAAATTCCCTTACGTTCTCCCGAGACACATTTACGGGACGATGACTGGGAACGCCTTGTTCTATACTGGTCCCGAACCAAGAATGTGGTAAGGTCTACGAGCTCATTTTTTATTTTTAAGTACTATATGCCTGCGTCTTAATGTACTCTGTTCGTGTAGAACAAGTGCTTAAACCAAAAGAACAACTGTTCTCATTTAAGATTCCATTGCTATCGTGCATACTACTTTGCTCTTGTATCACTGTATTTACTCATACAAACTTATTTTTAAATTGAAGGATCCAATCGAAACTCCAATGGCACAACAGGTATGTTTAAGCATGTTTCTTTAATAGGTTTGCTCTTATAAATAGCTCTGTTGATTTCAATTTCAATTGTGTATATAGTTGACTTCTCATATCATGCACATTACTAGCATCACAACATATCCAATAGTGTTCTTATACATGTAGACCCGTGGTACCCATCTGAAATCTTGTTGTGCCGTGTAGTTTCCCATGCTTTGTATTCTTTCAATGCTGCTTTGTCTTGAACTGATATGATTTGAACCGTGTCTCTGTCTATTTTGATTTGGCAAGACAATGCAGTGACCATAGGATATAGATATATGTTTGTTTGATGCTTTTATTATGTACTACTTGGCAATAGAAGACTTGGTAGTTTAATCATGTCCACCTTACTAATGAACTAGTTCACCGAAATGAGTTTCATATACTACATGCTAAACCTGTTATGTGTCTGCTTGTTTCTTCTTTTAGAATGCTGACATAATATTGGGGAAGAGTACCTAATTAAGCAATGGTAAAGGAAGTAATGCAGATAAGGTTCAGGATAGTGGGACATCCTTGTTGGTCTCCAACAAAGCTGATAAAACAGCTAAGGAAAACTATCTTGAAGACAGTGAGACAACCCCAAAAGTCATGTCTTTGTGTAGTGTTCGAGTTACTGGCCACTACCGCTAGCACAAGCTATTCGAACTCACTGTCTGAATCAGTTCGGTTTCTTGAGTCTCAACTACAAGCTGAAAGACATCGATCAGCTGTGCTGCGAAAAGAAGCCGAAGGACTGCGGAAGTCCTTGGAGAATTCCGATGCATACTTTCTGGTGCAAAAGCAAGCGTTGGAGGATTTTAGCGTGAAACAGGAGAAAGCTAATAAGCTTGCTAAGCTTATTGCCAGCATGGTGGATACCAAGGATAACGTTTCTTGAGCTCTTCTGAAGTTGTTTCAGTTATGGACTTGTTTTGCTGCCGCGTTTATTTGCACTGGTGGCCAATTTAGACGGCCACTGTATGTAATATGCTGCTTTGTTCCCTATATTTGCACTAGTGGTGAACTTTGATGCCCAGTGGATGTAATATGTGTAATAGCCGTAATAGCCTAGCGTTAGTTGCTTGCTTATTTATTTCCTTATTGTCTTGTTTAGTTGTTTGCTTTTAGTCACTGCAATTCTTTTTCCGTGTTTTTCTAGTGGCCACAATAACCTATTTTTATAACTAGGCCACAATAACCATGGCAACACATGGACTATTGTAACCATGGTCCTGCTACCTGTTGGAATGACCATGGGCCTCCTACGGGCCGTAGGACCCATGGGCCTTCTACGGGCCATAGGATCCATGGGCCTTCTACGGACCGTGTAATAAATGGGCCTTCTACGGGCCGTATAATCGTTTGGCCAAACATGGGCCGTACTATTCATGGACCAATAACGGTTCGCAAAATGGGCCATAAATGGGCTATAATGGAAATCGTCTGTTTATGGAGCTACCATAACGGGTCGTTAATAGGCCGTATTTGATGATGCTATGAACACAGCCCAACGGGTTAACTGGCCACAAACGGGCTGACTACAACCACGGGCTGAATTTGGCCCACAAGCGGAATAGGCCAGTAACGGACCGTAAGTAATGAATTCTGGAAAGGAGCCCAAGCATAAATGGGCCCTTAGAAGGCCAAAAGTTAAGACGGGCTGGAAACGGCCTACAGAACAATGGGCCGTTAATGGGTATAAAGCGATACACTGTTCATTATGGGCCAGTTTCACCTCAGGCCTTTAATGGGCCCAGAGTTACAAAGGGCCTCGTATGGGCCAAAAGACGTCATGGGCCAGAAATTACAATGGGCTGGAATCATATAGGACGGCCCAGATGACGCTACTAGGCTTAATTCGGATAGGCCGTAACGGGCCGTGAGTTAGCGGGTTGTAAATGGGCTATATGTGAACAAGCCGTTAACAGGCTTTCCATGGGCCGGCCCGCTACCATTTGACCAAGTCAAACAGGCCGGCCTTTTCACCGGAATGGGCCTTTGTTGGGCCGTGCCACATGTCGATGTATCATAGGCTTCTCCGGTCCAATGAGTGGATGACATTTGTCCCAACGGTGAGCCGACACGTGGTTCCTCTGGCCATTGAGAATTTTACACGTGGAAAATCCCCATTAGTCTAGGCTGTTAACGGGTTATCGGATTCAAACCGGAACCCGATAGCTTAACGGCAACCCGTTACGGTGGATGCCATGTGTCGGTTTCCCTTGACGAAAGCACTTCCATGACGCGCCATTTATCATCATGGAAGTGTGTTCCATGATGATAATTTTGGTATTGTCATGGAACACTTCTACGACAGCACAGGTATGACTATCTTGATTCTGTCATAAAATCATCATGGATGTACATGCATGACAGAAAACGTGACCTACTGTGACAAACACGTATCATCACGGAAGTGTATTTTTTCTGTATTGTTATAGACATAATTATAATCGTAGGCCTTTTCCTGGAAAATACCTCTAATAATTATGGTAATCCTTCTTACAATAATAATAGGAACACCTCTGATCTTGATAATAATATTAAAGAATTTATCAATGCTCAAAAAGTTTTCAATGCTACGATAGAAGAAAAGTTGAATCAGATTGATGATATGTCAAGAAGCATTGATAGAATTTCTCATGATGTAGAAAATCTCAAGTTGAAAATTTTTGTACCCAAGGTTGATGAATATATTAAATCTTTATATGTTTCTATGGATGAAAGTAAGAAAAGAACCGCTATGCTTAGAGCTAAACGAGAATTTTTATAAAGAGCGTTTTCTAGTGATTGTTTTCATAAAAGTGATGAAGATCTAAAAATGATTGGTGTTTCTTCTATTGATTCCTTGTTTAGTAAAATTAAAATTGATGATAAAGCGACTGAAGAAGAGTCAACTTTAGTTAGAAGACGTCCCGATAATTCGGAGGTTGAAAATCTTGATGAAAAAATTGATAAAAGTGGGTTTGGAGAGGTCAAAACTTTAACTAGTGATGTGCCCACTCTTTTGGATTACAAAGACTTTAATTATGATAATTGCTCTTTGATTGATTGTATTTCTTTGTTGCAATCCATGATTAATTCACCTCATGCTTATGAACAAAATAAAGCTTTTACTAAACATATCGTTGATGCCATGATGAAAGCTTTGGAAGAAAAGTTGGAATTAGAGATTTTAATTCCTAGAAAATTACATGATGAATGGGAACCTACTATCAAAGTCAATATTAAAAATTATGAATGTTTTGCTTTATGTGATTTGGGTGCTAGTGTTTCCACTATTCTGAAATCTTTATGTGATGTGCTTGGTCTTACCGATATTGAAGAATGTTCCCTTAATTTGCACTTGGCAGATTCTACTATTAAAAAGCCTTTGCGAAGAATTAATGATGTTCTTATTCTTGCAAATAGGAATTATGTGCCCATAGATTTTATTGTTCTTGATATTGATTGCAATCCGTCTTGTCCAATTATACTTGGTAGACCGTTCTTACGTACTATTGGTGCCGTGATTGATATGAAAGAAGGCAATATTAAATTTCAATTTCCACTAAGAAAGAGTATGGAATGATTCCCAAGAACAAGAATTAAGCCACCATGTGAATCAATCATGAGGGCATACTATGGATCTAAGACTAAAGATGACAATACTTGAATCTTTGCATTATGCCTAGATAGGGGCATAAAACGATAGCGCTTGTTGGGAGGCAACCCAATGAATAAAATTTAGTTTTGCCTTTTTGTTTCTGTTCTTCGGTGTTTGCACGATTATGCCTCTGTTATGATTGTGTTTTTTATGTTTTAATTAGTGTTTGTGCCAAGTAAAGCCTTTGGGATAGCTTTGGTGATAGTTGATTTGATCCTGTTGAAAAACAGAAACTTTTGCATCCAGTAACATAATTGTCTAAATTCACAGAAGCGGGGAAAAATTCTGAATTGTTTTCACAAGATTGATATACGCATTGCATCTGTTGTCCTAATATTTCAGAATTTTTTATTTACAGAAGTATGAGAACAATTCGCATCTTTACAGCCTGTTCTGTTTTTGACAGATCCTGTTTTCTTTGCATTGTGTGCTTATTTTGATGAATCTATGGATTGTATCAGGGGTATAAGCCATGGAAAAGTTAGAATACAGTAGATATAATGCAATAACAAATTTTGAATGGGTTTTCTACAGTACTTAAACTAAAGATTGGTTTTCTTATACTAACGGATCTCACGAAGGTTTTGTTTAGTTTTGTGTGATTCAATTTTTCATGTTTTTGGTGAGATCACGATGGATGAAGGAATAAGGAGTAAGAAAAGCCTAAGCTTGGGGATGCCCAATGGCACCCCAAGTTAATATTCAAGGAGATCCAAGCAACTAAGCTTGGGGATGCCCCGGAAGGCATCCCCTCTTTCTTCTAACGACCATCGGTATTTTACTTGGAGCTATATTTTTATTCGTCACATATCATGAGTTTTGCTTGGAGAGTCTTGTACTATGTGAGTCTTTGCTTGTTTTGCTTTTTAGTTTGTCACAAGTATCCTTGCTGGACACACCTATTTGAGCAAGCCAAAATTATGCTATGATTTGTTAGAATTGCTCTATATGCTTCACTTAAATTTTTTGAGCTATGGAATTACTCTAGTGCTTCACTTATATCTTTTTGAGCACGGTGCGCATTAATATTTTTGAAGGAATGCTCTCATGCTTTACTTAGATTTGTTTGAGAGTTAGTAAATTTTTGAAGAAATTCTCTCATGCTTCACTTATATTATTTTGAGAGACAAATTTTTTTATGCTCATATTCTTCACTTAGATTTGTTTGAGCTTGTCAAAAGCAATTGCAATATATGAAACTAGTCCCAAAGTGACAGATATTCAAGAGGGATATAATAAAAACTTTCATGAAGATCATTGGACAAAATAAACTTGATCCTTTGTAATAGTTTTGAGATATGATGATAGTGATATGTGAGTCATGTTGGTGAGTAATTATGCTTTAGTAAGAATATAGGTGTTAAGGTTTATGATTCCCTATGCAAGCATGAAAGTTAATAGTTATGCAATGAAATTACATCCTACTTGTGGTGCATTATTCGGTGTTAGTTATGCTTAATGCTCGCTTATGTGATTTTTCGTTTCTTGGTTGGTCGCTTCTCAATCTTTTTGCTAGCCTTCACTTGTACTAAGTATAAATACTACTTGTGCATCCAAAATCTTTAAACCCAGTTTTGCCATATGAGTCCATCATACCTACCTATATGCGGTATTCCCGTGCCGTTCTAAGCAAATTTGTATGTGCCATAGATCTCTAACTTTCAAAATAAATTTCCTTTTTGTGTGCCCGTACCGCTCATGAAGCGGCAGGGGGTGGCCAATATTTTCCATGCTAGATGTGTTATTCTCAAGATGAGTGTTTATTCACTTGTCATTGCACGAGAGTGCAGCGGTAATAGGGATGCCCAGCCCCGAAATGAAAAAGAAGTTTACTTTATGTTGTCAAATAATAAATTCCTTGGAAAGTGTTGGTATGGAGGGCACCGGTGGATACGGCTAGCCATGGAATGTGAAAGAATGGTGGAAAAAGGAATAAACTTTATTTCTTGTTTGGGAACCGCCTATGATATATCTAGCATGGAAAGTGTTGGGAATTACTCGGTCATTTTCGTTGACGGGAAAAGTATGCCTCTCAAAAAAAATTATCTCTCAATTTAAGCTTTGAGCTCTGGCACCTCTACAAAATCCTACTTCCCTCTGCGAAGGGCCTATCTATTTACTTTATGCAATTTTTATTTTTATTTGAGTCTCCATCTTCTCTTATAAAGCACCAACTAAGGGGAACTATGATCATACTTGAGCATTGGATGTAGCTAATATGCGAGTGTGTTTCATGAATGGATCAATGATTGAGCATGATGGGCTAGGGATAACTTTCTTTAGTGTTGATATTTTGAAAGACATGGTTGCTTGTTGATATGCTTGAGTATTGAAATCTTCATGTCAAAACTAGACTATTGCTTTGAACCATATAAAAGTCCAAATGTCCATGCTACAAAAGAAAATAATATGTGATGAACATGTTAGGCAGCATTTCCACATCAAAAATTCTGTTTTTATCATTTACCTACTCCAGGACGAGTAGGAATTAAGCTTGGGGATGCTGATACGTCTCCAACATATCTATAATTTTTGCTTGTTCCATGCTATTATATTATCATTCTAGGATGTTTTACAATCATTTTATAGCAACTTTATATCATTTTTTGGGACTAACCTATTGGCATAGTGCCCAGTGCCAGTTGTTGTTTTTTGCTTTTTTTTTACTTCGCAGAATATCAGTACCAAATGGAGTCCAAACGCAGCGAAACTTTTTGGAGAATTTTTATGGACCAGAAGGAACAACTTGTGTCAAAGAAGTACCAGAGGGGTGCCTCGAGGGGAGCACAACCCACCTGGGTGGGCCTGGGGGCCCAGGCACGCCCTGGTTGGGTTGTGGCCACCTTGGTGGCCTCCCGCACCGCCTCTTTGCCCTATAAATACCCAAATATTCCAAAAACCCAAGGGGAGTCGACGAAACACAATTCCAGCCGCCGCAAGTTCCAGAACCACGAGATCCAATCTAGACACCATCACGGAGGGGTTCATCATCCTCATTGGTGCCTCTTCGATGATGTGTGAGTAGTGCATTTTAGACCTATGGGTCCGTAGGCAGTAGCTAGATGGCTTCTTCTGTCTTTTTGATTCTCAATACAATGGTCTCTTGGAGATCTATTTGATGTAACTCTTTTTGCGGTGTGTTTTTTGGGATCCGATGAACTTTGAGTTTATGATCAGATCTATATCCATGAAAGTTATTTGAGTTCTTTGATCTATTTTATGCATGATTACTTATAGCCTCGTATTTCTTCTTCGAATCTTTGGTTTAGTTAGGCCAACTAGATCAATTTTTTTTGTCATGGGAAGAGGTGCTTTGTGATGGGTTCGATCGTGCGGTGTTCTTTCCTAGTGACAGAAGGGGCAGCAAGGCATGCATGTATCATTGCTATTAAGGATAACAAGATGGGGACTATTCCTACATGAATAGATCTCGTCTACATCATGTCATCGTTCTTATTGCATTACACCGTTTTTCCATGAACTTAATACACTAGATGCATGCTGGATAGCGGTCTATGTGTGGAGTAATAGTAGTAGATGCAGGCCGGAGTCGGTCTACTAATCTTGGACGTGATGCCTATATAATGATCATTGCCTGGATATCGTCAAAATTATTCGATCTTCTACCAATTGCCCAAAAGTAAAACAGTAAAAAATTTACCCACCGTATGCTATTTTCTTGAGAGAAGCCACTAGTGAAATCTACGGCCCCCGGGTCTATTCTTTATCATATTTCCTTTGAGATCTATTTTTATTCGCTTTTATCTTCAGATCTATTATACCAAAAACCCAAAAATACCTTGCTGCACTTTTTTGCTATTTATTTTATTTCGCGTTTTATCGAGAGCTATCTATCCAATCTATACAATTTTTATCCCGTCAACTTGACAATTTCTGGCATCGTTACCCGTAGAGGGATTGACAACCCCTCCTAATCGTTGGGTTGCAAGTATTTGTTCTTTGTGTGCAGGTACCGTTTACATAGTGTTGATTGGTTCTCCTACTGGATTGATACCTAGGTTTCATAACTGAGGGAAATGCCTACCGTAGATGTGCTGCATCATCCCTTCCTCTTTCGGGAAATACCGATGTAGTTCAAGCGACATCAATCATCCACATTGCATGGCGTGCCTGAGCCAACCCACGGTCGTTCTGGATGTGTCTAGGAGAGCCAGAGCCAGCGCAGCCGGAGCGCGCGCGCGAACTTCTCCAGGCCGTGGATGCCAAGGCTACCGCAGGACTCCGATGCAGTGACCGTGCTCCATGCGACCTTGCATTTGCCTCCCGTCACCTCTTCGTCCTGTGTCCATACCGCCTGGCTTTGTCTACCTCTTTTGAAAAACTTCTTTGGCACCCTAAGCACTGTGAGCGCGAATGTCGGCATGGTGGAGAGGATGCAGCGGACTAAAACCCTACGGCTGGCGATATGCATCAGTCTACCCTTCCAACCAGCTAGGCGCGCTATTGGATCCTATCTAGGATGAACTGTAGATGGACTAAACGAACCCTACCGGTAGTGATGGGGAGGCCTAGGTATGAAATGGGCAGTGACACTATGATACCACCAAAATTATGCAGGACGATGTTGAGGTCAAGGTCGCCGCAGCAGATCGGAACCGCCGAGGACTTGGCCAGGTTGACATGCAGGCCCGTGGCCTTGCCGAAGAGATGAAGAATTCTAAGGAGTGCATTGATCTCCGTCCTTGTGGGGTTGATGAAGATCACAGCATCGTCTGCATACAGACTTGTGCGCATGCGCGCGGCCGTCCCATGCAGCGGAGAAAGTTGCCCGAACAGAGTTGCCGCCTCCAACACGCGATGCAGGGGATCGACGCAGAGGATGAATAACAGCGGAGAGAGGAGGTCTCCTTGCCGTAGTCCTCGCCGGTGAGTAATACTGGCGCCCTAAGTGCCATTCAGGAGGCAAGACGATGATGGTGTCGAGAGCAGGAGTGTGATCCAGTCCGGCCAGCGTAGTGGGAAGCCCATTCTTTGGAGAAGCTCGAAGATATACTCCTAGGAGATGCTATCGAACGCCTTGGCAATACCCAGCTTCAGGAGGAGTGCAGGCGTCTTGCGGCGATGTAGAGCTCTAACTACGTTTTGTGCATAGAGGAAACTGTGGTGGATGCACTTTGATCGCTGGAATGCAGTTTGCACAGGGGAGATCAGCGTGTTGATGACTGAGGCAAGCCTCATGGACAGGACCTTGGCGATCGGTTTTGCAATGGAGTGTATAAGGCTGATCGGCCAGAAATCAGCCATGCACGTGGCCCCGTCCTTCTTCGGCAGAAAAGCGATCATGGTGGAGTTGAGATCAGAAAGTTGCCTGCAGCTAAGTTGTAGAAGTGATTGAAGACCACCATGACATCCTGCTTAATGATGCACCAGCGGGATCTGTAGAGAACTCCAGTGAAACCGTCCGGCCCTGGTACCTTATCACTGGGGGAAGCCATAATCACCGCCCACACTTCAGGTTCAGTGAACGGGTTGTCGAGGCCGACGTTCTAAACCGACGGCAGCTGGATGGAGTCCCAGTTGATCGAGCAGCTGCGGGCTCGCCTTGTGCCCAGCAGATGAACAAAGTGAGTGTGCACGATGGCAGCTTTATCATCGTGTGCAGTAGCCGTCCCGGCATCGGATTGCAGTGAGTATATGTAGTTTCTGCACCTTCTGGAGTTGATCTTTGCTTGGAAGAAAGCAGTCCTGGAGTCTCCGGCGCAAAGCCAGAAGACCCTAGAAGCCTGACGTTTGCGTGCACGCTTGATTGAAGCCAGGCCCACAATCCGTTGCTTGAGCTGCTTGCGATGGCAGAATTCCGCGGGTGAGAGGCTACGCTTCTCCTGGGCGATATCCAGTGTGAGCACCACTCTGTAGCTAGATGGAGCTGCACCTTTGCGTCACTGAACAGGAACCGTGCCCAAATCTTCAGATCAAAAGCAGTCCGCTTCAATTTGAGCTTAAGCCTCGCGAAGGGGCAGCTGGGCGCTACTAGCTGCTACCAGGCTCGCTCCACTGTTTCCTTGAAGCGCGGGAAACGGGGCCAGAATGATTCAAATTTAAACATGGCCCTCCGCGGCGGCGCGGTGGTGTCAGCTAGCAGCAGCGGGCAATGGTCGCAGCAGGCGGTCGAGGCAGCCATCAGCATGAGAGAGGGGAAGAGGCTCTCCCGTTCCACATTACAGAAGATCTTGTCAATGCTTACGAAAGTCAGATCCTCCCGCTCATTTGACCAGGTGAAATGCCTGTTTTTGCACTTGATCTCCTTCTGGCCTGCGGTGTCAATTGCCCTTCTGAACATGCCCATGATGCGGCGGTTTAGGGAGATTGCTCTTGTCCCTTGCTTCATAGATGATGTTGAAATCACCAGCAATTATCCACGGCTCGCCCTGGGGCAGGGCAACATGGATCAGCTCCGCCAGGAAGGCGTCTTTGCGCACGTCGTCGACTGGGTCGTACACTATCGTCAGCCAGAATGAGGAAGAGCTCTACAGGATAGTGGCCTTAGTTGTGATCGAGAAGCAGCCCATGGCATGTGTATTTAGCTACACGGCACCCTTATCACAGAGGATCGTTGCGCCCCCTCGCAACCGTCCAGCCAGTTGCCTCCCAATTCACGCACAATGCTGGGCGACCAGGACTCCAGCTTCGTCTCTTGCAGGCAGAGGATTGGAGTTCTATGAGATGTAGCTAACCCCCGCTCAAGGCCTTGTTTGTGAATTTGGATTCCGTTAAGGCGTTAACCTGGTCTTTGACTATAAGTAAATGCTTGGAAAGCAATCCATGTATGCACAGATGTGGGTCGTCAGACAGAAGAGCAGCTCGTCTTAGTGGAGTAGTATACTCATTTGCTGCATCAAGATTTTGCTGGATCATGAGCACGCACCAACCAACCAATGTATTCAACTCAATGTTTTTTCTCGGCCAAATTCACTGTTTTGACCCTTTTGGCGTCTTTTAGCCCGATCTGACCCCATCCGGGAAAAAAATTCGGATCTGACCCTTTTCCTACCGCCACCCAAGCTGGCGGTAGGCTAGAACATGCTACCGCCATAGCCTGTGGCGGTAGGGACCGGGTCAACGTAGACGGTGCCGTCCACCGCGCTGACGTTGATAAGTGCCTACCACCATAGACTCTGGCGGTAGGCTGTGGTTCCCTACCGCCAGAGCCAGTGGCGGTAGGGTGCTGAGTGCTCAAAACCAGTGGCTCATTGCTTGAGTGGGCCCCACAAGCCACCCATTCGCCCCCAAATCCTTTCTTCCTCCGAGCTTAGCCCCTCTCCCCCCTCTCTCGCCCATCCTAGGCTCCATCAAATTCATCTCCATTGCTTGAGTTTTCTCCGGTGGATTGAGGCCATTTTCATCACTCAAGTTACCTCACTCACTCTTTTCTTTTTGGTTGGTTGGAATCATCTTATTTGATGGCATTGATTACTTTTATGCAAACCCTAGTTGTGTTCATTTTTGTATGAAACCAATGGATTTGATGGATGCTAGATTTAGATCTAGCACTGGTACAGCGAGGTGCTATACAAACGGTTTTTAACCCCTTTCCGCGACGACATTTTGAACCATCGCCAAGTGAGTGTGGGCGCCGGGGGGTCCTTCCCACACGACCCAAAAACCGTCGGGGATAGGCCCTCCGGTCACACACACTGGGCAAAATGAGCTCGTGTGCGATGGGCGAGCGATCATACGGTTATACGTATAGTTGTGTTAAAAAAATACAATTATACATGCCCAATCGTTTCCGGTCGTAAGTACACCCCACAGAGTCAGTCCCAGACAAACGTTTATGTTCGTATGTACATTCCACACAGTCAATCAAAGGAATACGTTTCTGTTCATATGTACATCCCACATAGTCAATCCAAGAAGTACGTTTCCGTTCGTATGTACATCCCACACACTCAATCCAGGGAAAACATTTCCGTTCATGCGTACATCGCACACAATTTTCCCCATTAAATCATTTGTGATAGCGTTGCCATTGCAGACGATATTAACAATTTCACCGTTTGCATTATTGAATGCATCACACACGGTGCGTAGAAAAAACTATGTGGCATAGGCTGTCCATCATACACACTTTTTATGTGGTAAACGTTTGCGCATGGTGGCATAACGCAAACGGTTTTCAAGAGGAAGTCGTGTGTGATTGTTCATTGGTCCAACATGCTTTGTTCCTAGAAATTGTGTGCGTTTTCTGAGGTCATTGCCCACGGTGTTTTCTCAATAACCGTTTGCAAGAGAAAACCCCAATTAGCAGGCTAATTAGCCTATTATTAATAATTCATTTATTAATCTAATTGACATTTCATATTAAGCACACAATATATTTCATTTTCATATTAAGGAAGCATGATTTCATAATTGAAATACATCAGAGTACAACATCATATAGCTTCAGCACTCAGCTACCCCATTACACAACTGCACCAACACCAAGTTTCACATGCAACATCTATAACCTTTCGAAATTAGCATCATAGATGGTACATAGACGGATGAATCTCATCTGGAAAACTGTTGAAGCGGAAAGTGAATATTGAGCCTTCATTGATGTTGAAGGTCTTTGCAACTTTAGGCCAGTGCCTGTGGATGATTGACCGTCCATCCTTCGTCCTCTTCAGGAAGACTTCAATATTGAACCGTGGGTGTTGTATGAATTACCTTCCTCACCTCCTGACCATACAGGTGGTTTGAGAGGTAATCATCAGTGAACTGCTTTGGAAAGGCCTGAAAACAAGCATATGCATAAATACCTTCTCTAGATTTGAAATGGTGCAAAGGAATAAAAAAGACAAGGTATAACAGTTAGTACCATCCTGTAGTGAACTGATCTCTTCTTCATTGTGCAGTCAAAGATCTTGTTGTTTTTTGTCGCTAACACTGGTACAGCGAGATGCTATACAAACAGTTTTTAAACCCTTTCCACGACGGCGTTTTGAACCGTCGCCTAGTGAGTGACTGCGATAGGGGGTCCTTCCCACACGACCCAGAAACTGTCAGGGATAGGCCCTCCGGTCACACACACTCGGCTAAGTGAGGTCGTGTGCGACGGGCGAGCGATCAAATACGGTTATACGTATAGTTGTGCTAAAAAAACACAATTATACAGGCCAAATCGTTTCCGGTCGTAAGTACATCCCACACAGTCAGTCCTAGCTAAACGTTTCCATTCGTATGTACATTCCACACAGTCAATCCAAGGAATATGTTTCTGTTAGTATGTACATCCCACACAGTTAATCCAATAAGTACGTTTCCGTTCGTATAAACATCCCACACAGTCACTCCAAGGAAAACATTTCCGTTCGCAGGTACATCACAAACAATTTTCCCCATTAAATCATTTGTGATAGCGTTGCCATTGCACACGTTATTAACAATTTTATCGTTTGTGTTATTGAATGCATCACACATGGTGCGTAGAAGAAACTGTGTGGCAAAGGCTGTCCATCACACACACTTTTTATGTGGTAAACGTTTGCGCAAGGTGGCCTAACGCAAACAGTTTTCAAGAGGATGTCGCGTGTGATTGTTCATTGATCCAACACGGTTTATTCCTAGAAACTGTGTGCGTTGACTGAGGTCATCGCCCACGGTGTTTTCTCAATAACTGTTTGCAATAGAAAAACCCAATTAGCAAGCTAATTGGCCATTGGCAGGCTAATTGTCCTATTATTAATATTCCATTTATTAATCTAATTGACATTTCATATTAAGCACACAATATATTTCATTTTCATATTAAGGAAGCAGGATTTCATAATTGAAATACATCAGAGTACAACATCATATAGCTTTAGCACTCAGCTACCCCATTACACAACTGCACCAGCACCAAGTTTCACATGCAACATCTATAACCTTTCGAAATTAGCATCATAGACGGTACATAGACAGATAGATCTCATCTGGAAAATTGCTGAAGTGGAAGGCGAATATTGAGCCTTCATTGATGTTGAAGGTCTTTGCAACTTTAGGCCAGTGCCTGTGGATGATTGACCGTCCATCCTTCGTCCTCTTCAGGAACACTTCAATATTGAACTGTGGGTGTTGTATGAATACCTTCCTTGCCTCCTGACCATACAGGTGGTTTGAGAGGTAATCATTAGTGAACTGCTTTGGAAAGGCCTAGAAACAAGGATGTGCATAAATATCTTCTCTATATTGGAAATGGGGTAAAGGAATAAAAAAGGCAAGGTATAATAGTTAGTACCATCCTGTAGTGAACTGATGTCTTCTTCATTGCGCAGACAAAGATCTTGTTGTTTTTTGTCGCTAATTTCTTTAACCTAACAATCTTTCTGAGTTTCTTGACTTGACTGATATTCATGGACAACTCATTTCCTCATATGCAAAAAGGGTCAAACAGTGGGTCAAAACCTCTGACAGCAGGACCTACATGTGCAAGACCAAATTGTTAAAAACCTAAATATTAGAATGGTTCCTGCAATTGCACAATAATGTGCTATTAGACAAAGGATCATGCATGTGCAAACCTCGATTGTAAACCTCAGTGCTTCCCATTATTTCCCTGCAACACATATAAGGTAGTTAGTGATCAGGTTAAGTGAGGGTTGGCATGCTATCAGTAAAATATGTTGATGAAAAATAAGCACATTGCAGATTCATCAGATTAATTCATGACACATGGAAAACCAATTTATCCAAACCAAGCATGATTAAGAATTAGGAAATATAGCAATTGTATATGTTTCTCATGTATTAAGTGCAGCCAAATTTGATTTATTCCTCACATGCACAACAATACAAAATTCTACCCACGACAATTGGACATCGCATTGCAGAATTGAACCAAGCAGTTAACTAAACACCACAACAAATGAACCAAACATTAACTCAGCACCACATTGCACAATATAACATACTCCTAATAGAAGATCAGACAGTTAACCAAACCAAGCATGCTTAACAACTTGGAAATATAGCAATTGTATTTGTTTCTCATGTATTTAGTACAACCAAATTCGATTTATTTCTCACATGGTATACAATAATAGAATGCACCCACAACAATTGAACATCACATTGCAGAATTGAACCAAACAGTTAACTAAACACCACAACAAATGAACCAAACGTTAAATGAGCACCACATTGCACAATGTATAACATACTAGAAGATCAGACAGTTAACCAAACCAAGCATGCTTGACAACTTGGAAATATAGCAATTATATTTGTTTCTCATGTATTTTGTAAAGATAAATTCGATTTATTTCTCACATGGAAGAGAATACAAAATTGCACCCTGAAGAATTGAACATCACATTTGCAGAATTGAACCAAATAGTTAACTGAAGACGACAACTAATTAACCAAACAGTTAATAAGTGAGCACCACATTACACGACATATAGAACATATACACTAGAGCAACAGATTGCATGGTAAAAGTAGATAGGACAATTCACTAGAATTTGTTAAGGAAAGGCAGGAGCAGCACATGCAACGGGTAAACCGAGCATGCTTAACCGGCGTAGCTAGCAAACTGAACATAGGTCCTTTTAGTGAGCTAATAAGACATGCTGCTCCCCATCGTCGGAGATATTGATGATGATTCGCTCATTGGACATGGAAGAGGGTGAGGCCTCCACATCGTGGGTGCCCTCGTCGTAGTGGTGAGTTGCTTGAGCCGCTCCAGGCACCAACCTGCTGCCTCTCGAGTTGAGGTAAGCACGGGCACGCTGAGAAAACACCTCGTAGTCTTCGTTGAAGGCACGGACGATGGCCTCGAGGAAACGCCACGAACTATCGTTTAAAGCAGCCAACCACGTCGCGGTGTCGGCGCGCGAGGTGTCGACGGTGGCCTCGACGGTGAGGTGCTCCTCCAAGATCTGGGGGTCGGCACGAATGGCAGCCATCGTGACCTCATCCGCGCGTGCGGCCGTGATTTGCTTCTCCACTGCCAAATGCTCCTTGAGCTCCTGGATATACTACGTGCACCATGGCTTAGGGCGACGCTTATTTGGGGGAGGGGTCGGTGATTTGGGTGGAAGGTGTCGCGGCGGTGGTCGGGGCATGTGGGATGTGGAAGGAGGAGGAGGATGGGGGTCGGGTGTGGATTACCTGCCTGGATCGACGAGGCCGAGCAGTGTGAAGGAGGGTCGCCGGCGAGGAGGCGGCGCTACAAGCAAGGAGTGAAGGTTTCAACTTGGAAAGGATGGCGGAAACAGGGGAAATGTGGCTTTTGGTAACTGGGAGGGGCGGGGAGGTAGATATTTCCGTGGAAGCCAAAATTTTTGAATCGGTGCAGCAAAAAAACTAGCGCGCAAAGTGTCATCAGACACGGTCCCTTATTCAGCACTGCGACGATATGTGAACATCACAAACGATTCATTTAGCTTAACCCGTGTGTGATGAGTTTCAACGTAAAAATTTTTGGTTCGAATTTCCCTGGTTACAGTGGTCATCCACGTCATTGCATAATTTGGGTACACAAAGGAGACTACAGCACACCCACACTTCTTAATCGAGCAAGTTTAGCAATTAAACAGAGCTAGCTAACCTAAACATTACTCTAACAAATTAAAGACCGGCGCTATTAATTAAACAAAACAAAGAGTACTACTACGACTGGTGCTCGTCGATCTCCGCCGCCTCCTCCATGTCCAGCTCGCGCCCGATGATCTCCTGGGGAAGGGGCTCCATGGCATCCATCGCACCATACTCGGCAAGCATCTCGCCATTCGCGTCCGTCATCTCTCTGGAAAAGGGTGCCATGAGCTGGGCGTGGGTGGCCGCGATCTGGGCTTGGACAGGCTCCGTCGTGGCAAGGTATGCCGTGGAGGAATGGATGGCTGCTCGAACGCTCTCGGCGATTGCCAACTCTTCTATCGTGGGTTGCCGACCGTTGTTGGAGAAGCTTCGTTCGATTTGTGCGGTGGCCGCCACGAGCTAGGCGAGGGCGGCCTCCATCCGAGCTAACGCCGTCGCTGCGGAACGGACAGCTGATGTGCCGCTCTCGCCAGTTGCTATCCCCGAGGCAGATGTTGCTGCCGCTACATGAGAAGCAACAATGGCCGTTTGGGCTGCCTTAGCCGCCCGGTCGTAGATTGCGGCCGCGCTCATGCAGCTTGTTAGCATGCGCATTGCGGCTGCGGCCGCGCTCTCGCCGGAGTGGGCCGCTGAAGTTGCCCTCACGACGCGGGTCCACGTCCCCATCTTTCACCGGCGACGATTGAATAGTGAAATGATATTTGGAGAGCGAGCTAGTGTGCTTGACACGTCGGCGGTGGACTGTAGCCGACACACCTTCTCGCGTAAGCCATAGGCGTACTATATTCCGACGGTGCTCCAAGATATTTTGTACTGCATCTCACATGGTTCGTGATAATAAACTGTGTGCGATCTACTTGATTTTTCATCTTGATTTGAATTACATAATGGGGTCACAGCGGCAAAGGAGGGTGTTTGAATTGCTAGAACTTTTATCTGTAGTGAACATGCAACTATAGGTGTGTCGTCAAAAAATTGGAATTATTCAGGGTTCGCTTGGACATTTTTATACATTAACTTGGTTTTCTAGCCATTTCAGGCACACAATTCAAAATTAAACTACATGCACATGCTCTGGTGCACCAAAATGGGTTGTAAAATCATATATGTCTCCATGGGTTTATGCTTATGTCCCATGCAAGAAATGGGGATGAATTTCGAACACCACTGCACCGTGGATCTCCGGCAAACATTGAGGTACTTGCTTTTGTAATTCTAGTAAATCCAAAACCCGTCTGAAATTCATGAACCTTGGCATGCTATCATGTAATGGCATCAACATGCAGGGGTAAAAAATATTGTCCCATTTGGGGCAGGTTATGGTATGAGCTTCTCACAAGAAGCCTCATGGTTCCGTTAGGGAAATGTGTCACCTTTGTGGACAAAACGATATTCGTCGCCTCTTCTTGCTTTCAATTTTTTTTCTGGTGTCAACATAGAACAACAGGAGTGTCATGTTAAATTTTGGAGTTTTTCGGGGATCATTTGGACATTTTTATACGTTAACTGAGTTTTCTAGGCATTTATGTGCATAATTCAAAATTGAACTGCATGCACATGCTCCAGTGCATAAAAACGGGTTAAAAAATCAAATGTGTGTCCTTGGTTGCAAGCTTAGGTCACATGCAAGAAATGAGAATGAATGTCAAACACCTTGACACTGTCGCTCGGCCGCTAACATTGAGATACATGGTTTTAAAATTCTAGTAAATCAAAAAATCGTCTGAAATTCATGAAACTTGACATGATATCATGGAACGACATCGACATGCCGTGGTAAAAATATTGTCCGATTTGGGGCAGGTTTGGGTATAAGCTTCTCACAAACCAGAGCTTCTCACAACAAGCCTGATGGTTTCAGTAGGGAACGTGCCACCTTGGGGGACGAAACGATATTCCTTGTCACTTCTTACTTTCAAAAAAATTATCGTGTCAACATAGAACAACTGGAGTGTTGTGTCAAGTTTTGGGATTTTTCGGGATTTTCTTGGACATTTTTATACATTAACTGAGTTTTCTATGCATTTCTGTGCATAATTCAAATATGGACCACATGCACATGCTCTAGTGCATATAAATAGTTTCAAAATTGAAATGTGTGTCCTTGGTTGCATGCTTAAATCCCATGCAAGAAATGAGAATGAATGTCAAACACCTTGCCATCGTCGCTCGGCCGCTAACATTGAGATACATGGTTTTTAAAATCAAATTTATGAAACTTGACATGCTAGCATGGAACGACATCAACATGCCGTGGTAAAAATATTGTCCCATTTGGGGCAGGTTGGGGTATAAGCTTCTCACAAACCAGAGCTTCTCACAACAAGCCTCATGGTTACGGTAGGGAACGTTTCACCTTTCGAGACGAAACGATATTCGTTGCCTCTTCTTGATATCAATTTTTTTCTAGTGTCAACATAGAACAACAGGAGTGTTGTTTTAAATTTAGGAATTTTTCAGGGTTCGTTTGGACATTTTTATACATTAACTGAGTTTTCTTTGCATTTATGTGCATAATTCAAATTTGAACTATAGGCACACGCTCTAGTGCATGTAAATTGGTTGAAAAATCAAATATGTGTCCTTGGTTGCATTCTTAGGTCCCACGCAAGAAATGGGAATGAATGTCAAACACCTTGCCATCGTCGCTCGGCCGCAAACATTGAGATACATGGTTTTTAAATTCAAGTAAATCCAAAACTCGTCTGTAGTTCATGAAACTTGACATGCTATCATGGAGCGGCATCAACATGCTGTGGTAAAAAATTTGTCACATTTGGGGCAGGTTTGGGTATAAGCTTCTCGCAAACCAGAGCTTCTGACAACAAGCCTGATGGTTTTGGTAGGGAACGTGCCACGTTTGGGGACGAAACGATATCCGTTGCCTCTTCTTGCTTTCAAAATTTTTCTAGTGTCAACATAGAACAACGGGAGTGTTGTGTCAATTTTTGGGATTTTTCGGGGTTCGCTTGGACATTTTTATACATTAACTGGGTTTTCTAGGCATTTTATGTGCATAATTCAAATTTGAACTACATGCACAAGCTCCAGTGCAGAAAAATGGGTTGACATATCAAATGTGTGTCGTTGGGTGCATGCTTAGGTCCCATGCAAGGAATGGGAATGAATTTCAAACACCAGGGCACTGTTGATTGCCGGCAAAACATTGAGATACTTTGTTTTTAAATTCTAGTAAATCCAAAACTTGTCTGAAATTCATGAAAATTGGCATGCTATCATGGAATGGCACCCGACATGTTGTGGTATTTTTCGTGTCCATTTTGAGAGAAGGCGCACTCGAATAACAGCCAACAAAGGCATTTCGAAACAAATAGTTGCCACTTTAACATCTCAAACGTTTGTATAATTTAAATCATGTGCGTTCTGTTAACCATTCACGTGACGCCACATATATCTCTTTTAATTGCTATAGGAGGTGCCGTGCGGACAGCTGCTTGACTGAACGGGAGGCGTGCGAGCGTAGTCCGGTGCCCTGGCTGACCAAGAGGCGTGCAAGCTATCCTCCAATGCGCAGGCTCACCGGGAAGTGTGCGAGCTGTACGCTGCGCAGGATCACTGGGAAGCGAGCCCTTTGACTTCCATGGCCACCTGCCTTGCTCACATCCTCTCCATTAATGGCGCCCGAGCCGATGTTTAATACGGGCGGCCTTACTGTTCGTCTCCCATTCCCCTCCCTCCCGCAGACCTCCACCAACGCCATGGCGCTGAAGGATCATCTGCCACTAGTCTTCCAGTTTGGTGAAGTCTACTCCGAGCCGGAGGAGATAGAAAATAAGGAGGAATGGGGCTTCATGGACATGGCCCTAAACGAGCTGGGTGCGGCAGTTGATGCCCCCGCTCCCGTCCCAGCTCCCATCCCCGCGCCCTGGCCAGCGACCATCCCCGTAGCAATGACGGGCTGGTCGCCGAGCACTATCGCAGAGCTGGAAGCCGCTGGCATCAGCGAGGTCTCCGCGGACCCACGCGAGCTCGTGTACATATCAGCGCCAGCGCCCGTGCCCGTGCGCGCCCATGCACCCACGGCGGCGCCGGTCCCCGTGTGTTTGCCTGCACCCACCGCGCCCGTGCCCGTACGCGCGCCCCCCTCAGCGGCATGGGACGCTGCCGTCGACCACTACCTCGTAGCGCTGCGAGTTGCCCTCCTCCCGCGCCCCGCCCGTCGATCGCGTGATGACATGATGTTTGATTTCTAAGTGAAGAACATTATGTGCTGCCTTGAAGACTTCAACAACGGCGTCCCAGAGGACGACAACGACAATGCCGACGCGGCATGCCGCCTCCACCGCCGCCGGAATTAGTTTTTTTGGGGGGGGGGGGGCTTAATACTGTATCAGTGTATCTCGATCATATGAATATAAATTTGCAGTGTGACTGAATGAAAGATATGGTTTGAACGAACTTGTGTTTTTCTCTCTGAATGTACAGACTTATCAAACGATTTTCTTTAAAAACAATGTAAATGGTTTTTAAATATAAAACACTCATCGCAAATGTTTTATATAGAACACCCGTATGCAAACCGACAGCTTCCCCAGGAAGCCAAGGGAAAATGTGTCGAGCAGGATTTGTGCAGCTCTTGATCGCAAACATTTTAGATAGAACACCCGTATGAAACTGAGAGCTATGGTCTTCCGTAGTAAGCCAAGGGAAAATTTGCAGCGCAGAATTTGTGCATCTCTTCAACGCAAATGGTTCATATTGAATACGGGATGCAAAGCCAGACTTTGGCGCTAAGCCAAGAGAAAATGTGCCGAGCAGGATTTGTACATCCCTTCAACGCAAACGGTTGTTTTGGATGACCCGTGTGCAAGCACGTACAGACAAATTTGTAAGATTTGCATCTGTCATATTGGGTATATTGCCATTTGTCAAACTGGAAAGATTGACATTTGTTGATCTAGTAACATTGACATTTGTCAAGCTTGTAACACTGCCATTTGTCATAATATGCAGCTAAAACTCACTAGCACTATCTAATTTTTGCAACTAAAATTCAGTAATTAAGCATAGATTTCATTCATAGATTAATCAGTCGTTCTTTTATACAAATAGTTCAACTCGACAGCTGAACTGACCAAACTTTTCCCCAATTGTTGCAAACCACGTACTGAAATAGCTAGTTCAACTATATATACTAGCTAATTTTAAGTATGTTGTACAGTTCCACCACATCTATAGTCAGATGAACTGAACAAAATAGCCCCTAAATACTACTACTACGGAGGGGCTTTGTACTACTTCCAGCAGCCTCTCCTCTGCCGAGCGTGCTCAGTAAGAGGCGAAGGAGGAGGAGCCTACCGACGAGATGGACAACTGCAATACAGTGCCTGCCGTTGCTGCACCTTCAGCGAACCTCACCTCGAACGCCCTCGGCCGCTCCAGACGACCCCTCTCAAAGCGGTGGTTCTCCTCGTAGATCTCCAGATTCCTCGCCTCTGCGGTGGCGTGTGCTGTGGCTACAGCGGCGGTAAGGCTCTTTGCGTGCTCGACGAGGCGCTCCTCCTCCTCCCGCAAGAACTCGATGTAGCGTGCAAGGTCGCTGACGCACGTGCGGGCTTCCACCTCCGCCTCCCGCCTTCGGGCGGCGGTGGCGGAGCGGGTGATGACCCCGGCGGTCGACGGTGGGCTAGCGGCCACGGTGGCCGACGATGGGGTGGCGGCCATGACCACCACCTCCGGCCTTCGGGCCACCGTGGCGGAGCGGGTGATGGCCACGGTGGCCGCCAGTGGGGTGGCGGCCACGACGGCCACCTCCCGCCTTCGGGCCGCGGCGGTGGAGCGGGCGATGGCCCTGGCTTTCGACGGTGGTGTTGTGGCCACGGCGGCAGATGGTGGGGTGGCGGCAACGGCGGCCGGTAACAGCTGCCGACGGGCAGCAGCGCCGGAGCGTGTGGTGGATGTTCCGCGAACACCCAACAGGGACGCCACGCGCACTACACTACACCGGGGACTGCACCGCCGCCGCGGTGTAGCCTCCCAGCTGGAGCTGTCCTTTGATGACGGCGGAGTGGCTGAGCGACGACGACGGACCAATGCCATTGGAGATTGTGGGAGAAGCAGACGAGATAAGCTACATGGAGGGAGGGGAAAATGCGACGCAGGACTCGCCGGCCGTGAGGGTTTATATAGCAGGCCGATAAGCATTGGGATTTTGGGGGATTTCACCTAGTCGGGCGGGAAGCTTGCGCGGGAACCTGCGAGGTTGCGCGGGAACGGGCTCACCGACTATTCATTGGCGCCACTTCGAGCCACCGTTTGGCCAAAAGAACGCCCCCGCGCGCTGCGCAAGCTTGCGATGTAAGCCGTCTGCGGCAGCGGAGTGACAAGACGTGCGAGAGGAGGACGAAAGGACACGTACACATACGGTTAATAAAAAAACATTTGCAATTTAATTACCTACTACCCCCGTCCTGGTTTATAAGTCGTCTATGTATTTTTGTGCCAAATTTTGACTAGAGATTTAACTAATAAAATACGAATGCATGTCCCCAAAGATTATATCGTTGTATTCGTATTTGAACATAGTTTCCAATTATATAATTTTTATAACATGCATCAACATTTTGTTGGTTAAATTTAAGGTCAAAATATGGCACAGAATATAAAGGGGACTAATAGATGAAGACGGAGGTAGTAGCACACGGCCACTCTCTACGCAGTGTCGCAACTGCCGGCCGGCTTGTAGACGACCATTCCTTGCGTGTTCAAATACTCTATGCGTGTGGTTGCTCGCGATTGAGGCGCCCGCGGTGCACTATGCTCGCGTCCTGCCGCGTGCGCTGTGCTCTCGCAATCCTCTGGGCGCTCTGCCCTTGTCCCTCCACACACGCTGCCAGTGTTTGGGGCCGGCACATGATCAAGTACGTTCATGCTGCCATTATGCATGCGGTTGCACCGGGCGCGGCGCCACGATGCAGTTACCCGCTGCAAAAATGATAATAAGCACACCCACAACACAATAAGCACACCCACAATAAGCACACCCACAACGATACATGCAGAGAGGACATCCAGTGGTTCCAATGGCGCTCCCCGTGGCTCCAATGGTGCTCCCAGCGGCCCACGACGACAACGGGGGGCAGTTCACCACGCATCACGTAGTGGACACCCACATGAGGGGGAAGGCCCTCTCAGTGGTGTACATGAATGAGCCGGTCTCGGTGGAGAGCTCCATCCAAACTATGGAGCCGTTGCTTGCTGAGGACAACTACCAAGTGGTCGGCTTCGACCTCGAGTACACCATCGATCGTGCCGGGCACGATCAGAAGGTTGCCGTCGCGCAGTTGTGCGTGCGACTTGACATCCTCGTCTACCACTACCACCTGGACACAAGGCCTTGCGAGCGTTTCTCCAGGTTTATCAACAGCTCCGGCTACAGTTTCGCTATGGTGGACACCACCAACGATCTAAAAGCGCTCAAGGTTTCATGCTTGAAATGCCAGAATCTTGTCAACATCCAGGACCACTACAAGGTCTGGGGCAACGACAACAACAAACAGAACTCCCTGGTTGACCTCGCCTCGGCCATCATTGACCCCTACTACATGAAGATGAAGGATGAGAGCAAGAAGAACAAGAACGCCCGCCATAGTGTCTGGCATCAGAGACTGGATGAACAACACATCAAGTACGTGGCCAAGGACGCGTACACAAGCTACGAGATGTACAGGAAGATCGTTGACATGAGGAAGTGTCTTCTTCCTGCCCTAGACAAGGGATTGAGCCACAAAGTAGTGGCGGGAGCGTCACAAGAAGTAGATGACTAGACAATCGTTTCTCCTAGTTTAGAATGCATGCAATTGTTTATTGAGGTGTGTGCGAATGATATGTATAGTCACTTATGTAATTGGATGTTTATTTCGGTTATATATATATGTTATTCTTCTATAGACAGAGCAAATCACATGGCTCATTAGCAGCAATCGTCTGTGTTATTATTGGTCTTCGCACACATTTCTGATTACAGACCTGTTTACCGCGTATCACACACATCTTGTTCTGTCAAACTGTTTCTGTTGTCTTGGCTCATCGCAAACAGTTCATCCGAGTGAACTATATGCCCTCCATCGCACACACCTTGATCTGGCTGACCGTTTCTATTGTGTTGCCTAATCACACACAGTTCATCCTAGTGAACTGTATGCCGTATATCGCACACACCCTCATCTGGCTGCCCATTTCTGTTGTTCTGCCTCATCACAAACAGTTCTGCTGGATTAACCGTATGCCACGCATCGCACACGCAACTCTAATCTGAACCATGTTTGATGTCACCGCAATCGCAAACGTTTTGTATCTTTTTGACGGTTTTATTACATCATCGCTTGTGATTAATGCATCGCACACAGTTTTGTCGAAGGGTCTATGATTGGACTGTCGCGTTTGGACCAACCTGCAGTAGTGTAATTTATTTATCCTAACAATCTTTCTGAGTTTCTTGACTTGACTGATATTCATGGAAAACTCATTTCCCCATATGCAAAAAGGGTCGAACGGTGGGTCAAAACCTCTGACAGCAGGACCTACATGTGCAAGACCAAATTGTTAAAAACCTAAATATTAGAATGGTTCCTGCAATTGCACAATAATGTGCTATTAGACAAAGGACCATGCATGTGCAAATCTCGATTGTAAACCTCAGTGCTTCCCATTGTTTCCTTGCAACACATATAAGGTAGTTAGTGATCAGGTTAAGTGAGAGTTGGCATGCTATCAGTAAAATATGTTGATGAAAAATAAACACATTGCAGATTCATCAGATTAATTCGAGCCACATGGAAAACCGATTTATCCAAACCAAGCATGATTAAGAACTAGGAAATATAGCAATTGTATATGTTTCTCATGTATTAAGTGCGGCCAAGTTCGAATTATTCCTCACATGCATAACAATACAAAATTCTACCCACAACAATTGGACATCACATTGCAGAATTGAACCAAGCAGTTAACTAAACACCACAACAATGAACCAAACATTAACTGAGCACCACATTGCACAATATAACATACTCCTAATAGAAGATCAGATAGTTAACCAAACCAAGCATGCTTAACAACTAGGAAATGCTGCAATTGTATATGTTTCTCATGTATTTAGTACAGCCAAATTCGATTTATTCCTCACATGCATAACAATACGAAATTGTACCCACAACAATGGAATATCGCATTGCAGACATGAACCAAACAGTTAACTAAACACCACAACAATTGAACCAAACATTAACTGAGCACCACATTGCACAATATATAACATACTAGAAGATCAGACAGTTAAGCAAACCAAGCATGCTTGACAACTTGGAAATATAGCAATTCTATATGTTTCTCATGTATTTTGTACACATAAATTCAATTTATTTCTCACATGGAAAACAATGCAAAATTGCACCCTAAAGAATTGAACATCACATTGCAGAATTGAACCAAAAAGTTAACTGAACACAACAACTAATTAACCAAATAGATAATAAGTGAGCACCTCATTGCATGACATATAGAACATATACACTAGAGCAACAGATTGCATGGTAAAAGTAGATAGGAGAATTCACTAGAATTTGTTAAGGAAAGGCAGGAGCAGCACATGCAACGGGTAAACCGAGCATGCTTAACCGGCGTAGCTAGCTAACTGAAATAGGTCCTTATAGTGAGCTAATAAGACAAGTTACTCCTCATCGTCGGAGATATTGATGATGATTGGCTCATTGGACATGGAAGAGGGCGAGGCCTCCACATCGTGGGTGCCCTCCTCATAGTGGTGAGTTGCCTGAGCCACTTCGAGCACCAACCTGCTGGCTCTCGAGTTGAGGTAAGCACGGGCACGCAGAGAAAACACCTCGTAGTCTTCGTCGAAGGCACCGACGGTGGCCTCGAGAAAACGCCATGAACTATCGTTTAAAGCAGCCAACCATGTCGCGGCATCAGCACGTGAGGCATCGATGGTGGCCTCGACGGTGAGGTGCTCCTCCATGATCTGGGGGTCGGCATGAATGGCAGCCATCGCGACCTCATCCGCGCGTGTGGCCACGATTTGCTTCTCTGCTGCCAAATGCTCCTTGAGCTCCTGGCTATACTGTATGCACCATGGCTTAGGGCGGTGCTTATTTGGGGGAGGGGTCGATGATTTGGGTGGAAGGTGTCGTGCCGGCGGTCGGGGCACGTGGGATGTGGAAGGAGGAGGAGGATGGGGGTCAGGTCTGGATTACCTGCCTGGATTGACGAGGCCGAGCAGCGTGAAGGAGGGTCACCGGTGAGGAGGCGGCACTGCAAGCAAGGAGTGAATGTTTGAACTTGGAAAGGAAGGCAGAAATAGGGGAAATGTGGCTTTTGGTAAGGGGGAGGGGGTGGGGAGGTAGATATTTCCGTGGAAGCTGAAAATTTTGGATCGATGCAGCGAAAAAACTGGCGCGCAAAGTGTCATCAGACACGGTCCCTTATTCAGCATTGTGTACGATATGTGAACATAACAAACAATTCATATAGCTTACCCCGTGTGTGATGAGTTTGAATGTGTAAATTTTGATCCGAATATCCCTGGTTACAGTGGTCATCCACGTCATTGCATAATTTGGGTACACAAAGGAGCCTACAACACACCCACACTTCTTAATTGAGCAAGTTCAGCAATTAAACAGAGCTAGCTGACCTAAACATTACCCTAACATATTAAAGACCGGCGCTCTAAATTAAACAAAGAGTACTACTCCGGATGGCGCTCGTTGATCTCCGCCGCCTCCTTCATGTCTAGCTCGCGCCTGACGATCTCCTAGGGAAGGGGCTCCATGGCATCAATCGCATCATACTCGGCAAGCATCTCGCCATCCGCGTCCGCCATCTCTTTGGAAAAGGCGGCAATGAGCTGGGTGTGGGCGGCCGTGATCTGGGCTTGGACGGGCTTGTCATGGCAAGGTATGAGGTGAAGGAACAGACGGCTGCTCGAACGCTCTCGGCAATTGCCAACTCTTCGGCTGTGGGTTGCCGACCGTTGTCAGAGAAGCTTCGTTCGATTTGTGCGGTGACCGCCACGAGCTGGGCATGGGCGGCCTCCATCAGGGCTAAGGCCACCGCCATGGAATGGACAGCTGATGTGCTGCTCTCGTCAGTTGCTATCCCCGACGCAGATGTTGCTACCGCCACCTGAGCAGCAACAGCAGCAGTTTGGGCTGTCTTGGCCGCCCGGTCACAGATTGCAGCCGCGCTGACGCAGCTTGTTACCACGCGCATGGCGGCTGTGTCCGCGCTCTCGCCAGAGTGGGCCACCGAAGTGGCCCTCACGACACGGGTCCATGTCCCCATCTTTCACCGACGATGATTGAACAGTGAAATGATATTTGGAGAGCGAGCTAGTGTCCTTGACGCGCCGGCTATGGACTGTAGCAGAGGCACCTTCTCACGTAAGCCATATACGTATAACTCCGACGGTGCTCCAAGATATTTTGTATTGTATCTCACACGGTTGGTGATAATGAACTGTGTGCGGTCTACTTGATTTTTCGTTTTGATTTGAAATGCATAATTGGGTCACAGCGGTAAAGGAAGGTGTTTGAATTACTAGAACTTTTATCTGCAGTGAACATGTAACTATAGGTGTGTCATCAAAATTGGAATTATTCAGGGTTCGTTTGGACATTTTTATAAATTAACTTGGTTTTCTAGGCATTTCATGTGCACAATTCAAAATTAAACTACATGCACAAGCTCCGGTGCACCAAAATGGGTTGTAAAATCATTTATGTGTCCATGGGTTGATGCTTATATCCCATGCAAGAAATGGTGATGAATTTCAAACACCTCGGCACTTTGGCTCTTTCTTGCACATGTTGAGATACTTGGTTTTGAAATTCTAGTAAATCCAAAAGTCGTCTGAAATTCAAGAACCTTGGAATACTATCATGGAATGGCATTAGCATGCTGTGGTAAAAAATTATCCCATTTGGGGCAGGTTTTGGTATAAGCTTCACACAAACCAGAGCTTCTCACAAGAAGCCTCATGGTTCTGGTAGGGAACTTGTCATCTTTGTGGACGAAATGATATTCGTTGCCTCTTCTTGCTTTCAATTTTTTTTTGGTGTCAACACAGAACAACAGGAGTGTCGTGTTAAATTTTAGAATTTTTCGGGGTTCGTTTGGACATTCTTATACATTAACTGAGTTTTCTGGGCATTTATGTGCATAATTCAATTTTGAACTACGGGCACTTGCTCCAGTGCATAAAATTGGGTTGGAAAATCAAATGTGTGTCCTTGGTTGCATGCTTAGGTCACATGCAAGAAATGGGAATGAATGTCAAACACCTCGGCATCGTCTCTTGGCCGCAAACATTGAGATACATGGTTTAAAAATTCTAGTAAATCCAAAACTCGACTGAAATTCATGAAACTTGGCATGCTATCAATGGAATGGCATCAACATTCTGTGGTAAAAATAATTATCCCATTTGGGGCAGGTTTTGGTATAAGCTTCTCACAAACCTTAGCTTCTCACAACAAGCCTCATGGTTCCGGTAGGGAACGTGTCACCTTTGTGAACGAAACGATGTTCGTTGCCTCTTCTTGCTTTCAAATTTTTTCTGGTGTCGACATAGAACAACAGGAGAGTCGTGTTAAATTTTGGAACTTTTCGGGGTTCGTTTGGACATTTTTATGCATTTACTGAGTTTGCTATCCATTTATGTGCATAATTCAAATTTGAACTACATGCACATGCTCCTGTGCATAAAAATGGGTTGAAAAATCATATGTGTGTCCTTGGTTGCATGCTTTGGTCCCATGCAAGAAATGGGAGTGAATGTCAAACACCTCGACACCGTCGCTTGGCTGAAAACATTGAGATACATGGTTTAAAAATTCTAGTAAATCCAAAACTTGCCTGAAATTCATGAAAATTAGCATGCTATCATGGAACAGCATCAACATGCTGTGGTGAAAAAATTATCCCATTTGGGGCAGGTTTGGGTATAATCTTCTCACAAACCAGACTTCTCACAACAAGCCTCATGGTTCCGGTAGGGAACGTGTCACCTTTGTGGACGAAACGACGTTCGTTGCCTCTTCTTGCTTTCAAATTTTTTTGGTGTCAACATAGAACAACAGGAGAGCCGTGTTAAATTTTTTAATTTTTTGGGGTTCATTTGGACATTTTTATACATTTACTGAGTTTTCTATGCATTTATGTGCATAATTCAAATTTGAACTACATGCACATGCTCTAGTGCATAAAATGGGCTGAAAAACCAAATTTGTGTCCTTGGTTGCATGCTTAGGTCCCATGCAAGATGGGAATGAATGTCAAACACCTCGGCACTGTCGCTTGGCTTCAAACATTGATATACATGGTTTAAAAATTCTAGTAAATCCAAAACTCGTATGAAATTCATGAAACTTGGCATGCTATCATGGAACGGCATCAACATGCCGTGGTGAAAAAATTGTCCCATTTGGGGCAGGTTTGTGTATAAGCTTCTCACAAACCAGAGCTTCTCACAACAAGCCTCATGGTTCCGGTAGGGAACGTGTCACCTTTGTGGACGAAACAATATTCGTTGTGTCTTCTTGCTTTCAAATATTTTCTGGTGTCAACGTAGAACAACAGGAGAGTCGTGTTAAATTTTGGAATTTTTCAGGGTTTGTTTGGACATTTTTATATATTTACTGAGTTTTCTATGCATTTATGTGCATAATTCAAATTTGAACTACATGGACATGCTCCGGTGCATGAAAATGGGTTGAAAAATCAAATGTGTGTCCTTGGTTGCATGCTTAGGTCCCATGCAAGAAATGGGAATGAATGTCAAACACCTCGGCACTATCGCTTGGCCGCAAACATTGAGATACATGGTTTAAAAATTCTAGTAATCCAAAACTCGTCTGAAATTCATGAAACTTGGCATGCTATCATGGAACGGCATCAACATGTTGTGGTGAAAAAATTGTCCCATTTGGGGCAGGTTTGGGTATAAGCTTCTCACAAACCATAGCTTCTCACAACAAGCCTCATGGTTCCGGTAGGGAACGTGTTACCTTTGTGGATGAAATGATATTCGTTGCCTCTTCTTGCTTTCAAATTTTTTCTAGTGTCAACATAGAACAACAGGAGTGTTATGTTAAAATTTGGAATTTTTCGGGGTTCGCTATACATTAACTGAGTTTTCTAGGCATTTTATGTGCATAATTCAAATTTGAACTACAGGCACATGCTCCAGTGCATATAAATGGGTTGAAAAATCGAATGTGTGCCCTTGGTTGGATGCTTAGGTCCCATGCGATAAATGGGAATGAATTTAAAACACCAGGGCACCGTCGCTTGGCCGGAAACATTGAGATACATGGTTTTAAAATTCTAGTAAATCCAAAACTCGTCTGAAATTCATGAAACTTGGCATGCTATCATGGAACGACATCAACATGCTATGGTAAAAACATTGTCCCATTTGGGGCAGGTTTGGGTATAAGCTTCTCACAAACAAGAGCTTCTCACAACAAGCCTCATGGTTCCGGTAGGGAATGTGCCTCCTTCGTGGATGAAACGATATTCGTTGCCTCCTCTTGCTTTCAAATTTTTTCCTAGTGGAAACATAGAGTAATAGGAGTGTCGCCTTAAAATTTGAATTTTTTCGGGGTTCGTTTGGACATTTTTATACATTAACTGTGTTTTGTAGGCATTTTATGTGCATAATTCAAATTTGAACTACATGCACATGCTCCAGTGCAGAAAAATCAGTTCAAAAATCAAATGTGTGTCCTTGGGTGCATGCTTAGGTCCCATGCAAGAAATGGGAATGAATTTCATACATCAGGGCATCATTGCTTGCCGGCAAAACGTTGAGATACTTTGTTTTTAAATTCTAGTAAATCCAAAACTCGTCTGAATTTCATGAAACTTGGCGTGCTATCAGGGAATGGCACCCAACATGCTGTGGTATATTTCGTGTCCAATTTGAGAGAAGGCACACTCGAATCAACAGCCAACAATGCATTTTAAAACAAATAGATGCCACCTTATCATCTCAAACGTTTGTATAATTTAAATCATTGACGTTCTATTAACCATTCACGTGACGCCACGCGTCACACTTTTAATGGATAGGAGGTGCCGTGCGGACAACTGCTTGAGTAGACGGGAGGCGTGCGAGCGCAGTCCGCTGTGCAGGCTGACCGGGAGGCGTGCAAGCTTTCCTCCAATGGGCAGGCTCACCGGGAAGCGTGCGAGCTGTACGCTGCGCAGGCTCAGTGGGAAGCGAGCCCTTTGACTTCCATGGCCGCCCGCCTTGCTCGCATCCTCTCAATTAATGGCGCCCGAGCCACTGTTTATTACGGGCGGCCTTACTGTTCGCCTCCAATTCCCCTCCCGCGGACCTCCACCAACGCCATGGCGCAGAAGGATCATCTGCCACTAGTCTTCCAATTTGGTGAAGTTGACTCCGAGCCGGACGAGATAGAAAATAAGGAGGAATGGGGCCTCATGGACATGGCCCTGAACCAGCTGGCCGCGGCAGTTGCTGCCCCAACGCCCGTCCCAGCTCCAATCCCCACGCCCACGCCAGTGCCCATCCCCGTAGCATTGATGGGCTGGTCGCTGGGCAATATCGCCGAGCTGGAAGCCGCGAGTGTCAACAAGGTCACCACGGACCCGCGCGAGCTCATGTATATGCCAGTGCCAGCGCACGTGCCCGTGCCTGTGCACGCCCCTACGCCCACCATGGTGCCGGTCCCCGTGCGTTTGCCTACACCCGCCGCGTCAGTGCCTGTGCACGGGCCCCCCTCAGCGTCATGGGATGCCGCCGTCGACCGCTACCTCGCAGCACCGTGAGTTGCCGTCCTCTCGTGCCCCGCCCATCGATCGCGCGGCGACAGGATGTTTCATTTCCAAGTGAAGAACATTCTGTGCTGCCTTGAAGACTTCAACAACGGTGTCCCAGAGGATGACAACAACAACATGGGCGCGGCACGCCGCCTCCGCCGCCGCCGCCGCTGGAATTAGTTTTTTTGGGTTTAATACTGTATCTCGATCGTATGAATATGAAGTCGCAGTGTGACTGAATGGAACATATGGTTTGAGCAAACTTGCGTTCTTCTCTCTGAATGTACATATCGATTTTTTTTTAAGTCAATGGTTTTTAAATTTAAAACACTGATCAGAAACGTTTAAGATAGAACACTCGTATGCAAAGCGAGAGCTATGGGTCTTCCCCAGTAAGCCAAGGGAAAAATTTGCCGTGTAGGATTTGTGCATCCCTTCATCGCAAACAATTCAGATTGTATACGGTATGCAAAGCGAGAGCTATGGTTCCTTCGCCCCTAAGCCAAGAGAAAATCTGGCATGTAGGATTTGTACATCCCTTCAACACAAACGGTTTTTTCGGATGACCCGTGTGCAACCACGTACAGATAATTTAGTAAGATTTGCATCTGTCATATTGGGTATATTGCCATTTGTCAAACTGGAAAGATTGACATTTGTTGATCTAGTAACATTGCCCTTTGTCAACCTTGTAACACTGCCATTTGTCAAAATTTGCAGCTAAAAATCACTAGCACTATCTAATTTTTCCAACTAAAATTCAGTAATTAAGCATACATTTCATTCATAGATTAAACAGTCGTTCTTTATACAAACAGTTCAACTCGACAGCTGAACCGACCAAACTTTTCCCCAATTATTGCAAACTACGTACTGAAATAGCTAGTTCAACTATATATATTAGCTAATTTTAAGTACGTTGTACAATTCAACCACATCTATAGTCAGACGAACTGAACAAAATAGCCCCTAAATACTAGTACTACTATGGAGGGGCTTTGTACTACTTCCAGCAGCCTCTCCTTTGCCGAGCATGCTCAGTAAGAGGCAGAGGAGGAGGAGCCTGCCAACAAGCTGGACAACTACAATACGGTGCCTGCCGCTGCTGCACCTTCAGCGACGCTCACCTCGAACGCCCTCTGTCGCTCCAGACGACCCCTCTCGAAGCGATGGGACTCCTCGTAGATCTCCTCATTACTCGCCTCTACGGCGGCATGTGTTGTGGCCACGGTGGCGGTAAGGCTCTTTGCGTGCTTGACAATGTGCTCCTCCTCCTCCCGTAGGAACTCAATGTAGTGCGCAAAGTCGCTGACACATGTGCGGCCCTCCACCTCCGCCTCCCGCCATGGGCAACGATGGCGGAGCAGGTGATGACCCCGGCGGTCGACGGTGGGCTGGCGGCCACGGCGGCCGATGATGGGGTGGCGGCCACGACCACCACCTCCCGCCTTCGGGTAGCGGTGGCGGAGTGGGTGATGGCCACGGTGGCCGACAATGGGGTGGCGGTCACGACGGCCACCTCCCGCCTTCGGGCCGTGGCGGCGGAGTGAGCGATGGCCCTGGCTTTCGACGGTGGTGTGGCGACCCAGCTGGAGCTGTCCTCTGATGACGGTGGAGTGGCTGAGCGACGACGACTGGCCGGTGCCATTGGCGATTGTGGGAGAAGCAGATGAGATAAGCTACATGGAGGGAGGGGAAAATGCGACACGGGACTCGCCGACCGTGAGGGTTTATATAGCAGGCCGGTAAGCATTGGGATTTTGGGGGATTTCACCGAGTCGGGCGGGAAGCTTGCCGGGAACCTGCGCGGGAACGGGCTCATCGACAATTCATTGGCGCCACTTCGAGCCACCATTTGGCCAAAAGAATACCCCCGCGCGCTGCTCAAGCTTGCGCTCGAAGCTGTCTGTGACAGCGGGGTGATAAGACGTGCGAGTGGAGGACGAAAGGACACGTACACATAAGGTTAATAAAAAAACATTTTCTATTTAATTTACCTACTACCCCCGTCCTGATTTATAAGTCGTCTTTGTATTTTTGTGCCAAATTTTCACTAGAGATTTAACTAATAAAATACGAATGCATGTCGCCAAAGATTATATCATTGGATTCGTATTTGAACATAGTTTCCAATTATATAATTTTTATAACATGCACTAACATTTTGTTAGTTAAATTTAAGGTCAAAATATGGCACAGAATGTAAAGGGGACTAATAGACCAAGACGGAAGTAGCAGCACACGGTCGCTCTCTACGCAGCGTTGCAACTGCTGGCCGGCTTGTAGACGACCATTCCCTGCGTGTTCAACTGCTCTATGTGTGTGGTTGCTCGCAGTTGAGGCGGCCGCGTAGCGCTCTGCTCGCGTCCCGGCGCACGCGCTCTACTCTCGCGTCCCTCCGCGTGCTCTGCCCTCGTCCCTCCACGCGCGCTGCCAGTGTTTGGGGCCGGCGCACGATCACGTACGTTCGTGCTGCCATTATGCATGCGGTTGCGCCGGGTGTGGCGCCACGATGTAGTTACCCGCTGCAAAAACTGCCATGCGGACGCACCGAGAATCCAGGCCGCCCGGCTCCCATTTATTCCCTCGGACATTTACCTTCATCTCTCGTGCCACACAACACAATAAGCACACCCACGATGACACATACAGAGAGGACATCCAGTGGTTCCAATGACGCTCCCCGTGGCTCCAATGGCGCTCCCAGCGGCCGACGATGACAACGGGGGGTAGTTCACCACGCATCATGTAGTGGACACCCATGTGAGGGGGAAGGACCTCTCGGTGGTGTACACAAATGAGCCGGTCTCGGTGGAGAGATCCATCCAAACTATGGAGTAGTTGCTTGCTTAGGACAAGTACCAAGTGGTCGGCTTCGACCTCGAGTTCACCAGCGGTCATGCCGGCAAGATCAGAAGGTTGCCGTCGCCCAGTTGTGTCTACGATATGACGTCCTCGTCTACCACTACCACCTGGCCACAAGGCCTACCAAGCGTTTCTCCAGGTTTACCAACAGCTTCGGCTACAGTTTCGCTACGGTGGACACCACCAACGATCTAAAAGTGCTCAAGTTTCGGGCTTGACCTGCCAGAATCTTGTCAACATCCATGACCACTACAAGGTCTGGGGCAGCACTAACAACAAACAGAACTCCCTGGTTGACCTCGCCTCGGCCATCATCAACCCCTACTACATGAAGATGAAGGATGAGAGCAAGGAGGACAAGAACGCCTGGCACAGTGCCTGGCATCAGAGACTAGATGAAGAACACATCAAGTATGCAGCCAAGGACGCGTACACAAGCTACGAGATGTATAGGCGGATCGTTGACATGAGGAAGTGTCTTCGTCCTGCCCCAGACCAGGGATCGAGCCACAGAGCAGTGGCAGGAGCGTCAAAAGAAGTAGATGACAAGACGATCGTTTCTCCTAGTTTAGAATGCATAAAATTGTTTATTGAGGTGTGTGTGAATGATCTGTATAGTCAATTATGTAATTGGATGTTTATTTAGTTATATATATGTTGTTCTTCTGTAGACAGAGCAAATCACACGGCTTATTAGCAGCAATCATCTGTGTTATTATTGGTCTTCGCACACATTTCTGATTACGGACCTGTTTGCCGCGTATCACACACATCTTGTTCAGTTGAACCGTTTATGTTGTCTTGTCTCATCGCAAACAGTTCATCGGAGTGAACTATATGCCCTCCATCGCACACACCTTGATCTGGCTGACCGTTTCTATTGTGTTGCCTAATCACACACAGTTCATCCTAGTGAACTGTATGTCGTATATCGCACACGCCCTCATCTGGCTGACCGTTTCTGTTGTTCTGGATCATCGCAAACAGTTCGTATGGATTAACCGTATGCCACACATCACACACGCATCTCTCTTCTGAATCTTGTTTGATGTCTGCGCAATCACAAACAGTTTGTCTCATTTTTTACGGTTTTATTACACCACCGTTTGCGATTAATGCATCACACACAGTTTTGTCGAAGGGTCTCTGATTGTAGTGTCGCGTTAGCAGCATCCTACAGTAGTGTAGGATTGTATATGTGTGATTGACCATGTGTTTGGGTTATTGTAGGCTTACGCTTAGGTTTAGGGTTAGGGTTAAGAAAAGTCATTGTTTAGTTATTTGGGTTACTGTAGGGTTAGGGTTAAACAAAGTCATTGTTTAGTTGTAAGGGTTAAGCCAATGATATTTTGTTCTTTAGTTCTTATTTGTTTTGTTTCTTGAATGTATTGCATAGAAATTTTCTTGATCTATGGGATGCATAGTAGATATTCGATCTCTATTATGTTGTTGGCCTATCATTGACTTATTCTTCTATTTATTTAGATGGGTAGTCTCGTTAATCTTCATTATTTGGATATGGAGACATTTATGAACGGCAATGACGATGACGGGGAAGAACCCATGGTTTTTTACTCCAGCCCAACCTATGTGGATGTAGTTGTGAAAGTGAGAAGTGTGTTACATTGGATGGACTCAAATGAGGAGGTTAAACTTATTGGAAGGTATGATGTTGGAGTGGGGGTGAAGCCTTGGCTAAAGAGTATGCCGATCACCTCGGAATTGCATTAGAAGGTGTACAAGGGTAAAGTTGAGCAATCGCAAGACAACTCACTTGAATTATTTGCCACCAAGGTTGATGCTCCTCTGCTACGAATTGACTTGAACCGGCATGCCTCCTCCCCAATACATGATGGTAGGGTCAAGGTGTATGTCCCCAATTCTTATAGCCAGCCACCAGGTAGCCAATCAAATGAAGCGGAGATGAATGATAGAGCCATAGTAATTCAAGACCCTAAGATGCATGCTATGGCTCATGTTGATGATGATGCTATTGTTCATTATGACGATGCTTATGCGGAAGAAGAGATTCATTACAATCCAATTGGTAACTTGGATGTTATTGTCCATCAACAAGACATGGATCGTAGCCCCCCCCCCCCCTATAACCATATTTGTGGTTATGGCTTGGATGACGAGGGTCTAGAGGAAGAATTGGACGAGGATGGATTCACGGTGCAAGAAAATCAATTCTTCAAGGAGGTGCACGGCAAGGAAAGAGGACCCCCATTGTTTCGTGATCTTAGCCTTGCCGACCATGCCATTGTTGATGGTGGCATGAGACTGGGGCTGGTTGAACCAACACCGTGCCCGAGAGTCGGCGATCCAAGGCCGAAGGGTGAGGACGAGAATGCTCATTTGAAAAAAAAGGCATCAAGTTTGGGTGCTTCTAAGAGTTCAAGATGTGGTTGAGTGACTACGCCATTCGGAACCATAGGCCATTTGTTGTTGGTCATTCCAACCAAGAGGTGCGTTACACCATGAAGTGTGACAAAGATGGTTGCCCATGGAAGGTTCGTGGAAGAAAAATTAATGAAACGGGGCAATGGGAGTTGAAAAGTTGTGTAACTCACGAGTGCATACCGCCAGACAAAGCTGACCGAAGCAAGGGCCACCGTCAACTCACGTCAGAGTTTCTCGGCTACAAATTATTGAATGAGATATCCCATGACCCAACCGTGAAGGTGAAGTTTCTCATGAGTATTGTTGAAAAAATTTACGGACACAAGGTCAATTATGGGAAGGTATGGAAGGCCAAGGAAAATGCTATTAGTATGTTGCATGGTGATTATGCGGCCGCATACAATATTCTTCCGAGGATGTTGGGAGCCATTGCACATAAGAACCCAGGCATGCGGCATGGGTTTGAGGAAATTGACGGAGTGTTTCATCGTGCCTTCTGGAGTTTTGGGCAATGCATCGAGGCATTTAAGCATTGTCATCCGGTGTTGTCTATAGATGGCACTTTCTTGACCAGCAAATACAAGGGCATACTAATGGTGGCAATGGCTCATTCATCCAATGATAACGTGTTGCTGGTGGCCTTTTCTTTAGTTCCTTCCGAGCATGATGACAATTGGGAGTGGTTCATGGGGCATGTGAGGACCAAGGTGATTGGGAAGAGGGAGGTATGCATCATATTGGACTGGCACCATGGCATTCTCAAGGCATAGAAGTTGTCATTCCCGGGCTTCCAAAGCTTCATCACCGATGGTGCATGAGGCATTTCGTGGCGAACTTTTACCGGGCATGCAAGAGCAAGGAGTTTTGCAAAGACCTTACCCATGTTTGTGTGGCATTCACCATCGATGCATTCAAAATCCACTATGAAAAACTTTTCAAGGTGTTGGCAAAGAACAAAGGGGGAAGAGCATTCTTGGAAAGGAATTTTGAGGAGAAGCATAAGTAGTCACATGCTTAGAATGAAGGAGGTTGGAGATACGATGACATGACGAGCAGCATGGTTGAATGCTTCAACAATGTGCTTAAGGGTGTCCGTTCTTTGCCGATGACTGCAATACTGAAATACACCTTCTTCAAGCTGAACGAGTATTTTCTTAGGCATTCCCAAACCACCGCCAAATGGATAGGTGAGAAAAAAGAGTATCCCGACAAGGTTGATGATTGGTTGAGGTTTCAAGCAGGCAAGTACTCGCATCAACAAATCATTAGATTCAACGACAAAGAAATGATCTACCAAGTGGACGAGCCAGGTGGCACAACACGAGACGGTGTGACTTACGGCGGTGTTGCATATGAGGTGCACCTCAAGAACCGGTGGTGTCAGTGTGAGAGGCCTCATAAGTATCACTGGCCGTGCTCGCATGTGATGACGGCGTGTTGTAGGGTGGAACCCTAAGTGGAGATCTTTCATGAATCGGAGGGGAAATCCCCAAGAACAAGAAGAACACAAAGGGGGGAACAAGAGGAACACTCAAGAACAAGCCCAAATCACACATCCACTAGACTCAAATCCACACAAGATCCACAAAGGTACATAAACAACAAGAGGAACATGGGTACATGGTAAAGTTCATCTCAAATCCAAAGGAGATGAGGTCTTGGTGATCTAGATAGATCCGTCCCTCAAGGGGGTCTTGAATCCCTAGGGATCTTCTCCAAAGGAGGCCTTGAACTCCAATGGAGTGTCTCTCTCTCTCTCAAGAGGAGGAATCCCACAAGGGGAGGTACATGAGCTAAGCTCTAATGTCTAGATCGATTCTTAGCTGAGTCTAAATGGAGGATGAGGAGGAGTATATATAGGTCCAAGGGATGAAGGGGTAAGCAGGGGCGAAATAGACATTACATGGGAAAAGCCCGCAGCAACACACAGGGGGCCCCGTGCGCACGGGGTAAGTGGAGCCCATGCGCACAGGGTCTCCAGAGACCTGACGCATGAGCCCGTGCGCACGGGGTCCGTGAGGCCCGTGGACACGGGGGTCCCATGGGCACGGTACACGCCCGTGCGCATGGAGTCTTCAGGACCGCCAGCCTGGAAGGCCCGTGGGCACTGGGTCGGATGAGCCCGTGCGCACGGGGTCGCCTGGGAGCTGCTGCCTTCTTCTTGGCGCTTCCTTCTCCGCTTCCAGGCTTCCCTCTTGGATGGTGTAGATGTTCTCTTCTTCTTGGACTGCTCCTCGATGAATGTGTAGCTCCGCTCACACCTATGTATGCACACGAGAGAGGGGTCAAGTAGTATACCATCCTCGAAGGGTAGAAGTGGACACGTGTAAAGGAGATGATTCACCTTTGTATGCATGAAGTAGATGTCGCACATGTCACTTTCCAAACGGACTCTTGACATGGTGATGTCCATAGGATGCTCCGCATCATCCCCTCCCCCTTGGGAAAGATCCTACCTCAGATCGAAAACCAAATCACCATGGGAAAGAGATGATGTTGCCGTGTAGAAGTGGACGATCACCAAGCATTCATCATCTTGTAGTTCCAAATGGGCACTCTCAAATGTCGCACCATCTTGTAATTCCTTCAAAAGGAGCAAAGATAACAAGCACTTGGAAAAACAAATGTGGTTGGCGTTAGAGCAAAACCAAGCATTCAAGAGGTGATTCACCCAACAAGTGTTGTCATCAAGCATAGCATATGGTTTGACAAAGAAGTGTGGCATGGCATTTAAGCATATAAATTGAGCACAATCAAGGACATCATGGAAACAAGCATGCAAATGGGAGGTAGAGATGCAAATATGTGTGAGAAGTGAACAAGCATCTACCTCAAGGTCATAGCAAGAATGCACAAAGTGCTTAACAAAAGGTCTATGGTATGCATAGGAATCATTCACAACACCGAATAAAATGAAGTGTCTAAACACATGGGTCAAGTGCAAGACAATCCAAGCATAACGTGCATAGGGTGTAGTGAAGATAGTATGGCACTCAACACAATGGAAAGAGCAATAGTTCATCATGTGTAAGGCAATCAAGTCAATCATGTGACAATCAAAGGTGCATGGCATACGTGAAAAAATGACATTGTTGCAACCAAACATATGATAGGAGCAAATAATGAACAAGTTGGATGCAACACACAAGGC
The DNA here is from genome assembly GCA_011799875.1 of Thinopyrum elongatum. Classification (NCBI taxonomy): domain Eukaryota; kingdom Viridiplantae; phylum Streptophyta; class Magnoliopsida; order Poales; family Poaceae; genus Thinopyrum; species Thinopyrum elongatum. The sequence continues at coordinate 399,644,579 of CM022300.1, forward strand.
ATATATGTCATGAGGCATAGCAATGTGGAAATCATGAAGGAAAGCACTATCTCTAACATGTGTGCAATCAAGTGGTCCAAGATGACCAATAAGTCTCATGGTGGAAGTAACACAAGTAGTATGATCCACAATATCCATGCTCATGGTTTTGTGTTTCTCAAAAGAGAAGGATATCACCTCGAAAGCATGTCCGTGTGCGTCCTTCACAATACCGAAGCACAAGCAAGTGTGATGTAGACTCTTCATGGTAGAAGGTGGTTCGCTCTCAAGAGCTCAGATTGTCAACTCACGTGACGTGGAAATTGACACGAAGTCCAAGTATCCTACACATGCACAAACAAAAGCAAAGAATGTATGCGCATGGTAGATGAACACATCATCCATCATGATGGTTCTCTTCTCTTGCACATAATCATTAGAAGCAAAAGTGCATGAATAATGTGATGCAATGGCTATACTCATGGCACTAGGCACATGGTGCAAAGAAGGAAAATAAGCATGCTTCACATGAAATATGTCAAAATCTCCAAATATATGTGAGAATGCTATGGGGGCAATCTCATTAGCAAGACTAGAATAATTGTTGCACTCAATACATGGCAAATTATCTCGCATGAGAGAGGCAACATATGGAGACATATGACAACATGTAATAGCAATCATTGCAAAGCATGGAAATGGATGCCATCAACCGCATGAAACGAGCAAGTATGAATCATCGGTGATGCAACATAAGCAAGCATATCAATCATGTCATGCAAACTAGTGGAGCGAAGATGCAACACACTAGGGGAAATCATGGCAATCACGTCATGTGAGCAAATAGTAGATATAGGTAATGCACATGACATATCGCAAGCACGAAAGCAAATCATGGCCAAAGTAACATCATAAGCATTGGGCAAAAAGCAAACATGGCAATAACAAGCAATATCTCCACCAAGCTTGCAAATACACATACAAGTACTAGAATCAATCATCATGTGTAATGCAAAGCATGGGTCACGAATGCATGGCAAAAGCATAGGAATGAGCATATCATGCAAAGTGAACATGGCAATATGGGCATAAAGTGAGAAGTGGTAAATAACCCATAACCATGTGAGGGCCATGTAGAAGAGATGCGCGAAGTCTTTGCGTGAAGGGAGAGCTGGGAATGAAAATCCACGGAATCCCAAGTCATCATTGCTCTCTAGAGCTCGTTTCGTCAACTCATGGGTTTGTGAGGTTGATGAGGAAGCATGTGTACCTACACAAAAGAGACACAAACCAAAGAAAGTGTGTGCATGGTAAATGTACACATCATCCATCATGATGTGTATGTGCACGTGTGAGTTAGCACAAGATAATCATCGCTCAAAGAAATTTGATGCATGGTATAAGAACATGTCATCCATCATGAAAGAATAGTTATTGTGTATAACACGACGGGGACACAAATTGAGAATGCAATTATATGGCACATCAATAGCATTGTTATTCATGGGATGCATATGGTGCACACAATCATGGGGATCATGCAATTCATAGGATGTAGCAAAATCTCCTAATGGGTATGAGGAAACTATGGGGGTCTCCTCATGAGCAATAGCGGAAGCATCATATGGAGAATATGAACAACATCCAAAACAATGCATATCCGAAGCTAGGTGGTCATGGCATGGCATATGAGATAAATGATGCGAAGGGAGCATATCAATATCATCACAAGAAAAACAAATGCCAATAACCATGGGTTTGTCATCTATGCCATATGTGAAAATTGGGTTTATTTTAATGGCATATGCATAGTCACTATGATGAGATTGCAAATATGACATATGATTGATCTCATGCATAGCATATGACAAATCAAGCGGATTGTCAAACATGATGTGACCAAGAGAATTAGCACAAGAAATCCTATGTAACATGGCATCAGAACTAATAGACTCCACATGGCAATCATCAAACTCATCATAAATGGGTAAATCATCACATGGGGAAATCATACTAGCATGAAGCATGGTAATAGGTGGATCAACATCATGCAAGCAATCAATGTCAAGAATGTCCACTAGTGGGACAAGAGCATCACCATCACCTATGTTACCTTTCTCATTCCACTCATGTGGTGTAGGTGATGTGGCAAAGACCAAATCGTGTTCAACGTCATCATCGTGATGGAACCATGTGGGGGGTGCATCATAGTCCACCATGGCCATCGTCTTGTCCAAAGGTATGATGGAGTCGTCGAGGATCAGCGCGTCATCATATATGGGACCTAGCACCAAATGAGACGACACAATAGAGGTAGAAGTTAAGTTATTAGAAATCGAAATGGCCTCACATGCCCTATCAACTACCTCACTCTCTCTATGTGGTGGTGGCTCGCTCACTCCCTCAAGGTAGGTGCACTCAATGACACATATGGTGGAGTCGCTCAAATCACTCAAGTGGTGGTGGTGGTGGCTCTCCTCACATGGGAATTGGGGCAACTCGTCATATATGAGGCTAGTGGTGAAGTCACTCTCACTCTCAATATGGTGGCACAAGTTACTCAAGTCATCATACATCGCCGTGGTCGAAGGGAAAATCCCCTGCTCAACCATCTCGTAGTCGTCGTCGTGGATGAAGGCCGAAGATGGCACATCATCACTCTCGTCGTGGATGAAGGCCGAAGATGGCACATCATCACTCTCGCCTCCAAATATGGAAGCATCGTCTTGGAGCATATCGGGCTTGGATATCTCGGTGGTACTAGCCTCATGATCGCCGTCTTGAAGTGTGGTTGTCTCGAAGTGTGCTTGGGGTCGAGTAGACTTGGCCTTCATGAGTTCTTGCTCCACCTTGAGAGCACCAATGTAGTTGTCGTCGAGGGACTTGTAGTTCTCGAGGAAGATAGTCTTGGAGATGTCGTTGTGCAATCCCATCATGAAGTAGAACTTCATCCAAATGGGGTCGTCCACACCGGCTCATCGCAAGGCTTCCTTCATGTTCTTGAAGTACTCGTCGAGGGACTTGGATCCTTGTATGGTGTTCTCTAATTGGCGTTGAAGATGTTTCGTATAGGTGGAAGGAACAAATTCTTGCCTCATCGCTTTCTTCATCGTGGGCCAAGTCATGGTGAAGCTTGTCAAAGGTCTATGAAGCCACCATGTCGATGCATAGTCGTGGAAGGTACTTGCCGCGCACTTTACTTGATCTTCGGAGGGGACTTGGTGTAGCTTGAGGTAGTCGTCCATCTTGCACTCCCACTCGAGGTACTCTTCAGGGTCATGAGTCCCAAAGAATGGAATCTCATCGTCATCTGTGAAGTCATAGTAGCTCGTGGAAGTAGTGGACTTGAGCTCGTGGAGTAGGCGAAGATGCCATACGTCCGAAGGCGAAGATGCCTTGAAGTCACTTGGCGAAGATGCCAATGTTGTTGAAGAAGCCGCATCCTTGGGGTTGATGTCATGGCTCCGTATAGCCCGTGCTCATGGGGTTGCAGGAGGCCTTGTGCACGGGGTCCCGTGTGCACGGGGGTCGGAGGCCCGTGTGCACGGGGGTGGCAGAGAAGCCAACGGTCATCCAGAAGTGTGCTCTTCCTTGTCTTGTTGATGTCGATGCTTGTGTGTACTTGCCGGAGATGGTAGCTCGGGAGTCTTCGCACTTGAGCGTATTCTCGAAGATGATGAAGACCGCTTGCGGTTTTTGATGAGGACCTTGAGCTCCTCCATGTGCTTGTCCATCTTGGCGTCGATGAAGTTCTTCATAGAATCGAACTCGTCGTCGTGGTTGTAGACCGGAGATGATGTGCTTTGTCTATCCATCACAAGACTCGAGCAAAGGTGAGTAGGAAATGAGATAAACAATACCAAGCTACATTTTCCCAAAGTTGAGGATGTATCCCGTATCACTCAATGTGAAATGAAAGAATAGTGGAATTGGTACCGGACTTGCTCACTCACACCTACAAAGTAAAGCTTATCAAGTGGCTTGGTTAGGACAAGTGGCACAAATTTCATGCAAATTGAAGTCCAAGATATTGTAAATGTTGAAATAAATCCAAAGGACTCAAAATGCATAGCAAGTGATCACAAATATAGAGGAGGGCAATAAAGAAACACACACGGTTGGATAATGGGGCTTGTGCAACTATAGGGATGAGCAATACAAAATTGCCTAACGAAGACTAAGCTCGTGTTGCACAAACACTAGGAGAGCACTAGCTTGATTGCACACTTGGGCATGATTCACCACTTGGAACCAACCTATATGTATGCAACAAGAAAGTGTCATATTCCATGTATCCTCATGCACAAGTATCTCTTTTCATGCTCAACTCTCTTTTGCTTATAAGCTTATGATCTTTCCTTTCTTGCTTAAAAGCTTTTTTTTTTGCTCTTCTCTTCCTTTCCACTATGCTTATTGAGCCTCAACCAATTATGCAAGACAAGTATCACAAGATATGCACAGGAGCAAGCAATATGATATGTCAAATGATGTAACAATATGATATCGTATCACTATGATGCACAAGTTTTCTCGAAGCCCGGCAATACTCGGATAGCTAGTCTCAATAGGTATGAAGGTATGCGCAAAGATGGTGGGGCTATCAAGATGTAATGGCAAGGAAGGAAAAGTTTATGACGGAATGGATACCTTCGTCACACTTAACCTTTCACGAAGTCGGGGGGTAACCGGCCTTGCTTCCGGTTGAAGATGGTCGCAAAGGATGAATGGTCGTCATCGATGCGGAATCTCGTGGTGGATGTAGTCGATGGAATGATACAAGTCGCCGGTGGTTGATGAAGATGTAACCATCCCTAAGTAGCCAAAACACCTTAGGAGACTCAAATCACAACTCAAAGAACCACAAATGCAATAGGAACCAAAATGGGTTAGTTTGTTGAAGTTTTATGCGGTGGTGCGGAAGTTATGGTGGAGGGCCTAGGCAAAAGATGCAAAAATGCACAAAATTTGATGGAGTCAAAATATGGTAAAACAAAGATGATCAGCTCGGGCACGTCGCTAGCTTTTCAATGAGCCAAAGAACACCCAAATCAGAGTTCGGGAGTGGGAGTTGTGGCCGAAAACGTAAAGCGTGCGCGGCTGTTTCTGGGAGGGCCGTGCGCACGGGGTCAAAAGGCCGTGGGCACGGGGTCCTGTGCGCACGGTACAGGTCCGTGGGCATGGGGTGTCCAGAGACTTTTCAGGGGCCCATGGACACGGGGTCTGGGGCTCGTGGACACGGGGTGGGCGGAAATTTCGCAATTTTCAGGTCAAATTCGAAGGGGGAAAAGAAAAATTAGGCTATGGGGACGCAATTGGAGGTGGATCTACTTGCTATACACCAGATCCACAGATCAAAATCAACAAAAACTCACAAGAAACTTCAAATCACAAAAAATTTGGTAAGGCTCTTTTTGTGGGGATTTTCAAAATTGGGCAAGAACAAGCAAAATTAGGCTAGAAAACAAAGAGGGGAGGCTCCAATTTCGTGATCAACGTGGCTCTAGATACCAAGATGTTGTAGGGTGGAACCCTAAGTGGAGATCTTTCACGAATTGGAGGGGAAATCCCCAAGAACAAGAAGAACACAAAGGGGGAAACAAGAGGAACACTCAAGAACAAGCCCAAATCACACATCCACTAGACTCAAATCCACACAAGATCCACAAAGGTACATAAACAACAAGAGGAACATGGGTACATGGTAAAGTTCATCTCAAATCCAAAGGAGATGAGGTCTTGGTGATCTAGATAGATCCTTCCCTCAAGGGGGTCTTGAATCCCTAGGGATCTTCTCCAAAGGAGGCCTTGAACTCCAATGGAGTGTCTCTCTCTCAAGAGGAGGAATCCCACAAGGGGAGGTACATGAGCTAAGCTCTAATGTCTAGATCTATTATTAGCTGAGTCTAAATGGAGGATGAGGAGGAGTATATATAGGTCCAAGGGATGAAGGGTAAGCAGGGGCGAAATAGACATTACATGGGAAAAGCCCGCAGCAACACACAGGGGGGCCCGTGCGCACGGGGTAAGTGGAGCCCGTGCGCACGGGGTCTCCAGAGACCTGACGCATGAGCCCGTGCGCACAGGGTCCGTGAGCCCCATGGACACGGGGGTCCCGTGGGCACGGTACACGCCCGTGCGCACGGGGTCGTCAGGACCGCCAGCCTGGGAGGCCCGTGGGCACGGGGTCGGATGGGCCCGTGCGCACGGGGTCGCCTGGGTGCTGCTGCCTTCTTCTTGGCGCTTCCTTCTCCGCTTCCAGGCTTCCCTCTTGGATGGTGTAGATGTTCTCTTCTTCTTCGACTCCTCCTCGATGAATGTGTAGCTCCGCTCACACCTATGTATGCACACGAGAGAGGGGTCAAGTAGTATACCATCCTCGAATGGTACAAGTGGACATGTGTAAACGAGATGAGGGAAGGACCCTACCGCCATAGTCTCTGGCGGTAGGGTACGCAGGCCTACCGCCAGAGACTATTGCGGTAGGGTCCTACCCTCACTCCAGCAACAGAACACTTGTAGACATCAGTTTTGACTGTTTTTCACAGCAAACAATAGCATATATGCACCAGTTTTCACAGCAGAATATAGAAGTTCATAATATGTAATAATTGGAGCACAAATAGTATAATCAAGTCCAACATTAAACATTAAACATACGTCCTCAAGTCCAAAGCAAACTAAATGGTAAATGATAGTTCAACATGGCCAAACACTAGTTCAACATGGCCAAACACTAGTTCAACATGTCCAAACACTAGTTCAACGTCACTTTCTTCCTCTCTTAGAGCACCCCTCATTCACGGTCTTCTTGCGGCGATGAGGAACCGACTTTTGGAACGGTGACGAGCTTAACGGATCCTCATGAGGGTGAGAAACCCTTTTTGCTTGGGAAACCGGTGGTGCATCCATCATTTGTGACATATTCATCTCTTCCGGGGCTTCGTCGTCCTGCAAGTCCACCTGTTCCTCCTCAGATTCACCGGAATCGCTGCCACCACCGGCATGGCTAGTAGTAGCACCGCGTGGCTAGAAGAAGCGACGGCTCCACTTGCCTGCACCATCGATGTGCTTGAAGCATGCACATCAATGGCACCCGGGCTTGCGCATCCAAGAATGGTGACTAGCTTCCGGCAATGTTTCATGAAATGCTACAGCAGCAGCAACAACAACGACAACAAAGATACAAACATTTTTAATGCAACAGATAAAGATTTGTGAAGTAAAAAGAGAGTAAGGACTTTGAGTGCTTACTTTCACTGTTTCCCTCAAGGTAGCATCCGACTCCGGAGTCCCAGGGTTATGGATTAGTGCATTCAAGCCTTCGATGATACTTCTATTGAGCTCAAAGGTCTCAAAATTCAACGTAAGCTCGAAAGTTTGCACAATCAAGATAATATCAATCCACTCTCCAAATAAGTTCACAAGACCTACCACTCTATCAGTCAAGGGCACATACTCTCTGTGAGAACCTTGTGTACTTCTCACCATGGCGTCGTACTCATCGTCTGATTCATTGTTTGCATCATGATCTACGAGATCTGCGCCGGTCCACCTTGGCCTAAAACGCACCCGAAATCGCCTGCCATTGTCATACCACTTTAGATGAGTTTCTTTGTAATCCCTCATGTCCGCCAAAGTCATATTCATCTCTCTAGAACCGAGCCTCTGCATCCACATCTCGACATACCTAGCATGGTGTTGTCCCCACTCAACCACATTTTGATTATTCTTTCAGTTCTGACTGCAAAGAACGACAACAACAAAGCATAAGAAACAATTTGAAACCTTGTATTGTTGGTTAACATAGCCTCGGTTAGGTAACTCACTTGTGAAGCTCAAGTCCACCTGTGCTTGCTGGCTCCGGTGGGGTGCGTTGCCTCATACCAAATTGCAAGGCCACTCGATGTGGTAGATGCCACTCGACAGCATAAATGCATATGAGAGGGCACCTGATCAGCCAAAGATGGGCGTCCCTAGTACACATCTGGTTCAATGTGAAACCCCTATCTGCCTCGTAAGGTCTCCAGTTAACCTATGAAAGAGCTAGTTAGTTCGTCCAATGCATTCGATGAAAGCTTAGAGAAAATAATGAATCGGTATACCTGACGATATGTGAGGCTGTCCATCTCATTGATAAAGTTCTTGTACAAAGACTTGTTCTTGCTTCCAAAGATTCTAACCCTGTCCCAAGAGAATGCCATGGTGGGGAGTCGAAAAACATCATCTTCTTCATCAAAGCCTACCCACACGTGTGGTGAAGGATGCTTTTCAGGACGCCCAACCGGCAAACGCTCCCACATCTAGACTGAGAGGCCCCAAATACATCCGACCATGCATGGATTCTTGGTGGTTTTCCTACATGTGACGTCGAGCTGCAAACCAACAATCAAACTGTGATTTCTTTCTTCTTATTTCATCAAAGGACTTGGCATAGTCTAGCACGGGCAAGAAAAAAACTGTGATTTCCTTTGAAAATTAACAATCAAAATGCTTAATGGTTGTAGGTAGTACAATTCTTTTCGCAAAAAAAGAAGAATATGTAGTACAATTCTGCTTGAGAACTTGAGATCCGTTGTTTTTGACACACGTGGCCTGTAGCTAGGACTACTGCTTGTTTACATCCTCCTAAGAATATTTATAAAAGTTCACCTAGTAAAATGTACTAGTATATAATTCTGCACTGGATGTCTTGTATGATCCTAGAATGACATTTATAAGAGTTGGAGGAGTGCTCTTTGTAGGATTCATGTAAACATACTACCATGCTTAATGAATATTTGCATAACTTGTTACCTAACGGTATAAGTAGGCGAGCCCAGTAGACCCCCAGCTGTACTTCTCGTCCCAGTCGGCCAAGAAGTCAAGAAACATCCAAGGAGCAATGTCTCCAGAGCAGTCTCCAAAGACCACCTGTGATAGGAGGTGCCACACGTACGCTCGAGCATACTGCTCCACGATCTCCTCATTGGCATCTGCAGGGCATCCCAACCTATGTTGCTAGAGCCAAGGGAATGGGATGTCGTTTGTCCTGTTGTCAGTCCTTCCCTGGACACTAAGAGAGGTCGAGCAGTCACCGATGAGAACGGTAACCCTCTCATGCCAGTTCTTGTTGTCCACTCGTCCGGTGAGAGCCTTGCCGTCAATGGGAAGTGTCGTGGTTTTGTCACGATAGTTATCCTAGTGAAAGGACTTAGACGCGAGGCCATCACAATGGTGATTAACTTGTCGGGGTTGAGCGGGACAAGAGACATGAGTTTACCCAGGTTCGGCCCCTCATGGTGGAGGTAAAAGCCTACTCCTGCTCTTGTTGCTTATTGCTTGAGTATCGATTACAAGGGAGTGGATTCGCTTGACCTAGCTTTCGATTGATTGTCACCTGTCCTATTCTGTGCCAGGGACTCGCATTTATATACAGGTCGAGACCCCTAGCTTACCAGAGTCCGGGTCGGGTACGATCCATGACTGAGCCCTACTCTAAGTCGCCTTGCCTTATAAGACAAGTCATCATATGCGGGCTTACACCTCTGGGCTGCCTTCTGACTTCGGGCCCTAAGCGGGTCCATCTTGTGAGCCGCCCTTCTGGTCCTGCCTCCTGATCGTCCTGGCCTATCTGAGGCCCACCTTCTTAAGTCGCCAATGATCTGACCCGGCCCTATTAGGGTGGGTTATACTGTGGGGTTATATCCCCAGCATTAGGCCCCAGATTGATTTGAACTTGTTCATGTCAATCTTCAATTCTTCAGTCTGGCGAGTCTTCTCCTTGGGTCTTTGCAATCTTAGTTCTAAAGAATGTTCATAACCCGCCATACAAAAAGATGATGTCATCTCCATAATTTCAGGAAAACCTTCATGACGTCATAACGAATCTTGTGTAAATCCACTTATCCTGAAAACCGAGGCGTCTTTTTATTTATACCGAGGTGTCTATTTGTTCCAGAATTTACTCCACCTCCTCGATTCTCGCACCTGCCATTTACTGTTATCTCCCCCCTTATAAATACGCACAAGGGTTCCCCTTTCTCATTTTACCTCGTCTCCTCCGCTTCTTCCCCTTCCTCGTGAAGCCCTTTGCAACCGAAGCTCTGTCGCACCCGTCGACCTGCGCCAGCCATCATGCTTGGGGCCGCAGCACCGCTCCGCCTTCACTGGAGTTGAGCGGCGTATCTCCGCTCTTCACCAGCACAGCCAGGTACCGGAACCTCCCCTCCTTAGATTCACATTACCTCGTCAGAGTTCATAGGGTTCGTCGGTGTTCATCGGCGTTCATCCATTATTCCCCATAGTTCCTGAACAGATCTTGTTCTTTTTCTAATATGCGCATATAAATGCCATGGTAGTAGATTCAATACCAGTCTTGTCCTTTAAATAGATCATACTTCCACTAAACCCCATGAGCAGCTCATCAGTTCTCCCGCCACCACCATTTAGGTTTAGCATTTATTTTTCTTTTTTGAACTGCCCATAGATCCATAAATATAGTTGTTCAATCTGAAACTTGTTTGCTCCACACATAGCAAAATTTCAGCAATCCCAAACTTAGGTAACCCACCCTTGTTTCTTCGGTGGCTTACCAACATATCTGTAACTCACCAATTGCTTTAGAGGTTGCCTCTTTCAAATAACTCGCCACTATTTATATCGACTTACCCTTATGCTGCTTTATTCATATAACGAGTCATCACTTTCTAAGTAACTCGACCTTTTATATTTCCGCAGTCTTTCCTTGTACTTAGACGGCTCAGTATGTCAAAAGCCACCATCTACAATTGGGGGCGTTCCCTTGTCACCGAAACCATCCTCAAAGACTATCAAGACCAAGGACTTTTGGTGACTCGGGAGCAAATTGGCTGGCGAGTCAGTCAAGGGGATAATGTCCCTAGACCCGGCGAAGGAGAAGTAGTAGTTTTTACTGATCATATCCTCAGAGGCTTCACGCCGCCCAGGTCAAAGTTTTTTTGGGACGTCTTGCACTATTTCAATCTTCATCTTCAAGATATAGGCCCAAATTCAGTATCGAATATCTGCCACTTTCAAATTTTCTGCGAAGTATATCTGCAAATGGAGCCCACTGTCACTCTCTTTAAAGAGTTCTTCTATATGAACCGCCAAACTGAATGTGCGGATGACCCAAGTCAAGAATTGGGTGGAGTCTCAATCCAGAGATGCAGGGATGGCTGTTTTCCTTCAGCCACCCTACCAAGTCACCCTAAAGGATGGGTTAAGACTTGGTTTTATTGTAAGAATACTGCCCCAGCTAATGAGAACCCTCTGTCGGGTTATAGGGCTGACCGCCACCCTATAGATTTTGACCCGCCAAGCAAGCTTCTTCCAGATGAACATGCTGAGGCACTCCCACTTTATTCAAAGGTAAAGGCCTTGCTAGCCAATGGATTAACTGGAGTTGACCTAGCTCGGTGCTGGGTTTCGGGGAAAATCCTCCCCTTAAGCCGGCGGCCCGGCTTAATGTGCGAATATTCAAGCAAGCCAAATGACCCTCAGCGATACAACTCTGACAATTTTACCGCTGATGAGGTCAATAAAACTGTGAAGCGTTTGCTTGGGGAGCCTCAAGAAAATTGTAACTAGACAGGGCTGTTACCATTCTTCAAGCTCAACCCGGCCCCACCAGTAAGTACTCGTTTATATCCGGCTTAAATATCTTTGATTTATTCTGTGTCTCACTTGCCAATCCCTCTTCATTACCCAGCCCGGCTCTGCTTTTTGGAACAGGAAGAGGAAAACTGCTGTGGCCAAAACCAGGACTGGCCCAAGGCAGAAAAAGAACAAACCAGTCATTGTAATTGAGCCGGCTGCTATGGGCGAGTCAGCAGAAGCTGACGATCAATCAGAGGTAGAACGTGACTCTCTTGGTTGCCTCTTTATTGAATTAGCTCACGCCTCTTGTTCTCGGGATGAGGCAGCAACTAGCCGGGCTGATAACGCTGAGGTAATCTCTATCTCCTATGGCTCAGACTCCTTGCCTCCAAAGAAGATAAGGCGGGTCATCCGGAAAGTAAGCTTTTCTCATCCAGATGCTCATTTAGATCCGTACTTTATTTTGAAGAAAACTTAACATGAGTCAAGGCGCCAAACCCGGAGTGGCGGCTCTGTTGATCTGGTGACCTGGTTAACTCATGAACCCTCTGCCCATAAGCGGCCTGCTGAGGTACCACATAGTCCAACTCCTTCTTTACCCAAAGTCGGCCTTATGTGACATCCTCTTAACCCCTCTGATTCCAATTATCAGGAGTCGGCACCATCTTCAGGCGGCTCATCTTCAACCCAGCTACCTGCCTTCGTTATTAACCCAGGGTGAGTACTTGTACTTATTGACAACTTAAAACTTATTGTCATGTGTTTTTAAAACTTCTACTCTGACCACAAGGCCAAAGCCAAAACAAAAACAAAGAGTGGGCAGCTCTTCAAAGACCCCTGAGATCCCTGAGTTGGCGGATCAAGTGTTGGCGACTCCTGAGGCCAATATCAAAGAAACTTAAGACCATCATGATGGCCAAGATGACCCTCCCCCGCAAACTGAAGCAACGGCCTATGAGGCTAATGATGCTGATGCTAACCCGGCGGACAACCTTAACCCGCCGAGCCCCATCGTTGCCTCAAGCCCTACCAACACAACTAAGGAGAATCCTACTGAGAAGAACAATGAGGATATTACTATCATTGGGGCGAGTCAGAAGACACCTGAGACCTCCAATGTGTTAGCCAAACACACGGCCAAAGAAGAGTCACCTTTGCTGGAAAAGGGCAAATCCAAACTTGATCTGCCCAATTATGAAGACCTCAGTGTTGAAGACCTTCATGCTGGCTACTTAAGCCGTGTGGCTACAAGCCAAGATATGGAGGTCGGCTTAGTAAACATGATGAAGAAGAAATACGAGGTACCCTCTATTTTCTCCTGTTATATATCCTTATGTAGCCCCCAAGTCTTGATCATAGGAAAATCTTTGAGTGTGATTAAGAGTTGAAGAAAAATATGAAGACTCCAAAGTGTAGCCCCCAAGGGCCGGGTTATCATGCAAGTGATAAGCCGGTTCTTTAAACTTTGTTTGAAAAGGAAAACATCATGTAGACCCCAAGGGCCGGCTTATCTTCATGAGATGAGCCGGGTCTTTCAATATGACCACTTTGAATAATTACATGTAGCCCCCAAGGGCCGGCTTAGCTTCATGAGATGACTTTCAATATTACCACTTTGAATAATTACCTGTAGCCCCCAAGGGTCATCTTAGCTTCATGAGATGAGTCGGGTCTTCTACAGTATAGATTGAAAAGAACGACATACATTAACCCCCAAGTGCCAAGGACATTGCTTGCAATGTGTTTGGGACTTGAATAGTTTTGCCATAACATCTCTGTCAAATGCTGACTTAACCAATCTAGCAGACATATATTGTTCTCTTTGAATGATATTCTTCTTTTTAAACCTTTTGCAGGAAGCATTAAGCCTCGGCGAGTCAAACCTGGCCGGCTTAAAGAAAAACTTGGAATATGATCAACCTGAACGCGCCAAGGCTAAATCAAGCTTGGAATCTTCTTTGGAAGACTTTGAAAAAATCAAGGCAAACTTTGACGCTGAGAGATCCGCCTTTGAAACTGAAAGGGCCGCTTTATTGAAATGTGCGGAAGACGCCGAGAATCATCTTAAGCCGGTGACTGAGGAATTGGCCGGCTTAAAACAACATATCTCTCAGATGATGGCCGCTATTTTTGCTAAGTAAAACCTTTCAATCAATTGAAATAACTCGCTTGGTGATTAGAAATACTTAACTGTTTAACTCGCCTGGTGACTCAAAAAATTTGACTGCTAACTCGCCTGGCTACTCTTGTTTTGAATGTATGACAGGTGCCAGAAGCTCTAATCTTGGGCAAAATATGATGGCAAAGCTGAAAGCCGTCTATGCCTTGACGGAAAAACTTTATGCTGGAAGTCTCTGCACTCTAGTGGCTGCATCAAATGGCAAGAAACCGCCACAACTCATAAAGGATGTGCTGGACCAGTTGTCCACAATGCCTAAGCAAATTGAAGAATTGAAGATGTCAGCCGCCCATGCAGGAGCAATAACCTCGCTAAGCCGGGCTAAGGCTTATCAATCAGAGTTAGATCCCAAAGAAATGGCCGGCGGGTTTCTGGAATATTTCGATGATGTCGGTATTCAGCGAAGCATATTTTGCCAAGTGTATCAAAGAGATGCGACCATTGGTGTGTCAATTTGCACAAGAGCTTGATTTGAAGAAGTACCAACTGGCTTATGACAGCAACAACACTCGGATGAAGGTGCCTTCTTTCGACGTTGTTGACTTGACTCCTCAAAGGCGTAAGCATATTTTTGCCTCTGATATTGACCCTTCTCCTGTCATGAATCATGAAGCAACCTTTGAAACCTTAACTGGTATCGACTGGACCTTAGACAACCTTCAGATTGCAAGCGAAGAAGAACCGGCACAGGATGACCCAGGGACTTCCACTGCAAGACGCCAGGATGATGCTAACCCGGCGGGACATAACCCGGACCTCACAGTAACTGACTTACAGGAGTAGTTGTACTCCTTAGAAAAACTTTGCTGAACTGTTGGGCTCAACTGAAGCCTTGTAATAGGCTTAGCTAAAAACATTTGGTTTCCTTGTCATGCCTTCGTGCATGTTTTTTAACTGATGATCCAACAGCTATATGACCAAGCTTCTTTATATGCTTGATCAAATCTGATATGCATCTTTGCTTTGCACCATCTTTGAATATGGGTGCTTATATGACAGTTTGACATATACACAGTAAGGGGTCCAACAATGCCCGTACTGGCGACTTGTAGTTAAAAGCCATGGCGGGTTAGTAACCCAATGACTTATGGTCATGAAAAAACTTGAGGGGGTCACCCGACGGCTCATGGCCACAATAAGCTTAATATTGATCAATGCTAACCCAGAGTTTATGTAACCCGGAGATTTATATTCTGAGCAATAATATGATCAACTGCAAATAATTCCTGAAAACCCAGAAATAAAAAAGCACAAGCATATATTAATTTGAATTATAATTTGGCATATAAAGCTCAATAAAAAGACCGGCTTTCAAGGCTCAAGTCTTGCTTCAATGAAGCTTGGCATAATAGCCTTGGTTTATCCTAGCTTTCAGTAAGCTAGCTCTCACATGACTTAAACCTGCATTTAACTTTGACAAGTTCAGGGTCTTAAAGATTGACTTGTCAAGAGTACGACGGTTCATCTTTTTCGGAGTAGCATCAAGCATACGGGCAGGTTTAACCAATAATGTGGCGTTCTTTGCCTAGTCAAGTGAGTGAGTAAGCTAAACTCGTTGAGTTGGAAGCCCCCAAGTGACCTTATGATCAATTAATAAAAGACTCATGCACATATGGGATGAAACAATAGAGGCCTCGAGTCTCGGGGATGCCGGCTTTGTTATGTTGATCATAAAATATATACATGATATGTATGTACAATGATTGGAGCCAGTGGCTCAAGTGTAGTAAGGCCGAAGATGAGCAATGTTCCACGGCCGGTTGGTCTCCTCCTCAGAGGTATGTGACTTGTTGTGCTCACGTATGTCGATGAGATAATATGACCCATTGTTAAGGTTCTTGCTAACCACAAAAGGTCCTTCCTAAGGAGGGGAAAGCTTATGCATGCCTGTCTGATCCTGAATCAAACGGAGCACTAAGTTGCCCTCCTGGAACGTCCGGCTTCGAACTCTGCAGCTATGATAACGACGCAGGTCTTGTTGGTAAATCGCCGAGCGAGCCGCCGCAAGATCACATTCTTCTTCCAAAGCATCCAGGGCATCTTGGCACGCCTTTTCATTATCTGCTTCAACATAAGCCAACACCCTGGGAGAGTCATGACGAATATCACTTGGAAGAACCGCCTCTGCGCCATAAACCATGAAGAAGGGCGTGTAGCCTGTTGATTTGTTGGGGGTGGTCCCGATGTTCCAAAGGACTACAGGAAGCTCTTCAACCAAACAACCTAGACTGTGCTCCGAACGCACCATGAGCCGGGGTTTGATCCCCTTTAATATCTCCTGGTTAGCACGCTCAGCTTGGCCTTTAGACTGTGGATGAGCTATTGAAGACACATCAAGCCGGATATGCTCTCTCTGACAGAACTCTTTCATAGCCCCCTTAGATAAATTCGTCCCATTATCAGTGATGATACTGTGAGGATAACCAAAGCAAAAGATCAACTTTTTCACAAACTGAAATGCAGTCGCCGCCTCATAGTTACTCACTGGCTCTACTTCAACCCACTTGGTAAATTTATCAACTGCCACCAGTAGGTGAGTTTTCTTGTCCTTAGACCTCTTAAAGGGTCCAACCATATCAAGCCCCTAGACCACAAACGACCAAGTTATTGGGATCATCCGCAACTCTTGAGCCGGTACATGAGCCTGTCTTGCAAATTTCTGGCAACCATCACACTTTTGCACAATATCCTCAGCATCATCATGAGCCGTCAACCAGAAAAACCCATGTCTGAAAGCTTTAGCCACTAGGGATCTTGACCCGGCATGATGACCACAGTCCCCAGCATGAATTTCTTGAAGAATCTCATGGTTTTCCTAAGGGGAAACACAGCGTTGAAACACGCCGGTTACGCTGCACCTGTGTAACTCGCCATTGACAATTGTCATGGATTTAGATTGCCAGATGATTTGCCGCGCCAAGAGATCATCGTCCAGTAACTCGCCTCTCGATAAATAATTCAAATAAGGCAGAGTCCAGTCTGGAATAGCATGTATAGCCGCCACCAGCTACCCCTCCGGGTAAGGAATATCGAGGTCTTCCTCTGAAGGTAACCTGACAGATGAGTTATGGAGCACATCTAGGAACACATTAGGGGGAACCGGCTTACGCTGGGATCCGAGCCGAGATAAAGCATCAGCCGCCGTATTCTTCCGCCGGTCGATGTGATCCACTTGATAACCTTTAAAGTGACCAGCGATGTTGGTGACTACCTGACGATAAGCCGCCATGAGGGGGTCTTTAGAATCCCACTTCCCTGAAACTTGTTGTGCAACTAGTTCTGAGTCGCCCAAGCACCTAACCCGGCTCAAGTTCATTTCCTTGGCCATGCGGAGCCCATGTAGCAAAGTGATAACCCACAAGTATAGGGGATTGCAACAATTTACGAGGGTAGAGTATTCAACCCAAATTTATTGATTCGACACAAGGGGAGCCAAAGAATATTCACGAGCATTAGCAGCTGAGTTGTCAATTCAACCACACTTGAAAGACTTAATATCTGCAGCAAAGTATTTAGTAGCAAAGTAATATGGAAGTAATGGTAACGGTGGAAAAAGTAACAGTAGCAGTTTTGTAGTGATTGTAACAACAGTAGCAACGAAAATAACTTAGCAAAGATCAATATGTGAAAAGCTCGTAGGCATTGGATCGGCAATGATAATTGTGTTGGATAATATTCATCATGTAGCAATCATAACCTAGGGTGACACAGAACTAGCTCCAATTCATCAATATAATGTAGGCATGTATTCCGTATATAGTCATACGTGCTTATGGAAAAGAACTTGCATGGCATCTTTTGTCCTACCATCCCATGGCAGCGGGGTCCTAATGGAAACTAAGGGATATTAAGGCCTCCTATTAATAGAGAACCGGACCAAAGCATTAGCACTTAGTGAATACATGAACTCCTCAAACTACGGAAATCACCAGAAAGAATCCCAATTATTGTCACCTTGGGGTATGCGGATCATAACTCGTAATAGGTGTCTACAACTTGCAAGATAGGATCAATAACTCAGATATATTCATGAAAACATAATAGGTTCAGATCTAAAATCATGGCACTCGGGCCCTAGTGACAAGCATTAAGCATAGCAAAGTCATAGCAACATCAATCTCAGAACATAGTGGATACTAGGGATCAAACCCTAACAAAACTAACTCGATTACATGATAAATCCTATCCAACCCATCACCGTCCAGCAAGCCTACGATGAAATTACTCACTCCCAGCGGTGAGCATCATGAAATTGGTGATGGAGGAAGGTTCATGATGATGGTGATGGTGATGAATCCCCCTCTCCGGAGCCCCAACGGACTCCAGATCAGCCCTCCCGATGAAGAACAGGAGGCGGCGGCGGCTCCATATCATAAAACGCGATGAATCCTTCTCTCTGATTTTGTTTCTCCCTGAATAGGGTTATATAGAGTTGGAGTTAGTGTCGGAGGAGGTCCAGGGGGCCCACAAGCCCTCTATGTGCGCCCCAGGGGGGCGCCCCCAGGCTTGTGGCCTCTGGGTGGACCCCCTCTGGTTAATTCTTGCACCAGTATTTTTTATATATTCCAAAAATATTCTTCGTAAATTTTCAGGTCAATCCGAGAACTTTGATTTCTGCACAAAAATAACACCATGGCAATTCTGCTGAAAACAGCGTTAGTCCGCGTTAGTTCCATTCAAATCATGCAAATTAGAGTCCAAAACAAAGGCAAAAGAGTTTGCAAAAGTAGATATGATGGAGACGTATCAACTCCCCCAAGCTTAACCCATTGCTTGTCCTCAAGCAATTCAGTTGACAAACTGAAAGTGACAAAGAAAAACCTTTACAAACTCTGTTTGATCTTGTTGTTGCAAATATGTACAGCTAGTATTCAGGTTTTCAGCAAAGATTATGAACTAACCATATTCACAATAACATTTAGGTCTCACATTTACTCATATCAATGGCATAATCAACTAGCGAGCAATAATAATAAATCTCGGATGACAACACTTTTTCAAAATAATCATGATATAATATGACAAAATGGTATCTTGCTAGCCCTTCCTGAGACCGCAAAACATAAATGCATAGCACTCCTGAACATCAAGGACTGACTAGACATTATAATTCATGACAAAAGTGATCCAGTCACACTCATACTCAACATCAATTAATAACAAAGCATACAAATGACAGTGGTGCTCTCTAACTGGTGCTTTTTATAAGAAGATGATGACTCAACAATAAAAGTAAATAGGTAGGCCCTTCACAGAGGGAAGCAGGGACTTATGGAGGTGCCAGAGCTCGGAGCTTTTAAAACAGCGATAAATATAATTTTGAGCGGTATGCTTTCATTGTCAACATAACAACCAAGAGATCTCACTATCTTCCATGCTAGATACACTATAGGCGGTTCCCAAATAGAATAGTAAAGGTTTTACTCCCCCTCCACCAACAATCACACTCCACGTCTAGCCGAATTCACGGGTGCCGTCCATACCAACAATAGTCCTGGGGGAGTTTTGTTTTATTATTATATTTTGATTTGATTTTGAGCATGGAACTGGGCATCCCGAATACCAGCCTGTCGGTGTACTAGAATAGGGGTACCCTAGTACCCCGTACTTGTGCATGGGCAGTAGTAGCATCCCGCGGCCAGGCTTGCGGGAGGACAGCCAGAGGGAAGCGCAAGATTATTAAGCCATTCAAGAACAAAGTATACAAAGCAAGAGTTAAGGCCCCGGCAAGAGGAGCTTGCCGGGAGGGACAGCTGAGGCCTAGCCTGGGCATTGCTGAAGCAGAGTACTTGCCGCGGCAAGGTACTTGCCCCGGCAAGTCATTGGCTGCGGCAAGGTATTGGCTGCGGCAAGGTATTGGCTGCGGCAAGGTAGCGGCTGCGGCAAGGTACTTGCCCCGGCAAGTTACCTTGCACGCCAACTATGGGCTGCGCCAAGCTGTCAGGTGCGGCAAGGTCTTGCCGCGGCAAGCGTTACTGTACCACTGTGCTACTGTGCTGCTTCGGTGCCTCTGCCAGCGTGGCGCTCTGGGTCCTTCCAAGCGTGCGTGGCAGGGCACTGTGTAGACGGCGGTGCACTGTAGATAGCGGTGCAGCAGCAGGTGGGATAGGCTTTTCCCACGTCCACGACGTCCGGGTACATGTATCTGGACAGCAAAGGCATGGGCATTTAATGCCCTTGTCCCCTGCCGTCAGTGGTAGGTAGGACATGTCATCCTGGTAATAGTGGCCTAACTGTAGCAACTTTCCACCTCTACCTTTACTGTTTGCCACCTGTTGGAGACCCCTTTGTGCGTATAAAAGGAGGCCCATGGGCAACGTGAAAGGGGAGGAACTGGAAAAGGGAGAACTCCAGTATTGTACGCAGCTACTCGGTACTGTAGCGCTCCTGGAGCTAGAACAATCATACAGATAATAACCAAAAAGCAGGAGTAGGGTTTTACGCATCCGTGCGGCCTGAACCTGGGTAAATCTCTCTCGTGCACTGTCGTGTTCTTCGCTAGATTTGCTCTTCGCGCTACCGTCTCTCCCTGCCGAACGTAAAGGGGTCCTTCTCTGGGTCCCATAGGTGATCGCGGATTCGTCCCCGACATCTTTGGCGCGCCAGATAGGGGCAGGGAGGTTGTGTGAACCTAATCTAGCGATTTGCGCGCTAGTTTTTGGGCCATTCTCCGTCTTATGGCTCCAAAAAAGAAGACTTCAGCCATCGGTGCGTCCACATCCAACCCGCCTGCTCCCGTGCAGGAGGGTGCCGACGTGATTGCGGCTGCTGGGGGGACTGGAGAGCGAGAGCTCCTATTACCTCCACCTGTCCAAAACCGGGCCAGCAACGCCAATCTTGGCGCTGCTGGGTCTGGGAACACAGCGCTGCTCGCTGCTGCTGGCCCTGCAAGCTCCAGAAACGGTGCTGCGCGTTCTGGAACGCCTGCGCCGGTTCAGACACCGCGGCCTTCGCAAGAAGCCCGTGACAGGCAGCGTCCTGACGCCCCAGGTGCCAGGCGCTCCCTGGATAATGAACTTGCGCATCAATCTCGAGATGCGCGGGGTCACCATACGCAACAACACGTTGGCGGGGTAGAGGCGCGGTCGCCTGGGCGTGGAGATGCTCCTTCTAACACCGTTAGGAGTAAGAGCATCCCACAGTCCTCACGCCACTCGATACCTCCCTCACCAGCAGAAGCGTTGGCGCGTGCGCAGCTGCTCCTGAACTTCCCTCCACCAGCAGATAAACTTGACGAGTGGAGGGCAACCATTCAGAGCCTTCTCAGCTTCGCTGATGCCGACCCAGTGCGCGCGGCCGACAAGAGAACTGGTGACGACGCTGTCACCAACAAGAACGGCGAGGGGGCAACAACCGTACACTCCCCACCTAGACGGCCTCGATCGCCGACACGTCGAAACGACGCCCGTGGCGATGATTCCACGGTGTCGTCTGACCCGCGAGCTCGTCGCGACCAGCGCCTCATTCTTCAGGAACGCCGAGGAGAAGACGCTCGTACCACTATCGAGCAAAGGAGAGAAGCGCATCGTCAGTCCGACAGACGCGCAGGGCCCGCTGTTGACATGCATGCGCCAGGGGATCCTGGCGACTTGCCGTACGCGGTAAGTTGTCCAGCGTTCACCCGTGAGCTGCGGCAGGTCCAGTGGCCCAATCGCAAGGCTTTCAAGCCTGACGTGCCGGAGAAGTATGATGGCAAGACACACCCGTCGGAGTTCCTCAGCATTTACACCATTGCGGTGCAAGCTGCCGGGGGACGAGACGACAAGATTCTTGCTAACTACTTCCCGCTCGTGTTAAAGCGCAACGTTGTCTCATGGCTCATGCACTTGCCGGAGAACTCCATTTCTTCATGGGCGGACCTGTGCCATCAGTTTGTTGGTGCCTTTACTGGCGGTCATCAACCTCATGGCCAGGAGAGTGATCTTCACCTCATCCCCCAGAAGGAAGGAGTGCCCCTGCGCAAATACATTCAAAGATTCAGCCGCGTACAGTACAACATCCCAGATGTTCACCCCGCTGCGGTTATTAGCGCGTTCCATCAGAACATGCGTAACCGCAAGATGCGGGAGGAAATGGCAATGACCAAGGTCAGAGACATTGGCCAGCTATATGCTCTCGCCGACAAGTGTGCGCGCACTGAAGAGGGAAGGAAACTTCCCGGTGAAGGTGTTGGCGCAGGGGGAGCTCTGACAGCGAAGGTACCGCCCCGGCAAAGAAGGGCCGGCGGCGGAACAACAGGAAGAAAAAGGGCAAAGCTGTGCTTGCCGTCGAGCAGTCCAGCGGCAACGGCAGCGCCGACAAGGCCAAAGTCGAGGGCTCCGGCAAGGAGATTGCTGCGTGCGCCAACTGTCAGGCCTTGGCGGCTGCCGACAAGCAGGACGGCTCCGACAAGCAATATTGCAAGATCCACCGCACCAAGGGGCACGATCTCCAGAACTGTCGACGAGTCGAGCAGCTTGTCGAACAGCAAAAAGCTGAGTATGAGAGGCGTGACAAGGAAAAGGCCCCAGAAGGTGCTGGCGGGTCCGGCAAGAAGCGCACTGCCCGAGGAGGGCGTCGCGGCAAGGCCAAGCAGCAGCAGAGAGACAGGCCTCCTCGTGGCCACGACAAAGATGATGATGATGATGATCTAGATGATGAAGAATCCAGTGAGCACGAATTTCAGAAAGCCGCAGAAGTCTTGTGTGTTGACGGTGGTGCTTCGTTGCATTCTTCTCACCGCCAACTTAAACAGTGGGCGCGAGAGATCAATGCGGCGGAACCATCTGTTGACGCCAGAAAGCTTCTGAAGTGGTCCGACACGCCTATCGTCTTTGACATTGAGGACCACCCTGACCGCACAACGGCGGTCGGGTGCTTGCCGATGTTGGTTTCACCAACGATCCGCAACCTCAAGGTCACGAAGATGTTAGTTGATGGTGGGGCCGGCTTGAATCTGATTTCGCCCGCTGTGCTCCGGAAACTTCAAATCTCTGACGGAAGGAGTCAATCCAGGAAGGAGTAAGCCGAAAGGGAAGATCACGCTGCCAGTGACATTTGGCGGCGAGCTGAACTACCGGACCGAGAAGGTCACCTTCGATGTTGCCGATATTACATTACCTTATAATGGGATACTTGGCCGTCCAGCGCTCGCCAAGTTCATGGCAGCCTCTCATTATGCCTACAACGTGTTGAAGATGCCAGGTCCAGTAGGTGTTATCACAGTTCCCTGCGACAAGAAGGATGCGCTTATTTGCACCGACAAGATCTACCGGGAGGCAGCTGCCGCAACTGCCGCCAAGGCACTTGCCGCTGAAGCTCTCGGGCGGGAGAACAAGAGGAAGTCCGGCAAGAGCTCCTGTGCCCACTCCGGCAAGCGCACCTCTTCGGAGTGCTGCGCTACCGTCGAGGACGCACCAGAGAGCTCCACCGGCAAGTGTAAGAAGAACAAAGCCGCTCCGCCGGCGACAAAGAAGGTGCCCGCCAAGGAGGATGGCACTGGTGGTTCCTTCACCATCAGTGCCACACTTGACAACAAATAGGAAAACGCGCTCGTTGCTTTCCTGCGGGCGAATGTCGACGTATTTGCATGGCAACCGTCCGACATCCCCGGTGTTCCCAGGAAAGTAATTGAGCACCACCTTGCCGTTTGTCCCCACGCGAGGCCCGTCAAACAGAAAGCCAGAAAGCAAGCTGTGGAGCGGCAAGAGTTTATTGCGGAAGAAATCAAGAAGTTGGAAGCAGCAGGCCTCGTTAGAGGAGTGCTCCATCCTACGTGGTTGGCCAATCTGGTTGTCGTGCGCAAAGCGAATGGAAAATGGAGGCTTTGTATTGATTTCACTGATGTCAATAAAGCTTGTCCCAAAGACCCATTTCCTTTGCCCCGCATAGACCAGATTGTTGACTCCACGGCAGGATGTGATTTGCTTTCATTTCTTGACGCATATTCAGGGTATCATCAAATCTTCATGGCTGAGGAAGATGAGGAAAAGACCGCATTTATCACACCCCGTGGCACATACTGTTTCGTACGTATGCCGTTTGGTTTGAAAAATGCTGGTTCGACATTTGCAAGAGCCGTCCAGATTGCTTTTGAGCCTCAGCTGCACAGAAATGTGGAAGCCTATATGGATGATATAGTGGTCAAAAGCAAAGACAGGGCTACTTTGGTTCAAGATCTAGAAGAAACTTTTGTAAATCTGCGCAAGATCAACCTGAAGCTCAACCCCGAGAAGTGCGTGTTTGGAGTTCCCTCCGGCAAGCTTCTCGGGTTCTTTGTGTCTCAACGTGGAATTGAAGCCAATCCTGACAAGATCAAAGCCATTGAGCAAATTGAAGCACCGAAGCGCGTCAAGGATGTTCGACGACTTGCCGGCTGTGTTGCTGCCCTCAGTAGGTTTATCTCCAAGGCAGGTCCATTGAAATGGACTCCGGAGGCGGAGGCGGCGCTGCAAGACTTGAAGAGATACCTCTCCTCTCCTCCAATACTTGTCGCGCCTAAACCACAAGAGAAGTTGTTGCTGTATCTAGCGGCAACCAATCAAGTGGTTAGTGCTGCGCTGGTAGCGGAGAGAGAGGTGGATGAGGAGGCAGTAACTGCGGCAAGCACGACCAGCGACAAGCTGGGGGCAACAAGTTTTGCTGCCAACAAGGATTCGTCTGCGCAGTCAGGTGAAGTGATACAAAAGAAGAAAATGGTGCAGCGCCCGGTCTACTTTGTGAGCTCTCTTCTGCAGGGAGCTAGGTCAAGGTATTCTGGTGTGCAGAAGCTGCTTTTCGGCCTTCTCATGGCCTCGAGAAAGCTGCGCCATTATTTTCAAGCACATGAAGTTACCGTCATCACTCGCTTCCCGCTGAAAAGGATTTTGCAAAATCCAGAAGCGACGGGCAGGATTGTCGAGTGGGCGTTGGAGTTGTCGAGCTTTGGCCTCAAGTTTGAGAGTACATCAACCATACAGAGCCGAGTTTTGGCAGAGTTTGTCGCAGAATGGACACCAACGCCAGACGAAGAAATCCCAGAGATGACTCTCCCCGGCAAGGAGACAAGCAAAGAGTGGCTTATGTAATTTGATGGTGCCTTTTCGCTGCAAGGCGCCGGTGCTGGCGTACTGCTTGTCGCACCCACCGGAGAGCACCTCAAGTACGTGGTCCAAATGCACTTTCCCAAGGAACAGGCGACGAACAATACTGCAGAATATGAGGGGTTGCTTGCCGGTCTCAGGATCGCGGCAGACCTTGGGATCAAGAAGCTTATTGTCAGGGGAGATTCGCAGCTTGTCGTCAGGCAAGTGAACAAGAACTACCAATGCCCATTGATGGAAGCTTGTGTAGATGAGGTGAGGAAGTTGGAAGAACGCTTTGATGGCCTACAAATGGAGCACGTCCCACGTGCTGAGAATGACATTGCCGATGGTTTGTCAAAGCGCGCCGCACTCAAATTGCCTGTGGAGCCAGGCACTTTTGTGCTCCAACTAACTCAGCCATCCGTGACGCCATCAGTAGGGCAAGGCGGGAAGAGGAAGTTGGCTTCTGGCGACTACTTCCCGGCAGAGCTCCCCGAAGCCGCCGGCAAGAAGGCTGCCAAAGCCAGCGCTAAAGATTCAGAGGGGCAACTTGCTCCGACAAGGCCTCGCGCTCTTGTCGTTGAAGCGGGTGCTCCTAGGCTAGAGGCAAAGGGGCAACTTGCTCCGACAAGACTTCAGGTCCTTGTCGTTGAAGCAGGCGCTCCTGATCGAAGCGCTGAGGAGCAAGATGCTCCGACGAGGCCTTGGGCTTCCGTCGTTGAAGCAACTGCTCCCGACAAGCTTGTTGAAGGACAGCACGCTCCAGCAGGGCCCCAGGCTCTTGTCGTTGAGGCGGCTATTCCCGCCAAGCTCGTCGGGGAACGGCAGGCTCTGGTAGAGCGACGAGCTCTTCCCGTAGGGCCTGATGTTCCCGCAGCAGAAGAAATGCCTTTAGTCCTCGTTGTCGAGCCACAGGCTCCAGCGTGGGCGCAGCAGATCGTCCGTTTCCTTCAGACAGGAGAACTTCCCGAAGAGCAGGAAGAAGCGGAGAAAGTAGCCCGACGGTCCAATATGTATCAATTTGTCGATGACATGCTGTGCAGAAAAAGACCAAACGGTGTGAAATTGAAGTGTATTCCCCGGGAAGAAGGACAGGAGCTGTTGGCGGAGATTCATGGAGGCATATGTGGTCACCACATAGGGTCAAGAGCCCTTGTTGGAAAGGCTTTCTGGCAAGGTTTCTTTTGGCCCACCGCCCTCCAGGATGCAACTGCACTAGTAACCAAGTGTGAAGCGTGCCAGTTTCATTCCAAGCAGATTCATCAGCCAGCTCAAGCTCTCCAGACAATCCCTCTCCCCTGGCCATTTTCGGCCTGGGGGCTCGACATCCTCGGCCCCTTTCCCCGTGCCACCGGGGGCTTCGAGTACTTGTATGTGGCCATCGACAAGTTTACGAAGTGGCCAGAAGTGGAAGTAGTGAGGAAGGTGACAGCACAATCAGCCATCAAGTTCTTCAAGGGAATTGTTTGTCGCTTTGGTGTTCCTAACAGGATCATCACCGACAACGGTACCCAGTTCACGAGCCACGCCTTCATGCAGTATGTCGAAGACCTTGGCGCCAAGGTCTGTTTCGCTTCTGTTGCTCACCCCCGAAGCAACGGTCAAGCTGAAAGGGCAAATGCTGAAGTGCTGCGTGGGCTCAAGACGAGAACTTTCGACAGGCTACGCAAGTGCGGCAAAAACTGGATCGAGGAGCTGCCAGTGGTTCTTTGGTCAATCAGGACGACGCCAAATCGAGCTACTGGCCAGACGCCTTTTGCTCTAGTTTATGGAGCAGAGGCAGTTCTCCCCACGGAACTCGTATACGGGTCACCTCGAGTGCTCGCTTATGATGAGCTTGAGCAAGAGCAACTGCGGCAAGATGACGCTGTGCTCCTCGAGGAGGATCGTCTTCAGGCTGCTGTGAGAGCTGCTCGCTACCAGCAAGCTTTGCCTCGCTACCATAGCCGCAAAGTTAATGCCAGAAGTCTCGAGGAAGGCGACCTTGTTCTTCGGCGCGTTCAGTCGGCCAAGAATTCAAACAAGTTGACGCCGAAGTGGGAAGGCCCTTATTGGGTGAAACGGGTCACCAGGCCCGGCGCTGTCCGCCTGGAGACCGGGGATGGCATTCCAGTGATCAATTCCTGGAACATTGAGCATCTCCGTAAGTTTTTTCCATAAGGCGCGGTTGCCGGGCCCTTCCCCGGCAACCACCTTTTGTACAAGTCTTGCCCCTGTTGCATGTAATCCTTTGTACAAAGCCAGGCGCAGACCCTGTGCATACATAAAGCTTTTGTATTTCGCAGTTTTTGACGATTTCATGTTTACTTTTATTTTGCATGATTATCTGACATACTGTGCAGCATAGCCTCCCCGGTAAGCATTAACGAGCCGCCAAGCTCCTATATCTTTATTTTCTCTTCTTTCTTTTTCTCAAAAAGACAGAAGCTTCCCTCACGCACAAGTTTGCCGGGGGGGATGGGATAATGATATGGACCAGGCGTCGTTCAAAGAAACTTTGCCTTGCCGGGTAGAAGGCAGCGGCAAGCAGTGACAAGACCTTGCCGCGGAGAGATCAGCGACAAAGCTAAGTGCCAAAGTTTGAATAACCAAATTCTTTTTTATTCTCAAGGTTATTTTCCTTGAACGATACTACTCTTTGTATGGAAAACCTGTGCGCGACGGAACCTAAGCGTAATCGGTCGCGCCCTTACCTTGTTTCGAGTCCGCTCAACAACCTAAGTGGCCGCACTGAGCGCGACAAGGTTGCTTGCCGGCAGCGGCACCGCCAGCAGGCTGCTGGAGTCCCGTACCCAGCGCTCGCAGCGATGGTGCGCGCACCGGCAAGTTTCCTATAAGCGCAGGGCAAGTACACATAAAGAAAGAAATTGCTCAAGGGAGATGACATGCATTAACTTCAAAATATTGCATGTTATATTACAAGATAAGTTGTCGCGGCTTAAACAGATTGTTCTTTAACATGTCTAGCGGCGGCAAGGAGGGAGAAGAATGGGCTCTCTAATTGCGGTGCTCGCCTTCGACTCTTTGGATTTGGTCCACCCTCTCCACGATGGGCGCGACAAGGGCCTCTAGTGGTGCGGGGTCGTATCCCTTCGGCAAGCTTTTGAAGATGTTGCTGAAGTCGACGCCCGGGTTTCTGTATGCTATCTTCACCAGCAACCTCCGGAGAACTCCCCGGCAAAGCCTGCGTGACTCGTCGGCCAGTTGAGCCTTGTGATTGACTTGGAGCTGTTGGAGTGCTTCTACTACTCCGTCGAAGAACTCGGCTAGCTTGACGCTAGTTTGCGTGTTCTTGTCGGTGGAGTACCCGAAGTCCGGCACCTTTAGGGCAGTCAGCTCCTTGTCGATGTCCTCGGCTGCGCTGGCAAGCCTGTCTGTGAAGATCCCCACGTTATCCCTGAACTTCTTGTGGGTTGCAATAGCGTCTTGAAGCAGACCCTTCTCCTTCTGGAGCTCTGCCATTAGAAGCCCTTCGCGCTTTCTGGTGGTGTCGAGCGTCTCCTTCAGCGTGGTCAGTTTCAGCTTCAGGTCTGCTCTGGAGTCATTGGCGGCGGCAAGCAGATTGTTCTTCTTGGCTATGGTAACTTGCATCTCCGCCAAAGTGTGGGTCACCTTTGCCCTCTCACTTTCGAGCGTTGAGAGCTTGTCACCGTTTGCCTTGAGGGCGGCCTCTAGTCTTGCCACTTTCTCCTCCGTTTCCTTCCTGTTCACTTCTGCAGCAGCAACAGCATTGGTGGCCTCCACCAACTTGCTGGCGTACTCTTGGGCTAAAGCTTCGATTTCCTTCTGGTGTTTTTGTGCCTGCCCCTGGGTCCGCTCTGCGACAAGTCTTGCCACCTCCTCGTCTTTCTGTCGAAGGGTTTCGGCAAGTTTCCTCTTGCGCTCGGCAAGTTCTTCTTCGTGGGCATCAAGGTCCACCTTCCGCTGGTTCAGATCACCGGCCCGAGCAGACAACTCCTTGGCGGTCTCCTCCTGTTTTTGTTCAATGTCTTGCTTCATCAGGAGGAGGGCCTGCCGTTCTTCGGCCAGCTGTGCCCGCTTGGCCTCTAACGCATTAAGAGATCGCGCGCGGACATCTGCCAAGATCTCCGCGCACCTCAACATGTCAGCTTCGGCCTTCTCGATGAGCGCCTCCCTGGAAGCTAGCTTCTCCCGTCGGGCGCGATGAAGATTCAACAGCTTTTGGAGCAGTTGCTCCTCTTCAGACGTGCTGCTGCTGCTGGCGCCTGGCGCATCCACAAGCTGGAGCCCGGCAGCGGCAAGGATCTCCTCGTCCACAACATCCTCCTCGGTTGACGCTCTGGAGCCCACCGTCCAGGGGAGGCTGACGTAGACGTTCTCGCCGACCCGGATGTATTTGCTTGGCGGAGGCGAGTTGGGTCCTGCCGCCTCGTCAGTGGTTGAGGGACCCGTGGTCGGAGTAGCGCCTGGCGCTCCTGTGGCCTCAGGGCCGTCAGTACGACCACCGGCTCCCTCGCCGGCCTCCTCAGCAGCCTTCTGGGCGGCCTTAGCTTCAGCAGCCATGGCGGCTTCATCGATGGGCGCCTTGGCGGTATTATCCTCGGCGGCCTTGCCGGCCTCTTCGGCAGCCCTGGCAGCCTCTTCGTCGGCAAGATTGTCGGCTGCCAGCTTGTCGGCCTTGGCAGCGGCGGCCTTGGCGGCCTCGTCGTCGACGGCCCCTGTGGTGTTCTCCTCGGCAGAAGAGTCAATGTTCATTGGCTCCACCGAGGAGGGCTCTGCCAACCCGAGAAGTAAAGCAAAAAGAGCTTCAGGAAAAAATTCAAGAAGCCAAAAGAAAGAAAGCAGAAAGAGTTTTGCGGCAAGTGGGTTTACCCGTGTTGAGCTCAGGAGCGGTGGGCTCCCCTCCCCCGTCAACGTTTGTCATTGGGGTGGGGTCACCAGCGCTGGTGCTTGGCGCTTCGGCGCTTGCCGGCTCCTCTTCGTGGCTCGGCTCGCTAGTGGGAGCCCTTACCGGAGATCTTCTCCTTGGCGGAGTGGTCGAGGGGGGTGGTACTTCTGGAGCACCTTCAGATGGCTCCACTTGCTGCTCCTCTCCTACACGCCCAAAGATGTCAGTAACAAAATGCTTGTTCCTTAGCGACCGCCAGCGAAGGGTAGTTGAAATACTTATGCTGGGGGCTGCAACGAGGGCTGGGCTCCGAGCTGGCCGGGACGGTCTCAGACGCTCTCCCGGTGGTTGCCGTGGGCTCATCTTCGACGACGACCACGGTTTTGCTCGTCGAGACCTTAGCTCTCTTCCTTGTCCTCTCCGCCAAAGTTTCCTCCCTGCGGAAGCAAGGCCGGAGCGCGACAAGTGAGGACAGAAACAAAACCTTACAAAGATTGAGGGTCGCGGCAAGGGAACTTACTCTTCCTCGTCGTCCTCTTCGCTGAGGGCGGAAAAATCAAAGTCCGCCTCCGTGTGAGGAGGGGGAGGAGGGGGAGCTGGGCTCCTTGGCCGCTTGGCGGGGGTAGTAGCAGCGGTCTTTGATGACCCTGCTCCAGTTGCCGAGGCCGCGTGAGACACTCCCGCAGCACCAGCCCTTGCCGCGGTTGAGCGCGTCGAACGGCGCTCCGGCGGTTGTTGAACTTCTTGCCGCTCAGCCACTTTGCCAAGCCTGCGAAGGCGTTTCCTCCTCAGAGGGGCTGGGGACTCTGACTGCGGTGGACTTTCGGTGCCCTCCTCAGAAAAGGAGCCCTCATCCTCCGAGCTGCCTGACTCGTCGGCAGGCTGGCTTGGCCCGACATCCTTGCCGGGTGCGGCGAGCTTGCCTTTCCCGGCAAGCATCCTCTGCTCGGCAAGGCTCTCCTTTTGTGCCTCGTCGAGCTCCGCCAAAGTATAACCAAAATTGCCAGCTTCTCTGGCAAGCCTGTCCTCCTCCACTCTTCGAGCAATGAATTCTATTTCTTGCTCAGTGGTGTTGCGGACGAGCCACTCTTCCACCCGGACCTGCTTTTCGACCGTGGAGTCAAAGAATCGCCACACGTCTTCTTCGAGCGGCACGTCCCAAGTTGCTTCAACGCTGTGCGCATTGCAGAGCGGCATTGCACTCAATGCGGAGTTGTTGCAAAGAGGCACGATGTGCTTCGGTAGCATGAACGCCTTGTCGCGCTTTTCTGGATATGTCTCTTGCTTGAACAGTTCTCGCATGAAAAAGTCGTGCTGTAGAACTGTGAAGTTGTTGATCAGTCCAGGGCGCAGCCGCATGATATCGGCTGGGTTCTTCCAATCAGAGGCCGACCTTCCTCTCTGCTGCAGAGGAGCAATGCGGCGCCGGAGGAAGTCTGCGCCAACCATCCCTATGGTGAGCCCGGCCTCCCTGAGCCGTATGATCCTGGCAACGGCAATCTCCAGCTTTTTGTCCTGGGGATCCAGATCGCTCCAGTCTGTGCCACGCGCCGCTGGGGTCTGGCGAAGCTCACAGTATGGTGGCGGATCGTCGTCAATGATCCAACACCATTCAGACCGGATTTCTCCCCATCTTGGGCGGAGATCCCCCTTCAGATAATGCTCCTTGGCGCCCAATCTTGAAACGAATGAGACGCCAACAGTGAGAGGCTCCCCCTTTTCAGCATGGGGAGTGAAGTAATGCCTCAACAGCGCGGTGTTGGGTGCGACGCCGACGAAGTTCTCGCACAGATGCGCAAATATTGCCATGGTGGATACGGCATTCGGTGTGAGATCCAGCAGACGGAGGTTGAAGGTGTACATGACGTCGCTGAAGAAATCCGAATACGGTGGGCAGAGCCCGCACCAAAAGTAGCAAGCGAAGAAGGGGTACTTGCTCACTTCGCTCTCGTCGGTGGCTGGGCGGACGCGGGTGGCCGGATGCGCCTTGGTCCTCGCGGCCCACATGCCTTGGAACTTGGCCTTCAGATCCGCCCCCGTGAGCGTCGGAGCGAAGAGCGCGTACTTCTGCCTCTTCATCTGCGCCTGGGTCTCCGTCCTTGAGGACTTCGCCGTCTTCCCCTTTTCTCCTTTGGGAGGCATGGCGAAGGCGGAGCTGAGGACCGAGGGAGATGCGGACGCGCGCGGTGGCGGAGGATTGGGAAACCGCCTTTGTTTTAGAGCGGAGGAAGAAGAAGGCGGAGATTTGAAGATCAAGAATGGTGAGAGGGGTGTGCGAGTGCTTCTGCAGGTCCCTCCTTTTATGGAGAAAGATGCGGAACCATCCGCCCCTTCGTCATTCGAGATAACTGCGCACGCTTCCCACGCTCCGCATTCAACGCGCGACGCGTGGGAGAGCGTGCAATTAAACAGCATAGAGACGTTTCGGCTTATCCCAGCCACGCGTGCCCGTGCACTGTTTGGGCCTGGCCCAACAACGCCCGGCACCGTGTGTGGCCCAGGCCCGGGGGCTCCTGTCGGTGTACTAGAATAGGGGTACCCTAGTACCCCGTACTTGTGCACGGGCAGTAGTAGCATCCCGCGGCCAGGCTTGCGGGAGGACAGCCAGAGGGAAGCTCAAGATTATTAAGCCATTCAAGAAAAAAGTATACAAAGCAAGAGTTAAGGCCCCGGCAAGAGGAGCTTGCCGGGAGGGACAGCTGAGGCCTAGCCTGGGCATTGCTGAAGCAGAGTACTTGCCGCGGCAAGGTACTTGCCCCGGCAAGTCATTGGCTGCGGCAAGGTATTGGCTGCGGCAAGATAGCGGCTGCGGCAAGGTACTTGCCCCGGCAAGTTACCTTACACGCCAACTATGGGCTGCGCCAAGCTATCAAGTGCGGCAAGGTCTTGCCGCGGCAAGCGTTACTGTGCTGCTCCGGTGCCTCTGCCAGCGTGGCGCTCTGGGTCCTTCCAAGCGTGCGTGGCAGGGCACTGTGTAGACGGCGGTGCACTGTAGATAGCGGTGCAGCAGCAGGTGGGATAGGCTTTTCCCACATCCACGACGTCCGGGTACATGTATCTGGACAGCAAAGGCATGGGCATTTAATGCCCTTGTCCCCTGCCGTCAGTGGTAGGTAGGACATGTCATCCTGGTAATAGTGGCCTAACTGTAGCAACTTTCCACCTCTACCTTTACTGTTTGCCACCTGTTGGAGACCCCTTTGTGCGTATAAAAGGAGGCCCATGGGCAACGTGAAAGGGGAGGAACTGGAAAAGGGAGAACTCCAGTATTGTACGCAGCTACTCGGTACTGTAGCGCTCCTGGAGCTAGAACAATCATACAGATAATAACCAAAAAGCAGGAGTAGGGTTTTACGCATCCGTGCGGCCCGAACCTGGGTAAATCTCTCTCGTGCACTGTCGTGTTCTTCGCTAGATTTGCTCTTCGCGCGACCGTCTCTCCCTGCCGAACGTAAAGGGGTCCTTCTCTGGGTCCCATAGGTGATCGCGGATTCGTCCCCGACACAGCCACTTTCTCATGAATAACAAGTGAATAAACACTCATCGTGAGAATAACCCACCTAGCATGGAAGATACTGACAGCCCCCAGTCGCTACATGAGCGATTCGGGCATACAAAACAGATTATTATTTGAAGGTTTAGAGTTTGGCACATGCAAATTTACTTGGAACGGCAGGTAAATACCGCATATAGGTAGGTATGGTGGACTCATATGGAACAACTTTGAGTTTAAGGAAGTGGATGCACAAGTAGTATTCCCGCTTAGTACAAGTGAAGGCTAGCAAAAGATTGAGGAGCGACCAACTAGAGAGCGACAACGGTCGTAAACATGCATTGAAATTAATCAACATTGAGTGCAAGCATGAGTAGGATATAAATCACCATGAACATAAATATCGTGGAGGCTATGTTGTTTTTTATTCAACTACATGCGTGAGCATGTGCCAAGTCAAGCCACTTAAATCATTCAAAGGAGGATACCATCCTATCATTGTACATCATAACCATTTTAAATTGCATGTTGGCACATAGGACAAACCATTATCCACTCCTAGCTAATTAAGCATGGCATGAGTAACTGTAATCTCTAATTGTCATTGCAAACATGTTTCATTCATAATGGGCTGGATCAGGAATGATGAGCTACTCATATTTACAAAAACAAAATAGGTCGAGTTCGTACCAGCTTTTCTCCATCTCAATCATTTCATCATATATCGTCATTATTACCTTTCACTTGCATGACCGAACGGTGTGGATAATAATAAGAGTGCACGTGCATTGGACTAAGCTAGAATCTGCAAACATTTATTCAAAGGAGAAGACAAAGTAATATGGGCTCTTTGTTAGATCAACAATAATGCATATGAGAGCCACTCAACATTTTCATCGTGGTCTTCTCCTTATGACCCAAAGAAAAAGAAAAGGAATTTCAAAGAAACACACTAAAATATTTTTGGAGTTTTTGTTTTTGTGAAGAAAGTAAAACGAAAACGAGAACGAGAACAACTATTTACACGGGAAAGCTCCCAACAAGCAAAAGAAGAACGAGAAATCTTTTTGGGTTTTATTTTAATACTACTACTAAATAACCTAGAAAGAAAACTAAAAAGAAGCGAGAACTATTTTTTTTTGGATTTTCTCAAAGTTTTTCAAACACACAAGAAGAAAACAAGAAAAATAAACTAACATGGATAATACAATGAAAAAGTATGAACACCGACAACTGGAATGAGTGTGTGAACATGAATGTAATGTCGGTGAGAGATACGTATTCCACCAAGATTAGGCTTTTGGCCTAAGTTGGTCTAGGGCCCCAACTGGCCTGGCGGGTATCCAAAATCATAGTTGGGGTTGTACTGGATGCGGCCGCTACCGCTTGGATGGCTGCAGTGTGAAGGCGAGCGGCCTACCCTGCTCTCTTATCGTCTGCCTCCTCTCTGGTTATGAAGTATCTCCGTTTTACCTGAAAGTTAAATAAGGCAGGAGCGGGAAGCGTAATATAGAAGATGCGCTCCCTGTCAAAGATTAGTCGGTACTGGAGGGGCTATTCGCTCCTCTCCAAAAACTGGTAACGTACCATAGCATCATTATCAAGGTAAGCAGGTGGTAACTCAATGTCATTTTCTCTTATGGGTACCCCAAGATAATTAGCTAACCGGGTGGCATAAATCCCACCAAAGAAATCCCCATCTTTAGCATTATTATGTAACCTCCTTGCAATAATAGCCCCCAAGTTATATCGTTTATCACCCATTACCGCACACTTGAGGACACTAAGATCTGATGCACAAAGGTGGCTATGATCATGTTTACCATTAATGCATCTACCTATGTCGTGGATTTAATACGGCAGATGCCCTAGTGAAAGGACTTAGGTGTGGAGCCATCGCAACTAGGTTAGCTTGAAGGGGTTAAACGGGACAAAGGACACAAAGGATTTACCCAGGTTTGGCCCCTTGAAATGAGGTAAAAGCCTACGTCCTGCTTCTAGTTGTATTACTTGAGTTTCGATCACAAGGGGGAGTGAATACGCTTGACCTAGTTCTCGACTTGTTGTTTCTTGAGTTAACCCGCCGCCGGGTCTCGCCTTTATATACAGGTCGATGTTCGGCGGCTTACAAAGTCTCGGCCGGCTCACACAACGTGACCGGCTCGGTTTCTAACCAAACCTGCCTTACAGAGAAAGTTAACCTTGAACGGCTCACACCTTCAGGTCTTGAATCACCTCCGGGTCTTGGGCCTCCAATAAGCTTGCTTTATGAACCGCCATCCTTATGTCTTCTTGGACCTCTTGGGCCTTCTTTACAATAAGTCACCAACGGTGTAACCCGGCCCCTCCTGGGCGGGTCACACCTTGGAGTTATATCCCCAACATTAGGCCCCAGGTTGATTTGAACTTGTTCACATCAATCTTCACTCCTTCATTTAAAAATCCGTACCGGTGCTAATATCTTATGCAGATCACCATAACCCGCCATGATATAATGTAAACAGAAACATCATAACCCGCCATGATGTCATGTGCATTAATTCCGCACAAGACCCAGCATATCTTCAACGGATCTTTATCTTTAATAGGCTTCAAAAAAATCAAGGTGCTTGCATTGCTTAGCATAATCATTTTACCTCCGTGATCCCTGCGCATGCCATCTTATCATCTCCTTATAAATAGGGCAGGGGCCTTCTTTTTCATTTTCACCCCTGCCTTTGCCGCTTCTTCTTCCTCGCGACGACCGACGTCTCCGAACCTCCGCCGCCCCCGTCGACTGCACCAACCTTGGCCGCTGCATCAACCTGACCTCGACCAAAAAGCGGCGGCGCCCCTCCGCTGTTCATCAGCATCTCCAGGTACCCATCTCCTTTTTCCTCATATTTACATTAGGGTTTCTGTCGTTCTTCGGTGTTCGTCGGCCTTCATCACCCTTGTCTATAGTTCATCGACCACGCCACCTTAGTAGGACCAAAACGCGATGCTAAAGTCACAATTTACTTCCCTTTAACATCCGCCATCAAATACGGATCCACATGCTTCTGTTGAGATTCATTCCCCACACTTGTGGTTCATCCCCTGTTTTTAGGGCTAGTAATTTTCTCATGTTTCTGTACCGACCGTAGATCCGAAAATATAGGAAAAATCTGTGAAACTTGTTTGTTCAACACTTAGTGAAGATTTATCCAATCCCCAAATCTTGTGACCATCGGCTCGACCACTGTTGTACGGGCAGCTCAAATAATACTTTGTAACTCGCCAAATAAGTTGTTTAAACCGCCAATACTTATCCAGGCTTGACATTATCCGGCTCGTACCTCGCCGGTTTAACCATACAATTTTCTTTTCTTCAACCATTAAGCGGCTTACCAATCCTTGCATCTAACCAATATTAACTTTACTTTGTTCAACCATCGGGCGGCTTATCATCACCAATTTGACCGGCCATGAAATCCTTTCTAGGTTTTCACCTGATCAAAATGACTAAGACCGTCACCTCCTGCGACTGGGTCGTTTCCAAGGTCACAGAACAGACTCTCCAAGAGTTTGTTGCCATGGGCGTTTTACCATCTAAGGATGTCATCCATTGGCGGGTTCTAGGGGCTGAGGTCCCCCCTCAACCAAAGGAAGGAGAAGTTATAGTTTTCTCTGATCATATGCTCCGAGGCTTCTCACCGCCCGGCTCAAAATTCTTCCGTGATGTCCTGAATTTCTATCAGCTTCACCCTCAAGACATCAGACCCAATTCAGTTTCCAATATTTGCAATTTTCAAGTCTTTTGTGAAGTATATCTTCAAGAGGAGCCCAGCGTTGACCTCTTTAGAGAGTATTACTACTTGAACCGCGAAACAGAGATGACAGACGGGCCCAGCCTTGAACTTGGTGGAATTTCTATCCAGAGGCGAAGAGACGCCATCTTTCCTGCAACTGCACCTCCCAGTCACCCCAAAGACTGGAACCAGACTTGGTTTTATTGCCAAGACACCTCTCCGGCGGGTGAAAATCCTCTGCCGGGTTTCCGTATTCACCGGCTCAACCCCAGGCACCCACTTCCGGACCGGATCAGCTCTGCCGAACGAGGCAAATATGGACCCACTTTTACTAAGATAAGAGCCTTGATGGCAAACGGCTTGACCGGTGTTGACTTGGTCCGATGCTGGGTTAGCTGGAGAATCATGCCTTTAAGCCGCCGCCCCGGCTTAATGTGCACATACACAGGCGATGTGAATGACCCCTTGCGGTACAACTCAACACCCGTTAAAGAGAAGGACATCAACGAAATGACCAAGTCTTTACTTGGAGAAACTCTAGAAGACTGCAGCAAAACGGGGTTGAGCCCCTTCTATACTCTTAACCCGGCTCCAGATGTAAGTAGTTGAAGCCCTTTTTACTTTATTCATTACTCTCATACGCTGCACTTGCCTTATTATCTTGCTTTCTTCAGGCCGGCTCTCCCTTTTGGAATAAGAAGCTTCAAGGTAAGCCGGCCAAAAAGGCTAGGGGAAAAACCAAAGCTTCCAAGAAACCCGCCAAGAAGAAAGTAGATGCAACAGATCAATTTACTCTGGATGATGAATCGGAGGTAGAACTTGACTCCCTTGGCTCCTTTTTTGTACATCTTATTGACGCTGACCCCTCTCAGGATGACGCGGAAACCAGCCAGGCAGATGCTGTAGAGGTAACTATTATTTCCTCCGACTCAGAGCCTTTGCCAAGACAGAAAATTCGGCACGTGATCCGGAAAGTAAGGTTTTCTCACCCTTTAGCTTACTTAGATCCAAACTTCATTTTGAAGAAACAATAGCTTGAAGCTCGGCGTACAACCCGGAACAGCGGAGGGGGAGACCTTCATGCTGGCTTACCCAATACACCGGCCCCTCGCAAACGCCAAAAAGAGGTGCCGCCGAATTTGATCCTCTCCTTGCCCAAGGCGGGTCTTATCCGTCAACCACTTAATATTTCCGACTCAAATTATCAGGGAACCTCTCACTCATCCTCCGGCGACTCTACCGGAACTCAGAAACCTCTCTTCAAAGTTGCCCCTGGGTGAGAACATTTAACCTCTTTGTTTTTTAATACCTTACCAACTGATATATTAACATCTTCATATGTCTTACTTTCAGCGGTATAGCCAAACCCAGCAAGAAATTGAAGATGAACAAGCCAGCCGAAGACCCCAAGGTTACTGAGCCGGAGAAACAAACCATATCTGAAGCTTCTCATCAAACCCCTGAGGCTGCTGCTGATGACCCGCCACCAGAGACTCACGACGTCACGGTGGATCCAATGGGTGTTGACCCATCCAGCGCTAAGCTGCCCAGCCCCATAAAACCTGCTGAAGAGCCTCCTTTGCAACAAACTGCTAAGGATGTCATTATTACCGGCACTGGTTATGATGAACCTGGGAACCCCACCATTCTGGCCAAGCATTCAGCCAAAGAAGAATTAATTGAAAAGAGCAAGTCCAGATTTGACGTTGCCAATTACTCACACTTGGGCGTTGGCGAATTATACTCTGGTTATCTGAGCCAGCTGCATACTGGTCATGATCTGGAGGCGGATTTAGTCAAGAAATTGCAACAAAAATATGAGGTATGAACATCTGTTTCTCTTGCATATGTAGTCATCTAGCCCCCAAGTCTTATCCGTGGGAAAAGATATATTTGAGTAGGGTTAAGACTTGTCCATATGTCATTGCAACTCTAAAATCATAGCCCTCATGGGCCGGCTTATCGTGATAAAGATGAGCCGGATTGCTTTCATGACTTCAAAAGAAAAGCTCCAGACCATAGCCCTCACGAGCCGGCTTATCTTGATAACGATGAGTCGGATCATTTCCATTACCTTGGAAGAAAAACTGCGGACCATAGCCCTCATGAGCCGGCTTATCTTGATAAAGATGAGCCGGATCATTAACAATATATACTGCGAAAAAGAGCTTCCGCACACATTAGCCCCCAAGTGTCAAGTGCTTTGCTTGCAACGTACTTGAGACTTGTATGTATAGTGTGTCCTGAGAAATATGTTTATAATTGTTTAACTCGTACTTGCAGGATGCCTTAACTTAGGCTGAATCCCAATTGGTTGATTTAAACGCCAGGCTTGAGCATCAAGAGGCTGAAAGACGCAAAGCTGACTCCAAGACTAAGTTTAGTCTGGAAGAGAACGAGAAGCTCAGAGCTGGGTTTTCCACAGAAAGAAATGCCTGGGATAAGGAAAAAATCGCCTTAGTGCAAAGAGCAGAGACTGCCGAATCTTCTTTGAAAGAGACTACTGCAGAACTGACCGGCTTAAAATGCCATATCTCACAGATGACAGCTGCTATCTTTGGTAAGGAATTTGGGATGTTTTAACCATTTCCAATTTTTACCTTTTAACCCTCCTGGCGACTTATCTGTGCGCTCATTTAACATGCCCCAGGAGTGCCAACCTTGGCCAGGACATGTTGGTGAAGCTGAAGGCGGTTTACACTTTGGTAGAACAGTTGTACACAGGTACTCAGCGAACCATAGTGGCCATCTCGCTCAGTAAACAGCCACCTTCACTCATCAGGGAGGTACTGGACAAACTATCTGTCATGCCCCAAAAAATTGAAGAGATTAAGCAATCATCCGCCCGAGCTGGTGCTATCACTGCTTTGAGCCGGGCCAAAGCATGGCAAGCGGAATTAGACCTGGTGGAATTGGCCACTGGTTGTCCAAGCTTTAAAGAAGACGGATCGCCTTTTGATGAAGCAGATTTTACCAAGTGCGTAAAAGAGATGCGTCCCTTGGCGAGCAAATTAGCCGAAGAGACTGATTTGTCCAAATATCAGGCGGCTTACACGATGGAAAACTCCTAAGTGAAAGCGCCGGCTTATGAGATTGTGGATCTTATTCCTCCAATACGTAAGCATACTTTTGCTCCTGACATTGATCCATCCACACTTATAGATGATGAAGCTGTGTTCAAAGCCTTAACTGGCATCGACTGGACATGACCTGACTTCCAGACGATGGACGAAGAAGAAGAACCGGCGCAAGATAACTCGGAGGCTTCAACTCGCCAGGACCAACAGAACTGATCCAAGGGGTGGCTCTCAGACCGCGGCGTAGAATGTCTTTTGAAAAACTCTTAATCTTGTGGGCTTGGGAAAGCCTTGTAATAGGCTAGTTGAAACAATGATCTGTAATGCCATCGTGCATGTGGTATCCTTTGAATGTTTAAACCGCCGAGCTTGATTTTTATCACTCGCCACTTGTGCGTATAATATTATCAGGTATGTGGATCAGATCAAGCATCATCATACTTCCTGTACATAAGGAAACAGCATATGCCCTGGCGGTTTATGCCAGGGCGGGTCACAAATATGTTTGAAAAAACCCTGATATAAGTCTTTGATAAAAAAGACTAAAGGCTATTGAAGCCGGAAATATACCGGTGACTTAAAGTCGAGGACAGGGCGGGTTAGAAAAACCCTAAATCTCCATTCAAGTATGAAAAGTCATACCTATAGACTGACATCATAATGATGCTGTAACGATGGTAATCCAGCATGGGTTTTAACCCGTACACAAGAAAGATCATGATTTGAATTTATTCTAGGTGAATCATCCTGGTGACTTAAAGTATGCTTATCATGGCGGGTTATTAACCCAATATGCTCAAGTATGAGTCATAAAATTAAGGCTACATGGCCTAAATTGCAAAACCATATGTTAATATGGAAAAAGGATATAAATCCAAAATTTCCAGAAAAACCAGCAAATCAGAAAAACAAGGCTTTCATAGGCCGCCAAGCCTAAAACTCAAGTGCTTTCATGGGCCGCACAGCCACTGAGTTAATTCCTGCACACCTGTAAGCCAGCCCTCACATGACAAACCACCGTTTTAACTTTAACAAGTTCAGGGTCTTATTTAAAAGATTGACTGTCAAGAGTACGGCGGGTCATTCCAGGATTACCTGGGCGGAGTAACAACGACATACAGGCCGGATAACCCGGAATTTGGTGTTTACACCTGGCTAGGAAGCCGATCAAGAGGGTAAGCATAGCTATGCTCATTGAGCAGGAAGCCCCCAAGTGACCAATAAGACGGCAGTGGCTAGGAAGCCGATCAAGAGGGTAAGCACAGCTGTGTTCATCGAACAGGAAGCCCCCAAGTGACCAATAAGACGGCGGTGGCTAGGAAGCCGATCAAGAGGGTAAGCATAGCTATGCTCATTGAGCAGGAAGCCCCCAAGTGACCTTATGAACAAACAATAAAGGCTCAGATTCATAGAAGTGAAACGACAAAGGCCCTGAATTATCAGGGATGTTGGCTTTATTATAGTGATCATAATATGTACACTGAAGAAAAGTATATACAGCATAAGAGCCGGTGGCTCAGGTGTAATAAGGCCGAAGATGAGCAATGTTGCACGGCCGGCGGGTCTCCTCCTCCGATGTGCGTGGATCCTTGTGTTCTCGAATATCAATGAGGTAGTATGACCCGTTGTTCAGGTTTTTGCTGACCACAAAAGGTCCTTCCCAAGGTGGGGATAACTTATGCATGTCTGTCTGATCTTGGATTAGCCGGAGCACCAAGTCGCCTTCTTGAAAGGTCCGGGTCCTAACTCGGCGGCTATGATAGCGACACAGATCTTGCTGGTATATCACCGAACGAGCCGCCGCAAGGTCACGCTCTTCATCCAACATATCAAGAGCATCCTGACGTGCTTTTTCATTATCAGCTTCAACATAAGCTGCCACCCGGGGCGAGTCATGACGGATATCACTTGGAAGAACCGCCTCTACCCCATAGACCATGAAGAAAGGCGTATAGCCTGTTGACCTGTTAGGAGTAGTATTAATGCTCCAAATTACTGAGGGCAACTCCTCAACCCAACAACCCGGCGTGCGTTGCAATGGAACCATAAGCCGGGGTTTTATGCCTTTCAAGATTTCCTGATTGGCCCTCTC
This sequence comes from Thinopyrum elongatum, assembly GCA_011799875.1. Classification (NCBI taxonomy): domain Eukaryota; kingdom Viridiplantae; phylum Streptophyta; class Magnoliopsida; order Poales; family Poaceae; genus Thinopyrum; species Thinopyrum elongatum. Next base: position 399,686,655 of record CM022300.1, read on the forward strand.
AGCTTGACCATTAGACTGCTGATGAGCCACGGATGACACGTCAAGACGAATATGTTCTCGGTGACAGAACTCTTTCATAGCGCCCTTAGACAGATTAGTGCCATTATCAGTTATGATACTGTGAGGGTAGCCAAAACGGAAGATCACCTTCTTAATGAATTGAACCGATGTTGCCGCATCACACTTACTGACCGGCTCTTCCTCAACCCACTTGGTAAACTTGTCAACCACCACCAAGAGGTGTGTCTTTTTGTCCTTGGACCTCTTGAAAGGTCCAACCATATCCAGCCCCCAGACTGCAAACGGCCAAGTAATTGGAATCATCCTCAATTCTTGAGCCGGTACATGAGCTCGTCTAGAAAATTTCTGACAGCCATCACACTTGCTAACCAGATCTTCAGCATCAGCATGAGCCGTCAACCAATAAAACCCATGACAAAAGGCTTTAGCCACAAGAGATTTAGAGCCGGCATGATGGCCACAATCTCCTTCATGAATCTACCTTAGGACCTCAAGGCCCTCTTTAGGAGAAATACAGTGCTGGAACATGCCTGTGACGCTGCATCGGTGTAACTCGCCATTGACAATAGTCATAGACTTAGACCGCCGGGTTATCTGCCTGGCCAAAGTTTCATCCTTAGGTAACTCTCCCCGGGTCATATAAGCCAAATAAGGAACCATCCAATCAGGGATGGCATGGAGAGCCGCCACCAACTACGCCTCCGGGTCAGGAATAGCAAGATCCTCTTCAGATAGCAACTTAACTGAAGGATTATGTAACACATCAATAAAAACATTAGGGGGCACTGGCTTACGCTGCGACCCAAGTCGGCTCAAAGCATCGGCTGCCTCATTCTTCCTTCGATCCAGATGCTCCACTTGATAACCTTTGAAGTGACCAGCGATATTATCAACCGCCCGGCGATAAGACGCCATGAGTGGGTCTTTAGAATCCCAAGTGCCAGAGACCTGCTGAGCCACCAAATCTGAGTCGCCAAAGCACCTGACCTGGCTTAGATTCATCTCTTTGGCCACCTTTAGGCCATGAAGCAAGGCTTCATATTCAGCTGCATTGTTAGTACAGGGAAACATCAGCCTTAAGACATAACAAAACTTGTCACCTCGTGGGGAAGTCAAAATCACTCCAGCCCCCGAGCCTTCCAATTGCCTGGACCCATCAAAATGAATAGTCCAATACGTATTATCAGGCTTCTCCTCCGGCATCTGCAACTCTGTCCAGTCGTTGATAAAATCCACAAGAGCTTGGGACTTGATAGCTGTTCTTGGCATATATTTCAAACCATGGGGTCCAAGCTCAATGGCCCACTTGGCCACTCGGCCTGTAGCTTCTCTGTTTTGAATAATATCGCCTAAGGGAGCAGAGCTGACCACAGTAATAGGATGGCCAAGAAAATAATGCTTCAACTTGCGATTGGCCATGAACACCCCATATACTAGCTTCTGCCAATGTGGGTATCTCTATTTAGACTCAATTAAGACCTCACTGACATAATAAGCCGGCCTTTGCATTGGATATTCCTTACCCGTCTCTTTCCTTTCCACTACAACCGCCACGCTGACGACTCTGCTATTAGCAGCCACATATAAAAGCAAGGGCTCCTTCTCAACAGGAGCTGCAAGAACCGGTGGCTCAGCTAACTATTTTTTAAGCGCCTCGAACACCTCATTGGCAGCATCACTCCAGACAAAATGATTTGTCTTCTTCATCATCTGATACAGAGGAATAGCCTTCTCTCCCAAGCGGCTTATAAACCGGCTTAAAGCTGCAATATGACCCACCAAATGCTGGACATCATTAATGCACGCCGGCTTAGCCAATGAAGTAATAGCCTTGATTTTCTCCGGGTTAGCTTCAATACCTCTCTCAGAGACCAGAAAACCTAAGAGCTTGCCTGCAGGCACACCAAAAACACATTTGGCTGGGTTAAGCATCATCTTGTAGACCAGGAGGTTATCGAAAGTCTCCTTCAAGTCATCTAGCAGAGTCTCCTTCTTTCTGGACTTCACAACAATATCATCCACATAAGCATGAACATTGCGTCCTATCTGGTTATGAAGAGAATTCTGAACACAATGCTGATAAGTTTCCTGGGCGCTCTTGAGCCCAAAAGGCATAGACACATAGCAGAAAGCTCCAAAAGGCGTGATGAAAGCCGTCTTCTCTTGGTCTTTAGCTGCCATCTTGATCTGATGATAACCAGAATAAGCATCCAAGAAACTCAAACGCTCACAACTCGCCGTAGCGTCAATGATCTGTTCAATGCGGGGAAGGGCGAAAGGATCAGCTGGACAAGCCTTATTAAGGTCTGTATAATCCACACACATACGCCAAGTGCCATTCTTCTTAAGTACCAGCACCAGGTTAGCCAACCACTCAGGGTGAAAAACTTCAACGATGAACCCGGCTGCTAAGAGCCGGGCCACCTCTTCTCCAAAGGCCTTGCGTCTCTCCTCATTAAAACAATGAAGGAACTGCTTGACCGGTTTAAACTTGGGATTGATATTGAGAGGGTGCTCAGCGAGTTCTCTCAGTACACCCGGCATGTCTGAAGGCTTCCATGCAAAGATGTCCCGGTTCTCACGGATGAACTCGATGAGCACGCTTTCCTATTTCGGATCCATATTAGCACTGATAACGAACTGCTGAGATGAGTCGCCGGGGATAAAATCAACCTGTTTGGTGTCATCTGCCGACTTAAACTTCAGCAAAGGGTTATGCTCTGTGGTTGGCTTCTTCAAAGGGGTCATATCCGCCGGGTCAACATTATCTTTATAAAACTTCAGCTCCTCTGTAGCACAGGCAGACTCAGCATAAGCAGCATCACCTTCTTCACATTCCAAAGCTATTTTTCTGTCCCCATGGACTGTGATGGTACCCTTACAACCCAGCATTTTGAGCTTCAGATATACGTAACAAGGCCGTGCCATAAACTTGGCGTAAGCCGGCCGTCCAAACAAAGCGTGGTAAGGACTTTTGATCTTGACCACTTCAAAGGTTAATGTCTCTGCCCTGTAATCATGTTCATTGCCAAAAGCTACTTCCAAAGCAATTTTACCAACTGGATAAGCTGACTTACCGGGCACCACCCCATGAAAGACTGTAGAAGATGGCTTAAGATCTTTATCCGTCAAATTCATACGGCGAAAAGTATCATAATAGAGGATGTTGATGCTGCTGCCTCCGTCCATAAGCACCTTAGTGAACTTGTAACCTCCAACCTGAGGGGCTACCACCAAAGCTAGCTGACCCGGATTATCAACCAAGGGCGGGTGATGTTCATGGCTCCATACAATCGGCTGCTCTGACCATCGTAAGTACTGAGGCACTGTCGGCTCAACTGCACTTACCACTCGTTTATGAACCTTCTGATCTCGCTTGCACAAGCTTGTAGTGAAAACATGATATTGGCCACTATTAAGCTGCTTTGGATTACTCTGATACCCTGACTGCTGTTGCTGGTTATCCTGACTATGCTGCTGGTTATAATTGCCCTAACTGCCCTGACCTTGAAATCCGGAACCTGAGCCGCCACCTCCAAAGTCGGGCCCGTGCGAGCCAGATCCTGACCCGCCGTGTGGGCCATTATTGTTGTGGTGGTCCTGATGAAAGCTGGAACTCTTATACTCCTTCATGATGAAACAATCTTTCCACATGTGAGTCAACGGTCTATCGGGACGACTATGCTTTGGGCAAGGCTGGTTCAACATCGCCTCAAGGTTGAACTTTGGTCCTCCAACCCAGGGTTGTGGTCTTCCCTTACGGCGCTGGCCGTCATTATGCGCATTTGTATTGGCCACAAAATCTGACCCGCCGTCATATTGCTTGCACTTACCGTTGTTACCTTGGTTCTGCCCCGTCATATTTTGCGGCTGTCCTTTTCCATTGCCGTTCTTCTTCCCCTTGTTGGATTTCTCCTCATCAGACCCCGGGTCTTTACTATTATCAGAGTCGGCATATTTGATGAGAGCCGCCATGAGCTCTCTCATGTCATTGCAGTGACGCTTAAGCCGCCCTAACTTTTGCTTGAGAGGGGTGAAACGGCAATTTTTCTCCAGAATTAGGACAGTAGAACCGGCGTTGATGCTATCCGATGAGTGAATAATAGTGGACACTTGACGGACCCAATGGTGGGTTGACTCATCCTCGTGCTGGACACAAGCGTCTAAGCCGATGATCAACAGAGGCTGTTTGCACGTGTCTTTGAAATTCTGAATAAAACGTGCTTTCAACTCCGCCCATGAATTGATAGAATTAGGGGGTAATCCCTTCAACCAGGTTCGAGCTGGCCCGTCCAACATCATGGTGAAGTATTTGGCGCACACAGCATCGTTAACGTCTAACATCTCCATAGCCAGCTCATAGCTCTCAATCCAAGCCCCAGGAGGTTGATCAGCCATGTAATTGGGCACCTTTCGAGGGCCCTTGAAGTCCTTAGGCAACAGCTCATTGCGAAGAGTCGGCACCAGACATGGCACACCTACCATCCTGGAAGTCATCCCGGCCTCCACAGACATTGTAGGGTTTCGTTGGAGTTGCTGATGAGCCGCTAACTGAGCCGCCAGCTCTGCCTCTTGTCGTGCCCTGGCCTGATCCATCAGGGCCTGAACATTATTATCAACACGTGGTGGGTCATGCCCATGAGGCGGGTTACGGCGCCGCTCACTACTGGAAACCACCGGCGATTCAATGCGCCGGCTATAACTTTGGCTAGGGCGTGGAGTTGAATGAATTCGCTCACGGCTATATGAGTAAGACGCTTGCTGGGTCACAGCCGTCTTGAGAAGTTCCACGGTGTTCTGGGCCTCTATCACAGCTGGCGACACACCTTCAATTGGGAGGGCTGCCAGCCATGAGGCTGCAGCAATCATATTATCCAGTGGGTTGGAGTAATGACCCGGGGGTGTCGGCACTTGCTGAAGCGGGGTCAAGTTCACACGAGGCGGGTCTGCTATACGAGGCTGAGCCGCCACCCCGGTTGCAGGCGCCACAGCAGCCTGGGTCTCATCGGGCGGGTTACTCGGCCCTGCTCCGGGTATGGTAAAAAGATTCCTCCCCTCAAATTGCGGTGGCAAATGGCTCTGGTGCCTCCTCCGCATGACAGTGTTTGACGCGTTCTGATCCAGACTTAAACGAAAAGCCTCGGCCCTTACCTGCTACGTCTCAGCTTCTAGGGCAGTCCGTTCTGCAGCCATCCTGACGTTCTCTGCCTCAAGATCCTCTCGGGCCTTGGCCACCTCATCTCACAACTTTGCGACCTCCGCATTATGCTGTGTTTGATTCGCCAGAGTCACTTCTACGGCTAACAGAGTCGCCAAAGCGTCCAAAAGCTCGGATAAAATTTGAGCCGGCGGGCGCGTAGAGCCGCTCGCCCCAGCCGTTGCAGCAGCCGTTGAACCGGAGGTCATAGCTGCAGCGGTTGATGAATTCACCATTTGCTGCGTCCCGACCATAAAGATAGCAGCCCTGCTCGGAGGCTCATAGGGGTCCGGAATACTGTCACCATCGAAACAGCCCCCAAGCCCGATGTCTTGCAGTTGATAGATTGATTCAGTCTCGCCGGTTGAAGACTCATCACCTGAATAGATGGTCGTCTCTCCACCGAACACAGAACCTTCCTCAAGATCCGCCCCATGGATAAAGCCGACGAATGCACACTTCCGGGCGGGTTGGACCTTGGCGGGTCTCGCACGCCGAGCCGTCTCAATGGCGTCAGCGCAGGCGTCCGGCCCAGGATTTGACTCACCGATCTTGCAGATGAAGACTTGAATTTCGCCGAAGGGGACCTGATACCCATACTCGATTGAATCGGCCTCAGGACCCTAGCTAGCATCGTCGAAGTAGATCTTGCCACGGCGGCTCTTAGTCATCCGGCCCACGGCGTATCCCTTGATCCCTGAAAAGCTGCCCTTCAAGAACTTGAAACCACCGTGCTCTAGACCCACAGTGGGCGCCAACTATTGTGGATTTAACACGGCAGATGCCCTAGTGAAAGGACTTAGGTCTGGAGCCATCGCAACTAGGTTAGCTTGGGTTAAACGGGACAAAGGACACAAAGGATTTACCCAGGTTCGGCCACTCGAAACGAGGTAAAAGCCTATGTCCTGCTTCTAGTTGTATTACTTGAGTTTCGATCACAAGGGAGCGAATACGCTTGACCTAGTTCTCGACTTGTTGTTTCTTGAGTTAACCCACCGCCGGGTCTCGCCTTTATATACAGGTCGATGTCCGGCGGCTTACAAAGTCCTGGTCGGCTCACACAACGTGACCGGCTCGGTTTCTAACCAAACCTGCCTAACAGAGCAAGTTAACCTTGAATGGCTCACACCTTCGTGTCTTGAATCACCTCCGGGTCTTGGGCCTCCAATAAGCTTGCTTTATGAACCGCCATCCTTATGTCTTCTTGGACCTCATGGGCCATCTTTACAATAAGTCACCAACGGTGTAACCCGGCCCCTCCTGGGCGGGTCACACCTCGGAGTTATATCCCCAACAACCTATAAAGAGAGCAAAATAATGTATAGCAGGAAAGTGAATGCTCCCTATAGTAGCTTGTGTGATATTTCTAGTTTCTCCCATAGTGATGCTAGCAAGGAAATCAATATAATCAGTTTTACGAGGTTCACTATGACTGCCCCATTGCGGGATTTTGCATATTTCATTAAAATCTTCTAGGTCCATTCGAAATGATTTATCATAAAGATCGAATAAAACAGAATGTGTATTGCACTTATATGTAAACTCAAATCTCCGCACAAAGGAATCAATGAGGTGATAGTATTGCTGGCACTTATCTGACACGAAGTCCTCAAGGCCAACGTTTTGTACGTATGCATCAAATTCCTCCTTAAAATCTGCATGAACCATGAAATGATCCAACGACCATTCGCAAGGCCGTACTAGAGCTTCCCTCGGTGGTTCAAGGTCTGGCTCACGTATCACGAGCCTTGGGGCTTGCTTCCTCGAGGAACCACCTTGGTATATTTTCCTAAACATTTTTCTTCCTCTGAAAAATTTCTGAAATTTTTACTGACTCAAAATAAAAGTGAACCAAACTCAACAAAACTGATAACAACTACTCCCACAAGTGTCTAGAGGCTAGATCATGCAACAAAACTACTTTGGACCATATAAATTTGACATGCAAGCCCAAGAACAAGGTCACCACAGCAGCAAAAATTTGCAATATATAAAGCACTATAGCAAAAACTAATTGGACCAATGGAGGAGTCACATACAGATGAACAATCCCCTGAAATAGTTTCAAAAATGAAGTTCCGAGCAAGGAGATCAAAAATGACAGCAAAATTAGCGAGAACACGGGTTTGAGCAATGGTGGGATTTTTTCTGGAGGATGACGAAGTGGATGGGTGCTAGAATAAGTGAGGGGGACCCACGTAGGACCCACAAGCCTGTTAGGCGCGCCCTGGGGGGGTGGGTGCACCCTGTGGGCTTGTGGCACAATGGTTCACCCCCCTGAGATGTGTTCAGTGCCAAAAATTCTTAAATATTGCAGAAAAATCATACTAAATTTCCAGGGCATTTCGAGAACTTCTATTTCTGGTCATTTTTTTACTGCATGGATAATTCAGAAAACAGAAAAATAATACAATTTTTTCTTTATTTATTCTAGATAACAGCAAGTAAAAAGTGGGTACAGAGAGTTGTGTTTACAAAATTCATCCATCTCATGCCCGTCAAAAGGAATCCATTAACAAGGTTGATCAAGTCTTATTAATAAACTTCTTCCGAATGACATGAAACCGGAGAATCTTCGTATAACACTAGGTTACCTCAATGGGGATATGCATGTCCCCAACAATAAGAATATCATATTTCTTTTTGACAATAGAAAGAGGGAATTCAAAACCTCCAATAGTAATTGTTGAAATTTTTCCAATAGAATTGATACTATTCACTCGAGGTTGTTTCTTCGGAAAGTGTACCGTATGCTCATTACCATTAACATGAAAAGTGACATTGCATTTATTGCAATCAATAACATCCCCTACAGTATTCAAAAGGGTCTACCAAGGATGATCGACATACTGTCGTCCTCGGGTATATCAAGAATAACAAAGTCCGTTAAAATAGTAACATTTGCAACTACGACAGGCACATCCTCACAAATACCGATGGGTGTAGCAATTGATTTATCAGCCATTTGCAAAGAGATTTCAGTAGGTGTCAACTTATTCAATTCAAGTCTATGATATAAAGAGAAAGGCATAACACTAACACCGGCTCCCAAATCACATAAAGCAGTTTTAACATAGTTTCCTTTAATGGAGCATGGTATAGGTGGTATTCCTGGATCTCCTAGTTTCTTTGGTATTCCACCCTTAAAAGTGTAATTAGCAAGCATGGTGGAAATTTTAGCTTCCGGTATCTTTCTTTTATTTGTAACAATTTCTTTCATATACTTAGCATAAGGAGACATTTTCAGAATATCAGTCAAGCGCATACGCAAAAAGACAGTTCTAAGCATTTGCACAAAGTGCTCAAAGTACTCATCATCCTTTTTCCTGGATGGTTTAGGAGGAAAGGGCATGGGTTTCTGAACCCACGGTTCTCTTTCTTTACCATGTTTCCTAGCAATGAAGTCACCCTTATTATATCTTTTATTCTTAGGTTGTGGGTTATCAAGATCAACAGCAGGTTCTATCTCCACATCATTATCATTACTAGGTTGAGCATCAACATGAACATCATCATTATCATTATTACTAGGTTCATGTTCATTACCAGATTGTGTCTCAGCATCAGAAATAGAAATACCATTTGGGTTCTCAGGTGTGTCTATAACAGGTTCACTAGAAGCATGCAAGGTCCTATCATCTTTCTTTTTCTTCCTAGAAGGCCTAGGTGCATTAGTGTTAATTCTATGAGAGTCTTGCTCAACTCTCTTAGGATGGCCCTCAGGATACAAAGGTTCCTGAGTCATTTTACCACCTCTAGTCATAACTCTAACAACATGATCATTGTTTTTATTATTCATCTCATTAATAAAATCATTTTGTGCCTTGAGAACTTGTTCTACTTGAGTTTTTACCATGGAAGCATGTTTACTAACAAACTTGAGATCATTAACAGTTCTACACATATAGTCACTCAAGTGCTCAAGCATATAAGCATTACATTTCAGTTGTCTACTAACATAAGCATTGAAATTCTCTTGTTTAACAATAAAGTTATCAAATTCATCCAAGCATTGACTAGCACACTTATTATGAGGAATATCACCTTCATCAAATCTATAGAGAGAATTTACCTCTACTACCTGTATCGGGTTATCAAGACCATGTATTTCTTCAATAGGTGGTAAATTCTTAACATCTTCACCTTTAATACCTTTTCCTTTCATAGATTTATTTGCCTCTTGCATATCTTCAGGACTGAGAAATAGAATACCTCTCTTCTTTGGAGTTGGCTTAGGTGGTGGTTCGGGAAGAGTCCAATCATTATCATTACTCGGTATATTATTCAATAGTACTTCAGCTTACTCAACAGTTTGTTCCCTGAAAACACAACCAGCACAACTATCTAGGTGGTCCCTAGAAGAATCGGTTAGTCCATTATAAAAGATATCAAGTATTTAATTTTTCTTGAGAGGATGATCAGGCAAAGCATTAAGTAATTGCAGAAGCCTCCCCCCCCCCCCCCCCCCCCGCTTGTGGGAGACTCTCTTCTTCAGTTTGCGCAAAGTTAAATATCTCCTTTAAAGCAGCTTGTTTCTTATGAGTAGGCAAATATTTTTCAGAGAAGTAATATATCATATCCTGGGGACTACGCACACAACCAGGAGCAAGAGAATTAAACCATAACTTAGCATCACCCTTTAATGAGAAAGGAAACAACTTAAGAATATAGTAATAGCAAAAAAAATCATCATGAGCAAACAGGGTGGCTATATCATTCAATTTAGTGAGATGTGCCACAACAGTTTCAAATTCATAACCATGGAAAGGATCAGATTCAACCAAAGTAATTAACTTAGGATTGACAGAGAATTCATAATCCGTATCAGTAACAAAGATAGGTGAAGTAGCAAACTTAGGATCATATTGCATTCTAGCATTCAAAGATTTTTCTTTCCACTTGCATAGTAATTTCTTAAGATCATCTCTATCCTTACAAGCAAGAAAGTCCCTAGCTACCTCTCCATCCATAACATAACCCTCAGGTATAACAGGTAATTCATATCTAGGAGAGCTAGGTCTAATGAGTGTTTCAAAGTTTTCAGTTTCAATAATTTCATCAGTTTCAGCATTCTCAATATCTTTAGCTCTAGCAAGTTGTTCATCAAGAAATTCACCCAGTGACACAGTATTATCAAGCAAAGTAGTAGTACCATCATAAGCATCATGCATAGCAGAAGTAGCATCATCAATTACATGCGATGTATCAGAATGAATAGCAGGTGTAGGTGTCACAAGCTTACTCAAAACAGAAGGTGAATCAAGTGTAGAGTGTGATGGCAGTTCCTTACCTCCCCTCGTAGTAGAGGGAAAAATCTTGGTTTTGGTATCTTTTAGATTCTTCATAGTGACCAACAGATATGAATCCCAAGTGACTCAGAGAATAGAGCTATGCTCCCCGGCAACGGCGCCAGAAAAAGGTCTTGATAACCCACAAGTATAGGGGATCGCAACAGTTTTTGAGGGTAGAGTATTCAACCCGAATTTATTGATTCGACACAAGGGGAGCCAAAGAATATTCACGAGCATTAGCAGCTGAGTTGTAAATTCAACCACACCTGAAAGACTTAATATATGTAGCAAAGTATTTAGTAGCAAAGTAATATGGAACTAACGGTAACGGTGGCAAAAGTAACAGTAGTAGTTTTGTAGTGATTGTAACAGCAGTAGCAACGAAAATAACTTAGCAAAGATCAATATGTGAAAAGCTCGTAGGCATTGGATTGGCAATGATAATTGTGTTGGATAATATGCATCATGTAGCAGTCATAACCTAGGGTGACACAGAACTAGCTCCAATTCATCAAAATAATGTAGGCATGTATTCCGTATATAGTCATACGTGCTTATGGAAAAGAACTTGCATGACATCTTTTGTCCTACTCTCCCATGGCAGCGGGGTCCTAATGGAAACTAAGGGATATTAAGAGCTCCTTTTAATAGAGAACCAGACCAAAGCATTAGCACTTAGTGAATACATGAACTCCTCAAACTACGGTAATCACCGGAAAGAATCCCAATTATTGTCACCTTGGGGTATGCGGATCATAACTCGTAATAGGTGTATACAACTTGCAAGATAGGATCAAGAACTCACATATATTCATGAAAACATAATAGGTTCAGATCTGAAATCATGGCACTCGGGCCCTAGTGACAAGCATTAAGCATAGCAAAGTCATCGCAGCATTAATCTCAGAACATAGTGGATACTAGGGATCAAACCCTAACAAAACTAACTCGATTACATGATAAATCCTATCCAACCCATCACCGTCCAGCAAGCCTACGATGAAATTAATCACTCCCGGCGGTGAGCAACATGAAATTGGTGATGGAGGAAGGTTGATGATGATGATGGCGATGAATCCCCCTCTCCGGAGCCCCGAACGGACTCCAGATCAGCCCTCCCGATGAAGAATAGGAGGCGGCGGTAGCTCCGTATCATAAAATGCTCTCTGATTTTTTCTCCCCGAATAGGGTTATATAGAGTTGGAGTTAGGGCCGAAGGAGGTCCAGGGGCGCCCCCCGGGCTTGTGACCTTTGGGTGGACCCCCTCTGGTTAATTCTTGCGCCAGTATTTTTTATATATTCCAAAAATATTCTCCGTAAATTTTCAGGTCAATCCGAGAACTTTGATTTCTGCAAAAAAATAACACCATGGCAATTCTGCTGAAAACAGCGTTAGTCCAGGTTAGTTCCATTCAAATCATGCAAATTAGAGTCCAAAACAAGGGCAAAAGAGTTTGGAAAAGTAGATACGATGGAGACGTATCACAAAGCCTCATACTCAACTGCATTATTAGTACAGGGAAACATTATCCTCAAAACATAACAGAACTTGTCACCTCGCGGGGAAGATAAAATAACTCCAACCCCCGAGCCTTCCAATTTCCTGGAACCACCAAAGTGTATCATCCAGTATGTGTTATCCGGCTTCTCCTCAGGTGCTTGCAGCTCTGTCCAATCATTAATGAAATCCACCAAAGCCTGAGACTTGATGGATGTCTTGGGCACATATTTAAGATGATGTGGCCCAAGTTCAATTGCCAACTTAGCAACCTAGCCAGTAGCTTCTCTGTTTTGTATGATATCTCCCAAAGGGGCTGAACTGACCACTGTGATTGGGTGTCCAAGGAAGTAATGCTTGAACTTGCGACTCGCCATGAACACCCCAAACACCAGTTTCTGCTAGTGTGGGTATCTCTGCTTGGACTCTGTTAAAACTTTGCTGACATAATAAACTGACCTCTGGACTGGGTATTCCTTCCCTGCCTCCTTGCGTTCCATGACAACTGCCACACTAACAACTTTATTATTAGCCGCCACATACAGGAGCATAGGCTCTTTGTCAACTGGAGCAGCCAAGACGGGCGGCTCAGCCAACTGCTTTTTAAGCACCTCAAAAACCTCGTTAGCAGCATCACTCCAGACAAAATGATCAGTCTTTTTCATCATCTGATACAAAGGAATCGCCTTCTCACCCAGGCGGCTTATAAACCAGCCCAGGGCTGCAATACGACGCGCCAGGCGCTGAACATCATTGATACAGGCCGGCTTAGATAAGGAGGTGATGTCCTTGATCTTCTCCGGATTAGCTTGGATGCCCCGTTTTGAAACTAGAAAACCTAGCAATTTGCATGCCGGCACACCAAAAACACACTTGGCCGGGTTAAGCATCATCTTATAAACCCGAAGACTGTCAAAAGTTTCCTTCAGATCAGCAAGCAAGGTCTCCTTTTTCCTTGATTTAACCACAATGTCATCCACATAAGCATGAACATTATGCCCAATCTGTCCATGGAAACAATTCTGAACACAGTGCTGGTAAGTCACCTGGGCACTCTTGAGCCCAAAAGGCATAGAAACATAGCAGAAAGCTCCAAAGGGTGTGATAAAAGTTGTTTTCTCTTGGTGTTGGGAACGTTGCATGGAAAACAAAAAAAATTCTACGCACATGCAAGATCTATCCATGGAGATGCATAGCAAAAAGAGGGGAGAGTGTGTCTACGTACCCTCGCAGACCGTAAGTGGAAGCATTTGTTAACGCGGTTGATGTAGTCGAACTTCTTCGCACTCTAACCGATCGAGTACCGAACGTACGGCACCTCCACGTTCAGCACATGTTCAGCTCGGTGACATCCTCCGCCTTCTTGATCCAGCAAGACGGCGAGGTAGTGGATGAGTTTTGGAAGCACGATAGCATGGTGACGGTGATGGTGAAGCTATCTCCGCAGGGCTTCGCCTAAGCACTACGAAAATATGACCGGGGGTGTAAACGGTGGAGGGGGTGCCACACACGGCTAAGCAATTGTTCTGGGTGTGCTAGGCACCCCCTCCCACATATATATAGGTGGGGGAGAGGGGAGAGGCCAAGGGGAGCCCCAAGTAGGTCTGAATCCTACTTGGGCTCCTGCCCTAGGCCGGCCCCCGCTTTCCTTCTTTTGGCGCCAAGGGGAAGGAAGGAGGAGGTGGCGCCCCCCTTTCCTTTCTCCCACAAGGAGGGGAAGGCAGGAGGAGGTGGTGCCCCTCCTTTCCTTCTTCTAGGGCCAGCGGCCAGGGAGAGGGCGCACCAGCCCCTCTGTGGGCTGGTGTGTGCCTCTCCTTGGCCCATTAGGCCCATAGACCTCCCGGGGCCTCCCGGAACCCCTTCCGGTGATCCGATGACTACCCGGTGAAATCTGAAACTATTCTGGTGTCCGAATACCATCATCCTATATATCAATCTTTACCTCTCGACCATTTTGAGACTCCTCATCATGTCCGTGATCTCATCTGGGACTCTGAACAACATTCGGTCACCAAATCATATAACTCATATAACACTATATCGTCAACAAACGTCAAGCGTGCGGACCTTACGGGGTCGAGAACTATGTAGCCATGACCAAGACACCTCTCCGGTCAATAACCAATAGCGGAACCTAGATGCCCATATTGGCTCCTACATATTCTATGAAGATCTTTATCAGTCGAACCGTTATGACAACATACGTAATTCCCTTTGTCCATCGGTATGTTCCTTGCCCGAGATTCGATCGTCGGTATCTTCATACCTAGTTAAATCTCGTTTTGGCAAGTCTCTTTACTTGTTCCATAATACATCACCTCGTAAATAACTCCTTAGTCATTTGCTTGCAAGCTTATGATGTGTATTACCGAGAGGGCCCAGAGATACCTCTTCGATACTCGGAGTGAGAAATCATAATCTCGATCTATGCCAACTCGACAAACACCTTCAAAGATACCTGTAGAGCATCTTTATGATCACCCAGTTATGTTGTGATGTTTGATAGCACACAAGGTATTCCTTCGATATTCGGGAGTTGCATAATCTCATAGTCGAAGGAATATGTATTTGACATGAAGAAAGCAATAGCAATAAACTGAACGATCATTATGCTAAGCTAACGGATGGGTCTTGTCCTTCACATCATTCTCCTAATGATGTGATCCCGTTATCAAATGACAACTCATGTCTATGGCTAGGAAACATTAACCATCTTTGATCAACGAGCTAGTCTAGTAGAGGCTTACTAGGGACACGGTATTTGTTTATGTATTCACACATGTATTTAAGTTTCCGATCAATACAATTCTAGCATGAATAATAAACCTTTATCATGAATAAGGAAATATAAAATAACAAATTTATTATTGCCTCTAGGGCATATTTCCTTCAGTCTCCCACTTGCACTAGAGTCAATAATCTAGATTACATAGTAATGAATCTAACACCCATGGAGTCTTGGTGGTGATCATGTTTTGCTCGCGGTAGAGGTTTAGTCAACAGGTCTGCCACATTCAGATCCATATGTATTTTGCAAATTTCTATGTCTCCATCCTTCACCTTTTCACGAATGGAGTTGAAGCGTCTCTTGATGTGTTTGGTTCTCTTGTGAAACCTGGATTCCTTCGCCAAGGAAATTGCTCCAGTGTTGTCTCAAAAGATTTTCATTGGACCCGATGCACTGGGTATTACACCCAGATCGGATATGAACTCCTTCATCCAGACTCCTTCATGTGCTGCTTCCGAAGCAGCTATGTACTCCACTTCACACGTATATCCCGCCACGACGCTCTTCTTGGAGCTGCACCAACTGACAGCTCCACCATTCAATATAAATACGTATCCGGTTTGTGACTTAGAGTCATCCTGATCAGTGTCGAAACTAGCACCGACATAACCATTTACGACGAGCTCTTCGTCACCTCCATAAACGAGAAACATATCCTTGGTCCTGTTCAGGTACTTCAGGATGTTCTTGACCGTTGTCCAGTGATCCACTCCAGGATTACTTTGGTACCTCCCTGCCAGACTTATGGCAAGGCACACATCAGGTCTGGTACACAGCATAGCATACATGATAGAACCTATGGCTGAGGCATACGGAATGCTTTCATTTTCTCTCTATCTTCTTAAGTGGCCTTGCTTTGAGTCTGACTCAACTTCACACCTTGTAACACAGGCAAGAACCCTTTCTTTGACTGATCCATTTTGAACTTCTTCAAAACTTTATCAAGGTATGTGCTTTGTGAAAGTCCTATTAAGCGTCTCGATCTATCTCTATAGATCTTGATGCCCAATATATAAGCATCTTCACCGAGGTCTTTCATTGAAAAATTCTTGTTCAAGTATCCTTTTATGCTATCCAGAAATTCTATATCATTTCCAATCAACAATATATCATCCACATATAATATCAGAAATGCTACAGAGCTCCCACTCACTTTCTTGTAAATACAGGCTTCACCGTAAGTCTGTATAAAACCATATGCTTTGATCACCTCATCAAAGCGTGTATTCCAACTCCGAGATGCTTGCACCAGTCCATAGATGGAACGCTGGAGCTTGCACACTTTGTGAGCACCTTTAGGATCGACAAAACCTTCCGGTTGCATCATATACAACTCTTTAAGAAATCCATTAAGGAATGCAGTTTTGACGTCCATTTGCTAGATTTCATAATTATAAAATGCGGCAATTGCTAACATGATTTCGACCGACTTAAGCATCGCTACGGGTGAGAAAGTCTCATCGTAGTCGACTCCTTGAACTTGTCGAAAACCTTTTGCGACAAGTCGAGCTTTGTAGACAGTAAGATTACCATCAGCGTCAGTCTTCTTCTTGAAGATCCATTTATTCTCAATGGCTTGCCGATCATCGGGCAAGTCCACCAAAGTCGACACTTTGGTCTCATACATGGATCCTATCTCAGATTTCATGGCCTCAAGCCATTTATCAGAATCTGGGCTCATCATAGCTTCTTCATAGTTCGTAGGTTAGCCTTGGTCTAGTAACATGACTTCCAGGATAGGATTACCGTACCACTCTGGTGCGGATCGTGCTCTGGTCGACCTACGAGGTTAAGTAGCAACTTGATCTGAAGTTTCATGATCTTTATCATTTGCTTCCTCTCTAGTTGGTTTAGGCATCATGGGAACAGTTTTCTGTGATGTGCTACTCTCCAATTCGAGAGAAGGTATTATTATCTCATCAAGTTCTACTTTCCTCCCACTCACTTCTTTCGAGAGAAACTCCTTCTCTAGAAAGGTTCCATTCTTGGCAACAAAGATCTTGCCTTCGGATGTGTGGTAGAAGGTGTACCCAATTGTTTCCTTAGGGTATCCTATGAAGACGCACTTCTCCGATTTGGGTTTGAGCTTATCAGGTTGAAGCCTTTTGACATAAGTGTCACAACCCCAAACTTTAAGAAACGACAGCTTAGGTTTCTTGCTAAACCACATTTCATACGGTGTCGCTCAACGGATTTAGACGGTGCCCTATTTAACGTGACTGCGGCTGTCTCTAATGCATAACCCCAAAATGATAGTGCTAAATCAGTAAGAGACATCATAGATCACACCATATCTAATAAAGTATGGTTACGATGTTCGAACACACCATTACGCTGTGGTGTTCCAGGTGGCTGACTTGTGAAACAATTCCACATTGTATTAAATGAAGGCCAAACTCGTAACTCAAATATTCGCCTCCGCGATCAGATCGTAGCAACTTTATTTTCTTGCTACGATGATTCTCCACTTCACTCTGAAATTCTTTGAACTTTTCAAATGTTTCAGACTTGTGTTTCATCAAGTAGATATACCCATACCTACTCAAATCATCTGTGAAGGTCAGAAAATAATGATAGCCGCCACGTGCCTCAACACTCATTGGACCGCATACATCGGTATGTATTATTTACAATAAGTCATTAGCTCGCTCCATTGTTCTGGAGAACGGAGTTTTAGTCATCTTGCCCATGAGGCATGGTTCGCAAGTATCAAATGATTCATAATCAAGTGATTTCAAAAGTCCATGCGTATGGAGTTTCTTCATGCGCTTTACACCAATATGACCTAAACGGCAGTGGCACAAGTATGTTGCACTATCATTATCAACTTGGCATCTTTTGGCATCAATATTATGAATATGTGTATCACTACGATCGAGATTCAACAAGAATAGACCACTCATCAAGGGTGCATGACCATAAAAGATATTACTCATATAAATAGAACAACCATTATTCTCTGATTTAAATGAATAACCGTCTCGCAATAAACAAGATCTAGATATAATGTTCATGCTCAACGCGGGCACCAAATAACAATTATTGAGGTCTAAAACTAATCCTGAAGGTAGATGTAGAGGTAGCGTGCCGATGGCGATCACATCGACCTTGGAACCATTCCCGACGCGCATCGCCACCTCGTCCTTAGCCAATCTTCATTTATTCCACGGCTCCTGTTTCGAGTTACAAATATGAGCAACCGAACCAGTATCAACTACCCAGGCGCTGCTACGAGCATTAGTAAGGTACACATCAATAACATGTATATCAAATATACATTTGTTCACTTTGCCATCCTTCTTATCCACCAAGTATTTGGGGCAGTTCCGCTCCCAGTGACCATTCCCTTTGCAGTAGAAGCACTCAGTTTCAGGCTTGGGTCCAGCTTTGGGTTTCTTCCCAAGAGTGGCAACTTGCTTGCCATTCTTATTGAAGTTCCCTTTCTTTCCCTTGCCCTTTTTCTTGAAACTAGTGGTCTTGTTAACCATCAACACTTGATGCTCCTTTTTGATTTCTACCTCCGCTACCTTAAGCATTGCGAAGAGCTCAGGAATCGTTTTATTCATCCCTTGCATATTATAGTTCATCATGAAGCCTTTATAGCTTGGTGGCCGTGATTGAAGAACTCTGTCAATAACACTATCAACTGGAAGATCAACTCCCAACTGAGTCAAGTGGTTATGGTACCCAGACATTTTGAGTAGGTGTTCACTAACAGAACTGTTCTCCTCCATCTTGCAGCTATAGAACTTGTCGGAGACTTCATATCTCTCAACCCGGGCATTTGCTTGAAATATTAACTTCAACTCTTGGAACATCTCATATGCTCCATGACATTCAAAACGTCTTTGAAGTCCTGGTTCTAAGCCGTAAAGCATGGCACACTGAACTATCGAGTAGTCATCAGATCGAGCTTGCCAGATGTTCATAACATCTGCTTCAGCTCCTGCAGCAGGTCTTTCACCTAGCGGTGCATCAAGTACATAATTCTTCTATGCAGCAATGAGGATAATCCTCAAGTTACGGACCCAGTCCGTGTGGTTGCTACCATCATCTTTCAACTTAGCTTTCTCTAGGAACGCATTAAAATTCAGGGGAATGGTAGCTCGGGCCATTGATCTACAACATAGATATGCAAAACTATAAGACTAAGTTCATGATAAATTAAGTTCAATTAATCAAATTACTAATGAACTCCCACTTAAATAAACATCCCTCAAGTTATCTAAGTGATACGTGATCCAAATCAACTAACCCATGTCCGATCATCACGTGAGATGGGGTAGTCATCAATGGTGAACATCTCTATGTTGATCATATCTACTATATGACTCATGCTCGACCTTTCGGTCTACAGTGTTCCGAGACCATGTCTGTACATGCTAGGCTCGTCAAGTTTAACCCAAGTATTCTGCATGTGCAAAACTGTCTTACACCCGTTGTATGTGAACTTAGAGTCTATCACACCCGATCATCACGTGGTGCTTCGAAACTACGAACTTTGGCAACGGTGCATACTCGGGGAGAACACTTTTATCATGAAATTTAGTGAAGGGATCATCCTATAATGCTACCGCCGTTCTAAGCAAAATAAGATGCATAAAGGATAAACATCACATGCAATCATAATATGTGACATGATATGGCCATCATCATCTTCTACTTTTGATCTCCATCTCCAAAGCATCGTCATGATCTCCATCGTCACCGGCTCGACACCTTGATCTCCATCGTTGCATCGGGGTCGTCTCGCCAACTATTGCTTCTACAACTATCGCTAACGCATAGTGATAAAGTAAAGCAATTACATGGTGCTTGCACTTCATACAATAAAGAGACAACCCTAAGGCTCCTGTCGATTGTCGATATTACAAAACATGATCATCTCATACATCAACATATATCACATTATATCTTAACCATATCACATCACAACATGCCCTACAAAAACAAGTTAGACGTCCTCTACTTTGTTGTTGCAAGTTTTACGTGGCTGCTACGGACTACTAGCAAGAACCGTTCTTACCTACACAAAAACCACAATGGTGATTCATCAAGTTTGTTGTTTTAACCTTCTTCAAGGACCGACCGTAGTCAAATTTGATTCAACTAAAGTAGGAGAAACAGACACCCGCCAGCCACCTTTATGCAAAACTAGTTGCATGTATGTCGGTGGAACCGGTCTCATGTGCGTGGACATGTAAGGTTGGTCCGGGCCGCTTCATCCCACAATACCGCCGAATCAAAATAAGACATTGGTGGTAAGCAGTAAGACTATCACTGCCCACAACTCTTTGTGTTATAATCATGCATATCATCTACGCATAGACCTGGCTCAGATGCCATTGTTGGGAAACGTTGCATGGAAAACAAAAAAAAATTCTACGCACACGCAAGATCTATCCATGGAGATGCATAGCAATGAGAGGGGAGAGTGTGTCTACGTACCCTCATAGACCATAAGTGGAAGCGTTTGTTAACGCGGTTGAGGTAGTCGAACTTCTTCGCGCTCCAACCGATTGAGTACCGAACGTACGGCACCCCTGCGTTCAGCACATGTTCAGCTCGGTGACGTCCTCCGCCTTCTTGATCCAGCAAGACGGCGAGGTAGTGGATGAGTTCTGGCAGCACGACAGCGTGGTGACGGTGATGGTGAAGCTATCTCCGCAGGGTTTCGCCTAAGCACTATGAAAATATGACCGGGGGTGTAAACGGTGGAGGGGGGCGCCGCACACGGCTAAGCAATTTTTCTGGGTGTGCTAGGCACCCCCCTCCCACATATATATAGGTGGGGGAGAGGGGAGAGGCCAAGGGGTGCCCCAAGTAGGTCTGAATCCTACTTGGGCTCCTGCCCTAGGCCGGCCCCCCTTTCCTTCTTTTGGCGCCAAGGGGAAGGAAGGAGGAGGTGGCGCCCCCCCCCCACCCCCCCCCCCTCCCCCCCCCCCCCTTTCCTTTCTCCCACAAGGAGGGGAAGGCAGGAGGAGGTGGCACCCACTCCTTTCCTTCTTCTAGGGCCGGAAGCTAGGGAGAGGGCGCGACAACCCCTCTGTGGGCTGGTGTGTGCCTCTCCTTGGCCCATTAGGCCCATAGACCTCCCGGGGCCTCCCGGAACCCCTTCCGGTGATCCGATGACTACCCGGTGCACTCCGAAACTATTCTGGTGTCCGAATACCATCATCCTATATATCAATCTTTACCTCTCGACCATCTCGAGACTCCTCGTCATGTCCGTGATATCATCCGGGACTCCGAACAATATTCATTCACCAAATCATATAACACTATATCGTCAATGAACGTTAAGCGTGCGGACCCTACGGGTTCGAGAACTATGTAGACATGACCAAGACACCTCTCTATTCAATAACCAATAGCGGAACCTGGATGCCCATATTGGTTCCTACATATTCTACGAAGATCTTTATCGGTCGAACCGTTATGACAATATACGTAATTCCCTTTGTCCATCGGTATGTTACTTGCCCGAGATTCGATCGTCGGTATCTTCATACCTAGTTCAATCTCATTCTGGCAAGTCTCTTTACTTGTTCCGTAATACATCACCTCGTAACTAACTCCTTAGCCATTTGCTTGCAAGCTTATGATGTGTATTACCGAGAGGGCCTAGAGATACCTCTCCGATACTCGGAGTGACAAATCCTAATCTCGATCTATGCCAACTCAACAAACACCTTCGGAGATACCTGTAGAGCATGTTTATGATCACCCAGTTATGTTGTGATGTTTGATAGCACACAAGGTATTCCTCCGGTATCCGGGAGTTGCATAATCTCATAGTCGAAGGAATATGTATTTGACATGAAGAAAGCAATAGCAATAAACTGAACGATCATTATGCTAAGCTAACGGATGGGTCTTGTCCATCACATCATTCTCCTAATGATGTGATCCCATTATCAAATGACAACACATGTCTATGGTTAGGAAACCTTAACCACCTTTTATTAATGAGCTAGTCTAGTAGAGGCTTACTAGGGACACGGTATTTGTTTATGTATTCACACATGTATTTAAGTTTCCGATCAATACAATTCTAGCATGAATAATAAACCTTTATCATGAATAAGGAAATATAAAATAACAACTTTATTATTGCCTCTAGGGCATATTTCCTTCACTTGGTCCTCAACTGCCATCTTGATCTGATGGTAACCGGAATAAGCGTCCAAGAAGCATAGACACTCACAACCCGATGTGGCATCAATAATCTGGTCGATACGGGGGAGAGAAAATGGATCAGCCGGACATGCCTTGTTGAGGTATGTGTAATCAACACACATATGCCATGTGCCGTTTTTCTTAAGTACGAGCACAGGGTTAGCCAACCACTCAGGGTGGAAAACTTCAATGATAAACCCGGCCGCCAAGAGCCGGGCTACCTCTTCTCCAATAGCTTTACGTCGCTCTTCATTGAAATGACGGAGGAACTGTTTGACCGGCTTAACTTTGGGATCTACATTAAGGTGGTTCTCACCAAATTCTCTTGGTACACCTGACATGTCAGAAGGTTTCCATGCAAAGATGTCCCGATTCTCACAGATGAACTCGATGAGAGCGCTTTCCTATTTGGGATCCATACCAGCACCAACAGTGATCTGCTGGGAAGAGTCGCCAGGGACAAAATCAACTTGCTTTGTATCATCAGCCAACTTAAACTTGAGCAGAGGGTCATGTTCGGTAGTGGGCTTCTTCAGAGGCGTCATGTCAGCCGAGTCAACATTGTCCTTATAGAATTTGAGCTCCTCAGTAGCACAAGTCGCCTCTGCATAAGCGGCATCACCTTCTTCACACTACAAGGCGACTTTCTGATTACCATGAACTGTAATTGTCTCTTTTGGTCCTGACATCTTAAGCTGTAAGTAGATATAACAAGGGCGGGCCATAAATCAAGCGTAAGTCGGCCGTCCAAACAAGGCATGGTATGGACTCTTAATTTTGACCACCTCAAACCACAAAGGCTCTGCCTTGTAGTTGTATTCATCACCAAAAGCTACCTCCAGGGCAATCTTCCCAACAGGATAAGCCGACTTGCCAGGCACCATGCCATGGAAGACTATAGATGATGGCTTAAGATCATTCTCCGTGAGATTCATTCATCGGAAAGTGTCATAATACAAGATGTTGATGCTGCTACCACCATCCATAAGCACTTTGGTGAATTTATAACCACCCACCTAGGGGTCATTACAAGGGCTAGGTGACCCGGGTTATCAACCCGGGGCGGGTGATCCGCCCTACTCCATGTTATTGTATGCTCTGAGCACCTTAAATACTGTGGAACAGCCAGCTCTACTGTGTGAACTGCCCGTTTATGAACTTTCTAATCACGCTTGCAGATGCTTGTAGTGAAGACATGATATTGGCCACTGTTTAACTGCTTAGGATTACTATGATACCCAGACTGGTGATTCTACTGATTGCCCTGACTAGACTATTGGTTATGATCCCCATGATGTCCTTGGTTCTGATACCCGGAATTTGAGCCGCCTCCGCCAAAGCCGACTCCTGGGAAGCCACCTGAACCTGACCCACCAGGCAGCCCATTATCATTACCATGATGTTGAAAAGATTGGTTTTAAACTCCTGCATGATATAACAATCCTTCTAGGCGTGATGTGATGGTTTATTAGGATAACTATGCTTCGGACAAGGGGCATTGAGCATTTCCTCAAGATTCCTGGATCTCCCTTCATTGAAGGGTTGCTTGCCATTGCCATTACGACGTTGATTTTTATACCCAGTGTTGGTGTTAGCTACCAGATCTGACCCGCCATCGAGGTATCTGCGCTTACCACCATTACCCTGGTTATTGCCATTGTGCCCTCCCACATTCCGTGTCTGGCCCTTAGCACCGCCGTTCATCTTGCCCTTGTTAGACTTATCATCATCAGAACTAGGGTCCTTTGTATTATCAGAGTCCGTGTATTTGGTGAGAGCACCCATGAGGTCACCCATGTCCTGGCACTTGCGCTTGAGCCACCCGAGCTTCTACTTAAGGGGCAGGAAATGACAGTTCTTCTCTAAAATCAGAACAACCTGAGCCGCCGCAATGTTATCTGACGAGTGGATGATAGTGGAGACCCGCCGGGCCCAATGATGGACCGACTCATCCTCACGCTGCACACAGTGATCCAAATCGACGATCGTCATTGGCTGCTTGCATGTTCCTTGAAAGTTCTTGATAAAACACGCCTTTAACTCCGCCCATGAGTTGATAGAATTAGGAGGCAGGTTTTTCAACCACGTGCAAGCCGTCCCTTCCAACATCACGGTGAAGTACTTGGCACACACTGCATTGCTAACATCCAATATATCCATGGCTAGGCTCATAACTCTCGATCCAAACTGCAGGCTCCAGATCTGTTGTGTAATTGGGTATCTTACGGGAACCTTTGAAATCCTTACGCATGCGCTCATTACATAAAGCCGGCACTAAACACGGCACTCCAATGCTTCTGGCACTTAACCCGGCTCCTACCGAAGCTGAAGGAACCACAGGGGGCGGCTCATAAGCCCCCTGGTTTGCTGCCTCCGCCTCTCGGCGGGCCCTTCCCCATTCACAATCGCTTGAGCCTCATTCCTTGGATTAAGAGGCGGGTCAACATGGGGCGGGTTACGACGGCGCTCGCTGCTAGAGACTGTGGGCGACTCAATATGCCAGCTGTACCTATGGCTCGGAAGGGGAGTTGAGTGCACACGATCACGACTATACGAATAGTTAGCCTGTTGTGCAATGGCTGTTTGCAGGAGCTCAACCGCATTCCGAGTTTCCATCGCGGCTGGTGATTCACCAGTGATAGGAATTGCTGCAAGCCGGGTTGCCGCCGCTACTATGTTATCCACCGGGTTGGAAAAATGCCCAGGAGGTGTCAGAAAATGTTGTGGTGGCGTCTGAACAGGGGGCGGGTTAGGACCTGGTTCTTCTCTCCGTATCTGCTCAGGCTGACGGAGTTGAGTCGCCGCTCGGTTCCCTGGCACATTCGGGTTTGACTGGGGGATGACCCGTGCGTCTGGAGTACTCGGCCCTGCTCCGGGCGTGTCAAATGGCGCGTCGGGTCATACACCAACGGTAAACGACTCTGGTGTCTTCTCCGGAACACTGCATTAGATGCGTTCTGGTCCAGATTTAGACACCAAGCCTCTGCCTTCAGGCGTTCTGCTTCTGCATCAACCTGAGCTTTCAGCACAACCATCTGGATGTTCTCAGCATTGATATCCTCCTGGGCCTTGGTCATCTGCTCGTGAATTTTCGCAATCTCCGCATTGCGCTTCGCTTGATTTGCAGTGGTGACTTCCGTTGCTAGCAAGGTCGTCAAAGTGCCCATGAGGTCAGATAGTACCTGAGCCGACGGCTTGGCTGAGCCGGCCACTGCAGCAGCCGAATCAGATGTTACAGTTGCAGTCATTGAAGAATTGAGAACCGGCGTCGTCCCAGCCATAAAGATGGCGGCTCGGCACGATGGCTTGTAGGGGTCCAGAATTATATCGCCATCGGAACAGCCCCCAAGCCCGCCGTCTTGAAGCTAGTAGATTAACTCCGTCTCACCGGTTGAGGACTAATCACCTGAGTAGATGAGAGTCTCCCCTCCGGATGCAGAGTTTTCCGCGAGTTCCGCGCCTTGCGTGAAACCAACAAAGACGTGCTTCTGGCCGGCTTGGACCCGGGCGGGTGGCACACACCGAGCTGGCTCGATGAGGTTGGGCAGAAGTCCGGCTCGCGCTCAGATCGGCTAATCTTGCCGATGAAAACGTCGATTCCGTCGAAGGGGACCCGATACCCGTACTCGATTGAGTCGGCCTCGGGACCCCAGCCAGCATCGTCGATGTAGAGCTTGCCACGAACTCTTGGTCATCCTACCAACGATGTATCCCTCGATCCCTGGGAAAGAGCCCTTCAAGAATTCAAAACCACCATGCGCTGGCCCCACGGTGGGCGCCAACTGTCGTGGTTTTGTCACGGCAGATGTCCTAGTGAAAGGACTTAGACGCGAGGCCATCGTAACGGTGATTAACTTGTCGGGGTTGACCGGGACGAGAGACATGAGTTTACCCAGGTTCGGCCCCTCATGGTGGAGGTAAAAGCCTACTCCTGCTCTTGTTGCTTATTGCTTGAGTATCGATTACAAGGGAGCGGATTCACTTGACCTAGCTTTCGATTGATTGTCACCTGTCCTATTTTGTGCCAGGGACTCGCCTTTACATACAGGTCGAGACCCCTAGCTTCCAAGAGTCCGGGTCGGGTTACGATCCGTGACCGAGCCCTACTCTAAGTCGCCTTGCCTTATAAGACAAGTCATCATATGGCGGCTTACACCTCTGAGCCGCCTTCTGACTTCGAGCCCTAAGCCGACCCATCTTGTGAGCCGCCCTTCTGGTCCTGCGTCCTGATCGTCCTGGCCTATCTGAGGCCCAGCTTCATAAGTCGCCAATGATCTGACCCGGCCCTATTAGGGCGGGTTATACCGCGGGGTTATATCACCAACAGGAAGCCCAGTGATCATGGCAAAGTCCTCCAACGTCACCGTCAGCTCGCCACAAGGGAGATGAAAGTCGTGTGTGTCCGGCCGCCAACGATCAACCAGGGCGGTGAGAGCTGAATGGCACATCGACAGCGGCACATGCTTGAACTGAAGAACAAACGGTAAGAGCCCAGCATGCTCAAAGTACGGCTCATAGCGCACGTCATATTGCATCTGGTTTTCTGACATGTGGCTCCTAAATCGCACTACCGCAAGTTTGTGTAAAAATTGAAGAAATATGTCGTGGGAAACCACGGCCACCTATGGGGCCATCGGCCCCTTGTGGTTCGGCAAGGGGGATGAGCACATTGCACAAAGAGCGGAGAACGTAGCGCAGCATGGCAGAGAGCACACAGGCAGTTTTACCCAGGTTCGAGCCGCAGCGAGGCATAAAACCCTACTCTAGCTTTGGTAGATTGATGGTGGATTGTGGTGGAAACACAACGCTCTTGCCCGGCAGGGTTGCCTCGGGGCGAGGGCAGCTACGCGCGTACGAATGTACAAGGGTCCGA
This sequence comes from Thinopyrum elongatum, assembly GCA_011799875.1. Taxonomy (NCBI): domain Eukaryota; kingdom Viridiplantae; phylum Streptophyta; class Magnoliopsida; order Poales; family Poaceae; genus Thinopyrum; species Thinopyrum elongatum. Next base: position 399,713,502 of record CM022300.1, read on the forward strand.
ATCCTTTCTATGGTTGCCATGGCCCTCCTTTTATAGATCAAGGGGTCATCACAGTGGCAAATCAGTCATTGTGTGAGGATTAGATAGCGAACAGTGCTATCTTACCTAACTCTGCAGTCAGAGCAGAGCGCATTAAATGCGTCGCTTAGTGTCACATCGTGGCGTGCCCGGCAAGCTTTGCCGGGCTGCTTGGCCACCTTTTCGCCTGTCTGCTTGACACGTCTCTGGACGGGTGTCATTTGGAGGTGGTTTCCATAGGAAGTGGCTGCCACGTGCCAAATAACAGCCACTTAGTCACTTGGGGGCTTGACACCGCACCGGTCGATGACTTGCGTCACTGTGAGGTGGAGTGGTGGAGCTTTGGCGGGGTAGTTTGCCTTGGTAGCGCCTGGCACGCCTGCCGGGACGGTCTTGAGGCTTGACTTCGGGGCCACCTCATCCTCGCCAGGCTCACCTGCCTGGCAAGGGAGGTTTCTCCTTAGTGGTGTCTTGCCCATTTAGCTTGTCTTGGTCCTCTTGATCTGCCCTTTGATTCCTCAAAGAGTTGTACTCCTTGCTTGGTCTGGACTTGGATGTTGCAAGTTACCAGGCCGGCGATTTGCTGTCCGTGCACAAATCAGGGGAAACATACACCCCTATTTGTGTACCCCGACAGAAGCCCCCGGGCTTGAGCCATACATGTCGCTGGGCACGTTGGGTTTGGCCCCAAACAGTGCATGGACACGTGGCAAGAAGGTGCTGCGCGTGCAGCGGTTTGCCATGATGACTAGTCAATCCAACGTCCACTTCGCGTAAATATCACGGGTCATGGGACTGTAGCAGTTAATGTGAAACGGTAACTTTGTGAAGATTCGCGCCCTCCCTCACGTCCTTTCCCATAAGAGAGAAAAACGCGGAAGGGCCCTGCTCATTCATCATCTTCCTTGCCCCTCCATCATCTTCTTCTCCAAGCCAAGCGATAGTTCTTCCGTTCCACCCCGCCCGCCGCCGATCCTCGCCCAATTTTATTCCCATCTCCGCTGTAGTTCGAAGAGATGGGGAAGAAAACCGCCGCTTCAAAGGGGAAGCGGACGACCGCCGCTAAGGAGGCGGCCGCCGAGGGGGGCAAGAGGGCGTCAGAGCTGGATAGGAAGCGAAGGGCAGACGTCGTCTTGTTCCCGTCGAACCTGGACGACGAAGTGTTGAAAGCAAGGTACGGATATCTGTGGGGGCGGGAGGTCCCAAAGGGGCATGGTGCTCCCAAGGTTCTGGCGGAGGGAAAAAAGGATCCGCCAGATTCATATCGATTTTTCTGCGCATACTTCATTTGCGTCCTCTGTCCTCCTTTCTCGGATTTTCTTGAAGCAATGATGGTGATCTATGGATTCCATCTGCTGGACTTCACACCAAATGCAATGGCGTGCATGGCGATTTTTGCTCATCTGTGCGAGAACTTCGTCGGAGTCGCCCCCAACGTTGATTTGTTCAGGCACTATTTTGTCCCGCGGGTGGAGAACAAAAACCACCGTTCTAGGAACATAAGTTGGATGTCACGAGTGCCAAGGGAGAACTAAGATTACCTCCCTGGTCAACAGTGTGGCAGATGGGAGGAGTGGAGGGGAGATTGGTGCTGGATCCAGGACGAGAAGGCCCCAGATTTCTGCGAGGCGCGGGCAGAGTGCCTCAAGCGCGGCAATGATTGGAGGGAAACCGGCCTTACCGATGATAGGCTCCGCCCGGCAATAAACAGGATCACTCGCCTAAAGGCTGCCGAGCTAACCATCGGGCACGTGGGGGCCGACTTCCTCCTTCGCCGTATTGCGCCATTGCAGAAGAGGGATAGGTTTGCCTGGCGGTATGGGGATGCCGCAGATAGGATGAGGCTGTTTCCTGGCCTGGCCAACAATTTGTCAGTCTATGGCCATTCTTGGTTGTGCGAACAACTGTTCGGCAGCCTTGGGCTGTTCAAGTTGCCAGCAAATGTCATCCCACTGAACATCAACTCCGCCAGGGACCAAATCCTGAAATGGATGCCAGACTGCAACGCACAGGGAGTCTCGAGCGATTGGCAGCTGCCCGGGCTCAACGAAGAGCTTGCGTGGTCCTCCACCTTGGTGGAAAGGGCTGCAAGGGTGGAGGCCAACATGTACAAGCACACCTCCAAGGCGGAGGAGGTGTACATCAAGAGGCGGCTCGAGGACGACAGAGCACTCCATGTTGCCGCGATGGCGAAGGCCGGGAAGGCAACGAAGGGGAAAGAGGAGGCTAAAGGCGAAGGCCCTTCCCACGGCAGGATCGAGGCGCAAACCACGGAAGGGGCTGCCGGGGATGAGCCTGCTAGGGACGAGCCTGCCGGGATTGAGGCTCTATATGCCGTGGCAACGGAGGCTCCGGAGGAAGAGGGGGTTGAGGAGGCAGAGCAACCTGAGGAGGAGTGGCTCACGGAAGGCCCTCAAGCCCCCGAGCCAGACCTGGAACAGCGCCCTCGCAGGCGAGCGGCTAGTCGGGGAGCAGCAGTTCCTGACCCCGCGCCTACCGTCAAGAAAGTGAAGAAAACCACCTCTAGGAGCAGCGTCCCCGATGCAGTGCGTCGGCAGTCCCCATGGCTTTCTGGGGCTAAATCTTCTCCCGCCAAGCAACCGACAGCCACTGGAGGCGACTCCAGCTCCCAGTCCAGCTCGAGTTCTTCGTAGAGCTCTTCCTCGACGGAGCCCCCTGCGCCTCAACAAGGCTTGAAGTTGCCAGGGAGCTCCGTTCCCCCGCCCCAGAAGAGGAGCGGGTCGCCCTCGCCACCCATGGAGTTTGAGCTGAGCTCCATGCTCATCGACGAGGAGTAAGAAAGAGCAATTTCCTTTCCTCTTTGCCATTTCTGCATATCACCTTGCTTGTTAACTGATCTTTACTTGCTGCCTTTGTCAGGGAGGAGGAGGAAGAAGGCGAGACCCTCATCCACTGGACCAAGCGGCTCAGGCGCGCGGGGCTGCCGAAGACTGTGGAAGGCACGGGCCCGACAAGGAGCAGCGCGGACGACCCGGCACCAAGCCCCCAGCTCAGCCCCCGGCCTAAGAGTGCAGAGCTGGCTCCTCCCTTCGGAGGTGATGGTGGAGAATTCCCCACTCCTGCAGCCAGAGAAGGGGAGGGGACTACTCTGGGCGAGTCCTTCCAGGAGGGACCCACTCCACTCGTTGATCGAGTCGAGGGATCCCTGCCCAAGGTTTCCACGGAAGGGTCCGCCCCGGGCGGCGCCATGGTTTCCCAGGGAGGGAATGGAGATCTTGGCCCGGCAACCAAAGTTGCCGGGGAAACTGAAGCTCCTCCACGGCAGGCATCTCCAGGTAATCCATTTATTCCTTCCGTGTCGTGTTGTCCTTATCATCCTGCCCCAGGCTCTTGTCTTGTTAAAAATTCTGCATTCTTGTCATTGATTGCTGATTCTGCTTAGAGCCCTTTTGAGTGAAGAGCCAGATCTACCGGATGAGGTGGCTAGCATAGGTAAGGATGCTGCAGAAGAAGCCGCCAAGATTGCTGCCATTGAGGGGCAGGAACGCGCTGCCGGGAGTGTCCAGGAACTCCTAGAGGGATCAGAAAAAACCCTTGGCGGCACATCAGGGTCGGGGGTTGTGGTCGAAGGGAAAATCCCCCTTCAAACCATGGACCCTCTTCCCTTATTTGGCACTTCGGCAGGGGCGCCGCCGCCAACTTCAAGTCAACTGGTGCTGGTACTTGCGCAGCCTGGTCTCGGAGCTCCTGGCTTGTCAGCGGCGACGAGCGTAGAACTCGACGGCGAGCTCCAACGCATCCTTGTGTCACTGTACCAGGGGGTCAAAGAGACAGACGACTCTGCTACCATCGCCATGGATCTGTCTTTCCTGGAGTCCATGGCAGCGGGTATTAAGGAGATGCAAGCTCGGCACACCCAGAAATGGCATGCGCTTAAGGAGCAACGCGAGTCTGCCAACAAGGTTGACCAGAAGCTGAGGGACAAGGGCATCAAGCTGCATGAATGGCACGGCAAGCAGTTCCAGGTCCTCATGAGGCAACAAGAGACCATCTCGATGGCGCGGGAGGATGTCATTGCCCGAGAGGCTCGCCTGGCGGACCGCAAGGTACTTCTAGACGCCAGGGAGCAGGACATTTCTCTCCGAGAAGAGAAGCTTGAGGCCACCCTCCGCGCCAAGGACGATAATCTGGAGGCCCTTGTGCTGCAGCGCACTAAGGAGTTGGAGGACAGGCACAAGGCCGCCATGGATGCCCTCTCTGTCGATTCTGCTACCCAACTGAAGAGGCTCGCTGACAATCTTGCCGCTGCCTCTTCTGCCAAGGTTGATCTCGACCAGCAGGTGGCCAAGCTGACCGAGGAGCTTGCCGGGAGTGTCAAGGAGGTCGAGGCCCTCAAGGAAGAGGTGCGGAAAGCGGAGATCCTTTTGAAGGAGGTGCAATCGCAGCTCTCCTCCAAGAGCCAAGGCCTCGAGACTGTCAACAGCACCATTGAAGATCTGAAAGCCAGGATTGGCACGTTGGAGAGCTCGGTAGAGTCCAGCGGGGCCCGTGAGCAGCAGCTGACAAAGGACCTGGATACCGCAAGGCATCTTCGGAAGGATGCAGAGGATAAGCTGGCGAATCATTCCGAGCAGGTTGACCTCTGGATCAAGAGCTTGATCGACATTGCCGAGCGTCTCACTGCTCAGACTACAGCGATGGGCATGGAAGGGCCAGTCTACTTAGCCAGCAAGCACGAGGTCCCTAGCGTCAAGCTAGGGGTCTTCTTCAACGAGCTGATCGGGAAGCTGAAGGCACATGAAGAGGGAAGGGCCGTCCGCTTTGCGATAGAATCTCGGAAGCTTGCCCGTAATGCCCTCTTCGTGGTTCTGAGCAACATCGCCTGCCACCACCCAGACCTCAATCTCGCCGATGGCTTCAAGAAGCCGCCGGAGGGCGCAGACATTTCGGCTGCCGAAGAGCAGGCCTCCCCTCTCACCGACAGGGTCCTTGGCGTCCCTACCGCTCCACGAGGTCGCCAGGCATGGCCTTGAATTATCCTTGCCGCTGCGCTGTCCTGTATCAAAACAAGATATATGTCTTGTGTTTAGACACCGTATCGCGTATGTTTGTGTGGAACTAATGTTTTTACTTAATTCCGATTACATGTTTATCCCTTTAAAGTTCACCCATTGGTGCTCGTACGATTAGTCTCCGTGCATATTTCAGCTGCCTGCCGGTATCGTATTGCCGCGATTGTCGCAAGGGTCGGGCCCTTAGCAGTTATCTTGGCGAAGATACGGGTGACGCCCCCAGCTCAATCGTGCACTAATCATACACGCAAATGCACAAGATCAAGCCTAAGGACTCACGGGAAGATATCACAACACAACTCTAAAACATAAATAAAGTCATACATGCTTTATATTACAAGCCAGGGGCCTCGAGGGCTCGAATACATAAGATTGCGTACAAGCATCAGCAGAAGCATCAGATATCTGAGTATAGATATGAAACAGAAACAGAAAGGCCTTTAGAAAGGCGGGGCAAAATAAAACACTACGATCGAAAGGCGTAGGCCTCCTGCCTGGGACCCTCCGATCCTACTCCTGGTCGTCAGTCAACTCGTAGTAGTATCCATCCTCTGGGTAGTAGTAGTAGTCGATCGACGGGGCATCTATCTCAGGGGCTCCGTCATCTTGGTCACGTCAAACTGATATGGGGAGAAAAGGAAAACAAAGCAACCGTGAGTACTCAGAAGTACTCAGCAAGCAAGGATCTACACTACATATGCAACATTTTCAAAGGGAGACTGTATATGTGGACTGGGCTGCAGAAATGCCAGAATAGAGAGGAGGCCTAGTCCTATCGAAGACTAGCATCTTCAGAGGTCTTGCAGCAATAGAAGAGAGTAGAATAGTACAATATAAGGTAACAGTAATGATATCAACCTCACCCAGAGATCCTTTCACGACTCCCTGCGAGAAAGCAATCCCAGAGCCATACAGTCATCAACCTCGTCCTGAGATCCCTTCTTGACTCCCTGCGAGAAGCAATCCCAGAGCCATAGTATCCAAGTATCGAGTTCTAATTGTATCAATCAGGATACAACTCCAAGTGTCCTTTACCGTAGGACCGGCTATCGATAGATGTGTTCTTCCCTGCAGGGGTGCACCAACTTACCCAACACGCTTGATTAACTCCGGCCGGACACACTTTCCTGGGTCATGCCCGGCCTTGGCCAAACGATACATCACAGCCCTACCTACAGCTCAGCAGAGAGGTCCCCGCCGGTCTACATCCTAAGCGCTCAGGGGTCTCGGGCCATCGCCTTGTGCACTCCGGGTCGTTGCGAGCAGGGTGAAGCCAGGCACCAGGAGGGTGCCGGTCCGTCCCGGCCGCAAGGCTGAACTAGACGGCTGACAGAGCTTTCGGCTGATACTACGATGCAGAACGCCCATACTATGCCCACGTGATGGTTAGTGCTATCAGGCCAGAGGCCTGCTCGGATCAAATATCCAAATCATTAGGGGACTAGGGCTTGCGGTCACGAGCAGAGACTCATGAAAGATGTGACCCCATCGCCCCGTCTCGAGGACTTGCGGCAATGGCCATGAATGCCCGGCCACGCCTCGTATTCACCACTCGGGCACCATACAGGCAACCCATCTTCACATCACACGCGGGTACCCCTCAGGGTCGACCCGCCATTCCAAGTAATAATAGTACAGTCCAAGTATCCGTGTGCCCATAACATCAGGGGAATCTGAGGTATCACCCTCGTTGGATTCCTACTCGATGTAACCGTCAATGTGAACTCGGAGGAATCACCCTCGATGGGTTCACACTTGAGGTGTTGCACGACAGCGTCGTTATCGGAAGTGGTGAAGGAGGAATCACCCTCGATGACCACGACCAAATAGCTACTCTACAGAGTTAATCATCAGAAGTGCTACAAGAGGTTTCACCCTCGGTACTCGATAGTAACGATGCAGTGTCGTTACAACTAAGGGGGGTGATGTGCGGTGCCGGGGCCTGGTCTTCAATCCCGTTGATCGGGTCTTCGGATAATCCAGCGGGGCAATCGGGATAAGTGGGGTCACTGATTGGTCTCTACCCAGTCTATACTAAGCAGTTTAGGATATGCAGGTAATTTTCAACAGCAGGTTACAATAAACAGGCTATGCATCAGAATAGGTAAAGCAGTAGCAGCAGCAATTCTAATGCAAGCATGAGAAAATAGAATGGGCGATATCGGGATCATCAAAAGGGGGGGGCTTGCCTGGTTGCTCAGAGGCAAGGGCAGGGTCTTCAGTAAGGTAGCCAATCACCGGAGCTGCGTCGGTCTCGGGGTCTATCGGAATAGAAGAGGGGGAAGAAATAGTAAATACAAGCAAACAATGCAGCACAATACAATACAAGACATGGCGATAAGCTGTGTCGAGTGTGTCTTAACGTATGGTTACATGATACCGAGGAAGGGGGAGCCCATCCAGGAAAGTATTCCCGGTTCCGGACCTGTGTCAGACAGATGACTGGAGGGGAACGGTTGCACGTTCGGATAGTTAGAAGTATCCGGCGGGTATGTGGGTAGCGTAACCGGGTTCGTCTCGTCATTCTGATCAACTTCCATGTACAAAGTTTTTCAATTCGGGTAACGGATTATTTAATATGATTTATTGAAGTTTTAATGCATTTTGTAATTTATTACTAATTCAGTCAACAGTCAACAGTCAGTCAAGGTTGACTGGTCAAATTGACCAGTGGGTCCCACTGTCATAGTCTCTAACACTAACTAAGAGATTAGGCGCTAACTAATTAATTAGTTTAACTAAAACAGAGTTAATTAACAGAATTAATTAACTTAATCAACTATCTAATTAATTAATTAATTAATTATTATTAATATATATATATTTTTACATTTTTTTGGGGGCGTGGGGCCCATGCGTCATAGGCCCAGAGGCCTAACGGGGCGGGGGCTTTAGCGGGCTCGGGCAGGCCGTGCGGGTGCTGGGCGAACGCCCAGGCCAGCCGCGGCTGGGCGAGCGGCGCCGGCGAGGCGGCCAGGGACGGCGCGGGCTCACGGGAGGGAAGCAGAGCGGCGGGTGCGGCGCGGCAGCAGCGGCGCCAGCAGCGGGCGGAGGCGGGGCGGCCAGCAGCGGTGCCAGCAGTAGGCAGCAGCGCGGTGGCGAGGCAAGCGGTGAGCGGGCGTGGTTGCGGGAGTGGTTGGCGAGCGGCGCAAGGAGGGCGCGGCTCGCGCGTGCGTTGGGCGCGGCGAGGGACAGCGGCCGGGGAAGGAGCAGCAGCAGCGGTGGTGGGGCACGGCAGCAGGCGGCTACGACGGTTGGGGAAGCACGCGAGCGAGCGGGCGCGGCAAGGACGAGCGGTCGGGGCCAGTGAGCTGTGGGGCGCGGTGAGCGCGTCCCGGACACGGCGGTGACAGAGGCGGCGCGGAGGCGAGCGAAGGAGGCCGAGGCCGAGGCCTCACCGGCGTCGTGGGGAGAGGGGCGTAGAGGCTCGGTGGAGCCGGCGAGGGGGAGGGCGAGGAGGCGACGGCGGAGATGGCACGGCGTGGTGGCGACGGGAGCGGCTCCGACGCGGTCCGCGGGCGGCGGCGGCGACGGGATCGGGGGGAGAGGGACGAGGGTGAGGGGGGAGAGGGGTTAGGGTTTGCGTCGGTGGGGGGAGGCAGGCCATATAGGCCAGGTGGTGGCCGGCTGGGCCAGGTGGGCCGGCCTATCGTGTGGCTGGGCCGACTGGCCCAGTGAGGGGGGGATTATGTTCTTTTTCCCTTTTGTTTTCTTCTTTTCTTTTCTTTTTTCTTTTCTCTGTTTTGCAAATAGTTAGGCACTCAAATGAATTTTATAAAATATATAAACTGGTCCATAACTTACAGTGCAACATTAGTCACTACAAGAAATTGGTTTGGTGTCCATATCTTTTTATTTGGATTTTATTTAATTGAAAAAGGATTAAATAGTGCTCTTTTGCTGCTGTTCCTCGATGTTTGAGTCCTTTTACAAACCCAATAAATGTTGCTTTTATTTTTATAAATGCTTTGGGAATATTTGCAACATGAGGCACATTTTAGTTTTCAGGTTTGGACAATTTTTATTTTCCACTATAGTTTTAATTTGAATTTTGAGTTAGGAGCTCAATGCAATATTATGCAAAAGATGATTTGGCACTGTTGATCATGATGACATGGCATAATCAAAAGGGGATTACTGTAGTTAACCACTGGGGGTGTTACAAGTCTCCTCCACTAACAAGAATTCTCGTCCCGAGAATTAAGAGGTAGAAGGAAAAAGTTCGGGGGTATTCCGCATGAAGATTATCCTCGCGTTCCCAAGTGGCTTCATCTTCAGTATGATTTGACCACTGCACTTTGAGGAACTTGGTAACCTTTTGACGGGTCCGACGTTCAGCTTCATCGAGGATGCGGATCGGATGTTCCTTATATGAAAGATCATCATGCAATTCGAGCATTTCAAGATCCTCGGTGCGGAGATTCCTTGAAGCATTTACGAAGTTGCGACACATGGAAGACGTCGTTGATATGGGAGAATTGCGGCGGCAACTCCAATTTATATGCTACCTGACCACGTCTAGCAATAATGCGGAAAGGACCAATGTAGCGTGGAGCTAGCTTGCCCTTGATTCCGAAACGGTGAGTGCCCTTCATAGGAGTGACACGCAGATAAGCTTGATCACCAGGTTGATAAGTCAAACCCCATCGTTTGCGATCGTAGTTGCTCTTCTGGCGGTCCTGAGCCGCCTTGAGATTTTCACGGACGACACGGACTTGCTCTTCGGCGTGTTGAATAATATCCGGACCCACGAGCGGTCGTTCCCCAGTTTCTGACCAATTCAGAGGGGTTCGACATTTACGTCCATAAAGTACTTCAAAAGGAGCCATTTTCAAACTGGCTTGATAGCTGTTGTTATAAGAGAACTCGGCATATGGGAGAGATTCTTCCCACTTCTTACCGAACGATATGACACAAGCTCGAAGCATGTCTTCAAGCACTTGATTTACTCGTTCGACTTGGCCTTGGGATTGGGGGTGATAAGCTGAACTCCAGGTAATATGAGTTCCCATAGCTTCTTGAAAACTTTCCCAGAACTTGGAGGTGAAAAGGCCGCCACGGTCCGAACTGATCTCCTTCGGAATACCGTGGAGTGATACAATTCTGGAGATATACAACTCTGCTAACTGGCTAGCAGTGATAGTTTCCTTGACGGGCAGAAAGTGTGCAACTTTAGAGAGTTGGTCGACGACGACAAGAATAGCATCGTGACCCTTCTGTGACCTGGGAAGTCCTGTAATGAAATCCATCTGAACCTTATCCCATTTCCATAAAGGAATAGGAAGTGGTTGCAGAATTCCAGCTGGTTTCTGATGTTCTGCTTTAACGCGACGACACACATCACATTCGGCAACATAACGAGCAATGTCCTGCTTCATTCTAGACCACCAGTACCTTTGACGGACATAACGATACATCTTGGTGCTACCCGGATGAATAGACAGTGGTATATCATGTGCCTCCTTCATGACCTTGTCAGTCATGAGTTCGAAGCGAGGTACCACAATGCGGTTTCTGAAATACAAGGTTCCATCTTCAGACAGCGAGAAATCCCTGTACTTTTCAAGGTGAAGATTCTTCTTCATCAGATCAACTTCAGCATCTTTAGCTTGCGCATTCTTAACAGCTTTCTCAAGATCGGGTTGTATCACAAGGTTATTAAGAGAACCCTATGGAACAATACGCAGATTTAGCTTGCTCAGTTCTTCAAAAAGACGAGGTTGAGCTCGCCTAACCATGAGGTTGTCGCAATAGGACTTGCGGCTTAAGGCATCAGCCATCACGTTAGCCTTGCCAGGGGTATAGGAAATACCCAAATCATAGTCCGCAATGGCCTCCATCCATCTTTGCTGACGGAGGTTTAGAGATGGCTGAGTGAACAAGTACTTCAGACTTTTATGATCTGTGTATATCTCGCAACGATTACCGAGGAGGTAATGTCGCCACAACTGCAGTGCATAGATGACAGCAGCTAGTTCTAGATCATGTACCGGATAATTCTCTTCATGCGGGCGCAATTGTCGAGAGCCATAAGCAATCACTTTACGCTCTTGCATTAGGATACAGCCTAATCCTTCACGGGATGCGTCACAATAAATCACAAAGTCTTTGCGGGTATCTGGAGGAGATAGTACTGGGGCAGATGTTAGCTTGTCTTTGAGTGTTTGAAAACTTTCTTGACATTTGTTTGTCCATTCAAACTTAACTCCCTTGTGAAGCAGATCAGTCAAAGGTTTAGCAATCTTTGAGAAATTCTCGACAAAACGACGGCAATAACTTGCAAGGCCGAGAAAACTTCTCACTTGCTTGACGTTCTTCGGAGGAGTCCAGTCAAGAATAGCTTGAACTCGTTCTGGGTTAACAGCAATGCCATCCTTGGAAATCACATGACCAAGGTAAGTTACTTCAGAAAGCCAGAATTCACATTTGGAGTATTTGGCATACAACTGGTGTTCTCGGAGCCTTTCCAGTACAAGACGGAGGTGTTCAGCATGTTCTTCTTTATTCTTCGAATAAACCAGGATATCATCTAGATAAACCACGACGAATTTGTCGAGGTAATCCATGAAGATGTAATTTATCAGACGGGAGAATGTGGCTGGAGCATTTGTTAAGCCAAATGACATGACAGTGTACTCATAAGAACCATAGCGAGTAACGAATGCTGTCTTGGGAATATCCTCTTCGCGGACTCGGATCTGATGATAACCCAACCTCAAGTTGAGTTTAGAAAACACCGATGATCCAGCAAGCTGATCATACAAATCATTGATCCGAGGAAGCGGATATTTGTTTTGAATTGTTGCTTGGTTAATGGGACGATAATCCTGAACCAATCGGTTAGTTCCATCTTTCTTCTTAACGAAGAGTGAAGGTGCTCCCCAAGCAGAGGAACTGGGGCGGATGAAACCTTTCTTAAGTGACGTGTCGATTTCTTCCTTAAGTTCGAGAAGATGATGCAGAGGCATCTTATAAGGGCGCTTCGCAATAGGGGTTGTGCCTGGTTTCAAGTCGATGACAAACTCAACAGCTCTAGCAGGCGGTATTCCTGGAAGTTCTTCTAGAAAGACGTCTTGAAAATCACGAACAACTGGAATGTTCTCGATGCCTTCAAGGGGTGAGGCATTCAATGCATTCAAAACATATATTTGAGTCTTAGCATCCTGAGCTATTCGAGCTGAGTAATTGACCACCTGACCAGAAGGGTGTGTGAGCTGGACTGTCTTAGTAGCACAGTCAATCAAAGCATTATGGGCTGTCAACCAGTCCATACCGAGAATGATGTCTATGTCGAAAGGTCCAAGAGCAATAAGGGAAGCAGAGAACATCAACCCTTCAATTCTGATCTGATTGTTGTGACTTACTATCTTGGTTTGCCACCTGGAATGTGGAGTGATAATCTCTAATGGAGTGGGTAGTGAGCTCATAGCTAACCCATGTATTTGTGCAAATTGCTGGGACACAAAGGAATGTGATGCCCCGGAATCAAAGAGAACAGAAGCTGCAACTGAATTAACCGGCAGAGTTCTCATCACGATCTTAGGTGACTCACGAGCTTCTCCCATTTTGACATGAGTGACCTGGCCACGAAGCATAGCAAGCGGCCTGGCCTTACGACTTCTGGAATGATGGGTTCGATGGCCCTTCGTACGACCATCAGGAGGACGTGGTGCAACCTGATGAAAAGCCATAACATTAGGCTGTCCACCCTGAACCATTAGCTGTCTCAGCGGTGAAGGCAGTCGAGGTGCAACATAAGATAGCCTTGGTGTTGGAGCAGGTTGATGATGAACATTGTGTGGGATCCAGACTCGACGTTTCTGAACAGGCTGACCTGAGGTTGAGCCAGCTTCATGAGTGCGCTTGAGGGACTCCTGGTACTCAGTCAGAGCTGTTTTCAACTTGGAAAGATTTGCTGACAAGTGTTGCGAAGTCTGTGCAATCATGGACAGCAAGTGCAAGTTTTATATCAGTACGTAGTCCTTCACGGAATTTCTCCTGCTTGCGAGTGTCGGTGCCGACGTCATCCGCAGCATATCGGGATAATTCAAGGAATTTCCTCTGATATTCATCCACAGTCATTTTACCCTGAGAGAGTTTGCGGAACTCCTGCTTCTTCTGGTCCATCAGACCTTGAGGAATGTAACATGCATGAAAAGCTGACTGAAATTCCTGCCAAGTGGTTACAGTCTCTGCAGGCAACATAGCCTTGTGGCTTTCCCACCATTGAGCAGCTGATCCCCTCAGGTGATACGTCGCATAGGTGACATAACTGTCAGGGATAACATTGGCCGCCTTCATCTGGAAGGCAATGTCATGGAGCCAATCATCAGCATCCATTGGATCAGTCGAGCTGCGAAAAGTGGACGGATTGAGGGGCACGAATTCCGGCAGAGTTATTGGTGTAGGCTGTTGATGAGCATTCTGGTTTGGGAACTGAGCCAATATCCCGGTCATAACCTGACGGTTCAGTTCAAACTGCTGCATCATTGCGGCAATATAAGGTGGAGGTGGGGGATCGTCAGCCATCCTACCAAATTCAACAGGGGTAGTTTTGCAAGAAAAACTGCAGGTGTATGGACTGATTCATGAAGTAACACGCACAACAGAAGGAAGTGCAATAGATACTTCACCATATTCGCACCCGACATTCAAATCCACACATAGCCTCGATTACAATCCGGCAATACGACAGCTGAAAATGGGAAGGCTAGACAACTAGGCGGCGCGCAGGCACACGGTAGGGAAGTACACAACGAGACATAGCAAAGGCTACGTCAACGTCGGAGAAAACTGTTGGAGCGAGGAACCTGCAAGTGGCAACACAGGGTGCCCTCGATAAAAGGATCCTGCAAGCAAAACCTGGCCCGCAATCTTGAAGGAAGGGGGGAAATTTTCAGAACACCGGGTGGATGTGATCACGAGAACCTAATGTTGGAGTTAGTAAAATTTTAACCTGAATAGAAGAGAGATCAGAGTCCCAGAGTAAAGGTCGACGAGTAAAAGATCCTAATACCACCCAGTTGGCGACGTGGGCCCGTAAGCCACACAGCCAAGTTAGTAAAATAGTTTTCGGTTACTAGACTCAGCTTCGACCAAGGAGTTGGGAAGGGGGGTTCCTACAGGCAGTCGGCTCTGATACCAACTTGTGACGCCCCCGGCTCAATCGTGCACTAATCATACACGCAAATGCACACGATCAAGCCTAAGGACTCACGGGAAGATATCACAACACAACTCTAAAACATAAATAAAGTCATACAAGCTTTATATTACAAGCCAGGGGCCTCGAGGGCTCGAATACATAAGCTTGCGTACAAGCGTCAGCGCAAGCATCAGATATCTGACTACAGATATGAAACAGAAACAGAAAGGCCTCTAGAAAGGCGGGGCAAAATAAAACACTACGATCGAAAGGCGTAGGCCTCCTGCCTGGGACCCTCCGATCCTACTCCTGGTCGTCAGTCAACTCGTAGTAGTATCCATCCTCTGGGTAGTAGTAGTAGTCGATCGACGGGGCATCTGTCTCAGGGGCTCCGTCATCTTGGTCACGTCAAACTGATATGGGGAGAAAAGGAAAACAAAGCAACCGTGAGTACTCAGAAGTACTCAGCAAGCAAGGATCTACACTACATATGCAACATTTTCAAAGGGAGGCTGTATATGTGGACTGGGCTGCAGAAATGCCAAAATAGAGAGGAGGCCTAGTCCTATCAAAGACTAGCATCTTCAGAGGTCTTGCAGCAATAGAAGAGAGTAGAACAGTACAATATAAGGTAACAGTAATGATATCAACCTCACCCAGAGATCCTTTCTCGACTCCCTGCGAGAAAGCAATCCCAGAGCCATACAGTCATCAACCTCGTCCTGAGATCCCTTCTCGACTCCCTGCGAGAAGCAATCCCAGAGCCATAGTATCCAAGTATCCAGTTCTAATTGTATCAATCAGGATACAACTCCGAGTGTCCTTTACCATAGGACCGGCTATCGATAGATGTGTTCTTCCCTGCAGGGGTCCACCAACTTACCCAACACGCTCGATTAACTCCGGCCGGACACACTTTCCTGGGTCATGCCCGGCCTCGGCCAAACGATACATCGCAGCCCTACCTACAGCTCAGCAGAGAGGTCCCCGCCGGTCTACATCCTAAGCGCTCAGGGGTCTTGGGCCATCGCCCTGTGCACTCCGGGTCGTTGCGAGCAGGGTGAAGCCAGGCACCAGGAGGGTGCCGGTCCGTCCCGGCCGCAAGGCTGAACTAGACGTCTGACAGAGCTTTCGGCTGATACTACGATGCAGAACGCCCATACTATGCCCACGTGATGGTTAGTGCTATCAGGCCAGAGGCCTGCTCGGATCAAATATCCAAATCGTTAGTGGACTAGGGCTTGCGGTCACGAGCAGAGACTCACGAAAGATGTGACCCCGTCGCCCCGTCTCGAGGACTTGCGGCAAGGGCCATGAATGCCCGGCCACGCCTCGTATTCACCACTCGGGCACCATACAGGCAACCTATCTTCACATCACACGCGGGTACCCCTCAGGGTCGACCCGCCTTTCCAAGTAATAATAGTACAGTCCAAGTATCCGTGTGTCCATAACATCAGGGGAATCCGAGGTATCACCCTCGTTGGATTCCTACTCGATGTAACCGTCAAGGTGAACTCGGAGGAATCACCCTCGATGGGTTCACACTTGAGGTGTTGCACGACAGCGTCGTTATCGGAAGTGGTGAAGGAGGAATCACCCTCGATGACCACGACCAAATAGCTACTCTACAGAGTTAATCATCAGAAGTGCTACAAGAGGTTTCACCCTCAGCACTAGATAGTAACGCTGCAGTGTCGTTACAACTAAGGGGGGGTGATGTGCGGTGCCGGGGCCTGGTCTTCAATCCCGTTGATCGGGTCTTCGGATAATCCAACGGGGCAATCGGGATAAGTGGGGTCACTGATTGGTCTCTACCCAGCCTATACTAAGCAGTTTAGGATATGCAGGTAATTTTCAACAGCAGGTTACAATAAACAGGCTATGCATCAGAATAGGTAAAGCAGTAGCAGCAGCAATTCTAATGCAAGCATGAGAAAATAGAATGGGCGATATCGGGATGATCAAAAGGGGGGGGGGGCTTGCCTGGTTGCTCGGAGGCAAGGGCAGGGTCTTCAGTAAGGTAGCCAATCACTGGAGCTGCGTCGGTCTCGGGGTCTATCGGAATAGAAGAGGGGGAAGAAATAGTAAATACAAGCAAACAATGCAGCACAATACAATACAAGACATGGCGATAAGCTGTGCCGGGTGTGTCTTAATGTATGGTTACACGATACCGAGGAAGGGGGAGCCCATCCGGGAAAGTATTCCCGGTTTCGGACCTGTGTCAGACAGATGACCGGAGGGGAACAGTTGCACGTTCGGATAGTTAGAAGTATCCGGCGGGTATGTGGGTAGCGTAACCGGGTTCGTCTCGTCATTCTGATCAACTTCCATGTACAAAGTTTTTCAATCCGGGTTACGGATTATTTAATATGATTTATTGAAGTTTTAATGCATTTTATAATTTATTACTAATTCAGTCAACAGTCAACAGTCAGTCAAGGTTGACTGGTCAAATTGACCAGTGGGTCCCACTGTCATAGTCTCTAACACTAACTAAGAGATTAGGCGCTAACTAACTAATTAGGTTAACTAAAACAAAGTTAATTAACAGAATTAATTAACTTAATCAACTATCTAATTAATTAATTATTTATTATTAATACATTTTTTTATTTACATTTTTTTGGGGCGTGGGGCCCATGCGTCATAGGCCCAGAGGCCTAACGGGGCGGGGGCTTTCGCGGGCGCGGGCAGGCCGTGCGGGTGCCGGGCGAACGCCCAGGCCAGCCGCGGCTAGGCGAGCGGCGCCGGCGAGGCGGCCAGGGACGGCGCGGGCTCACGGGAGGGAAGCGGAACGGCGGGCGCGGCGCGGCAGCAGCGGCGCCAGCAGCGGGCGGAGGCGGGGCGGCCAGCAGCGTCGCCAGCAGTAGGTAGCAGCACGGTGGCGAGGCAAACAGCGAGCGGCGAGCGGGTGTGGTTGCGGGGGTGGCTGGCGAGCGGCGCAGGGAGGGCGCGGCTCGCGCGTGCGTTGGGCGCGGCGAGGGACGGCGGCCGGGGAAGGAGCAGCAGCAGCGGTGGTGGGGCACAGCAGCGGGCGGCTACGACGGTTGGGGAAGCACGCGAGCGAGCAGGCGCGGCGAGGACGAGCGGTCGGGGCCAGTGAGCTGCGGGGCGCGGTGAGCGCGTCCCGGACGCGGCGGTGACAGAGGCGGCGCAGAGGCGAGCGAAGGAGGCCGAGGCCGAGGCCTCACCGGCGTCGTGGGGAGAGGGGCGTAGAGGCTCGGTGGAGCCGGCGAGGGGGAGGGCGAGGAGGCGACGGTGGAGACGGCGCGGCGTGGTGGCGACGGGAGCGGCTCCGGCGCGGTCCGCGGGCGGCGGCGGCGACGGGATCGGGGGGGAGAGGGACGAGAGTGAGGGGGGGAGCGGGGTTAGGGTTTGCGTCGGTGGGGGGAGGCAGGCCATATAGGCCAGGTGGTGGCCGGCTGGGCCAGGTGGGCCGGCCTGGCGTGTGGCTGGGCCGACTGGCCCAGTGAGGGGGGGGATTATGTTCTTTTTCCCTTTTGTTTTCTTCTTTTCTTTTCTTTTCTCTTTTCTCTGTTTTGCAAATAGTTAGGCACTCAAATGAATTTTATAAAATATATAAACTGGTCCATAACTTACAGTGCAACATTAGTCACTGCTAGAAATTGGTTTGGTGTCCATATCTTTTTATTTGGATTTTATTTAATTGAAAAAGGATTAAATAGTGTTGTTTTGCTGCTGTTCCTCGATGTTTGAGTCCTTTTACAAACCCAATAAATGTTGCTTTTATTTTTATAAATGCTTTGGGAATATTTGCAACATGTGGCACATTTTAGTTTTCAGGTTTGGACAACTTTTATTTTCCACTATAGTTTTAATTTGAATTTTGAGTTAGGAGCTGAATGCAATATTATGCAAAAGATGATTTGGCACTGTTGATCATGATGACATGGCATAATCAAAAGGGGATTACTGTAGTTAACCACTGGGGTGTTACAATACGTCCCGGCAGGTTTTTCCTTGACAATTTTGACATTGCTACCCATTCTGCGAGCAGGCTCAGAACAGAGCGAGAGTGTAGACAAAAACTGATAAGGCGCCGTCCATACGACAGATTTCCTCATACGAACACCTTGGTATCCAAGGGATAAACAAATGCGAAATCTTAAGGTCATGACTGGGCAAGGATTGCGTAAACTTAGCTTATTTCTTCGCTTCCTTCTACCCCTTTTAGCCGCGGCCGCTCGTCGCATTCGCATGCTTTGGGAAGGATAGCTGTCATGCGTGTTGTTCTCCGGTTCCCGGCAGGGACCGGTAAAGGATCATTTGTATTTTGTAGGCGGCAAGACGTGGTGTAAGGCTCGACCGGCCTCTCTCTCCTCCTCTCCACACACTTTAGACAACCTGGTGGCGGCTGGCATAAAAAAGTCACGCTGACGCGGACTGCCTTGCCGGGGCACCGATCAATGGATTTGCACCAGCGCTCCACTCAGGATTTCCCTAAGCAGGGTAAATGCTGAACCGAGTTTCACGCAGTGCTCATCGACATTGACGATGCTAAAACCCAGAGTGGCTCGATTGTCAATAAGTGGGAGTGGTGGAGAGAGAAACCTTGTACCCGTACACTTTGTTCCTTTCCCCTGGACGGGGTATGCATGGTGATCATGCTGCCCTATCCGTTGGGGTTGGCTCGCCGTTGTCATTACTAGCTCTCGCCGCTGCAGCGGCCGCGGTGGAGGGAGGCGGTGGAAGTCGAACAGGGGGCGGGGGAAGCGATATCGCTTCCTCTCTCTGTTCTCAACATCCCCCCGCCTTAGCTTGGGCGTCACAGATGATGAAGCTGTCGATGACGAAGATGATGAAGATGACGTGCTGCGTACGCTTCTCGGGTTCGCGCAAGCGCTTCCCCCTACCTGGTGCGCCAAAGATGTAGTGGGAAACCACGGCCACCTATGGGGCCATCGGCCCCTTGTGGTTCGGCAGGGGGATGAGCACATTGCACAAAGAGTGGAGAACATAGCGCAGCACGGCAGAGATCACACGGGCAGTTTCACCCAGGTTCGGGCCGCCGCGAGGCGTAAAACCCTACTCCTTCTTTGATGGATTGATGGTGGATTGTGGTGGAAACGCAGCGCTCTTGCCCGGCAGGGTTTGCCTCGGGGCGAGGGCAGCTACGCGCGTACGAGTGTACAAGGGTCCGAATCCTTTCTATGGTTGCCATGGCCCTCCTTTTATAGATCAAGGGGTCACCACAGTGGCAAATCAGTCATTGTGTGCTGATTAGATAGCGAACAGTGCTATCATACCTAACTCTGCAGTAAGAGTAGAGCGCATTAAATGCGCCGCTTAGTGTCACATCGTGGCGTGCTCGGCAACTGCTCGGCCACCTTTTCGCCTGTCTGCTTGACATGTCTCTAGACGGGTGTCATTTGGAGGTGGTTTCCATAGGAAGTGGCTGCCACGTGCCAAATAACAGCCACTTAGTCACTTGGGGGCTTGACACCGCACCGATCGATGACTTGCGTTGCTGCGAGGTGGAGTGGTGGAGCCTTGGCGGGGTAGTTTGCCTTGGTAGCGCCCGGCAGGCCTGCCGGGACGGTCTTGAGGCTTGACTTCGGGGCCACCTCGTCCTCGCTAGGCTCGCCTGCCCGGCAAGGGAGGTTTCTCCTTAGTGGTGCCTTACCCATTTAGCTTGTCTTGATCCTCTTGATCTGCCCTTTGATTCCTCAAAGAGCTGTACTCCTTGCTTGGTCTGGACTTGGATGTTGCAAGTTGCCGGACCGGCGATTTGCTGTCCGTGCACAAGTCAAAGGAAACATACACCCCTGTTTGTGTACCCTGACAAAATATGTCATAAAACTTCCTTTATTAAAAAAAACAATAACATGAAAATGTCAAAAGCAAGTCTGTCAAAATTGTTACCTCTCCACGCTCAATAGCCCGGGCACGATGATCCTTGTCAAAAGCAAGGTCAAGTCCCGTATACAAACGCCCATTGTCCTCATCCTCGGCCATCCTAACATATATATTTTTTCAATTATTAGACTACATCGTCTATACATATGAATAGAAAAAGAAACTATAGGCCACTATACTGAAAGAAATTATATCCATACATCATCAATTACAAATTGCAAACATTGGAAAAATAACAATCAACTAATATGCATTATGTAGGAAAAACACAATTTTACAGCATATGAACCCACCATCTTGCAATTTTGCAATACATTAATACTCATAATCTTGCAATGCATTTTCCATTATCAATACTATTTTGCATTCACCATTATGGCTTCTTAAGTAACATAGTCTTTGCTTCGTACTATATATCATTATGGCTCGTATATCATTAGAAGTGCATCAACACATGGCATCAACATATGAAAAAATTGTCATGCAATTCATATATATATACATTACATAACCTCTACCACTAAATCATATTTTGCAATGCACTAGTCGGCCGCACTAGTCCTTACATAATTCTACTACTAAATCATATCATACTAAACAACTAAATCATCTCATACTAAACCTAGGTTGCACCTAGTGCCAAAAATAGCTTAAAAAATAAAAAATCATTGCGAAAAGTGATTGGAGGGATTGGAGGAGCTTACCGGCCTCTTCGATTTGCCCCAAAGATCCGCGAAAATGGTGGAGGGAAGAGGGAGATCGAGGGAGGGGATCGGGAGGAGCAGAGAGGCGCCGCTAGCCTCTGTTCGAGATGAGGAGAGGAGGAAGAACGGGCTGGTGGGTGGGTGGGGCCCGCCCGCAGCCACGCACGGGGAAAGCCTGTTCGGCACCCTACTGCCACCCGATCTAGCGGTAGGCTAGAACATCCTACCGCCACGGGCTCTGGTGGTAGGCACTTATCCGCGTCAGCGCGGTCAAACGGCGCCGTCTATGTTGACCCGGACCCTACCGCCTGAGCCTGTGGCGATAGCACGTTCTAGCCTACCGCTAGATCGGATGACCGTAGGAAAAGAGTCAGATCCGAATTTTTTTCTCCGCAGAGGGTCAGATCGGGCTAAAAGACGTCAAAAGGATTAAAACAGTGAATTTGGCCTTTTTGCTCCTCCTCCCTTCCCCCTAAAGAATTCATTATTCCCTGGTGCGGCGATACTGCCGGAAGTGCTGCTCTCGGTTGGTCCGGTGACGACTGACGACTGAGGAGGTGCGTGGGCCTCCCCCGATTGCCACGCCCCCGGCAGACGACAAACCATGCTGCCTGCCTGCCTGCCTGCCTAAAAGACGCTGCATTATTGCGAGTATTGTACCACTCCTACTGTGCCATGCCGTAGTGTCATGCACTCATGCATGCATGCCAGAGCGTACGTACGTGCGTGCGTGCGTATACTCCTACTCCTCAAGATGCAGCGCACAGGGAAGGGGAGGACTGGACTGGACTGGATTGGATTGGATGAGATCGATGGGTGCAAATGGTGCCGCGCCCACGGTGCTCTCTTTCCTCGGCCCTTCGCCGAGACACGGACGCGATTACCGCTCGTGGCTACCGAGCAGGCGACACCTACGCCGAAGCTCACCGCCCCAAGATATGTGGCTGGGGCCTCTGCCTTCCGACAAGTGACGGCTCACGAGCCCATTTCCTTTCAATATTTGTTTGCGTTGTACTCGGCCCGGCATCACATATTTCTCCACCGGCGCAAACTTGTGCCCGCAGATTGTTACGCAACAGTAGTTGTTGTAGTTTGTCTCAAAAAAAAAAGAGTAGTTGTTGTAGTACATGATGGATAATGCACAACTACAGCTGTAGAGGTCTCATTCAATGGCCCTCTGGTTTGGAATTCCCAGCGTTGCACCCTATCTTGCACTAAGCTGGGAAAAAAACACGCATGTTTGTTACCGCTCATAAACTCGGCCCCGACGACAGAGACTCGCTAATAGTAACGCTTCAAAAAAACGCCCGCGCCCCAGGATAAGCACGCACAGGCACAGTAGAGAATAGGCGGCATTCCTACCAGCGCGCGCGGCCTATATAAGCTGCTCCGCGCGCCGCTAAACCCTTCACCCCTCTCTCCCGCTCCCAGCTCCAAGCTCTCGATCCTCGCCTCCAGGCTCCAGTGCCGCGCTCGCGTCGCTTTTCAACAGGCTTCCTCCTCTTCTTGAAGCAGCGGAGACCGGAGCCTACGCGGGGCTTCGCGCCAGGAGCTGGCTAACCATCAGCAGACCCTCGCGGCGGCGCCGGCGCCGCGCGACACGGACGCGGAGCTGGCTGGGGAGACGGAGGAGCAGCGCGGCAAGTTCCTCGTGCTGCGCCTGTACGAGGCGCTCAACGCCCGCGACGCGCGCCGGGCGCAGGACCTGCTTGCCCCGGACCTCGAGTGGTGGTTCCATGGCCCGCCCGCGCACCAGCACATGATGCGCCTCCTCACCGGCGCCGGCGCCAACGCCGAGTTCAGGTTCTGCCCCCGCTCCGTCGACGCCTTCGGCTCCACCGTCATCGCCGAGGGGAGCGCCGGCCAGCTCCTCTACTGGGTGCACGCCTGGACCGTCGGGCCCGATGGGGTGATCACCCAGCTCAGGGAGTACTTCAACACCGACCTCACCGTCACCCGCCTCTCCGCCGCGGCGGCCACCAAGAACGTCAGCGCAGGCTCTCCTAGCCACTCCTCCTCTTCTTCTGCCTCTTCCTCCCCCGCCTCGTCTACGTCCTCGGGCTTCTCCTCGCCGGCGCACACGCCCAAGTGGCCCAAGTGCCTGTGGCAGAGCCGCCGCACCGACCGCGCGCGCAAGTCGCTGCCGGGCCTCGTCCTCGCCATCTAACAACAGACCCAACTAATGAGTACACAGGAACTCAAGGCGTTGCTTTGCGTGCTTGAATTAGCAGTGTGATTTATTTGGTCTAAATCATGGATTATGGTGTGTACTACTGCTACTGCGGCAATGGCTTGCTATTGCGGCTGAATAAAAGTATATTGTATTGGAGCCTTAAGCAATGTGTGATGTGTCACCTTCATTTTTTTCTTTCTTCCCCGTTTCCTTGGTGTCATGACCTGTCTTCAGCTGAACCGAGCTACTCCCTCTTAATTTGATTTGACCACATATTGAAAACTAATAGAGTCAGGAACTGATGCTTCCTTAAGAGTGGCACCTTTCATATATTCTTGGCAAAAAAAAACGCATACGTTGGGGACAAATCCAAGCATGCACGAAACCAAAGTCCGGATAAACTGAGTAGACGGATGCAGAGATTCATACCAGAGCGGCGGAAAGTCTCCCGTATCCAAGGGTCAAGTTCAGGGTGTTGCTTTCAACGTAGCACACACCAAACAAATCCTTGATGTGAAGTTTGCTGGATTCCCGATGGCACTTGACGAACACAACAAGTCCGGAATTTCCTCTACACAATTGCCCACTTTACTGCTTTCTTTTCTTTTCCAACTGAACTTTCCGTTTCCAATTATTTTCTGACGTGTAAAAGGTGATTGACCCTAAAACCGTCTGGGTTTTCTTCTTTTCTTGGGCCTTGCCTTTGCTTGCAAACCGGGTCATGTGAACATGCTGTTGGAGAGCCCTTCAGGCTTTCAGCACCTTTTGTACAAAGGAGCGGTTTTAAGAAAATCCAACAAGTTATACTTTACTTCGTTTGAGAAAAGTTGAGAATTTCATTGCCTACACGAGACTCACATAAGCTTTTTGATCTTTGGCTCTCGGATGTGCGTGACAGCATACCACAAGATAATCCGATATGCCAGCTCTTCTCTCGGCAATGAGATCGACGGGCATTCTGGAACCTGGAGGACTGCAGGTCTGAAAAACATGTGTCTTGTTCGACTGAACTTTCATGGTTTCATACTCATGCATGTACCTATCTGAATTATTAGCCGCTGTAAATTGTAACGGCGAGCCAGAAAAGCAATATCCACGAACCAGCTCACTTACCTTTCGGAGTCGGACGTCCATATACATGAGCTTTATTAAGGTTTCTGATTTTTGTGGTTTCTTGTATATGTATGGTCAACTGTGGACTACCCTAATTATTAATTAACAAGTAGCTCTACATTATTGTACTACACTGTTCAAACTCAACTTATTACGACAAATGAAATCAATTTGTGCAGATAAATAATCGATGTACTTCTCGTCGTCCTCCTTTCAGGCTAAAGCCAAAGCTCTGAAACATCAGTTCGATCGGTTCAAGCAGTCCCACGCTATCGCAGGCCACTAGTACTCTAGGACGCTAGAATGTTACTTTTCAGCACTCAATGTAGTACTTTCATTTCAACTGGATCGTAACATCGATGTCGTGCCTGCTATTGAAAAATTCAGCCGAACATCCAATCTTGCCTCGATGCACAGGCCGGGGCCCGAGTTGGGGATCAATCAATCACCAAAGGTATTCGACAACAGAGGAGGAAGGAAACGATGGGTCGTCTTCAAAGCATAGGAGAAGGAAATGTCCTAGCCAGTGGCAACTGGCAATAGCACTGCGTCGTAGTCCGTCCAGCCCAGCCACTCAGCGAGCATGAACACTGTTCCCTGGATCTGCAAGTGACGAGTAAGCAGGAGGCCACTAGCTATACCTCCAATGACTAGGTCTCCAGACGAAACGAACGTGTCACGTTCGCTCCCTCGCTCTCTCCGATCCAGCTTGATCAAGTGGTGCCATGCGGTCGATTACCATTGATATTTCGTAACTAAAACTAGGCACAATGCATGCATGTGTATGTGGTCAAAGGTGGGGATCTATTTGATTCATTCGTGATGTGAACCTGCCTGCTGTCGGCTATGAACTGATGACAGATAATCTGTGCCATGTCCTTATATTTTATTTTAGTTTTTGAAAATTAAGGCTTTAGTAGTATATGGTATTTGCATCAAGATGCACAAGGCCATAATTTATTTCATAGCTTACTGTAAACAGGGGTGAAATTGCCAAATCAAACAAAACGGGACATGCCACACTAGAATCAGTTTACGAACTAAGGGCATCTTCAACGGCGACCCGCAAATTTGCCCCCGCATCCGTCCATGGACAGGAGGGGATCAGTCCGCGAACATGAATGCGGGAAGCCGCCATCCAATGCTAGCCGCAAACATCCGGCCAACCATTCGAACTAACCGGACGAAATTCGATCAAACACGGAAGAATTTCATATAAACATCACGGATTTCATTACATTTACATCAACTAAGCGGTGCTAGTCCGGCTCTGAAGGTATAATTAATACCTAATCTAAACGGTCGCCGGCGTCCGTTCCGCGTGTCCGGCCATGAGCCCCGAGAACTGAAGCTTTGCCTTCTCCAATTCTGCCTCGGCGCTCTCCAGCTCCACCTCCATAACCTCCACCTCTGGAGCCCTGGAAAATGAAGTTGTACGCCTCCACGTCGCCGCCGATGCTCAGCCCATCAAGCTTGGTGTCGACGTGAGGGGAGCAGCGGTGCAGTACTCTTCCTTGCTGCCGGCAGCGCCCGCGGACGTCCCGGCTTCGTGGTCGTGGCGGCGAGGCGCGGCCTCGGCGTTGTCCTCCTCCTCCTCGTCGGTCTCGCCGAACAACGCTTCGCCTGCCCCGTCGTCGCACTCCTTGTAGACGGCCGCCACCGGGCGAGGCGGATCTCGCGGGCGGAGTGGTAGGACTCCAGTAGCGCCTCCTGCTCCGCAAGGTCTGCGAGTCGCGATCGCCCTGCCTGCGGAGAGCTGCTCCTCCGCTTGGGGGTACTCCTGGAGGAGGTGGTGGTTGTAGGCGGGATCGGCCTGCGCCTCCCGGAACTGCTCCTCCCGGAACTGCTCCTCCCGCTTCTTCTGCACCATGTCCATGTAATGTGCATGGGCCTCGCCGATGGTCATGGTGCAACGCACCGGCGAGGGTGGCGTGGAAGAGGAGGAGGAGGGTTATGCCGGCTCGTCGTCGCCCGCGTCCTGCATTGGGTCGTTGTCGTCCTTCGGCTACCTGCCGACCAACTAGCTGGCAGCAATGGTGGCCATATTCTTCTTCTAGTCGGGCATTAGCCCGTCCCAGAGAGCTTTGGCAGGGTTGGAATCCATGGTGGGAGTGGTGCGGAGATGGATCGGAGTCAGATGACTGCGGCTATGGACGGGACAACGGTTTATATAGCAATGGTGGGCGCAGAGAGATGGATGGTTGGCACCGAAGAAGACACATCGGCAACCGTGTGCCATCAATGTGGGCGCCAGACGGAAGAACGGGCGGCTGTCGTCTCGTGAACGCGCAGCAGTCGCATGCACCGAGAAGTGGCATGGGCGGCGCTCTCTCGGCTGGCGCGCCGCTTCAATGCCGATGCTAGTGGGCGGTCGCGTCCGCTCTGGTCGGGTAGGAATGTGGGCACCGACGCTTTGGAGCGACACTGGTCGTTTTGGGCAGGAAGCGCGCGCGGGAGCGAGGAGGGGGTTTGGGTGTGTCAAGGCGGTCAGAAGCAGGCTTGGGAGCGGTCCGGATTCCCGCAAAGCCCCCAACGTTTGTCTTCGATTTGCGGGAGAAAACACGTCCGGACCGCGCCACGGAGTGATACAGGACCGCGTTGGATGGCTTCGCGGTCTGGACTGCGCGATCCGGACGGATGCGTGTCGGTGTTGGAGATGCCCTAAGAAGTATATTACATGCAAGCCAACCATAGGAGATAACTTTCAACAATCAATAATAATAATGGAGTTTAAACTGTCGGCATGTGCATCATTCTGATGCACACAACAATCTTTTTATGAATTATTGAGCGGAGTACAAAACAAAGACAACTACGACCAAACCAATGCAAGATATGAATAACACGCAGGACTAAGGTAACTTCTTCCCCTAACAATGCTTTCACAGAGCGATAAACACCCATGGGACATAAATTTCTTGGAACTTCAACCACATTTTGTCAAGAATAAAGAGTTCCTACATTAAACACTTGCTCTTCAATGCCCTTTTTGCACTCGGCTAGTGTGATATGTGGTATATCTTGGCTCCCAATCTTTACGATCTTATAGTAACTCTTATTTAGTTGGTCTTATAGTATTTCGAATATATACAAAAATTGATTATCACTAGAGAAAAGTACTTAAGGTCCAAATTGTAGTTGGAGTCTATGTTTTATGTTCAAGCCACGTGAAATAGTTGCAATGATATTGCTTTTGATAAACATAGAGTTGTGCTTTTTATAGGTTACATGGCTAATCATTGGATCAATATGGTGCTTACTGCAAGCAACAATGCTACACCTATGAAATTATTACTATCTTACTTACAAAACGTCGTCCCCTTCCCCAATCTCACTAATCCCCTCTATGAATTTCAGGGTGGGGCATGTGCTATCTCTTCGCTACTACCTAAAAGAAACGTAAGGTTCCCTCTCCCCTCTTACGTTCCCCTCGCTTCGTCCAACCTCTCGTATGACCCCCTCGCCCCTCAATCCATTTTCTTTTCTACCTCCACCGGTTTTATCCTTGGTTTTCTATTCCTTTCCGCTATCTTTGGTATAAACAGATAATTCACGTATGGTAACCAAACGGAATAAATTCATGCATGGTAATAAAAATCTCTTCTATTCTCTCCAACCTAAAAAACGCATAAGCATCCGTCTCCCGTCTTACGTCATTCCTTCGTCTTACTCTCCCCTCCCGCACGTTACGCTCCCTTCTCATCCCACCGGTTTTATGTTTTCTGGTTCTTCCTCAAACCGGCTTTGGTGCACCCCAAAAAAACTTGATCCTTGCCCCGATCCGTTCGCTCCTCAAACCACCACCAGTTGCAGCCCGTTAGGCTTTCCACGCCCTCCCAAGGGGCGACGGCGGAGGCGGTCATGCGCATGTGGAGGACACAAGGTCAGAGTCGAGCCCCGGGGCCGTGGAGACCATTGAGATGGGAAGGATGTAGGTGCTCTAGCCATGGAGCATGAGACGGGATCTAGAAAAGTGAAGCCGAAGACATGTGGTATAGGGGACAAGCGGAAGTCTCCCACGGCAAAATCAGCCACCTGACCGTCTTCGCCCTCGCCGGTTACGAAACCCACGTGGGAACGTCCCGGCCTACGACAAACTCGTCAGCATGTTGAGCGATGCCAACCCGTTCGAGCTCCCCTAACCCTTGGCCAACGGTTCTTCCACTTCTCACCACAAGTGAGTTCTTTCTGCACTAGCATTAGTACTAATCACCATTCTAGGCTTTTGATAAATTTCTATCTGAAATCTAGCTAGTAATCAGAGTTATGCCACATGTTGTATGTCGGTGTACTAAGATTTGGGTCCTTAGTACCCCAGACTTATGCACATGCAGCAGTAGCTTTCCGGACGGCAAGGCTTGCCAGAGGACAACTGAAGACAAACTCAAGTCCAAGACTATGAAGAAAACATCCGAGCAGTTGATCGAATGCGCTAAGGAGAAGTACAGAAGATCAAGCTTGGTTTGCCGGCAAGCTATTGGAGACCTGGCAAGCTCCGAGCCTAACAAGATCCCACTATCTTGCCACCGCTCCTCCTCAGCGGTCAGCTTGTCACTTGTCGTGTAGGTGTCGAGCGGGCAGGCAGTTAGGTGAGATCTGTCTGGGCATGTGTCAGCTCGCCGCTCTGAAGACAACTTTAATGACACTCGTCCCAGAGGCGTGTCAAAGGAATAAGAGGTAGATGAGCGAACGACACAGAAGGAGAGGCAATCCTTGCCTGGGAGCTCCATCCATAAGACACCTCACGGCGCAATTAATGTGTTTGTCCTAACCCATCAGAGTTAGGTATTTGGCACTGTAGCCACTATTCACCTTGTGTATTTACCACTTTGCCAATGTGGTGACCTCTTTCTCTATAAAAGGAGGCCCATTGCTACCTTTACAAAGGTCGACACTTTGCGCAAACACGTGCATAGCTGAATTTCCCACACAACCTTGCCGAAATTGCTCCCCCTTGTACTTGCGCTCAAACATAGTCAATACACCAAAGCAGGAGTAGGGTTTTACGCTTCACAGTGGCCCGAACCTGGGTAAACTTCATGCGTTCTGCTAGTTCTGCTCTTTGTGCTCGTCGATCTCCCCAGTCGAACCGTAAAGGGCCTTTGTTGGTCCCATAGATCGTCGTACGCATGACATCTTTGGCGTGCCAAGCAGGGGGATCGCTTGTGCAAACTTGAACTAGCAGTTAGCGCGTCATCTTCATCTCCATGGTGCCCAAGAAGAAAGGCACTGTGGCTGTCGGTCCGTCTACGTCCAAGCTACCAGCACCTTCGCACACAGTCAACGGCACAAGCGGTGGCACGGGCGGCGGCGGAGGCCACGAGCAGCTTCCGTGACACTTTGGCGAGCAGAGCCAGGCAAGCGGCCTCATCCGCAACGAGAAACAACAATCCACCTGCCACAAGGTCCAAGGATGGAGCCACGCCGCCTGCGGGCGACGTGGCAAACTCCAAGGATGGCAGGGTGCAGTCCAAGACGCCTACACCAGCGCACATGTTGCGACCATCTCAGGTCGCGCACGACGAGCAACGCCACGGAGACGACGGCCCCGAGCGCCCCCATGGCAAAGCCCCTGTGCATCATTCCCAAGGTGCACGGGGCCAGCATGCACGCCAACATGTTGGCAGAAGTGGCTTACGGTTGCAAGATCGGGATGGAGTTACTTCTGGCTCTGCCAGAAGTAAGAACACCTCTCGTTCTTCGCATCATTCCATGCCATCCACACCAGCAGAAGCTTTGGCACGTGCTCAGTTTCTTCTACAGTTTCCTCCTGCAACGGACAAGATGGAGTGGAGAGCCACCATTCAGAGTCTAGTTGGGTTCGCCAACAACGACAAGTCGCAGCAGGATGGGCCATCGCAGTGGCAACCCACCGCCCCGGTGCGTGCCGCTAGTGAGAAGACTGGAGGAGGTGCAACCAGGGTGCAGTCCCCTCCACGACAGCAACAGAAAAGGAAGAAGAAGTCCGGTAAGACCTCTGGCGAGGACACCGGCAAGTGCACCTCTTCTGAGTGCTGCACTGCCGTTGAGGACGTACCTGAGAGCTCTACCGGCAAGAACAAGAAATCCAAGGCAGCTCCACCAGCAACCAAGAAGGTGTCTGCAAGGGAGGATGGCACAGAGGGCACTTTCACTATAAGTGCTGCTCTTGATGCTAAATAGGAAAGCGCGCTCATTGCCTTCCTGCGGGCGAATGTCGATGTCTTTGCATGGCAACCATCTGACATCCCTGGTGTTCCCAGGGAGGTAATTGAGCACCACCTTGTCGTCTGCCCCCACACACGACCCGTCAAGCAGAAGGTGAGGGAGCAAGCTTTGGAGCGGCAACAGTTTATTGCCGAAGAAATCAAGAAATTGGAAGCGACATGTCTAGTCAGAGGAGTCCTTCATCCGACATGGTTAGCCAGTCCAGTTGTTGTGCGTAAAGCAAATGGGAAATGGAGGCTTTGTATCGATTATACTGATATAAATAAAGCTTGTCCAAAGGATCCTTTCCATTTGCCGCGCATCGACCAGATTGTTGACTCCACTACCGATTGTGATTTGCTGTCTTTCCTTGATGCCTACTCTGGGTATCACCAGATATTCATGTCAAAGGAAGATGAAGAGAAGACCGCATTTATCACTCCATGTGGCATGTATTGATTTATACGTATGCCTTTCAGACTGAAAAGTGTTGGTTCTACTTTCGCAAGAGCAGTCCAGATTCGTTTCGAGTCCCAACTGCACAGAAATGTGGAAGCTTATATGGATGATATAGTGGTCTAAACCAAGGACAGAGCAACACTGATACAAGATTTAGAAGAGACATTTGCTAATCTGTGCAAGATCAATTTGAAGCTCAACCCTGAGAAGTGTGCGTTTGGCATTCCATCCGGCAAGCTTCTCGGGTTCTTTGTTTCTCAACATGGAATTGAAGTCAAACCCGACAAGATCAAAGCAATTGAGCAGATTGAAGCACCAGAGCGCGTCATGGATGTGCGCCGTCTTGCCGGCTGCATTGCTGCTATTAGGGCATATTTCTCTCTGTGTGGTTTTGGTGATTGATGACAATGCTTTTGCGAACTAATCGTGTGCATTGAGCATTTCAGATATTCCTTCATATGGCACGAGATGATTTCTTCCCCTCTGTGGTTAAAGAGAAGACGGTGTTTTTCCTTCGTTTCATTTTCGGTGGACTTGAGTCATAGGATATACCGTACTATCAAGAGGGGGTCCGTATCGGAAAGGTTTGGGTGGAATCATCACGTACACATCGCTTCTTTGCCACCCTAGTTCCTTCCCGCTTCTTCAGATTGTCCTCTGTTGTGTTGGGAGTGGCTCAGGATGAAGCCAGCGGTAGTACCGCTGCTGGCAGCGGTAGTACCGCCTGTATAGGCAGGCGGTAGTGTCGCTCCAGTACCGTTGTACTACCGCCTCGATTCGGGACTTGTTGGGGATATTCCCCACGACCAAGACCCGGCTCATAAGGATAAGCCGCCTTAAGGTTTAAGTCATTTCTGGGTTTAAGTCGCCCTGGCATTAAGTCATCTCTGGACTTAAGCAGCCCTGTTAAGTCATCCCAGATTGTGACCCGGCAGATTGTAAGCCGGCAGATTGTGACCCGGCAGATTGTAAGCCGGCAGATTGTGACCAGGCAGACAGTTATAACCCGGCAGACAGATTATGACCCGGCAAATGCATGGAGTCACGGAGATGAGTCTCAGAGATGAGTCGCCTGGGGTTAAGAAGCCCAAGACGTTAAGAAGCCCACGGAGAGAAGCCCAAGACTTTAAGAAGCCCACGATGAGAAGTCAGAATAGGTTAAGTCTTAATCCGACTTGGACTCTACATGTAACCCGCCCCTTCAACTTATATAAGGAGGGGCAGGGCACCCCAAGAGGGTCAAGTTTTTCTAGACGTCTTAATAGACAGGTTTTAGACAGACAAGTCTTAGACAAGATTAAAGTAGATGCTCTCGAGATAGAGGTAGCGAAACCTCGCCCTTGTAACCGAGATCGTCATCATTATCAATATCAATCAAGCAGGATGTAGGCTTTTACCTCCACCGCGAGGGGCTGAACCTGGGTAAAATCTCACGTCTCTCGTCCCGCTCAACCCCTCTCAAGCTACCAGTTAGATGCGTTGGCCTCACGACTAAGTCCTCACACTAGGACATCTGCCGTGACAAAACCATGACAGTTGGTGCCCACCGTGGGGCCTACGCACGATGGTGTTGAGTTCTTGGAGGGATTTCTCCCAGGGATCGAGAAGTTTGCAATTTTCCTGATGAAGAAGAGCCGGTTTGAAAAGATTTGCATCAGTTTCAAGTTCATCAGTCTAGGTTTAAGATCTATGAGATTTAAGGTTCAAGAGAAAGTTAGGGTTGCGCCTGTGCGCCACCACATGTCGCCGACACCGACATTTTCTGCTATAGCCTGTTTTCGCTGGCATGTCAAGTCTGAATCTATAACTCGCCAAAGTTGGTACGGTTGGAGTCGCCGCTTCGATTAGCATTGGTTCACCGAGTAATCATCAACAATGATGGAGAAAAGAGTTTTCGGAGTCACTCAAGAGTTGAAAATTTGCGTGCTACTAGTCAGACACAGTTCGTTGAATACAATTGGATAATATATTTGGAAGTGGCCAAAGATCACAACGTTTTCCTTAATGAGTGTGGAAGGACCTGTACTGGGGAAAGTTACTTTTCTAAAAAAGCTGTCACAAGTTGTCCCCGAGCAGCGTTGGCCATTGAGTCGCCGTGGTCCGGTGTTTCCGAGCCGCGTCGGGCTTCGCTCAACATCACCGAGCCGTTTTCTGCCTCCACAGCCGTTGCAGCCACTGTCGGCCGCCTCCGAGTCGGCCCGCCAATAGCCTGCAAGCCGCCGCGGCACCTTGCTGCCTCAAGCCGCCATTGTGCACTCCGAGCTATGTTGCCGGTGTGCCACTTCTGCCACGAGCCTGCTCCTCGGCCACCTCCGCGGCAAGTCGCCGCCTCAGCCGAACACTCGAGCCACCTCCGCCGTTGCGGTCCCATCGAGTCACCACCGCCAATCTCAACTGCACCTGGCGAGTCAGCCACCCACCTAAGCTGCCTCGCATCGGCAATGCCCCGCTGGCTCGCTTCCATCGACACGGCCTCGCCTCACTTCTTCCTGCCCTTCGCCTCTGCCATGCGTCACTGCGTCCTCGAGCCGCCGAGTCCCCGCCGTCCGTTTCTCCCTCTATGGCGAGAGCCGCCCCGCCTCGTCGTTCGCTTCCGCCTGAGAGACGCCCGCGCCAGGCTTCGCCTTGCTCTACCTCGTCAAGTCGCTCGCGCACCCAACTCTGTGCGACCCGCCCGGTCCGGCATCCCGTCCAACTCCATATCCGAGTCAATGCTGTCGGTGGCCGCTGCTCGCGAGCCACCGCCGCTGGCGAGTCAGCCGCCCACCTCGGCATCTGCTACGTCTTGAGCTGCCAAGCCGCCCGCGGCCTCCGTCGCCTCATAAGCCACCTCGGGCCTCCGCACTCACCTCCGGCCTCCGTCGTCCGCCTCAACTGCAACAGGGGCGAGTCTCCGCCCACTTCAGCCGCAGTAGGCCTCGGCCTCATCTCGCGCTGGCACGCCCCTGCCGTGGCCGCGCCAGCGAGCCGCCTCCATCACTGGCGTTGCCTCAATTCGCCATCCGATCCGCGCGCCATTCTGGAGAGTCGCCGCTATACAAGGCCATCCACCGGGCCTGACCAAGCCCGAGGTAGAAAACTCAGGACCGAGCCCGGCCTGGCCCGGCCGTCGGGCCTACTTTTCAGGCCCAAGCCTGGCCCGCCACTGCAAATAAACCATCGAGCCTCGGGCCTCGGGCCGGGCCTCTTCAGTAAATGGCAAAAAAAGCGGGCCTGAGCCTGGCCCGTCCTAGTCTTCGGGCTCAAAACCTAGGCCCGAGCCCGGCCCAGGAGCAGCGTCGGGTCGGGCCGGGTCGGGCTTTCTTGGGTCGGGCCGCCCATGGCTAGGACTAGTCACCGTCGCCTAATTCCATAACCGCGGCCGACGCTTCGAGCCGCCCCGCTGCCCTGACCTTCACTGTTGCCTCGCTGCTACCTCCGCCGTTCACATCTGCTGCCCTGAGCCGCCACGGCCTCCCTTTAACGGCCTCGTCCCGCCTTGGAATTGCTCCGACGACCCGCCGTTCCATCTCCGACACGGATGAGCCACCGCCCGCGCCTCGGGCCTCCACGCCCTTGCGTATGAACCGGCGCTCCGGCGCTCCGAACAATCGCTCCGCCGCTGCAGCCCTCCTTCGCGCTCTCGGCAGAACGCCGCCGCCTGACCTCTTCAAGTCGCGGCCTTCAGTCGCTGTACCAAGCCGCCGGCCTTGCCCGCACCCTACTCCCCTTCCGCGTCTGCGCGCAGCGGATATCCTGCCCCGAGCTCCTTTCTGTTCTGCTCCTCAGCCGCCCCGGCTCGCTTTTATTCCGCTCCGCGCGTGTGTGTGCGCACAGCCGTCCACCTTGCCTCCGCTGTCGAGCTGCTGGATTCGCCACGCCTCACTGGCGTCACTTCTGAGCCGCCCAGCTCAGCCGTAACCCGCCTCGCCACGGGCCTCCGCGAGCGGCTTCGCTCCTCTTTTTCCACGCCAAGCTACCATGGTACGCCTCTGCTTCATGCGCCGCACTGCGGCTGACTTACTTCGCACCTGCCTTAAGCCGGCTCTGCCGCCTCCCCTTTGCCATAACCCGCCGGCGCGTCTCTGCCGCTGCCTCGCGCCTCGAGTAGGCTCCAAGCCGCCTCGCCGGTGCCCCTCTGCTATGGACGAGTCAAGCCGCCTCCGCCCGCCAAAGAGCCCCGCACTACCTCCAGTTCCCTGTTGATTGGCGCATACTGAAGGATGTTCCAAATAAACTCTTCCGCCATATGATTCTTAAACACAATGGGTATAAGCCGGTAACCAACAGTCGGGACACACAAGAGGTGAAGCTGGAACAAGGACTAGAGATGTTGAAAACCTTCAAGGAGCATAAGGAGGATGCATTAATCGTCGATGACTTTGATTTTTATGAGGAACATGAGAAAGCCCTGCTGAAGAATAAGCAAGGCTGTATCAGCAACAGCAGATATCCAGTCGACTGTACCAGTTGACCTGGTGGGTTATATCACCAAGACTTTTTGTTCAAGCTATTCGTTTTGGCGAGGCCAAGAGTGTGAGCACTTTGGATAAGAAAGGCCCTGCTGGGGATTTATCTGTTGCTGCAAATCCTGTCGAGAATGTTGTGGTGTATAAAACACAGTGGTTGATGCCCTTTTGCAAGAAAAAGAGAGAGTGGTTAATTCACCGTTGAAGTTACTAAAGGTGATCCACGGACGCTATATACGGACCATTTGTCGCCCGGACAAATCAGGTGATACCTATCTAAGTCTATTTTATTAGCACATGTTGTTTTTCATCAAAGGACAATTACTTTGGTCTGTAAATTTTTATATGCAGGACAGTTATTCACTACTAACGTGGTTTATACACGGGTACGGAGCACGCGCTAGCAATATTCCGCACCAGCGTTCGTCCGTGCCACATTACCCGGTGAATGGACGCACGCAAGCCGCCGCCCTTGCGGCCCGGTTTACATCAACTTGCCGGGATCGCGCTTGCTCGCTGTTCAATGGACGTGCGCAAGTCGCCGCCCCTGCGGCTCGATCTACATCAACTCGCCGGGACCGTGCCTGCGGTCGACTTGCCCGATTGTGCAAGTTTACAACCTCGTGACTGACTCATATGTTCGCGCCCGCGACCGACTCACCCACGTTCGCGCCACCTCCAACGCCGCGGTCATCTCTACTGTCCGTCCCCGTGGTCCGGTCTATATCAACACGCCGGAGCCGCACCCGTCTGCACGAGCTGCGTATTGAGTGCAAGCAAGTCAACGTTCCGGTGGCCCGATCTATTCCAACAATTCTGGAGCAAATCATAATATATTATCAGCCTCTGCCTGCACCGGATGGCTCAATGGACATGCGCACAAGTCGCCGCCACTGTGGTTTGGTTATACTTCAACAACCAGCTGGAATGAACCATCGGCCGGGTTACTAACACAGCTCATATGGGATCATTTATAACCCGCCGCGGTCGACCTCAACCTTCCGTGGATTCATATCGCGTTATTAACTCCAAGGATATACAATGAGTGTTGCGAAGATCATCAACTCGCCACTTTTCCTCCAGCTTCAACACATTCCAGCATTACTATATGCCGGTTTATATCACGGTCAAGTATGGAGAATCTCAAGCCAACTCCTCGAGTCATCTTAAGACTCGGGGGCTACACAGACATGACTCAGCAAATTTTGCCAGTTTCAGCAAATTCGAGAACCCCGGGTCATTGGAGGGAAAATAACCTGGTCCTGGTGGCTACTGCCACATTGGTGAAAATTTAAAGGCCGTCCGAAAATTTCTGCTTAAAAAGTGCCTGTCAATCAAAAAGTTCCGGGTTATCAGAAAAGATTCCGGTTCAAAATCCGGCTCAAGGGAAATCTGTCTCCCACAAAGTTTTGAGCTCTCAATATCTAGCTCAACATCCGGTTCAAGAGGAATCCATCTCTCGCAAGTTCGAGTTCTCAGAAAAATTAAAGGTTGCCAAAGAGAACTTGCTGCCATGATGCACGGTTCAAACATGGGTATCCTGCCTTATGGGCTTATCATATTATGATCAATGTAATAAAGCCGGCATCCCTGAAATTCGGGGCCTCTGTCGTTTCATATCTGTGCATATGAGTCTTTATTAGTTGATCATAAGGTCACTTGGGGGCTTCCAACCCACCGGGTTTAGCTTTCATAACCTCTTGACCGGTATGAAACGCCATATTATGGGTTAAACCTGCCTATTTGCAACTTGCTACTCCGCCAAGTGACCCGCCGAACTCTTGACAGTCAATCTTTTTTAAGACCTTGAACTCATCAAGGTTAAAACGACGGTTTTGTGTCACGTGAGAGCTGATATGTCTATGTCGTATCTACTTTTCCTAACGCTTTTCCTCTTGTTTTGGACTCTAATTTGCATGGTTTGAATGAAACTAACCCAGACTGACGCTGTTTTCAGCAGAACTACCATGGTGTTGTTTTTTGTGCAGAAATAAAAGTTCTCGGATTGGAACGAAACTTTGCGAGGATTTTTTATACAATAAAAGAGAATTTCTGGAGCCAAGAACCATCGGAGGGGGGTAACTGGGTGGGCACAACCCACCAGGGCGCGCCCCCCTCCTTGCGCGCCCAGGTGGGTTGTCCCCACCTGGTGGCCCCGCAGACCTCAACCCTGACACTATAAAATCACATTTTCAGAGAAAAAAATCAGGGAGAATGAATTATCGCATTTCGCGAGACGGAGCCGCCGCCACCTCCTATTCTTCATCGGGAGGCCAGATCTGGAGTCCGTTTGGGGCTCCGGAGAGGGGGATCTTCGATCTTCGTCATCACCAACCCTTCTCCATCGCCAATTCCATGATGCTCCCCACCGGGAGTGAGTAATTCCTTCGTAGGCTCGCTGGTCGATGAGGAGTTGGATGAGATTCATCATGTAATCGAGTTAGTTTTGTTAGGGCTTGATCCCTAGTATCCATTATGTTCTGAGATTGATGTTGCTATGACTTTGCCATGCTTAATGCTTGTCACTTTGGGCCCGAGTGCCATGATTTCAGATCCGAACCGTTTATGTTATCACCATTATATCTATGTTCTAGATCCGATCTTGCAAGTTATAGTCACCTACTACGTGTTATGATCCGGCAACCTTGGAGTGACAGAAGTCGGGACACTTCCCGGTGATGATCGTAGTTTGAGGAGTTCATGTATTCACTATGTGTTAATGCTTTGTTCCGGTTCTCTATTAAAAGGAGGCCTTAATATCCCTTAGTTTCCATATGGACCCCGCTGCCACGGGAGGGTAGGACAAAAGATGTCATGCAAGTTCTTTCCATAAGCACGTATGACTATTTACGGAATACATGCCTACATTATATTTATGAACTGGAGCTAGTGCCGTATCGCCCTAGGTTATGACTGTTATATGATGAATATCATCCAACGAATTCACCGATCCAATGTCTACGAATTTCTCTCATATTGTTCTTGCTAAGTTACTACTGCTATCGTTACTGTTACACTTGCTACAAAATCATTGCTATCACTGTTACTGTTACTATTGCTGTTGCTACTACTATCAAAACTATCATATTACTTTGCTACTGATCACTTTGCTGCAGATAATTAATCTCCAGGTGTGGTTGAATTGACAACTCAACTGCTAATACTTGCAAATATTCTTTGGCTCCCCTTGTGTTGAATCAATAAATTTGGGTTGAATACTCTACCCTCGAAAACTGTTGCGATCCCCTATACTTGTGGGTTATCAAGACCTTTTTCTGGCGTCGTTGCCGGGGAGCATAGCTATATTTGTTGAGTCACTTGGGATTATTATCACATTATCACTATGAAGAATCTGAAGGACACTAAGACTAAGATTTTTCCCTCTAAG
Organism: Thinopyrum elongatum; assembly: GCA_011799875.1. Taxonomy (NCBI): domain Eukaryota; kingdom Viridiplantae; phylum Streptophyta; class Magnoliopsida; order Poales; family Poaceae; genus Thinopyrum; species Thinopyrum elongatum. The sequence goes on from CM022300.1 coordinate 399,752,052, forward strand.
ACGAGGGGAGGTAAGGAACTGCCATCTAGCTCTGCACTTGATTCACCTTCTGTTATAAGTAGACTTGCAACACCACCACATGCTATTAATTCTGATATGTCGCAAGTTATTAATGATGCTACTTCTGCTATGAATGGTACTCATGATGATGCTAGTACCCTGCTTGATGATAATGTGCCACTAGGTGAATTTCTTGATGAATAACTTGCTAGAACTAAAGCTTTTGAAATTGTTGAAACTGATGAAGAGCTTGAAACTGAAAATCTTGAAACACCTATTAGATCTAATTCTCCTAGATATGAATTGCCTAAGATACCAGAAGGCTATGTTATGGATGAGGAGACAACTAGAGACTTTCTTGCTTGCAATGATAGGGATGATCTTAAGAAATTATTATGCAAACTGAAAGAAAAATCTTTGAATGCTAGAGTGAAATATGATCCTAAGTTTGCTACTTCACCTATCTTTTTGTTGATGATAAGGATTATGAATTCTCTGTCGACCCAGAGTTAATTACTTTGGTTGAATCTGATCCTTTCCATGGTTATGAAACTGAAACTGTTGTGGCACACCTTACTAAGTTGAATGACATAGCCACCCTTTCTGCTCATGATGAGAAAATTCGTTATTATTATATTCTTAAATTATTTCCGTTCTCATTAAAGGGTGATGCTAAGACTTGGTATAATACTCTTGCTCCTGGTTGTGTGCGAAGTCCCCAGTATATGATTTATTACTTCTCTGGAAAATATTTTCCTGCTCATAAGAAACAAGCTGCCTTACAGGAAATATTTAACTTTGTGCAAATTGAAGACGAGAGTCTCCCACAAGCTTGGGGGAGGCTTTTCCAATTGCTTAATGCTTTGCCTGATCATCCTCTTGAGAAAAATGAAATACTTGATATCTTCTATAATGGACTAACCGATGCTTCTAGGGATTTCCTAGATAGTTGTGCTGGTTGTGTTTTCAGGGAACGAACTGTTGAACAAGCTGAAGAATTATTGAATAACATATTAAAAAATTATGATGATTTGATCCTTCCTGAACCACCACTTAAACCTACTCCGAAGAAGAGGGGTATCTTATATCTCAGTCCTGAAGATATGCAAGAGGCAAAAAAATCTATGAAGGAAAAGGTATTAAAGCAGAGGATGTTAAAAATTTACCTCCTATTTAAGAAATACATGGGCTTGAAACACCACCACCACCTAAGGTGGTAGAGGTAAATTCTTTACTAAAGTTCGATGAAGGTGATATTCCTTATAACAAACACCCTAGTCAATGCTTATAGGAGTTTGATAATTACATTAGAAAGCAAGATCACTTCAATGTAAATGTTATGAAACAATTGAAATACAATTCTGATATGATAGCTTGCTTGAGTGACTTGCTATTTAGAATTACCAATGATGTTAGAGGTGTAGGAAAACATGCCTCTATGGTTCAAACTCAATTAGAACAAGTTGCTAAATCTCAAAGAGAGTTGTTAGATGAAATGAATAATAATATCAATGATCATGCTGTTAGAGTGATGACTAGAGGAGGTAGAATGACTCAGGAACCACTTTATCCTGAGGGACACCCTAAAAGAATTGAACAAGACTCTCAAAGAGTCAACACTGATGCATATAGTCCTTCTAAAAAGAAAAAGAAGAAGAAAGATGGTAGGACTTTGCATGCCTCTAGTGAACTTGAAGTGGAAAAACCTCCTGTTAATGATAATGAAGTCTCAATTTCTGATGCTGAAACTCAATCTGGTAATGAACACTCACCTTCTGATAATGAAAAAGATAATGATGAGGTTCATGAAGACACTCCAACAAATGATAAAGAACCAGACAATGACGTTGAAATAGAACCAGCTGTTGATCTTGATAACCCACAAGTCAAGAATAAAAGATATGATAAAAGAGACTTTGTTGCTAGAAAACATGGTAAAGAAAGAGAACCTTGGGTTCAAAAACCTATGCCCTTTCCACCTAAATCAACTAAGAAGAAAGATGATGATGAATTTGAACGCTTTGCTGAAATGCTTAGGCCAGTCTTTTTGCGTACACGCTTGACTGATATCTTAAAAATGCCTCCTTATGCAAAATACATGAAAGACATCATCACCAACAAGAGAAAAATACCGAAAGCTGAAATCTCCACCATGCTTGCTAATTATACTTTTAAGGATGGAGTACCTAAAAAACTTGGAGATCCGGGAATACCAACTATACCTTGCTCCATCAAAAGAAATTATGTGAAAACCGCTTTGTGTGATTTAGGAGCTGATGTTAGTGTTATGCCTTTCTCTCTATATAAATGACTTGACTTGAATAAACTCACACCTACTGAAATATCTTTGCAAATGGCTGAGAAATCAACTGCCATACCTATCGGTATTTGTGAGGATGTGCCCGTTGTTGTTGCTAATGTTACTATCTTAACTGACTTTGTTATACTTGAGATGCCGAGGACGACAACATGTCGATTATCCTTGGTAGACCCTTCTTGAATACAGCAGGGGCTGTTATTGACTGCAATAAAAGCAAGGTCACTTTTCATATCAATGGTAATGAGCATGCGGTGTACTTTCCAAAGAAACAATTCCAAGTGAATGGTATTAATGTTATTGAAAAATCTCCGACAATCACTATTGGAAGTTTTCAACTACCTCTACCTACTACCAAAAAGAAATATGAAATGCTTATTGTTGGGGACGTTCATATCCCCGTTGAGGTAACTTAGTGTTTTACGAAAGTTCTTCAGTTTCATGCTAATCGAAGGTGGTTCTTAATAAGACTTGATCAACCTTATTAATGAATCATTTTTGAGAGGTATGAAGTTGATGAATTTAGTGAGCACTACCTTCTGTCCTTTACTTTTACTTCCTGTTTTTCTTAGTTAAATAAAATAAAATGCCATGCTTAGTCTGTTTTCTGAATTTTCTGTGCAATAAAAAATGACCCAAAAATAAAAGATCTCAGAATGCTTTGAAAATTTAATACAATTTTTTTTGAATATTTAAGAATTTTTTGTGCAAATAACTTCAGAGGGGGCGCACCAGGTGGGCACAACCCACCTGGGCGCGCCAGCACCCCCAGGCGCGCCCTGGTGGGTTGTGGTCCCCATGTGGGCCCCCTCACTTATCTTTTTAGCCCATGTCACCACCTACATCCAGAAAAAAAAATCACCATTGCTCTCTCTCTCTCTCTTGTTCTTGCTCTCAAAACCGTGGATTTCGATCTCTTTGATCGAAGCTCCATTTCTGAAACTGTTTTGGGGGATTGCTACTTGGTATGTGACTCCTCCATTGGTCCAATTAGTTTTTGCTTTAGTGGTTTATATTCTGAATAAATAGCTACTCTTGGTGCTGCTGTAGATGAGCTTGCATGTTGAATTTCTTAGAGTTCTAAGTAGTTTGAATGCTTGATTTGGCCTCTATGCATCCTTATGAGCAGCTGCTATCAATCTTGTAAAGTTTTGTCAACAAAATTTTGTGACCCAATTTTTTTATGCAGAAATTGTACGCAAACATGATGAACCTTTTTGGAAGTTCTTCGAGGAGGAGGTCCTCAGAGGCATCCTCTGTTCGTCGGTCCTATGTTGAACCAAGTGAAAATTCCATACGAGATGCAGCCACCAAATCATGTTTATGGCCTTGCAACGATTTTATGGTGCGCATTGGTATTAAAGAAGAATTTGAGCAATATGTTCACAATGCCGAGCTCGGTCCCCACATTGCAGATAAGTGCAACCAACACTTCAGCCTCGCTGAATCATTCACTAAAGAATTTAAATTTCATCCTCGTGAGGCTAGAGTGTCGTTTAAACTGTACCACTATCCTTTCAGCCTACCCTTAGAGACATTTTCTAATTACTGCAAAATTCCATTTTGGGGTTCGTTAGACGAACCACCAAGATCGGAGTTTGAGATATTCTTGACTAGCCTTTGCTATGGTGAAACTAGAGGAGTGACGCAAGGTAGAATAAAGAGCATTCATTTTCCCTCAATTCAATACTTTGCATTATTTAATGGAAAATGCATTGTAGGCAAACAAGATTGTAGTACACTTTGTGCACCTGACTTGAGCCTCATACACACCGCTCTCACCGGTGACAAAAGTTATAACCTTGGAGCGATTGTTGCATGCAGGTTGCAATATAACGCTGGTAGTGGATATTTTTATGGTGGAATTTATGCCACAAGTTTAGCAAGGGAGCTGGGTGTTTCACCTTGGCCTTACGACCCCATCCTACCCACGCAGTACTTGGACTTTGATGCTATGAAACGTCATAAGATCCTTATTGGTGAAGCCCATAATTTTACATATAACCTGTTGTTTAATAAAAAGTCCGTTGTGGATACCTTTTTGCCTGCGCCTGCTCTTTGATGTTCATAGCAAGGGAAGATATTTTGTTCTTGAGAGCGAGGCGCGTGCACACAACGTATGGGTGGTGGCTGCTCGGCAGGCTGAGGAGGCTGCACCAAGAGCCTCTGTGAGCTACCACTCTGACTACTACGCAGGCTCGAAGCAGTGATTACCAAGCTAGGCCAAAAGCCTAAGCTTGGGGGAGTACATATGCCCACCGACATTACATTCATCTTCACACATTTCATTCCAGTTGTCGGTGTCCACACTTTTTTCATTGTATTATCCATGCTAGATTCATTTTCTCGCTTTCTTCTTGTGCGTTTGAAAAACTTTGAGAAAATAAAAAAATAAAAATTTCCTGCTTATTTTTGGTTTTTCTTTCTAGTTTAATTAGTTGTAGTATTAAAAGAAAACCCAAAAAGATTTCATTGTTCTTCTTTTGCTTGCTGGGAGCTTTCCCGTGTAAATAGTTTTCTCGTTTTTGTTTTTTCTTTGTCTTTAATTTGCTCTCTTCAAGAAAAAACTAAAAACTCTGAAAACATTTCAGTATGTTTCTCTGAGATTCTTTTCCTTTTATTGAGTCATACCGAGGAGAAGACCACGATGAAAATGTTGAGTGGCTCTCATATGCATTACTGATGATCTAACAAAGAGCCCAAATTACCTTGTCTTCTCCTTTTGAATAAAATGTTTGCAGATTCCAGCTTGGTCCACGGTACTCTTGCACTATTATCATTTTCATATCGTTCGGTCATGCAAGTGAAAGGCAATAATGACGATATTTGGTGAACTGGCTGTGGTAGAGAGAAACGGTTATGAACTCGACTTGTTATTTTTTTGTAAATATGTTTAACCTAGTATCCATGATTTAGCCTATTATGATCAAACATGTTTGCAATGACAATTAGAGATTATAGTTTCTCATGCCATGCTTAAGTAGCTAGGAGTGGATAATGATTTATCTTGTATGCCAACATTGCGTTAAAATGATTGTGATGTAGTATGATGATATGGTATCCTCCTCTGAATGTTCGAGTGGCTTAACTTGGCACATGTTCATGCATGTAGTTGAATCAAAACCAACATAGCCTCTATGATATTTATGTTCATGGTGTTCATATCCTACTCATGCTAGTATCCAATGTTACTTATGCATAACGCATGTTCATGACCGTTTTCGCTCTCTAGCTGGCCGCTTCTCAACCTAATTGCTAGCCTTCGCCTGTACTAAGCGGGAACACTGCTTGTGCATCAAAATCCTGAAACCCAAGTTATCCCAGATGAGTCCACCATAACTACCTATATGCGGTATTACCTTGCCGTCCTAAGTAAATTTGCATGTGCCACCTCTAAAAACTTCAAATAAATACCATTTTTTGTGTGCCTGGATTGTTCGTAGAGTGACAGGAGGTAGTCAGTATCTTCCATGCTAAGCGGGTTATTCTCATGATGAGTGTTTATTCACTCGTCCTTGCACGAGAGGGGCGGTAATAGGGATTCCCAGTCCCGAATTCAAAATTGCAAATAATTAAACAAAACTCCCCAAGGACTGTTGTTGGTATGGACGGTACCCGTTGTTTCGGACCAGCCGTGGAGTGTGATTGTTAGTGGAGGGGGAGTAAACCTTTACTTTTATCGCTTGGGAACCGCCACTAATGTGTTTAGCATGGAAGACACCGATAACTAATAGTCACGAAGTAAACGAGAGGGGTGCATTTCTCAAAATTTCATTTACCTCTGTTTTAAAAACTTGAGCTCTAGCACCGCTGCAAATCACTGCTTCCCTCTGCGAAGGGACTATCTATTTTACTTTTATGTTGTGTCATCACCTTCTCAAATAAGCGCCAGATCCTGAGAGCACTATTGTCATCCTCATGCATTGTGTGTAGCTAATGTTGGGTGCATCATGACTGGATCTTTTCTACCATCAATTACAATGTTTAGTCGCTGCTTGAACTTTGGAGGTGCTCTGCATTTATGTTTTGCGGTCTCAGAAAGGGCTAGCGAGATACCACTATTGTCATATTATATCATGGTTGCTTTGACAAAGTGTTGTCATTGGAGATATCATATTATTGCTCGCTAGTTGATTATGCCATTGATATGAGTTAATATAATTTTTAAGAGTTATTGTCGACATGGTTAGTTATGATCTTGGCTAAAAACCTGGGTGCTACTTAAGCTTATTTATGTAAACAAGAGCAAAAGAGTTCATAAAGGTTTTTCTTTTCCACTTTCAGTTTATCAACTGAATTGCTTGAGGACAAGCAAAGGTTTAAGCTTGGGGGAGTTGATACGTCTCCATTGTATCTACTTTTCCTAACGCTTTTCCTCTTGTTTTGGACTCTAATTTGCATGATTTGAATGAAACTAACCCGGACTGACGCTGTTTTCAGCAGAACTACCATGGTGTTGTTTTTTGTGCAAAAATAAAAGCTCTCGGATTGGAACGAAACTTTGCGAGGATTTTTTATACAATAAAAGAGAATTTCTGGAGCCAAGAACCACCGGAGGGGGGCACTTGGGTTGGCACAACCCACCAGGGCGCCCCCCCCTCCTGGCGCACCTAGGTGGGTTGTCCCCACCTGGTGGCCCCGCAGACCTCAACCCTGACACTATAAAATCACATTTTCAGAGAAAAAATCTGGGAGAAAGAATTATCGCATTTCGTGAGACGGAGCCACCGCCACCTCATGTTCTTCATCGGGAGGCTAGATCTGGAGTCCGTTTGGGGCTCCGGAGAGGGGGATCTTCGATCTTCGTCATCACCAACCCTTCTCCATCGCCAATTCCATGATGCTCCCCACCAGGAGTGAGTAATTCCTTCTTAGGCTCGCTGGTCGGTGAGGAGTTGGATGAGATTCATCATGTAATTGAGTTAGTTTTGTTAGGGCTTGATCCCTAGTATCCATTATGTTCTGAGATTGATGTTGCTATGACTTTGCCATGCTGAATGCTTGTCACTTTGGGCCCAGGTGCCATGATTTCAGATCTGAACCGTTTATGTTATCACCATTATATCTATGTTCTAGATCCGATCTTGCAAGTTATAGTCACTTACTACGTGTTATGATCCGGCAACCCTGGAGTGACAGAAGCCGGGACACTTCCCGGTGATGACCGTAGTTTGAGGAGTTCATGTATTCACTACGTGTTAATGCTTTGTTCCGGTTCTCTATTAAAAGGAGGCATTAATATCCCTTAGTTTCCATATGGACCCCGCTGCCACGGGAGGGTAGGACAAAAGATGTCATGCAAGTTCTTTCCATAAGCACGTATGACTATTTACGGAATACATGCCTACATTATATTTATGAACTGGAGCTAGTGCCATGTCGCCCGAGGTTATGACTGTTATATGAAGAATATCATCCAACGAATTTACCGATCCAATGCCTATGAATTTCTCTCATATTGTTCTTGCTAAGTTACTACTGCTATCGTTACTGTTACACTTGCTACAAAATCATTGCTATCACTGTTACTGTTACTATTGCTGTTGCTACTACTATCAAAACTATCATATTACTTTGCTACTGATCACTTTGCTGCAGATAATTAATCTCCAGGTGTGGTTAAATTGACAACTCAACTGCTAATACTTGCAAATATTCTTTGGCTCCCCTTGTGTCAAATCAATAAATTTGGGTTGAATACTCTACCCTCGAAAACTGTTGCGATCCCCTATACTTGTGGGTTATCAAGAGCCGGCTTACAGAGAGCTAGGATAAACTCACCTGTCTACTTAGTGCTACTCCACTATATGGCCCGTCATACTCTTAACAGTCAATCTTTTTAAAAGACCCTGAACTTGTTAAGGTTAAAATGACGGATTTATGTCATGGGAGGGCCAGCTTACAGGATAAAATGGCTATGCGGCCTTGAAAGCAAATGTATGGCCTGTGTAGCCAACTTTTTTCGGTCGTGCCTTAAAAGCTGGCTTAACAAATATTTGAGATTTGCAAATACTCTATTTTTGTTTCTCAGAGCTAGTCTCTTTTTGTTGAGCCTTGAAAGCCAACATTTTTATACTCTGTTATCATACATCATCATACATTTCATCATACATTTCATCATACATCATACATTGCATCATCATTTGCATCATCATGCCATGCATCATATATGCATGAATATCCTGGTTTATATTGCAGGAACCGGTTTTCAAACCGGGTTATATTATTCAAATCTTAAATAGCCAACATGGCTGGATTTTAATTATGGTTATCATAACCCATATTGGATGATTGAAGTTTTCAAAGCTATTTCAGAAAAATGGCTGTTATTCACTCATCCAAAAATACCAGCTTACAGCAAGGAGCATGGTTCAATAATGATATGCAAGGCATTCAGCAACATCATCCATACAGTGGATATGATTTATTTTACAATGGAAGGAATAGTCCCAAGTCACTGCAGGCATACGACCCGGCACTTGGGGGCTACATTATTCAAATCAAGATTACATCAAGTATGCAAGTCTCATGTCACTGCAAGCATGCACCACGACACTTGGGGGCTAATGCAAGTTGCTTTTTCAATCATCACATTGTCAACAGACCCAGTTATCTCAAGGAGATGAGCTGGCCTTACATCATTTTCTAAGTCCCAGCTCAGTATTGTCTTACTGAGCCGGCCCTTGGGGGCTACACATTGCTTATCAAGTCTATATAATCAGATCAGCAGAAGTCCATGCTCATTATTGCACAATGACCCGGCCCTTGGGGGCTACACTGGTTGAAGTTTTATGAGCATAAGGCAATTATAAGTCCCAGGTTGCTGCAGGCAAGACAACCCGGTACTTGGGGGCTACATATGTGAAACATTCAACTTATGACTGGTGACTCACACAAACAATCCGGATTTTTCCACAGTTGCAATATTTATATTGAAGCGAGTCTTAAAGCTATCTCTATGTTCCCCTCTTAAGACTTGGGGGCTACAGGTAATATGGATATGAGGAAGGTATGCCTTCAAATTCTCATTTATGAGTGAACCAGGTCTCATATTTTTTGATGAAGAAGTTTGCAAAGGTTATCTCCTCCGGGCTATTCAGACAACTTAACATCATACAGATTTTTCATCAAAGTCTGAAGTATTGAAAGTTGGCACAACATCAGACGAATTTTATCAAGCCAAGGCAGTTGAAGATAATAAGGGTTATTTTTTCTCTAAGGAGCCAGCGTTAGTTTATTGATATTACAGAGATTCAGAATTTTCAGGAGCTCGTTAACTGGTCTTTTTGAGTGAGCCGGTCCCTTTACATATTCTTATTTCAGGAGTTTACCATGAATAAATTCAAAGCTAAACTGGGGGCTAATGTTGGGGATATTCCCCATGACCAAGACCAGACTCATAAGGATAAGCCGCCTTAAAGTTTAAGTCCCCCTGACGTTAAGTCATCTCTGTACTTAAGCAGCCCTGTTAAGTCATCCCAGATTGTGACCCGGCAGGTTGTAAGCCGGCAGATTGTGACCCGACAGATTGTAAGCCGGCAGATTGTGACCCGGCAGACAGTTATGACCCGGCAGACAGTTATAACCTGGCAGACAGATTATGACCCGACAGATGCATGGAGTCACGGAGATGAGTCTCAGAGATGAGTCGCCTGGGGTTAAGAAGCCCTAGACGTTAAGAAGCCCACGGAGAGAAGCCCAAGATGTTAAGAAGCCCACGGTGAGAAGTCAGAATAGGTTAAGTCTTAATCCGACTTGGACTCTACATGTAACCCGCCCCTTCAACTTATATAAGGAGGCAGGGCACCCCAAGAGGGTCAAGTTTTTCTAGATGTATCAATAGACAGGTTTTAGATAAACAAGTCTTAGACAAGATTAAAGTAGATGCTCTCGAGATAGAGGTAGCGAAACCTCGCCCTTGTAACCAAGATCGTCATCATTATCAATATCAATCAAGCAGGATGTAGGCTTTTACCTCCACCGTGAGGGGCCGAACCTGGGTAAAATCTCGCGTCTCTCGTCCCGCTCAACCACTCTGAAGCTACCAGTTAGATGCGTTGGCCTCACGACTAAGTTCTCACACTAGGACATCTGCCGTGACAAAACCACGACAGGACTCGAGTTTCTCGTGACGGGTTCAGTGGTAGTCCAGCGGTTGTCCCTCTGGCTTACTACCGCTGACCCCAACCAGACCCAATCGAGCAGCGGCAGTAGCAGCGGCAGTAGGAGTGGTAGTACTGCTTATAAGCGGTAGTACTGCGCCTACCACCACTGCTAATACCGCTCGTGGTTTTCTTCCCTCTGTCCCTCCCCTGTGCTCTCGTAAGTCATTGTGCACTGTCCCAGCGGTAGTACCGCTGGGGCAAGCGGCAGTGCCGCTGCAGCAAGCGGTAGTACCGCTCCATTGAGCGGTAGTACCGTGGGTGCGGGCTGAGCACGGGAATAACGGTTGGATCTTGTCCCCCACTGTATAAGGGGGTCTTATTCTTCAAAAAGACCTACCTCTTCCTCCCCAAACTCCATTGTTGCTCCAAAGCTCATTTTCGCCCGATCTCTCTCCCTAGCCAATCAAACTTGTTGATTTTCTAGGGATTGGTTGAGAAGGCCCCGATCTACACTTCCACCAAGAGAAATTTGATTCCCCCCACTAATCCCTTGCGGATCTTGTTACTCTTGGGTGTTTGAGCACCCTAGATGGCTGAGGTCACCTCGGAGCCACATTCCACTGTGGTGAAGCTTTGTGGTGTTGTTGGGAGCCTCCAATTAAGTTGTGGAGATTGCCCCAACCTTGTTTGTAAAGGTTCGGTCGCCGCCTTCAAGGTCACCACTAGTGGAATCACAGCATCTTGCATTGTGCGAGGGCATGAGGAGAATACGGTGGCCCTAGTGGCTTCTTGGGGAGCATTGTGCCTCCACACCGCTCCAACAGAGATGTACTTCCCCTCAAAGGGAAGGAACTTCGGTAACACATACTCGTCTCCACCGGCTCCACTTGTGGTTATTTCTTACCTTTACTTTGTGCAAGCTTTACTTGTGTTGTATATCTTGCTTGCTCTTGTTGTTGTTATTGTTAGCATCATATAGGTTGCTCACCTAGTTGCACATCTAGACAACCTTCTTGGTGCTAAACCTAATTTGTTAAGAAAAGCAAAAAATTGGTAGTTGCCTATTCACCCCCCTCTAGTCAACCATATCGATCCTTTCAATTGGTATCAGAGCCTCGTCTCTTTTTTAAGGGTTTCACCACCCAAAGAGTATGGTTGACACCGGGGAGGAAGTGCCCGAGGTCGTGGAGTTGACTTCAATCACACGAGGCGACTTAAATGAAGCTATGGCTTCACTTAAGACGTCTATGACGACCGAAGTCAAGTCCATGATTAAAGAATTGCTTGAGGGGTTGAAAGCTACTCCCGATCCATTGCTTGTGGTTAATCCCACCGCATCGGAGTCGGAGGCCAATTCCGGCAAGGAAGCGGCTAAAGGTACACAAACTTCTTCCCCTCATGACAAGAATGGGACGAGAACCTTTCCCTCGGTTCCCCCTCCCCCGGTCTATGGAGGACCGGTCCCTACACCGCGCATTAACCATCTTGGTCCTCCTCTTAAGCTTGTAAAGGGTGATTTTGCTAATTGGGTTTTTTGTATCAAGTCTCATTTGAATCACAGCTCAACAATCCTTTGGAGAATCATTGAGCAAGGCTTCTACCCGCATGCTCCAAACAATCTCACCCCAAGAGAAGAAGTGGACAATCAATACAATCACTCCACCTTGTTCATCCTTCAAGACGCTGTTCCTCCCGAAGATCTATCTCACCTACGCCCCTTCACTCGAGCAAAGGGTTTTTGGGAACACATCATATCTTTGTACAAGGGGAGCTCAAGCATCCAACGGTCCAACTTTCAAGTGGTCCTTGATGAGGTCAATGAGTTCGTGATGCTAGAAGATGAGGATCCGCGTGATCTCTACCGGAGAGTGGCAACTCTTGTGGTTGCTCTTCAAGATCATGGGATCAAGGATACGGATGACAATTGGATCAAGCGCAAGTTTCTCAAGGCCATTATGCCATTCAATAAGGCCATGTCCTCCGTGATTCGTCAAAGGCCAGATTTCCACACCTTAACCTCAAGCGAAGTGTTGGATGAGTTTATTGCCATGAACATCATGAACAAGACCATCGACAATGCTCTTGCTTGTGTTCGGTCAAAGAAAAGCTCACCCACTCTTGCCTTGAAGGCCAAGGCCATTCCAGAAGAAGAAGAGGAGGAAGAGGAGGAGTGTTGCCCCGAAGACACCAAATATGCTTACCATGAGCACATGGCTCATGCGTCAAGGCAATTTTGGGGCAACAAGAGGAACTCAAGGCCCAACTTCACCAAAAGCAACTCAAGTGGCTCAAAGAACAAGCAACGAGTGAGGACTTGCTACAATTGCGGCAATATGAGTCACTTTGTGGCGGAGTGTCCTTATGAGAAGAGGGAAGACAATGGTGGCAAACTCATTCTCAAAGACAAAGCCAAGTCTTTCCCTAGCAAGAACAACTTCACTAAGAAGATACCTCCAAAGGGCTTGGTGGCACATGAAGAGTACGCCTACGATGATGATGATGAAGATACAAGTGGGGAAGGAATGGCAATGGCAACCGTGGCCATTGCCACTTCTTCCCCCTCCAAGGTGTCTCTCTTCGGTGCCCCCAACGAGAACCTCATCGCCAAGTGCCTAATGGCCAAAGGTATCAATAAGGTAACCCCCAATACCAAAACCACCATCACTACTACTCCTTCATTGTTAGATTGTGTGGATGATAGTGAGGTGGAGAAAGTTGATGAGAATGGGTTTGACAAATTCTTGAGTAAGCTCAAGGGTGAATCCAAGAAGCACTTTGTTGCTCTCTTGGAACAACTTGGTGAGGCCAATGATATCATTGAGTCTCATGAGGATACGATCTCCAAGTTGGAAGGGCATAGTCGTGGCTATGCCGATGAGATTGCGGATATTTCCATTGCTCTAGAGGAAGAGCGTGGTCTTCGTTTGACTCTTGAGGAGTCACACAACATTGATCATGCCAAATTGCAAAAGGATCTTGATCATGCTATTGTTCTTACTCGTGTGCTTAAATCTGAGAAACTTGCACTTGGGGTTGGCCATGATAGACTCAAGGAAGAGTTTGATACACTTGACAAGGCTCACAAGGTCTTGAAGGGTGTTCATGCCTCTCTCAACTAGTCTCATGACCAACTCCAAGTGAAGCTAACCAAGGAGATTTCCACATGTCATCCTTTCGTTCTAATTGATAATGCCCATGCTACTAACCCTTGTTGTGAACATGTGCATCTTGTGGAGGAAAATGCCAAGTTTAAAGAGCAACTTGAGAAGGGCCTTGTGACTTGCATACAAGGCTAGAAGAACCTAAATGACCTTTTGAGTAATCAAAAGGAAGTTGTGGGAAAGGAAGGACTTGGGTTTGTACCAAGTCAAAGAAGAAGAAGAACAAGACCAAGCAACCTCTCCCACTCAAGGAAGCTTTTGTCAAGACGGGTGAGGGTACTCATGAGAAGAAGAAGAACAGGGAATTGGGTGGTAATGCCAAGAAGGGAAAAACCGCCCCTATCAACAAAGCCAACGACTTTAACCGCTCTTATGTTTTGTGCCGTGCCAGTGATGGGCATGTTTAAGCCAAATTTGTTGGTTCTTCTTATGAGTACATTGAATGGTCTATTTGGGTTCCTAAGACCCTTGTTGCTAACCTCAAAGGACCCATTCAAAAATGGGTACCTAAATCCAAGCATTGATCTCTTGTAGGAGTTTGCTTCCGGTGGGGTGTCATGGTTGCTTGATAGTGGAGCAACAAATCATATGACCGGGAGCAAGGACTTGGTGGTGGATGTGCATCCAATTCCATCTATGCCCACCCATGTCCAATTCGGTGATGCTTCAACATCTAAGGTATTGGGACTTGGCAAGGTGGTCATCTCTCAAGATTTATTTATTGAGAAGGTCATGCTTGTTGAGTCCCTCGCACATAATTTACTTTCCGTTCGTCAACTTGCACTTATGAGTTTTGCAACATTCTTTGATCTTGTTACCGTGGCTCTTTTGTGGAGCAAGAATCTTAAAGTAGCTTTTGTTGGGCATGTCGAGAATGGTCTCTATGTGGTGAACTTTTCGGAGCGACCCACTAAGACCGTGACTTTCCTAATGGCTAAAGTTGATGTGGGTTGGCTTTGGCATCGCCGACTAGCCCATGTCAATATGAGATCTTTGCAAAGTCTCCCCAAAGGGGATCATGTTCATGGACTATTAAATGTGAGTTTTGCCAAAGACCGTGCTTGCAGTGCTTGTATCGAAGGAAAGCTTCATGAAACGGCTCACTGACCCACGACTGTCATCTATTCGAAGAGGCCCTTGGAGCTTCTTCACATGGATCTCTTTGGTCCTCCATCATTTGATAGTCTTGGGGGAAGAAAGTATTGCTTGGTGATTGTGGATGATTACTCAAGATACACTTGGGTACACTTCTTCAAGAGGAAGAGTGATACCCAACAAACCGTCATCGAATTTGCTAATGAAGCTCAACGTCAACATGAAGCAAAGATATTGATGATTATAAGTGACAACGGCACCGAGTTCAAGAACTACACCTTGGATGAGTTTCTTAGTGACGAGGGGATCAAGCACCAATATGCCGCACCCTATACCCCTCAACAAAATGGTGTGGCAGAGAGGAAGAACCCGACATTGAAGGACGAGGCAAGGACCATGATGGCAGAATTCAAATCTTCGTACAACTTTTGGGCCGAAGCCATCAACACCGCATGTCATGCATCCAATCGACTCTACCTCCGCAAAGGCTTGAACAAGACTCCATATGAGATACTTACTGGAAACAATCCCAACCTCAAGTACTTCCGGGTGTTCGGTTGTAGGTGTTTCATTCTCAAGAAAGGTGTTCGTTTGTCTAAATTTGAACCTAGAGCTCAAGAGGGCATATTTGTTGGTTATGCTACAAACTCTCATGCTTACCGTGTCCTCAACAAGTCCACCGGACTCATTGAGGAGACGTGTAACATGGAGTTTGATGAAAATAATGGCTCCCAAGTAGAGCAAAGTGGTCTTTGTGATGTAGGTGATGAAATTCCTCCTCAAGCCATAATAAGAATGGGGATTGGTCAAATACTCCCCATTGAGGAACCCCTTGTGGCCGAAGGAGAATGACAATGCTCTACTCAAGTAGAGTCATCACCGATGCTAGACCCACACGCTTCCGAAGAACAAAGTGAAGGCCCTCAACCCAATGAGCAAGATCAAGGGCAATATCAACCTCATGGAGATGGTGATGCACCAAATGATGCCCAAGATCAAGTTCATGCCTCTGAGAATGCTCAAGATCAAGCACAAGCTCAATATCAAGCACAAGCTCAAGATCAAGAGCAAGCTCAAGATGGTGCTCATGATGATGATCCTCAAATGCCCATCGAGGAAATTTTGGAGCGCCGTGCCGCCAAGGTGGCTTCCAAGCTCGAGCGTCAACAACATGTCATGGAGAATGTGCTTGGAAGCTTGAGAAAAGGGGTAACTACTCGTAAACAATTATCAAATTTTTGTGAGTATCACGCGTTTGTTTCGTGTGTTGAACCCCAAAAGGTACATGAGGCACTCGTTGATGAGGATTGGCTTGAAGCCATGCATGATGAACTCAACAACTTCGAGCACAACCAAGTGTGGGAATTAGTTCCAAGGCCAACGGAGGAACACAATGTCATAGGGACCAAATGGATCTTCAAGAACAAGCAAGATGCGAACGGTGTGGTTGTTCGAAGCAAGGCAAGATTGGTGGCACAAGGCTACTCCCAAGTTGAGGGTATCGACTACGGTGAAACCTTTGCCCCCGTTGCACGTCTTGAATCTATTCGCATGTTGCTTGCATATGCATCTCATCATGATTTTAAGTTGCAACAAATGGATGTGAAAAGTGCATTTCTTAATGGTCCTTTGAATGAGTTAATATATGTCAAACAACCTTCGGGATTCGAGGATCCCAAGCCCCCCAATCATGTATACAAACTCAAGAAGGCGCTCTATGGCCTTAAACAAGCCCCACGTGCGTGGTATGAGCACCTTACTGAATTGTTACAAGATCGTGGGTTTGAAATTGGGAAAATCGATCCCACTATTTTTACTAAGAGGGTCAAAGGGGATTTGTTCATATGCCAACTATATGTTGATGATATTATATTTGGTTCTCCTAACAAATATTTCAATGATGAGTTTGCCGCACTAATGACCGAGAAGTTTGAGATGTCTATGATGGGAGAGTTGAAGTTCTTTCTTGGGTTCGAAGTCAAGCAAAGGAGAGAAGGGATGTTCATCAACCAAGCCAAGTATACCCAAGACATTCTCAAGAGATTCAAGCTAGATGATGTCAAGCCGGTCAAGTTTCCCATGCCCACCAAATGCAAGCTTGATAGTGATCCCAATGGTAAAATGGTGGATCAAAAGGTATATCGCTCCATGATTAGATCATTGCTTTACCTTTGTACATCTAGACCAGATATCATGTTGAGTGTGGGAATTTGTGCTCGGTTTCAAGCCGCACCTAAGGAAAGCCGCTATGTGGCGGTCAAGCGAATCTTTCGATATTTGGCTCATACCCCAAACTTTGGCTTATGGTAACCCAAAGGAGCAAGCTTTGATCTCATGGGTTATTCAGACTCAGATTGGGAGGGAGATTGTGTGGAGAGGAAGTCAACTTCCGGAGGGTGCCAATTCCTTGGTCGCTCTTTGGTGAGTTGGTCCTCAAAGAAACAAAATTGTGTGTCTCTCTCCTCCACCGAGGCCGAGTATGTAGCCGCCGCAAGTTGTTGTGCACAATTGCTATCGATGAGGCAAACTTTAAAGGATTACGGTGTCACTTGTGGCAAAGTGCCTCTTCTATGTGAAAATGAAAGTGCTATCAAGATCTCCCACAATCCGGTGCAACATAGCAAGACGAAGCATATTGAGATTCATCATCATTTCATTCGGGATCACATCAAGCATGGAGATATTGATATCATCTACATCAACACTCAAGAGCAATTAGCGGATATTTTCACCAAGCCTCTAGATGAAGCAAGATTTCGCGAGTTAAAGCATGAGATAAATATCATTGATTCGAGCAATGTGGCTTGAATCTAGGCACACCCCACCGCACTCATCATTATATCTTGTTGTAGATGTAGGCATGGACATAGGGGGAGTGTTGTTCTCACAATGAACTCTTCCTCCCCCCATTATGCATAAATTGATCATGTATTTCACATTCTCCATTCTTGATGGTACTTGTGCTTCAAAGATGAGTTTTGGTCATGGACCCAAGGTTAAAATCTTCGTGGCGCCATACCAATTGACTCAAACATAGGTGACTTCGGTCACCGCCCTCCCCTTGAGAGGTGTTTGGATTTCTTTGATCTTATCTAGTCGTGTAGGACTTTGTTTGTGCTTTGAGTCACTCCAAGGTTGCTTCTCGTGTTTGGTTGTCTTTTGCACTTGGAGTACCTCCTCTGTTTGTCGGTGTTTCGTGTCTCCATCCCTTGCCTTTCCTTGTCTTTGCTCTCAATTATTTGCATAAGCCCCTTCTGTCTCTCCTTGTTGTTGTTTGCTGTCGCTGGCGCGGCGCTACCGCTGGCTCCCACAGTACTGCCGCTCTGAGCGGTACTACCAGGCCCCCTGCCGCTGTGTCGTACCGGGGCGGTACTACCGCTCTTACAGGCAGTACTACCGCTCTTACGGGCAGTACTACCACTCTAAAGCGGGGCGTGGGGGTTATGAGTCGGGCAGGGGGAGTCCCAACTCCCCCATACCCATTCACCTCTCTCTCCCACATCTTTTTCTCTCTCAAGCGACGAACGAGCAATGGAGGGCCACCGCCTCCGTGCCGTCTTCTAGATTCCGTCTGGTGGGATCGTTCCCCACCTTCTCCTCTTGCCGTGGATGCCAGTATTGACTCTGCTTTCCTCTCCTATGGTTCTATTCTTTTAATTAGGCTTTAGAGCAATATTTGTGGCATTCGTCAATTTTTGGTCAAATCGAGGCTTGAGTAGGGCGTAGAAGACTTCTAGACTAGGGGGATTGAACTTTGGTTGGAGGAAAGTTGAATTTGGCACCCCCGGTAGTACCGGATCTAACAGCAGCAGTGGTCAGGCCGTTGACTTATGCCTCGGGCGGTACTACCTCTCCTCCGGAGCGGTACTACCGCTTGTAGGCGGCACTACCACTGTCCAGGGGCGGTACGACCGCTCGGGATGCCAACTTCCTCTTCCCTCCGCGGGAGTCCTGGATTAAGGGGTCCTCGGGCCGTCGGCCTACTACATATGGGCCAGACTGATGGGCCACTATGGGGCCAAGCTAGAGTGCGGATCTGTGACCGAGTAGGAGATCTTTGGAGCCGTGGTGTGCCCTCCAAGTCAAGGGTTAGCATGATCTTTCCTTCATTGTAACCGATCGCATGTAACCCTAACCCTACTAGTGTCTATATAAACCAAGGGGTTTTAGTCTTTAGGGCTAGAGCAACATCCATCACCCCATCAACCTAGGGTTTAGCTCGCTTGAGCTCGTGGTAGATCGACTCTGTAACCATATCATACACATCAAATACAATCAAGCAGGACGTTGGGTTTTACCTCTTTGAGAGGGCCCGAACCTGGGTAAACACCGTGTTCATTGTCCCTTGTTCCCCATTGATCCTAGATCCACAGCTCGGGACCCCCTACCCGAGATCCGCCAGTTTTGACACCGACATTGGTGCTTTCATTGAGAGTTATGTTGTTGGGTCGCCGAAGGATCAATGGCTCGCCTGATCATCGGAGAGAGCGTCAGCTCCGGGGACCTCTTTGTCCCCGGCCAACTCTTCGCGTTCGGCAGCATCGTGCTGCACGTCAACCCAACTGGTCATCTAGACCAAATCAATAATTTTGCCCCTGAGCACGGGATTCGATTCAGCAACTTGGAGTACATTGCGGACGCCCGAGGTGATCTAGTCTTTGCCGGATTCACAACCTCTCCCCGTACCCCCATGGGCCCCGCTGTGCCCGCTCTGGAGTTTCCCCCCAATCCGACCTATGGATCGACCTCAATCCTTCAGCCGTCCTCGAGCTCGGACGGCTCCACCTTGACTGGAGGCCAGGAATCCCCTTCGACCATGCCTGTAATGCCCACCAAACACCCAGCTTCGGGCCTCAACGCGGAAGCGGTGTTCGGACGCCAAGAGTCACTCTCAGCCGAACCCTCTCCTCATGACATGCCTCCGGCATTGAGCCCCAGCAACGGGTCGACGTTCGGAGGCCAGGAATCATCCCTGGCCGAACTCCCTCTCATCAACTTGGCTTCGAGCCCCAATACGGAAACAACGTCCGAAGTCCAGGTCTTATCATCGGTCTCTTACGACTGTCCGACCCCAGGCCTCGAGGTCAACTCGGCCCTTGAAGACTAGGATCCAGCCCGGGCCCAGATCATTCCTTACCCCGCCACGACGGAGACCGGCCCTCGGCGGCCACCACGCACCAGTCCGGTGACCCTCGCCTTATTAAACGAGGCGCTGGACCGAATCCAGATGATGGCTATTCGGGAGGATCCACCCTCGGCTTGCGTTCACCAGCCCCTTGAGGCAGATTTCAGGGAATTTTACGTCCCACCCACCACCCACTTAGTGGCCACAGTCGAAGACTTAACCGACATGTTGGACTACACCTCGGAAAACGCCGAATACATGGACGAGGATAGTGGAGCCACGGCTAACACTGATGCTGCTCCCCCCGTCACCGGCCGCTGGACGGCCACGTTCACCTACGACATCTACATGGTGGACACCCCGAAACAAGACGACGGCACTCCCGAGAAGGATAACGGCAGGCCCAACGATGAGCCGCTGAAATGCCGCAGACAGTGCTGCCGCTCCAAGGTGCGTCGAAGCCATGCGAGCAACACGGACACCGGAGAAAATGCCACCCCAGACAATGCAGATAACCTCGGCGATCCCAGCACCGACGAACAGCCACAAAATGACCACGAGGAGCATGAGGACCCGCTCGGTCTCGAATACCTCGATGACTCCAAAGACAGCAACTACCTCCCCCCTTCCGAAGAGGAGGTCAGTTTGGGCGACAAGGATTTCATCATCCCCGAAGACCCGCTGGATCAAGAGCGGTTGAAACGGCAGCTAATTGCCACCGCATGAAGCCTGAAAAAAACAACGACAAAAAATAAAGTCGGAACAGGATACCCTTAATGAGAGATGGACTAAAGTCCTAGATGCCGAAGATGAGTACAACCACAAGCGACAGACCAAAAGCTACCCGAAGCGAAGGCTACTGCCGCAATTTGATGACGAGGCCATAGAGCCTGCGCCTGCAAGGCACACTCAGGCAGACCAGCCGGACCGCCCCCCTCGAGGACAGGACCGGACAGCTGATAAAACCAAACAACCTCCCAGTCACCCTCGCCGTCAAGGCAAGGAGCCAGTACAGCCAGGCTATGAGTACGACCTACGCCGTGACCTGGACGCTCGGCAGGTCTGACGAGGTCCATCTACGGACCTAAAAGAGATCCTCCTGTTAGACGGGACGGATACAAATCCTGGCTAGACCGAAATGATAGAGCTCGGGAGTTGCAACAAGCCCGGATGACAGACAACCTCCGGCGCGATGTAGCCCGAATAATGGGCGCCGCTCATCCTCTTTGCTTCACAGATAGAGTGATGCAGCACCAATTCCCGGAAGGTTTCAAACCTGGAGCCCTATGACAGGATAACAGATCCGGTAGTATAGATCGAAGATTTTCTGTTGCACATTCACATAGCACGAGGGGACGACCTTCATGCCATCAAGTACCTACCATTAAAGCTCAAGGGTCCGTCTCGACACTGGCTAAATAGCCTCCCCGAAGACTCCATAGGATGTTGGGAGGAGCTCGTGGATGCCTTTCAAGCTAACTTTCAGGGCACTTATGTCCGGCCCCCGGACGCTGATGACCTGAGCAATGTAATCCAGCAGCCCGGCGAGTCATCCCGGCAATTTTGGAACCGGTTTCTGACCAAGAAGAACTAGATCATTGACTGTCCGGATGCTGAAGCTATAGCCGCCTTTAAGCATAGTATTCGGGATGAATGGCTAGCATGCCAGCTCGTTCAGGACAAGCCGAGAACAATGTCGTTGCTCACCTCCCTGGTGACCCGCTTCTGCGCCGGAGAGGATAGCTGGCTGGCTCGTAGAAGCACCAACCCCGACACCCCCGGCACCTCGGAAGTTTGGGACGGGAATGGGAAGCCACGAAGGAACAAAAACAAACGCCGCTGTAATGACGGTGAAGCGGACGAAACGGCAGTCAATGCCGGATTCCGCAATCCAAAGTCTGGGTCACGGAAAAAGCCTTATAAAGGCAACCAGGACGGCCCAACCAAGCTGGACGCAATCCTGGGTAGGCCCTGCCAGATTCATGGCACCGCCGAAAAGCCCGCCAACCACACCAACCATAATTGTTGGGTGATAAAGCAGGCCGGCAAGCTCACAACTGAAGACTCGGGCAAAAGCCCACGAAGCGAGGATGATGATGAGCCCCGTAGGCCGAACAGTGGAGGCCAAAAACCCTTCCCTCCTGAGGTCAAGATGGTGAACATGATCTACGCCACCCATATACAAAGGAAGGAGAGGAAGCGCGCACTACGGGATGTGTATTCCGTCGAGACCGTAGCGCCAAAGTTCAACCCGTGGTCGGCTTGCCCAATCACCTTCGATCGCAGGGACCATCCGACCAGTATCCGTCATGGAGGATCGGCGGCCCTGGTACTTGACCCCATTATCGATGGGTACCACCTCACGAGAGTCCAAATGGACGGAGGCAGTAGCCTCAATCTGATTTATCCAGACATAGTGAGAAAAATGGGGATCGATCCGTCAAGGATCAAACCCAGCAGCACCACCTTCAAGGGGGTTATTCCGGGCGTAGAGGCCCGCTGCTCAGGCATGATAACTTTGGAAGCGGTATTCGGCTCGCCAGACAACTTCCACAGCGAAGACTTAATCTTCGATATCACCCCATTCCGCAGTGGCTACCATGCCCTCCTTGGGCGAACGGCGTTCGCCAAATTCAAAGTCGTCCCGCATTACGCATACCTCAAGCTGAAGATGCCTGGTCCCGCGGGCATCATAACAATCAACGACAACATAGAGCGCTCACTTCGGACTGAGGAACACACTGCGGCCGTGGCGGCCGAAGACCAATCCGTCACCAACGGGCCAAAGTACGAGCCCGCCGTAAAGGCCAGAGGTACAATTAAACGGGCTCGAGCCCGATCCCCATCATGGGAACCCGCTTACATACGCTGCAAATAGGGATATGCTCCCCACGGTACGCCCGACTTCATCGCGCTCTACGTGCCTCGTCAGCACAACTTCGCGCTCAAGATACCATGGGCGGCCGTGGGGGCTTATATCAAACACATAACACCATGTATTTGACTCAACCAAACTAGGGCATCACCGCATCCTCGGACGACAACGGGCAGGACTCCAGACTCACTCAACATCAAGCTATGATGGCAAGGCTACATCTCAAGGTCCCTATTGAAGGCACCCCTCGCCAACATGCGGTGTTCTACACGGACGTCCAATTCACTCCCCTCCACCTCGCAGAAGCAAAGGCGCAGACGTGCAGCAGGGCACAGTTGAGGCTTCGACCCACGCATCAAGGCCCTGTGTAAACCTTTCTCTGAAATTTTTTCTTTTCTCCCTTATCATAAACGCCTCAGCAGTTCGAATTGTACGAATAGACGCCCAGAGCTTATGGAAAATAAAAACATCTTTTACGGTGTTCGGGCATCCGCATTATCTAGCCCTCTTTTTTCTCTTCCTTTTTTCCAGCTCTTCGAACAGCTGGGCAGGCACACATTGTGTAACAAATACAAATCGGTTAATTGACCAAAGTCTTGATCTTCCCATCAGCTCTACGTAGTAAGTCCGGCACCACTTTTCGTTGAGTGTTCGGCGTCTCGGATATTGCACTATATGCATTAGTTCCGAACTATGTCTTGGGTCAATAGTTTGGTTGCCCGGCTCCTGTGCTTGCCTTCTTACATTCCACACGTTTGGCTAAGAAGGTAAAGGGAGAAACCCTGCGATTGTACTTCTGGCTAGTCCAGTTAAGCACCTCAGGGGAGAAAGCCGAAAACTGACCGTCATACTAAGCGAGAGCTGGTCAGCGATCCGATGACAAGTGTTAAACTAAGAAATCATTGGCGAGTTATCCATGTCATATGCAGGTTTCGTCCTAGCACAAACCATGTGATTACAAAGGCATGCTTCGGCTCCCACGTACATCACAAAACACGAGGGGCTAGTCATTAGCTCCCACCATCAAGCTCCTATGGCTAAGTGAAAGCAATAAAGCCGAATAGTCCGATTGCCTAGTCCCTCTCACGCACTACCACCTTCGAGCACTGAGATGTCAGCTAAGGGTAACAGTGCGGAGACGAGACACCCCTTGTACCATGTACTTGGGGGCTGAAGCCGACGAGTTGTAACTTTCAGAATAATAAATGGCCGCACAGGAGTCAAAATAAAAACACCACAGTACATAAACGAGCCGCATTATAAAGCAAAAGGTTCAGCTGACAACTTAATACAATCACTCAATGATTACATCCTTGGAACACTAGCCCTCTATCACCCGAGCACCACCCATAACTTGTGCGAAATACAGTTTGGGGCAGCGATGCTCCTTTCCAACCGGAGGGGGACAAGTGGCCATGTCCATTGGCTTGATCTTCGGCCAATGAACCATGGTCTTCGCAAAGGCCATCCTGGCTCCTTCAAGGCACGTGGAGCGCTTCACGGTATCAATCCGGGGCAATGCGGCATGCAACTTCTGCACCTGTCCAAAGTAGCTATCCGTCATAGGCTTCGTGGGCCATAGCCGGACGCAAAGATCCTTCATGGCCGGCTCGGCCATCCGATGCAACTCCATCAGCTGTTTCATCTGGTTGCTGAGGAGGGGAGGGTGCTCAGGCGCCTAGAACTACGACCAAAAAAGCCGTTGTTCGGAGTCCTCCTCTTGCGTGGCGTAGTGCCCCGCCGCAGCCACCGCACTCTTCGGAAGCTCGGCGAAAACGCCTACGGAGTACCAGACCCGCGTCAACAACATGAACCTGTTGCTGCCAAAAACACTATGCAGTAAGTATTTCTTACCATCTGTGATCTGCTTCACCTGGCGGAGCTCCTCCCGGGCACCCCGCACTTCCATTCTGGCCTCTCGAAGCTCCTTGTCCACCTTGGACAACTCGAAGGACTGCTCCTTCTATTTTTGCTCAAGGGCCTCACATTTCGTGATGGCATCCTTGAGCTCCACCTGCACTTCAGCCACTCGAGCCTCGTGCTTTTTGCTGGCGGTCTTCGCTTTCTCAAGTTCGGCCGCCGCCTTTTCGGCAGCCGCTTTCTTTTCGGACACCTCGGCCTCGGCCTTCTTCAATGACGCCTTGAGGCCCTCAACCTCCGCGGCGGCAACTGCAGTCACCAATCACCATGAGTTCAGCATACAATCCAGAACATAAGTATCCAGCGGTGTTAACTTTGCATCTTGATAGAAGCTTACCTTATGCCTCATCAAGCCGTTTGTTGACGAGGTCAAGCTCTTCATCGGAGCGTTTAAGCTTCTGATCCATCTCCTGCAGGGCAGCAGCATTAGCAGCCACAGCCAAGGATGATGCCTGCGATATCAAGCTAATCATGATATTTTAATTACTGACCTACGGATATTTAACACTCTGTAAGGTTTTTTGCAATCCTTACAGAGTCTCGGGGGCTGTTATATATACGGCCTACTCAAACTTTGGCTAAAAAAGTTAAAACCATTTTGCGGGGAAAGAACATTACTTGACTCACCTTGAAGCCTATCAACAGGCCCTGAATGACATCGTTCAGTCCGGTATGGACGGACCGAACACCCCGTAGAACCGCACCCATAAGGGAGTGGTACCCGTCGACGATAATGGAGTTGTTCACCAACTCCATCTCGTACGGCCACCCCGCTGCCGCCTGGTTGTTGGTATGCGGTTCGGGCGGCGGGACCTTAACCCCTTCCCCGTCGGAAGGCGGGACCGGCACTTGTGACAGCGTTGGAGGCTCAGGTGCGGCTGACTGAGAGGGTCCGGACGGTCTGGACCCTCCTCTATCATTCACCAGGAGGGACACATCCTCCTGGGCGGGGTCCTTCGGGACAACACTTATCCGGCCTCTTCGGGAACCAGGGCAGGCGCAGAGCGTGATGCGGACCCGCTGTCCACCAGCTCGGCGGGCAGAGAAGTCCCCTCCGAGGTCTGCTCGGCAGGGTGGCCACGCGGTGGGCTATGATATTAATCGGTTCCCATCAGTAAAGAGGTTGGTAAAACAAAGTAAATAAGAAATATCTAGGTGCACACCTCATGGCGGGGGGCTTGACCCTGGGTTCCCTCTCCGGAACCTTTTCGGACACCACGGACTCCTCATCAGAGTTCGAACTGTCGGGCAGGACCAGCTTGGGCTTGCACTGCCTCTTCTGGGCCCGAGGAGGCTGCTCCTCCTCGACCTCCCCGGCCGCCGCCCTCTTCTTGGAGTGGGAGGAGGTGCTCTCCTCCTTGTCTTCCTTCTCATCCCCGTCTTGAGCAGATGGGGCAACAGTGTCTCCAGACTTGGTATCCGGACGACCTCTTCGGTGGAGTCTTTCTCGGGCCTCCGGTAAATCCTTCTTCTTCTTCCCCTTCTTTTTGGGCGCCTTATTAGGCGCCGCGACCAGCAGCTCCCCCAGTTGAGCCGATTGGGGCTCTTCTGGCAATGGAGCCAGACTGCTGATCTTCTCGGCCTTCTCGAGCCAGCCATGTAAAGACCACAAGATAAAGCTTAGACCGAATTTTGTGCAGTATGACCACCCAAATATATACTGGGCAAGAGGTCAATTACCTTCTTCAGGGGATTTGCGGCGTCGAGGCCGATGTCTTCATTCTCGGCCGGCCAGTCCTCCTGGGACTTGAACAGCTGAACCCACACCTTGTTGTAGGTTGTGCCGAAGAGGTACTACACGGTGGCCGGGTCGTCAGACTTGTAAGCCCACATCGGGCTGGGCCTTAGCTGGCAAGGAAGGCACTGGCGTCTGAGCATTATCTGGACCACATTGGTCAGCTTGGCGCCGGTCTCCATCATGCCGGAGACGCGCTTCTGCAGCATCTTCACCTCACCGGCGGACCCCCAGTTAGGACCTTTATTGGTCCACGAGGTCAGTCTCGCTGGGGGGGGGGCGGATCTGAATTCGGGAGCAGCCGTCCAGGCCGCATCCCTTGGTTCTGTAATGTAGAACCACTCCTTCTGCCACACCATGACGGTGTCAATAAACCGGCCCTCCGGCCTTGGACTCGGGTCAGCTTGCTGATCATTGCTCCGCCGCAGTCTGCCTGGGTGCCGCTGACCAGCTTCGGCTTGACATTGAACACTTTCAGCCACAGGCCGAAGTGTGGCTGAACTCGCAGAAGGGCCTCACAAACAATGATGAAGGCCAAAATGTGGAGGAGGGAGTTGGGGGCTAGATCATGAAAATCTAGCCCATAAAAGAACATCAACCCCCTCACAAAGGGGTGCAGAGTAAATCCTAGCCCCGGATAAAGTGGGAGAGGAATACCACCCTCTTGCCCGGCTTGGGCATGGGGATGATTTGGCCCTCCTCAGGGGCTCGATGGGCGATGTCGGCCGATAAGTAGCCGGCCCGCTTCAACTCCTCAATGAAGTTGTTGGTGACGATGGAGGCATCCTACTTGTCATTTGCGCCAGATCCGACAATGGCAGAGGCTTGGGAAGATCTGGAAGGGATTCGCCATGGAGGGACAAGGCAGGGCGCTGGAGCTCTGGAGATTGGAAAGGCAACAACGGGAGGTGGAAGAAGGCGTAAATCGATAACTGTAGCTGTTATCCTCTTTTATAAGTCACGAAAAAGCCAAGGGTTCCTCTTTTCAGGCCATGGGCTTCTCCACTTCCCGATACGCTCGCGACGTTATGCGCGGGTGGGGACTCGAAATCATTGATCATATCCCCTAAAAAATGGGGCACGATCGCTGCCTTGATGGGACGTGCCAATGGAGGGGCGGCCTCGAGCCGCGCGTTGAGAACCTCTAGTCGTTCGGTGTTATGACCGGATGCGACCCTTCGATAAAAGTTGTCAGATGTAGGCACTGTTCACACTTGAGCACTTTGGCCTTCGAGGCAAAGTAAAGTAAATGCTTCGGATTCCGGACACCACTCAACTCCGAGCACGCACAAGACAAGATGAAGAACTCGCCTCGCAAGCTGAAGACCATGAAATGTGTGGATGCCGGACACAAGCCCTGGCGTTTGAGGCTAGTTCGAGGGCTACTAAGGGAGTCCTGGATTAAGGGGTCCTCGGGCCGTCGGCCTACTGCATACAGGGCGGACTGATGGGCCACTATGGGGCCAAGCTAGAGTGCGGATCCGTGACCGAGTAGGAGATCTTTGGAGCCGTGGTGTGCCCTCCAAGTCAAGGGTTAGCATGATCTTTCCTTCATTGTAACCGATCGCATGTAACCCTAACCCTACTAGTGTCTATATAAACCATGGGGTTTTAGTCTTTAGGGCTAGAGCAACATCCATCACCCCATCAACCTAGGGTTTAGCTCGCCTGAGCTCATGGCAGATCGACTCTGTAACCATATCATACACATCAAATACAATCAAGCAGGACGTTGGGTTTTACCTCTTTGAGAGGGCCCGAACCTGGGTAAACACCGTGTTCATTGTCCCTTGTTCCCCATTGATCCTAGATCCACAGCTTGGGACCCCCTACCCGAGATCCGCCAGTTTTGACACCGACATTGGTGCTTTCATTGAGAGTTATGTTGTTGGGTCGCCGAAGGATCAATGGCTCGCCTGATCATCGGAGAGGGCGTCAGCTCCGGGGACCTCTTTGTTCGCTCTCTCTTTTGTGGGTTCCAGGTGATGGCAATTCTGAGCATCAAGTCCGTCGCATTAATCCCGAACGTCCTGGAGGGTCGAAGCGCTATCGCACTTCTGAAGGGGCTGGTGCATCTTCTAGTGCTCAACCTATGCATCCCAAGCAGACTACCAAGCAAATTGCTAACAAGCCAAAGCCGAAGGTCAAGCCCGTGTCAAAGATGTCTGCTAAGGAGTTTTGTGTGGCTCATCGCCGCAACCCGTATTCCCAACCTCAAGATCCTGCTCTTATCAACCATCCCTTCTGGAGCAAGCAGCAACACTCTGTCTATTTTGATGTCCTCAAAGCAAAGAAGAACCTGTTTGTGAGAGTCAGGTCCATTTACATTCCTTATTTGGAGAAGGACCGTGCCTACTTTGGAGAGGCTCTTGAGATGTGTGCTCAGTTGAATATCCTCAAGGTCATGGAGTTTAACAAGGATTTTGATGCTGACATTGTGGCTCAGTTTTATGCCACTGTTCACTTTGGCACTGATGAGGAAAGGACTATGACATGGATGACTAATGGCAAACTTCTCTCAGTTAAATGGAAGGCTTTCGTGGAACTTTTGGGTTATGAGGACCAGGTGCTTGACAACCCAGTTGGCTTTCGCCCCCACAAGGAGACCACCTCTACTCACAAGTCTGCTCTTTGGACCTATAGCCCGGTGAAGGTTAATCCCGCCATGAAGAAGAAGACATATGAGTTGTTTCCTTTTCTGGACATTCTTCATCGCATCTTCAAGCACACTCTTTTCCCTTGGATTGGGAACTTGGATCAGGTACACTCTTACCTAGTGGATATGTTGCTCTTCTGTCAGCATGAGAAGGATGCAAACACAGGAGAATCTTTGGATGTTTCTCGTGTCATGTGGTTGGAGCTCCTCTCTGCCATCACTGAGCGCAAGTGTCCCATCTATGGCCCCTTCCTGATGTTACTTATTGAGAAGGCATGGGCACACACCTATCCTAATATCATATTTGAGACCGGTGACTTGACCTCTCATGAGATCATTCGACTGAGGCAGAAGGAGAACTGGGGCCCTTCTGTTCCGGATACAGAGACTCCTTTGGGAGATGTTGAGGCTGAGGATGAGGAGGATGATGAGCCGGATTAGGAGCCCTAAGGAGTGGAGCCATCTTGGGCTAAGAAGCTCAAGCTGAAGACGAAGAAGTTATTCTGTATGGAGGCTCACGGGCAGTATATGGCACATGTGTCAGAGAAGAAATCACGCAGTCGTCACAAGGTCCTTATGCGTCAGCTTGGAGTTGAGATTGCCAGTGGGTCAGAGGACAAGTTCACTGATGAGGAGGAGTGGATCTCTTAGCACTATCCCTGGACGGATTCAGAGACTGATCAGCCTGCTGTTGCTACCGATGACGGGGGTGCGAGCGGCCACGTGGAGCTGTGAGGATGGGGATCTCCAGCGTTGCCATCACCTGTGACCTTTGTAGCACTCTTTGCCCTTTTGGTGTCTCGATGCCAAAGAGGGATAGAGTTTAGGGGATTTGACGAGTTGCGAGTGTGTCTTATTTGTTGTATCTTTCTCTCTCGTGAACTCTTTTATCGTTCGTTTGGTTTGGTTTGGTTTGTGCTTGTGAGACATGGATATCTTGTCATATGGTGTGAGACATATGCTAACTTATCATTATCCTTATGTTGTCTAGTACCTTATTAGTATGTGTGTTTATGCTTAACTTGTTCTATCCTTGCTCACATGCTACTCCTTGCATCTTACTTTACTTCTCTCATATTTCTTAGATGCAAGTGTTTCCGGTCTATAAAATATAGGGGGAGTGATAATCCTAGTGTGTGTGCTTTGCATTCCAAAAGCATTCTTAATTAAGTGCACACATCTAGGGGGAGCCCGTCTATATTTTGTAGAGTCTGGGGTTTGCTTATTCTCTTGTTATATCTCTATGCAAATCTCGTGTTGTCATCAATCCAGTAAAAAGGGGGAGATTGTTAGGGCATATTTCTCTCTCTGTGGTTTTGGTGATTGATGACAATGCTTTTCCGGACTAATCATGTGCATTGAGTATTTCAGATATCCCTTCATATGGCACGAGACGGTTTCTTCCCCTCTGTGGTTAAAGAGAAGGCGGTGTTTTCCCTTCGTTTCATTTTCGGTGGACTTGAGTCATAGGATATATCGTACTATCAAGAGGGGGTCCGTATCGGAAAGGTTTGGGTGGAATCATCAAGTACACATCTTCTTTGCCACCCTAGTTCCTTCCCGCTTCTTCGGAGTGTCCTCTGTTGTGTTGGGAGTGCCTCAGGATGAAGCCAGCGGTAGTATCGCGGCTGGCACAGGTAGTACCGCCTGTATAGGCAGGCGGTAGTACCGCTGTACTACCGCCTTGATTCGGGACTCGAGTTTCTCGTGTCGGGTTCAGCGGTAGTCCAGCGGTGGTCCCTTTGGATTACTACCGCTAACCCCAACCAGACCCAATCAAGCAGCGGCAGTAGGAGCGGTAGTACCGCACTTACCACCGCTGCTAATACCGCTCTTGGTTTTCTTCCCTCTGTCTCTCCCCTGTGCTCTCGTAAGTCGCTGTGCGCTGTCCCAGCGGTAGTACCGCTGGGGCAAGCGGCAGTGCTGCTGTAGCAAGCGGTAGTACTGCTCCGTTGAGCAGTAGTACCGCGTGGTGCGGGATGAGCATGGGAATAACGGTTGGATCTTGTCCCCCACTATAAAAGGGGGTCTTCTTCTTCTTCAAGAAGACCTAGCTCTTCCTCCCCAAACTCCATTGTTGCTCCAAAGCTCATTTTCGCCCGACCTCTCTCCCTAGCCAATCAAACTTGTTTATTTTCTAGGGATTGGTTGAGAAGGCCCCGATCTACACTTCCACCAAGAGAAATTTGATTCCCCCCACTAATCCCTTGTGGATCTTGTTACTCTTGGGTGTTTGAGCACCCTAGACGGTTGAGGTCACCTTGGAGCCACATTCCATTGTGGTGAAGCTTCGTGGTGTTGTTGGGAGCCTCCAATTAAGTTGTGGAGATTGCCCCAACCTTGTTTGTAAAGGTTCGGTCGCCGCCTTCAAGGGCACCACTAGTGGAATCAAGGCATCTCGCATTGTGTGAGGGCGTGAGGAGAATACGGTGGCCCTAGTGGCTTCTTGGAGAGCATTGTGCCTCCACACCGCTCCAACGGAGATGTACTCCCCTCAAAGGGAAGGAACTTCGGTAACACATCCTCATCTCCACCGGCTCCACTTGTGGTTATTTCTTACCTTTACTTTGTGCAAGCTTTACTTGTGTTGTATATCTTGCTTGCTCTTGTTATTGTTATTGTTAGCATCATATAGGTTGCTCACCTAGTTGCACATCTAGACTGCCTTCTTGGTGCTAAACCTAATTTGCTAAGAAAAGCTAAAAATTGGTAGTTGCCTATTCACCCCCCCTCTAGTCAACCATATCGATCCTTTCAGCTGCATTGAGCAGGTTCATCTCCAAATCTGCTGAGCGAGCCTTGCTGTTTTTCAAAATTTTGAAAAAGGCAGGTCCAATGAAATGGACTCTGGATGCGGAGGCCGTGCTGCAAGATTTGAAGAAGTACTTGTCCTCTGTGCCAACGCTGGTTGCGCCAAGGCTACTAGAGCCGTTGCTGCTATATTTAGCGGCAACGAATCAAGTGGTCATTGCTGCACTAGTGGCTGAGAGGGAAGTTGAAGAAGAAGAGGCAGCAGAAGCAGACCCATCAAGTGACAAGCCGGGATCTTCTCTGGCAAGTCTTGGTGCCGACAATTCAAGTGCAGAGCAAGCAAGTGGATCAGAACAGCAAGTTGTGCAGAAGAAGAAGTTGGTGCAGCGACCAGTTTATTTTGTCAGCTCCCTTCTCCAGGGGGCTAGATCGAGATATTCTGGTGTGCAGAAATTGCTTTTTGGTCTTCTCATGGCCTCAAGAAAGCTGCGCCACTAATTTCAAGCAGACCAGATCACCGTCATTACTCGCTTTTCGATGCAAAGGATTTTAAGGAATCTAGATGCAACTGGCAGGATTGTTGAGTGGGCGTTGGAATTGTCAAGATTTGATCTCAAGTTTGAAAGCACTTCAAAAATTCAGAGCAGAGCCTTGGCGGAGTTCATTGGAGAATGGATGCCAACGCTAGATGAAGAGATGCTAAAGACCGCTCTCGCCGGCAAGGAAACAGAGAAGGACTGGATTATGTACTTTGACAGAGCTTTTTTGGTGCACGGCGTCGGTGCCAGAGTGCTGCTTGTCGCACCCACCGGAGAGCACCTCAAGTATGTGATTTAGATGCATTTCCCTAGGGAGCAGGCCACAAACAACACTATTGAGTATGAAGAGTTGCTCGCCAGTCTCTGGATCGCAGTAGACCTTGAAATCAGAAAGCTTATCGTCAGAGGTGACTCGCAGTTGGTTGAAATGTGCCTGTTGATGACCCACAAGTATAGGGGATCAATCGTAGTCCTTTCGATAAGTAAGAGTGTCGAACCAAATGAGGAGCGGAAGGAAATGACAAGCGGTTTTCAGCAAGGTATTTTCAGCAAGCACTGAAATTGTCGGTAACAGATAGTTTGATAGCAAGATAATTTGTAACAAGTGACAAGTAGCAATAGTAACTAAGGTGCAGCAAGGTAGGCCAATACTTTTTGTTGCAAAGGACAGGCCGGAACAGTCTCCTATAATAAGCAAAGCATTCTTGAGGACACATGTGAATTTCATCTAGTCACTTTCATCATGTTTGTTTGATTCGCGTTCACTACTTTGATAATTTGAAATGTGGGTGGACGAGTGCTTGGGTGCTATTCTTACTTGAACAAGACTCGCACTTATGATTAACCCCTCTCGCAAGCACCCGCAACTACGAAAGAAGAATTAAGATAAATCTAACCGTAGCATTAAACATATGGATCCAAATCAGTCCCTTACAAGATAGTGCATAAACTAGTGTTTAAGCTTCTGTCACTCTAGCAACCCATCATCTAATTAATACTCCACAATGCATTCCCTTAGGCCCAAAGATGGTGAAGTGTCAGGTATTCTATGTTCACATAACACCACTAAGGGAATCAACAACATACATATCATCAAAATATCAAATGAATACCAAATTCACATGATTACTTATGACAAGACTTCTCCCATGTCCTCAAGAACAGAAGTAACTACTCACAAATCATATTCATGTTCAATATCAGAGGAGTATTGAATAGCATAATGGATCTTAACATATAATCTTCCACCAAATAAACCAACTAGCATCAACTATAAGAGGTATTTAACACTACTAGCAACCCACAGGTACCAATCTGAGGTTTTGATACAAAGATTGAATATAAGAGATGAACTAGGGTTTGAGATGAGATGGTGCTAGTGAAGATGTTGATGAAGATTGATCCTCCCATGATGAGAGGGTAGTTGGTGATGATGATGGCTTCGATTTCCCCCTCCCGGAGGGAAGTATCCCCGGCGGAATCGCTCCACCGGAGAGCAAAAGTGCTCCTGCCAAAGTTCCGCCTCAAGATGGAGGCGTTCCGTCTCAAAAGTCCTATACTTATTTTTTCTAGGTCAAATGGGCTTATATACCATAAGATGGGCACCGGAGGCTGGCCAGGAGCCCCACAAGCCACCAGGGCGTGCCCTGGGGGGGGGGGGTTGGGCGCGCCCTGGTGCCTCATGGGCACCTGGTGGCCCCCTCTGGTACTTCTTTTCTTCAATATTTTTTATTTATTCCAAATAAATCTCTGTGAAGTTTCAGCTCATTTGGAGATGTGCAGAATAGGTATCTCTGACATAGCTTTTTCAGGTTCAGAATTCCAAGTGTCGGCAATCTCCTCCCTCATGTAAATCTTGTATATTAAGAGAGAAAAGGCATTAGAATTGCTCCACAAAGTGTTATATTGATTAAAAACACTATAAATAATAGTAGGAAAACATGATGCAAAATGGACGTATCAACTCCCCCAATCTTAGACCTCGCTTGTCCTCAAGCGAAAGCCAATATCAATAATCATGTCCACATGTTTAGAGAGAGAGGTGTCGATAAAAACAAAATACGGACATAGTAGCATCATCATTATTATAGCAGCAATAAACATTATCATCAAACTTCTCATGAGCAAGTAACAATTCATCACAACATCAAAGTATAAGGCATAAACTTTCTTGAAAACTAAAAAACTATGTTCTCAGTCAACAATGCAATTGCAATTCATCATCTTTTCAGGAAGGGTCTCATGTCAGAGCTTTTGTTTAGCAAGTCCACATACTCAACCATCATTTAGTCTTCTATGATTGCTAACACTCACAACATATATATATGGAGCAAAAAGTTTCAGCCAGACACATAGAAAGATAGGGGCTTATAATTTTGCCTCCCAACCTATTCACCTCAAGGGTGATGTCAACAATAATAACTCATGATTACTCATATCCAACTGTATATATATGCCTAGATCTTTCCCCACTACATGATGCTTGCAAAAGAGAAAAATAAAAAGGAATAGAGGAGAACATTATTGACTCTTGCATAAAAAGTAAATACATAAAAGTAAAAGATAGGCCCATCGCAGAGGGAAGCAAAGGTTTTCAAGCACTTTTTATTTTTGGATGCGCGAGCTCTTAATGCAAAGGAACGTCGCGTTATATTGCCCCTTGTGATAGCAATCTTTATTATGCAGACCATCACTTTTATTTCTTTACCATCACAAGTTCGTACAACGCTTATTTTCCCTTACAATAAAAGATCATACATATTTAGTAGCAATTTTTATTACCTTATGCACCGATGACAAATTATTTGAAGGATCTTATACAATCCATAGGTAGGTATAGTGGACTCTTGTGACATGAAACCGGGTTTAAGGTTTTTGGATGCACAAGTAGTATCTCTACTTGGTGCGTATTTTTGTCTAGCAAAGATATTGGGCAAGCACTACATGTTAGAGGATCTATGACAATATAACTTCTATGTGAATATAAGCAAACATAAGTCATTACGTTGTCTTCCTTTTCCAACGTCAACAATTTGGCATAAAATACTTAATGGGGGCTCACAATCATAAAAGATGTCCAAGATAGTGTATTTGCATGTGAATCTTCTCTTCCCTTATTATTATTTTCATGAATTGCATCATTGACCAATGCTATGTTTGTTAACTTTCAATAAATTTTACCACTTACACTTTTCCTTGTGTAATGTCATTACTTTCCATAAGATTAGCATATGATCTTTTTTATTATTTTCATTGCTAGGACTGAAACGTAAAA
Organism: Thinopyrum elongatum; assembly: GCA_011799875.1. Lineage (NCBI taxonomy): Eukaryota > Viridiplantae > Streptophyta > Magnoliopsida > Poales > Poaceae > Thinopyrum > Thinopyrum elongatum. The sequence continues at coordinate 399,787,605 of CM022300.1, forward strand.
GTAAAGAAGCAAAAACTCAAACTACTCTTTATTATATAACTCTCAACTCGATTACATAGATAGATAGATCACGAAACTAGCACTCGAAGATAGATCATACTAAACTTTTATTTGACTAAATCACGAAATAGCTAAGGATCAAACTAAAAATAGGTAAATATAATAAAAGTGATGGTGATACGATACCGGGGCACCTCCCCCAAGATTGGCACAAGCCGAGGGGAGTGCCCATACCCGTGTACTCAAGTTTCCTTCTTCGGTGATGATGGTGATGATGAAGTAATGGGCTTGTCCTCCGGCTTCCATGGCATAGGTTCCCCATCATAAAAGGATGTTCGAGTCTCCGGAGTCCTGAAACTTCCAGCTAAACTCATACCTTCAAATCTTGCTTCATACTCAAAATTTTGATTTTGAAGATCACAGATTTGGCCCTGGAGATAGTCGATTCGTTCGTTGAGCTTGAAGACGATGTCCCTCATTGACTGGCCATCCACTTTGTGATCACAGGTGAATTCCATGATGATGGAGTGGTTGGCGTTGAGTCCATGTTCCACCATCCCTTGGCACTTGAAGATCTCTTGCTCCACCGCTTCGAGTCTAGCCTCCATGCTCCCTGTCTTCTTAGGCCCTTGAACGTCCCGGATGTGGAGCACCCCCTCACACTTCTCAATAGCTTGAGGGTGCTTCATCACCTCCGGTAGGTAGGTGTTGATGACCTTCTTGTAGAACTTAGATCTGTCAGAAAAATAGCGTGAAACAAGAACACAGGATATTTCTGTGATACGATGGTCAAAATATCCGGAAGTATATATAAAGAATTTTTATCTTGCAAAACAAGTAACCCAGAAGAAAACGGAGTCGAGAAGGCTCACGTGGGGCCCACAAGCCACCAGGGCGCGCCCTGGTGCCTCGTGGGCACCTGGGTGGCCCGCTCTGGTGTTTCTTATTTTTTGTGTTTTTTCAAATATTCCAAAACTGACAGAAAATATATTTATGGCATTTTTGGTGTCGGTTTACTTACCGTATCACGTACCTCTTCCTTTCAGGGTTCTGGAGTGTTCTGGAAGGTCTCTCTTATGTATTCCTCCGGTGTCATAGTTTGAATAATGTTAGTTTCAACATTAATAGGTGTACCTGAGATATAATGCTTAATTCTTTGCCCATTGACCACCATCGGATTAGTGCCTTCGGCGTTATTGATCTTAATGGCTCCAGAAGGATAAACTTCCTCAATGATATATGGTTCTTCCCATTTGGAGAGAGTTTTCCTGCAAAAAATCTAAAACAAGAATTGTACAATAGAACATACTCACTGATACGTCTCCAACGTATCTATAATTTTTTATTGTTCCATGTTGTTATATTATCAATCTTGGATGTTTTATATTCATTTTATAACAACTTTATATCATTTTTTGGGACTAACCTATTGACATAGTGCCAGTTGCTGTTTTTTGCTTATTTTTTACTTCGCAGAATATCAATACCAAACGAAGTCCAAATGCCACGAAACTTTTTGGAGATCTTTTTCTGGACAGAAGACACCTTGGGAGCCAAGGAAGTGCACGAGGGGAGGCCCGTGGGGCCCACAAGGCACCAGGGCACGTCAGAGGCCCCTGGCGCGCCCTGGTGGGTAGTGGGGCCCACGGGTGGCCTCTCCACCGACTATTAGCTATATAAATACTCTAAAATCCCAGAAACCCTAGAGGAGTCGAGAGATCAGAGTTTCCACCGCCGCAAGTTCCAGAACCATGAGATCCGATCTAGAGGCCTTCTCCGGCACCTTGCCGGACGGGTCAACGATCACGGAGGGGTTCTTCATCATCACCCTTGCCCCTCCGATGATGTGTGAGTAGTTTACCATAGACCTACGGGTCCGTAGGCAGTAGCTAGATGGCTTCTTCTCTTTTTTTGATCTTCAATACAATTTTCTCCTCGATGTTCTTGGAGATCTATTCGATGTAACTCTTTTTTGCGGTGTGTTTGTTGGGATCTGACGAATTGCGAGTTTATGATCAGTTCTATCTATGAATATTATTTGAGTCTTTGTTGAACTCTCTTATGCATGATTGTTATAGCCTCGTATTTCTTCTCCGAAACTTGGTTTGGTTTGGCCAACTAGATTGATTTTTCTTGCAATGGGAAGAGGTGCTTTGTGATGGGTTCGATCTTGCGGTGTTCAATCTCAGTGACAGAAAGAGACATGACACGCATGTATCGTTTCCATTAAGGATACACAGATGGGGTCTATTCCTACATGAATAGATCTTGTCTACATCATGTCATCGTTCTTATTGCATTACTCTGTTTCTCCATGAACTTAATACACTAGAGGCATGCTGGATAGCGGTTGATGTGTGGATTAATAGTAGTAGATGCAGAATCATTTCGGTCTACTAATCTTGGATGTGATGCCTATATACATGATCATTGCCTTGGATATCGTCATAATTATTTGCTCTTCTATCAATTGCCCAACATCAATTTGTTTACCCACCGTATGCTATTTTCTTGAGAGAAGCCTCTAGTGAAATCTACGGCCCCCGGGTCTATTTCCTATCATATTATTTTCAAATCTATTATTCCAAAAATCCAAAAATACCCTGCTGCACTTTTTCTTTATTTATTTTATTTTGTGTTTTTGTTAGATCTATTTATCCAATCTCATACAATTTAATCTATCTCAATGCCGAGGAGGGATTTGATACCTCTCCAACGTATCTATAATTTTTGATTGTTCCATGCTATTATATTATCCATCTTGGATGTTTTATAGGCATTGTGGTGCTATTTTATATCATTTTTTGGGACTAACCTATTAACCCAGTGCCCAGTGCCAGTTGTTGTTTTTCCTTGTTTTTGCCTTTTACAGAAAATGAATACCAAATGGAGTCCAAACGGAATGAAACTTTTTGAGGATTTTTCTTGGACCAGAAGACACCCACGAAGCTTCGGGAGGAGGCCAGAAGAGTCGCGCCCTAGGGGGAGCCCTCAGGGCTTGTGGGCCCCTCGGGGCTCTCCTAGCCCTAATTCCAGCTTTGTGATGGGTTCAATCTTGCGGTGTCCTCACCCAGTGACAGAAGGGGTAGCGAGGCACGTATTTGTATTGTTGCCATTAAGGATAAAAAGATGGGGTTCATACCATATTGCTTGGATCTATCCCTCTATATCATGTCATCTTGCTTAAGGCGTTACTCCGTTCTTGTTAACTTAATACACTAGATGCATGCTGGATAGCGGTCGATGTGTGGAGTAATAGTAGTAGATGCAAGCAGGAGTCAGTCTACTTGTCACGGACGTGATGCCTATATTCATGATTATTGCCTTGGATATCGTCATAACTATGCGCTTTTCTATCAATTGCTCAATAGTAATTTGTTTACCCACCGTATGCGTTCTTTCAAGAGAGAAGCCTCTAGTGAAACCTATGGCCCCGGGTCTATTTACCATCATATTATTTTAGATCTATAAAACCAAAAATACCTTGCTGTAATTTATTTACTTTTACTTTATTTTGCGCTTTTACTTATCTTTTATACCTATCTCTATCAGATCTCATCCTTGCAATTAACCGTGAAGGGATTGAGAACCCATTTTATCGCGTTGGGTGCAAGTATTTGTTTGTTTGTGTAGGTGCAATTATTGGAGACTTGGGTGTTCCTCCTACTGGATTGATAACTTGGTTCTTAGCCGAGGGAAATACTTATCTCTACTTTGCTGCATCACCCTTTCCTCTTCAAGGGAAAAACCAACGCAAGCTCGAGAAGTAGCAGGAAGAATTTCTGGCGCCGTTGCCGAGGAGGATATACATCAAGCCTACCAAGTACCTATCATAAACTCTCATCTCTTGTACTTACATTATTTGACATTTGCCTCTCGTTTTCATCTCCGCCACTTCTAAAACACTTTCAGAAAAACAAAAAAATATTTGCCTTTTTATTTGCCTTCTTTCCGTCCGTATTTTCATTTGCCTTTTTGTTTGCTTGTGTGCTAGATTGCTTGCTTTGTCACGATGTCTCAAGGAAATACCAAGTTGTGTGACTTTTCCAACACTAATAATAATGATTTATTAGTACTCCGATTGCTCCCACCACTAGTGCGGAATCTTATGAAATTAATGCCGTTTTGCTGAATCTTGTTATGAAAGAACAATTTTCTGGTAGTCCTAATGAAGATGCTCCATCCCATCTAAATACTTTCATTGAGTTCTGTGATATGCAAAATAAAAAAGATGTGGATAATGATATTGTTAAATTGAAGCTATTTCTGTTCTCACTACGAGATCGTGCTAAAACTTGGTTTTCATCTTTGCCTAAAAATAGTATTGATTCATGGGATAAGTGTAAAGATGCTTTTATTTCCAAGTATTTTTCTCCCGCTAAGATTATCTCCCTTAGGAACGATATAATGAATTTTAAGCAACTTGATCATGAACATGTTGCACAATCTTGGGAGAGGATGAAATTGATGATAAGAAATTGCCCTACTCATGGCTTAAGTCTATGGATGATCATACAAAAAAAATATGCTGGATTGAATTTTGCATCTAGAAATCTTTTAGATTCCGCAGTGGGGGTACTTTTATGGAAATCACATTAGGAGAAGCTACTAAACTCCTAGATAATATTATGGCAAATTACTCTCAATGGCATACCGAAAGATCTTCTACTAGTAAAAAAGTCCATGCGATTGAAGAAATAATACTTTGAGTGGAAAGATGGATGAACTTATGAAATTTATTGCTATTAAGAGTGCTCCTATTGATCATAATGATATGCCTTTGTCTACTTTGATTGAGAATAGTAATGAATCTATGGATGTGAATTTTGTTGGTAGGAACAATTTTGGCAATAACGCTTATAGAGCTAATTTTAATCCTAGGCCGTTTCCTAGTAATTCCTCTAATAATTATGGTAATTCCTACAAAAATTCTTTTGGAAATTATAATAAGATACCCTCTGATCTTGAGAATAATATTCAGGATTTCATGAATTCCCAAAATATTTTCAATGCTATGGTAGAAGAAAAAGTGCTCAAGATTGATGATTTGGCTAGAAACATTGATAGAATTTCTCATGAGGTTGATTCTTGTAAGATTAGATCTATGCCACCCAAGCATCATATTAATGAGTCTTTAAAAGCTAATCGAAACTCTATTAATGAAAGTAAAGAAAGAACCGCTAGGATGCGTCCTAAGAGAGATTGGTTTGAAAAAGTGTGTTCTTCTAGTTTTTGTGATAATCATAATGAAGATCTTAAAGTGATTGGTGTGACTCCTATTGAATCTTTCTTTGCTAATATAAAACTTGATCAAGATGGGACTGGAGATGATTCAACTTTAGCTAGAAGGCGCCCCAATAATTTGGAGAGTGATGATCTTAATGAAAAAATTGATAAAAGTGGGATTGGAGAGATCAAAACTTTAACTAGTGATGAACCCACTCTTTTGGATTTCAAGGACTTCAATTATGATAATTTTTCTCTGATTGATTGTATTTCCTTTTTCCAATCTATGCTTAACTCACCTCATGCTTATAATCAAAATAAAGCTTTTACTAAACATATCGTTGATGCTATGATGAAATCTTTTGAAGAAAAACTTGAGTTGAAAGCTTTATGATGAGTGGGAACCTACTATTAAAATCAATATTAAATATTATGAGTGATATGCTTTATGTGATTTGGGTGCTAGCGTTTCCACTATTCCTAAAACTTTATGTGATGTGCTAGGTTTTTATAAACTTGATGATTGTTCTTTAAATTTGCACTTAGCGGATTCCACTATTAAGAAACCTATGGGAAGGATTAATGATGTTCTTATTGTTGCAAATAGGAATTATGTGCCCATATATTTTATCGTGCTTGATATAGATTGCAATCCTACATGCCCTATTATTCTTGATAGACCTTTCCCAAGAACGATTGGTGCAATTATTGATATGAAAGAAGGAAACATTAGATTTCAATTTCCGTTAAGGAAGGGCATGGAAAATTTTCCAAGAAAGAAAATTAAGTTGTATTATCAATCTATTATGAGGGCTACTTATGGATAGAATACCAAAGATGACAATACCTAGATCTATGCAATATGCCTAGCTAGGGGCATAAAACAATAGCGCTTGTTGGGAGGCAACCCAATTTTATTTTGTGTTTTGGTTTTTGCTTTTATTCTTGAATAAATATGAAATATTAATTCTGTAATAATTGTGCTTTAGTGTTTTAATTAGTGTTTGTGCCAAGTAAAGCCTTTGGGATGATCTATGGTGATAGTTGATTTGATTTTGCTGAAAAACAGAAACTTTTGCTTCCAGTTATAGAATTTTGAAAATGTACAGAAGCAACGAAAAATTCTGAATTTTTTACACAAGATTTATATACAAATTTCCTACATTTTCCCAAGTTTTCAAAAAAATTGGAGTTACGTAAGTATGAGTAATATTCAGATCTTCGCAGACTGTTCTGTTTTTGAGAGATTCTGTTTTCTATGCATTGTTCTCTTATTTTAATGAATCTATATGTAGTATCGGGGGGTATGAACCATGGTGAAGTTGGACTACAGTATATATAATGCTAATATGAATTTAGAATGGGTTAACAATAGTACCTAAAGTGGTGATTTGCTTTTTTCATCAAATCTAATCTAAAGAAGTTTCTCTGTGGATAGAAGGTTCCCATTCGTGGCAAGAAGATAGGCATTAACTTTGTGCATTGAGTCAGAAGTTTCTCGTGCATGTACAACCGGGGTGCTATCTCCACCAAAAGGTAGCAATGTTTTATTTGAAGACCGTGTTTTTACTCCGCTAGATACTGCCATCACCCCCTCCAATTAAAATGGCTGATAAACAAGAAAAGTAGTTGAATGTAGAGACCTTGTATGAGAGACAGATGCAATAGATAGTGTGGAAAAAAGAGGGCATGAAATAGTTCACATGTATATTGTTTAACTAAAAAGGATAGCATGGCATAATTTCACATATATGATGTCTATCTAAACTGGATAGCATAGCATGACATAATTTAAAGATATGATGACTAACTAAACAGGATGGCATGAGATAATAATATGATGTCTTTAGTAAATAGGTTGGCATGACATAATTCACATACATGTTATCTAAGTAATCAGGATTGCATGATATAATTCACACGTGTGATTTATATACTAAGCAGAGGGCATTCACATATATGATGTCTGAACTAAGAACATGGTGTTGAATATTGTGTATATGATGTCTAAACTATGCAATGCAACACACCATTTGCATGATATGAGCAGTATAACCGTGCCAAGTTAGAGCATACACCTCGGTGGGGGAATAGGACTGGTCATCTGTCTCTGGATCCATCTCTGAGGAGCTATCGGGACCCACGGAGGGCTCCACCCACGAAGGGTCCACGAAGAAGCAACCTTGTCTATCCCACCATGGCCATCGCCCACGAAGGACTTGCCTCACTCGGGTATATCTTCATTAAGTAGGCGATCTCCTTGCCCTTACAAAGTTCTTGGTTCAACTCCACATCATGTCGGAGGCTCCCAAGCGACACCTAACCAATCTAGGAGACACCACTCTCCGAAAGGTAATAGACGGTGTGTTGATGATGAACTCCTTGCTCTTGTTCTTCAAATGATAGTCTCCCCAACACTCAACTCTCTCTCATAGATTTGGATATGGTGGAAAGATGATTTGAGTGGAAAGCAACTTGGGGAAGGTTAGAAATCAAGATTCTTGTGGTAGTATTGGAATATCTTGATCTCAACACATGAGTAGGTGGTTCTCTCTCAGAAAATGTATGGTTGAAGTGTAGGCCGTTCTGATGGCTCTCTCACAAATGGAGAAGGGGTGGAGGGGTATATATAGCCTACACCCAAAATCCAACCGTTACACACATTTGACCCATCTTGGTGAGACCGAATGATTAAACTCAGTGGCACCGATTAGTTCAAAAATGTGAATGTTAGGAATCTCGGTGGGACCGACTGGGACAACTCAGTGAGACCGATGTGCTAGGGCTTAGGGCAAACATCATCTCGGTGGCACCGATTGCATCTACTCGATGAGACCGAAGTGAAGCAATAGGGCAACACAGAATCTACCAAGCCAACTCGGTGAGACCGATCGCATAACTCGGTGAGACTGAAGTAAATGCAACAAGTCACAGAGTGTTGGCAGGGCCATCTCGGTGAGACCGAGACCCGTATTGGTGAGACCGAACTGTTAGGGTTTCTGGCTGTGGCTATGTCATATGAACTCGGTGGCGCCGGATAGAAAGAATCGGTGGGGCCGAGTTGGAGTTTAGGGTTTTGACATATTTGGATGGAGAAAGTGGTTGAGGGTTTTGGAGCAATATCACTAAGCATTTGAGCAACCAAGCCCTTAAGCAACACACCATCCCCTTTTAATAGTATTGGCTTTCCTATGGACTCAATGTGATCTTGGATCACTAAAATAAAGATGGAGAGCCTTGAGCTTTTGCCAATATATGTCCTTAGCATTTTGAGGGGTCCACATCTCTAGTCCATGCCATGCCATTCATTGAACTTCTTGAAATATTTATCTTGAGTGTATATTAGTTCAATGAGCTATATGTTGTTATGAATTACAAAAACCACCCAGGGATTAGTTGCACTTTCATTTTCCATAAACCATTTTATATGGAGACATACCCATAGGATTTTTATAAGCAGTTTTGTAGGCCCATAATGCATCGTCAAGCTTCTTAGACCAATCCTTTCTAGATCTATTAACGGTCCTTTTTCACAATCAATTTTATTTCTCTATTGCTCAATTCAACTTGACTAGTAGACTGAGGGTGATAGGGACATGCAATTCTATGGTTGACATCATATTTAGCAAGCAGTTTACGGAATGCACCATGAATAAAGTGTGAACCACCATCAGTCATTAAATATCTAGGGACTCCAAACCTCGGGAAAATAACTTATTTAAGCATTTTAATAGAAGTGTTGTGATCAGCACTACTAGTTGGAATAGATTCTACCCACTTACTAACATAATCAACAGCAACTAAAATATGTGTATACCCATTGGAGGAAGGAAAAGGTCCCATATAATCAAATCCCCAAACATCAAATGGTTCAATAATAAGTGAACAATTCATAGGCATTTCCTGACGTCTACCAATATTACCAATTCTTTGACATTCATCACAAGATAAGACAAACTTACGAGCATCCTTGAAAAGAGTAGGCCAATAAAAACTCGATTGTAATACCTTGTGTGCAGTTCTGTCTCCCACATGGTGTCCTCCGTAAGCCTCCGAGTGACACTTCTGTAGGATTTGTTCTTGTTCATGCTCAGGTATACAACGTCTAATAATACCATCTACCCCTTCTTTATAAAGATGTGGGTCATCCCAGAAGTAATGTCTTAAATCAAAGAAAAACTCTTTCTTTTGTTGGTATGTGAAACTAGGTGGTATAAATTTAGCAACAATGTAATTAGCATAACCTACATACCAAGGAGTATTGCGAGAAGCATTTATGACAGCTAGTTTCTCATCAGGAAAACTATCATCAATAGGTAGTGGGTCATCAAGAATATTTTCCAACCTAGATAAGTTATCAACTACGGGATTCTCGGCTCCCTTCCTATCAGTAATATGCAAGTCAAACTCTTTAAAAAATAGCACCCACCTAATGAGTCTAGGTTTAGCATCATTCTTTTCCATAAGGTATTTAATAGCAGCATGATCGGTGTGAACAATTACTTTGGAATCAACTATGTAAGATCTGAATTTATCACAAGCAAACACAACTGCTAGAAATTCTTTCTCGGTAGTAGCATAATTTATTTGAGCACTGTCTAGAGTTTTACTAGCATAATGGATAACATTTAATTTCTTATCAACTCTTTGTCCTAGAACAACACCAACATCATAATCACTAGCATAACACATAATTTCAAAAGGCAAGTGACAATCAGGTGGTTGAACAATAGGTGCAGAAGTTAAGGCTTTCTTCAGTGTTTCGAAGGCTTCTACACAATCATCATAAAAAATGGAACATATTTTTGCAAGAGATTAGTAAGAGCACTACAAAAAAATACACTTCCGTGATGATACGTGTTTGTCACAATAGGTCACGTTTTCTGTCATGCATGTACATCCATGATGATTTTATGACAGAATCAAGATAGTCATACCTGTGCTGTCGTAGAAGTGTTCCATGACAATACCAAAATTATCATCACGGAAGTGTCCACTTCCATGATGATAAATGGCGTGTCATGGAAGTCCTTTCGTCAAGGGTAACTGACACGTGGCATCCACCGTAATAGGTCGCCGTTAAGCTATCGGGTTCTGGTTTGGATCCGATAACCCGTTAACAGCCCGGACCAATGGGGATTTTCCACGTGTAAAATTCTGATTCGCCGGAGTATCCACCTGTCTGCTCAGCGTTGGGACAGATGTCGTCCACTCATTGGACGGGAGGCGCCTATGATACGTCGACACATGGCATGGCCCTACAGTGGCCCATTTAGGTGAAAAGGCCGGCCCGTTTGAGTTGGTCAAAAGGTAGCGGGCCGGCCCACCGAAAGCTTGTTAACGGCCTGTTCGCATATAGCCCATTTACAGCCCGCTAACTCACGGCCCGTTATGGCCTATCCGAATTAGGCCCAGTAGCGGCATCTGGGCCGTCCAATATGATTCCATCCTAGGGATGGCAATTTTATCCATGGATATGGATACCCACGGATATCCGACCCGGTTGGGCAAGGGTATGGAGAACATTTCTACCCATGGGTACATGGGTTTGGATACCCGCGAACAGTTGGGTCGGGCATGGTTATAATTTCTGCTCCATGGATATCCAACGGATACCCGTATGACATGTAGGCACGTATGTTAGTGAGACTAGACAAACCCCAACATGCCTCACAAGAGCACAAAGGCTAGCAGAATCCATGTTCCCTAATCCTCCCCATGTTCTCCAAACAATGTAGTTGTTGCCTACTTATGCTTGTAGCTTATGTTGTGATTTGTGAATGAACGGTGATGGATTAATTTGATCTTTGTTAAGTCCTTTCATGGTAATTTTTTGTGCCCATGGAGCTCCATGGTTACCCGGATATCCAATGGATTTGGGCATGGGCACAAGCTATGCCCATGGATACTTTAGTGGATGGGCAAAGGGTAGGAGGTTGGGTCATGGGTTGGATTTGGACCAGCTCCACCCGGTCCAAACCCGACCCATTGCCATCCCTATTCCAGCCCATTGTAACTTCCGGCCCATGTATGGCCTATGACATCTTTTGGACCATATGAGGCCCTATCTAACTGTTGGCCCATTAACGGCCTGTGGTGACACTGGCCCATAATGAATAGTGTATCGCTTTATACCCATTAACGGCCCATTATTCCATTGGGCCCTTTCCAACCCATGTGATCTTTCAGCCTTCTAAGGGCCCATTTATTCTTGGGCTCATTTCCTGCATTCGATTACTTCCGGTCCGTTACTGGCCTGTTCCGCTTGCGGGCCAAATTCAGCCTGTGGTTATAGTCGGCCCGTTTGTGGCCCGTTAATCCGTTGGGCTATTTTCTTAGCATCATCAAACACGGCCCATTTAAGCCCATTATACATATCGGCTATTAACAGCCCGTTATGATCGGGCCATAAACAGACAATTTCCACTCTAGCCCGTTTACGACCCATATTGCGGTCCTTTATTGGTTGATGAATAGTATGGCCCGTAGAAGGCCCATTGATTCTAACGCTCGCACAAGGCCCATTGATCCTACGGCCCGTAGGAGGCCCATAGATCCTACGGCATGTAGGAGGCCCATGGTCACTACATAACGGTCTGTGGTTATTACGGCCTAGTTTAAAAAAATATTTTATTGTTGCCACTAGCAAACCGCGGAAAAAGAACTGCAGTGACCACAACCAAACAAATAAACAAGACAATATAAGGAAATAAATAAGCAAGCAACTTACGCTAGGCTATTAGAGCTATTACACATATTACATCCACTGGGCATCAAAGTTCACCACCAGTGCAAATATAGGGAACAAAGTAGATATTACATACACTGGGCGTCTAAATTGGCCACCGGTGCAAATAAACGAGCGGCAGCAAAACAAGTCCATAACTGAAACAACTTCACAAGAGCTCAAGAAACGTTATCCTGGGTATCCACCATGCTGGCAATAAGCTTAGCAAGCTTATTAGCTTTCTCCTATTTGGCGCTAAAATCCTCCAACGCTTGTTGTTGCACCAGAAAGTATGCATCTGAATTCTCCAGGGACTTCCTCAGTCCTTCGTCTTCTTGTCGTAGCACAGCTGATCGATGTCTTTCAGCTTGTATTTGAGACTCGAGAAACCGAACTGATTCAGACTGTGAGTTCGAAGAGCTTGTGCCAGCGGTAGTGGCCAGTAACTCGAACACTACATCAAGACAGGACTTTGGGGTTGTCTCACTGTCTTCAAGATAGTTTTCCTTAGCTGTTTTATCAGCTTTATTGGAGACCAACAAGGATGTCTCACTATCCTGAACCTTATCTACATTACTTCCATTACCATTGCTTAATAAGGTACTCTTCCCAAATATTCTATCAGCATTCTTAAAGAAGAAACAAGAAGACACGTAACAGGTTTAGCATGTAGTATATGAAACTTATTTCGGTGAACCAGTTCAGTAGTAAGGTGGACAGGATTAAACTACCAAGTCTTCTATTGCCAAGTAGTAAGTACATAATAAAAGCATCAAATAAACATATATCTATGTCCTATGGTCACTACATTGTCTCGCCAAATCAAAATAGAGCGACGGTTCAAATCATATTAGTAAAAGACAAAGCAGCATTGAAAGAATACAAGTGTGGGAAACCACACGGCACAACAAGATTTCAGATGGGTAACACGGGTATACATGTACAACAACACTATTGGCTCTGTTGTGATGCTAGTAATGTGCATGATATGAGAAGTCAACTGTATACACAATTGAAATTGAAATCAACAGAGCAATTTAGAAGAACAACCCTGTTAAAGAAACATGTTTAAACATACCTGTTGTGCCATTGGAGTTTCGATTGGATCCTTCAATTTAAAAATAAGTTTGTATGAGTAAATACAGTGATACAAGAGCAAAGCAGTATGCACATAGCAATGGAATCTTAAATGAGAACAGTTCTTCTTCAGGTTTAAGCACTTCTTCTATACGAACAGAGTACAATAAGACGCAGGCATATAGTACTTCAAAATAAAAAATGAGCTCATAGACCTTACCACATTCTTGGTTCGGGACCAGTACAGAACAAGGCGTTCCTAGTCATCGTGCCGTAAATGTGTCTCAGGAGAAAGTAAGGGAATTTGATGAGTTTCTTTGCCAGTGAAGTACGTTTTCTTCAGGTAATTCTGATACTGCCACCAAGCATTCTTGAAGATAGCAGAGGTATTAGCACAAGTTACCTCATCCTGAGTTTCCAAATCGGTCCTTCTCTATAGAGAAAAATGGGAACATTTGTTGTATTATAACCAGCATGGAGGTAGAATGTATGGGACAAAGCAAAGTATTTGCCATGAATAACATTACTTAGACATAACTCCTGGACGAACACCTGCAACTGGCTTTTTCCTTCATCTTCAGTATAATATTTCCATGATAGGAAGATACGCACATAGGATTTAACAACATCAAATGCGATAGATGCTAAACTACGAATGGCTGGTTGTGCTTCGTCCACAGGAATAGGTGTACTTACTGGTGGAGTTGGGGTTCGTCGTGGTAGTACTGGCGCTTTAGGCACTGGAGCTGCCATACTAACTGCTCTTGTTTGGGAGCTCTGTGCTGGAGATGGTGCTGTGTCAACTGGAACTGGGTTACTATCTGCTGTGGTTGGGGTTAGATTGGGTGAAGCTGGTTCTCTGTCCATCAGAGTAGGGGTACAATCTACGAGAGTCTGGGTTATGTGTGGTAGGGCTGGTTCTCGTGCATGTATAACCGGGGTGCTATCTCCACCAAAAGGTAGCACTGTTTTATTTGAAGACCATGTTTTTACTCCGCCAGATACTGCCATCACCCCCTCCAATTCAAATGGCTCATAAACAAGAAAAGTAGTTGAATGTACATACCTTGTATGAGAGACAGATGCAATAGATAGTGTGGAAAAAAGAGGGCATGAAATAGTTCACATGTATATTGTTTAACTAAAAAGGATAGCATGACATAATTTCACATATATGATGTCTATCTAAACTGGATAGCATAGCATGACATAATTCAAAGATATGATGACTAACTAAACAGGATGGCATGAGATAATTATATGATGTCTTTAGTAAACAGGTTGGCATGACATAATTCACATACATGTTATCTAAGTAATCAGGATCGCATGATATAATTCACATGTGTGATTTATATACTAAGCAGAGGGCATTCACATATATGATGTCTGAACTAAGAACATGGTGTTGAATATTGTGTATATGATGTCTAAACTATGCAATGCAACACACCATTTGCATGATATGAGCAGTATAACCGTGCCAAGTTAGAGCATACACCTTGGTGGGGGAATAGGACTGGTCATCTATCTCTGAATCCATCTCTGAGGAGCTATCGGGACCCAGCAAGAGATCTGCTTCTACAGGTAGCACTGTCTGCTCTGAAGACCTTGTTTTCACTCCAGATTTTTCCATCACCCACTCAAATGGCTGATTCACAGGAAGAGTAGTTGAATGTACAAACATTGTTGACAAATGGAAATGTAATGAAGAAAAAGGATTGGCAAGATATATTTCAAATATATGATGCCTGGTTAAACAGGATGGCATTGCATATTTCACATATATTATGGCTGGCTAAAAGAGATGAGATTGCATAATTCACATATATGATATAGAAACTAAACATGTGGCATTACAGTACATGTCTAAACTAAGCAGATGACATATATGATGTCGAAAGTAGCCACTGCAAGGCAACATATGCATGATATGACCAACATCATCATGCCAAGTTAGAGCAAACACCTCGGGGGGTAAATAGGAGTGGTCAGCTCCGTCTGAATCCGCCTCAGAACAGATATCTTCCTCAGGATTACAATCTGGAGGCGGGGAGGGTTTGCTATTGCACCCATCTCTGTTTCGCACAAACCATCTTTTTTTAGTAAAAAAAACCCATCTCTCTCTCACACACACACGTACGTGGGGTACCTGCACGTAGAGAAGAGGTGCACGCACGACGCACGTACTCATGTCTCGTCCCCGGCCACCCGCGTGGGTACACGGTGGAGCTCATTTCTGTACGAAAAGGCAGCCCACGTGATAATTTACCGCGTGTAGCAGTTGTTTACTTGAAGGAGGGTCGTGTACCACACATACACGGAACAAAGTTCGACTTGACGCGTTAGTTTTAAATAAAGTTTTAGTCCTCAATGGCACGTACAGAATATAAAATGATTGTTATCGAGAAAAAAGAAATCCGCTCCACTATATACGTGGAGCCTGCCTCCCGGGGTTTGTCTCTCGTCACACTATCTCACACAAGACGGTGGTGACCCCTCTCTCTCATCGTTGGTAACTGATCCGGCCACATCCCGTACGCCAGCGGAATGGGAGGATGTGCATCGTTTCTCCGTTCGACGGTGTCGAGGCAGCACGTCCCGATCTGCGGTACCCACCGTTCTCTCTGACCAAGCTCCGGCATGATAGGGCCTTCGCCACTTGCTCCCTGCCACATTATCACCAGATCCCGCCCACCGCCACCCTTCTAGTTACATCCCAACGACCCCCAGGTACAGCTTCCTCCCCTCCGGCCTTGCTCCACTGCCCATCTTCCCACGTCGCTGCATGTGGAAAATCTTGCATGTGGATCTTCCCTGGTTCTTTACCCAAAACGTAGCTCGTCCGGCGTACATTCCATATTGCAATCTCGTCCTCACACCATTTTAGATAAACAACCGTGCTATTATCTTCCCTTAGGACAAGGAATATGCTTCTTTTTTGTCATTGTATGTGTCTTCAACTGTTATTGGCCAGTAATTGTTTCCTTTCTACCTCTTTTATGCAAACAGGGTTATCCATTTCACCTCGTTGCTATTGCGACCTTTTGGTGAACTGCATAAATCACTTTTTTCTTAAGAGTGTTTTGTGCAGTTCTACTAAAATGTCACACGGGCAATGTCTCTACATTTCAGTGCGACTGTACAAAGGGAGATTAGTTTTGCTCTATCCTCCTCATCCAACTCCGAGCCTAATCTTCTCCAACTATTTGCTTAATCTTCTCCAACTAGTTAGTCTTAAGAGAGACAGCAAAGGTGACCTGCTTCTATTTGTGTGTTTATTGTTTCATCAACAATCTTCTATTATTGTAATCACACTTACTCAATATCTTTGGAACAGGGACGCTCAGCTCTATTTTAGTGGAACTGCACAAAATGGTCGGAATGTTGCATGCTCCTGACAGCTACTTTTTTCCCAACATGCCTTGTTGATTTACATAGAGCTGGAGGGAAGTTGCTGCCAATGAAAGCATGGATCAATTTTAATTTAACTCCTCACAACTTTGTCTTCAATTGTGATGTAAATATTAGCTCTGATCTGCTAATCACTGAGATGCATTAGCAAGGAAGTTAGTTTTTTTTTCGAAAGAGCATGGATGTTAGTTTCCTTTCTAGTATTTGATTGATGTTGTAACAAGACAACCTTCCAGCTCGCAAGACACACGAAACAAAAGCTGAAAGCTTCAGAGCATTATACAATTTCATGTCGCTGGAAAATTATTTGTATACGTCAATTATGTAAACAAATGTTGGAAGCTTGGTAGCATTGCCAGAAGCCATTCAGCATCCGGGTCCATGTGCCATGCACCAAATTAGAGCGCACAACCGCATGGGAGGCTCAGCTCGGTCGTTGCACCGCACTAATAGTTAGTAATGAGCTGTCAAATCATAAGCCCCACCTTTCCCACTGTAAGATGCTTGGAAGAAGCAACCATCAATACGCTCTTCTTTGAATCCGCTCAGACTAGTACGTATGAAGGTGCAAAACCAAGTCCGCGTATGGCCTGTCGGTCAACGCGCTTCCTCTTGGCATATCACTGACATGTGGGACCGGAGTGTGATCAAACCGATCTCAATTGACGGCAAAATGGCCAACCCACCGCTCCTTGAGAGAGACGAGGAGTGAGAACACAGACGGGCTAGGTGTCGCACGGAGGCCAAGATATATTCGAGCATGGTTGATCGATGTCATCATTACATGTTCGATGTTTTTTAATAGTACTATTGGGCTGCCATTTTCCGCACTTCACCCGAATAAATTATCAGAGATTAAAATAAAATAAGAGTACAGACGCTCCACCATGCGGTTCCTAGTACCTGTATACTACTACTACTCGTACTACTAAACCTTGCGCTTGGCTCTTCGCCTCTTCGGGAAGTCGAACAATGATGGTACTACAGTGTATGCCTCTGGCAATGTGACACCGAATGAACTGCTGCACGTCCATCGCCTGGGCGAGGGTAGGTTGCATTAGTCAAAAGCTTCTCCTTGTCCTGCGAGACACCGCGCTTGAGGTAGATGGAGAGGGCGTAAGCAAGCTTCACCTTGTCCTGCAAGCTTCTCCTCGTTCTGCGAGTTGACGGGGCACACCAAAGTAGTGCTAGTCCATACTGCCTCCTTTTCGGTTAATATGGAATCTTTTTTGCGGGTAAATTTGAGGGCTTTATTCATATGTATGCATTCTTAGGATAATCAGCCAAGAGACTGGTCACTAGGAAGCGAGGTACCTCGCAAAAAAAAGGAAGCGAGGTGTTTCATCAAGCCAGCTCTCGGTCACATTCAAAGCGCAGCAAGCACGGTTCGCACAAAGATGCGCCGCAAGGTTTGCTGACCTGTTTACATGCTGAATAACAAAAAAAAAAGAAAATATTACTGAGCACTCCTATTTCTAACAGGATAGGAGCCAAAATTAAGCGAGAATTGTGGCGAGTGTTCCATGCAATCAACTTCCATTATCACATGCGAGAACCCTCGAAGAGAAGCAAATGTGTTGAAGATTGCTTTATCATAGATTAAAATAAAATAAGAGTACAGATGCTCCACCATGCGGTTCCGAGTAGTACCTGTATACTAAGTACTAGTAGTACTAGTAGTACTATACGTAATACTACTCGGAGTACTACTGTAGTAAACTTTACGCTTGGCTCTTTGCCTCTTCGGAAAGTCGAACAATGATGGTACTAGTACAGTGTATGCTTCTGGCAATCTGACACTGAATTAACTATTGCACGTCCACCGCCTGAGCGAGGGAGAGCTTGCATTAGTCAAAAGTTTCTACTTTGTCCTGCGAGCCACCACGCGCAAGCTTCTCCTCATTCTGCAAGTTGACGGGACACAACAAAGTAATGCTAGTCCATACTTCCGGTTAATATGGCTTAATTTGAAACGAGATAAATACACTGGCTGTCACTGTATATTTGTAAAAATACAGTCAGTGGACTTCATAATACTCTCATTGCGGGCAATATATACATTTTCCGGTGTTTATATGGTCACTAGCTCACCCTGGCTGAGTATGTGTGTGCATGCAAGTGTAGGCTGAGCACTTGAGCGTGACCGTGTATGTTCTGTCGTGTGCTCGGACATGCATGCATTAGGGTGTCACGCGTGTTTTTGCGTGCATGTGTACGTGTGACTCTTGAATGCATGCACGAGGTTGTAGTCCCTCACATTCACATGTTCATATGTCAATGCTTTGTCAAAATGTTGCATGCAAGGTTTTATCATTCGTTGTTCACGCATGCATTCCCGATATTAATACGTTGGTAAACACAATTTATTGAGGAAAACGATCCCATGAATTGAGTACAAAGGGGACCAATAAACCAGGACGGAGGGAGTACTAGTAATGAACCGGAAGGAGGGAGTAGGTACGTAACAACGTGCAGTAACA
Source organism: Thinopyrum elongatum (assembly GCA_011799875.1). Classification (NCBI taxonomy): domain Eukaryota; kingdom Viridiplantae; phylum Streptophyta; class Magnoliopsida; order Poales; family Poaceae; genus Thinopyrum; species Thinopyrum elongatum. The sequence continues at coordinate 399,806,529 of CM022300.1, forward strand.
AAATTCCTCTATGCGCATCCTTTCTATATGTCATGCAAGAAAATAGAGATAAGTACAAGTGAGACTCAGGAACGGTCATACACGTAGGGGGAGTACGTGCAGGGGCCACTCAGGAGCAGTCAAATCACACAGTAAGTTAGTCTGACGAAGCAACCATCATTTCACTCTTCAATGACACATACGCAATATAAAAAGGTTGATATGGAGAGAAAAAGAAAACCGCTCCACTATATATACACTAGCAGGAGCCTAAGCTACAAGCCTGCTTGCTTGGGTTGCTCTCTTCAAAAACATAGAATAACGGTGGCCACACCACTGGTCATAGATCCGGCCTGATCCCGCCGCCGAGGGAAGAGGACGATGTTCTGCGTAGACGCGGTCGACAGCGGCGAGGAAGAAAACCCACTGTCGGTGCGTGCCGATCGTGGGTCCCCGCGGTATGAGCTGATGCCGCCTCCCACCGCCCTTCTAGCTACACCCCGACATCCTAGGTACAACTTCCTTTTGGAGCCGGCTTGCTCCACTGCCGCAGCTCCCCACGTAGCTCCATCTCCATGTGGATCTTTCTTTACTTCTACCGGCTTCTATTTGTTATGAGTTTATGTCTCATGAACTAGTGCCACTACTATTATTCTAATCACACTTCTTCAATATCTTTGCCAACAGGGATGCTCAGCTCAATTTTAGTGGAACTGCACAAAAGCATCGTATGATCCAAGGGTGTCAGGCTTCTTTCCTTCAACAGGTTCTACCTAGCCAGGAAATTAAATCATGTTTAGGGTTTAGGGTTTAAGGCGTAGATACCCCATCAGTAGTTTTTGTTTGTACACACTCTCACAACTTTTGTCTTTAGTTGTGAAGTAAATATTGGCTATGATCTGTGAATCATTGAGATGCATCAACATGCGTGTTAGTTTTCCTTTGTATCTGATGGAATGTTGTAACGGGGCAACCTTGGAGTCAGGATACATACATGAAACAAAATCTGAAAGCTTCATACTCCCTCTGGTCCTTTTTTGTATGCGTATAAGGCTACTCATAGTGGGGAGTATCATATACTAGTATCACGCATAAATTACATAGGGGACTAATAAACCAGGACGGAGATAGTATGTGAGAGTGTATGGTGGGTCATGTGGTAAAATGTAGTAGTACTTTCTTGTAGCCCATTACTATACATGGTGGGTCATGTGGTAAAATGTATGGTGGGCCTAATAAACCAGGACGGAGGTAGTATGTGAGAGTATAGTAATTTTTTCTTGGCATGCGGGCTGTCCAAGGAATATGGTGATAGTGGGAGGTGGGCCATGTAGTCACTGGGCTGCCGTGTTTCGTACTCCTCCGGTGTAAGAGTGGAGAAAGTTAGTTTTATCACCGAATAAATAAATAAGAGTGCAGACGCTCTACCGCCGCAGTAATAATGACCAATGAGCCATAAAATCACATAGATCCGGTAGTTAGTTGGACGAAAGAAGCAAACCATCACTCTTCGTTGAATCCGTTTCTCCCTCATGCAATATAGTATTCTTTTGGAAACCAACGTTTCGTTTCGTTGGATCGCGCCATCGAGCAAAACCAACATTTAAATCACATCTGTCGCGTTCGTGTCTCACCCTCCTCCACCCCACATGGTCGCTCGGCATGCCACTCACCGCAAACCGAGTATACGCAAACTTTCCCGCCTGCTTGTCGATGGATCGCGCCATGGAGTACTAGCACTACTGGAAGAGATAGACGAGGAGGGGGAGGACAGCTAGCTGTAGCATGGACTCCCAAGAACTTTTTTATGCATGTTGCGGCCGACCGTGGTGACGTTTGAACATGGAGCATTCGCGTACACCAGGAAGCGGCGCGGGCGGTGCTCTCTCGGCCGGCGCGCCGCTTCAATGCCGGCGCCAGTGAGAGGTCGCGTCCGCTCTGGCTGGGCATGAATGCGGCACTGACCATTTCGGGCGGGAAGCACGCGCGGGTGATGAAGAGGGTTTGGGTTGGCCAGGGCGGTCATGAGCGGGCGTGGCAGCGGTCCGGACGCCCGCGAACGAGAGATGCTGGATGTACGTAAATATTGCTGCATAATTAATAACATAAATAATGTGCCAGTTGGACAAATATGATTGGAGATGGAGATGAAGATGGAGATGAAAGTAAGAATTTTACGTAAACACAGATACACACACAAACTTAGTACCGCCTCATTTTGTTCCTAGGATAGGAATATCATAGGAGTGGGAAACAATATGAAGTGAGATAAATGGAGTACTATGTACAAGAAGAAATGTACACGCACTCACTCTGCCTCCAACATACCCGCGAGTACACGATGGAGCGCATTTGTACACGAAGAGGCAGCTTACGCACGTAATAATTTGACCCTTTAATTTGTTCACTTAATAATGGAGGGTCGGGGACCACACGTGAGGGATAAAAACTACGACCTGGAAGCGGGGGCGTGTTATTGGTCGAGTTTTCTTTCTTGGTACGTTAAAAAAAGATTTGTCCGCCAGTTTTCGTTTCTTTTTTCTGGGAACGCGCGTATTCTATTTAAAACCACTGTTATGGAGAGATTTTTTACTCCATTGTATATATAGCCTCTTATTTGATAGGGTTTCTCGCGTCTCGCTCTCTCACCCTCTCCACATCTAAACAAGATGACAATGTCCACTCTATCTCTCTCCTCACCGGTGGTCACAGATCCGGCCGGATCCCGTCCGCTGCGGGAGGTGAGGAGGTCCATCGTTGACGTTGTCGCCGTTGGCGATGGAGGAAGCCGATGCGCACCGTCCTCTCCGAGCCGGCGCCGGCGCGGACGAAGGTCCTCCGCGCCCTTGTTCGCTGCCGTCGTGTGGGCAGATCCTGCCCACCCACCTTAGCCACATCTTGCCCACTAGAGGTATAACTTATTTTGGATTTCATGCTTCATTGTACTCTGCATGCGGATTTTCTTCTATACCACTACTCCCCAGCTCCCCATGTACAGTAGCTAGGGTTCGTCGGCTGTTCCAACATCACCTATTTTTTACTATTATAGAGGAAAGGCCACTCCAAAAGTTGTCCTGGTTTATTATTTATGCATCGGTGGAGGTATACATGTTTTTTTCGACAAAAAGTACATGGTGGTTGTGCAGTCATTGTCCATATGCTCCTATTGTTGCTGCTAATCTAAAACTATCACTGGTAAAATGAAGCAATGCCCATGTAGAGGCGTCGATAAATGCTTCTATCCTGCTTTAGTTTTTTTTGGTATCCTGCTTTAGTTCCCATCAAGATAATCATGATGCTTCTATTTTTTGGTGTATGTTTCATTAATTATTATTGACAATTAAGATGCCGCTGTTAATCTTGTTCCACTGCTAAAACAAAGTAATGACACTACTTAAATATCTTTTTTTTTTTGCAAACAGGGATGCGTATCTCCATACTCGGGCATGTCTTCCTCAATTTTAGTGGAACTGCACAAAATTGGATGTCCACTGTTGCTCAGCCTCACTGTCCTCTGCCAAGTGGTTCTTCCTTTCTCGAGCTTGATTACCGAGAAGAAAGAAACCACAGTGAGGTTTGTCAAACTTCATTGGCACCTGACCCAAACTTGATGCCAAAATCGATGCTCATGGTTGCGTCTCATGGTTGCATCAGCTGGTGAAGCTGATCGATGTTCAATGAAGAATGGGCTGTCTTACATCAGTGCTCTTTGCTTGTTACCACAAAGACGATATCCTTCATGAGTTCATCTTGGAGCAGTCGTTTACGTTGGTGCAATTTCATCACACAATTGGATATGAACCAAATGTTTCCTCGAAGAAGCATCAACGTTGGTACTAAGAGCAAAAAAATTGTATTGATTTCTAAGCCTTCTCACAACTTTGTCTTCAGCTACCCTGTAATTTTATTTGTTCAGCTTTTAACTAAATATGTGGTCAGACTTTGATTAAAAATATGGTGTGGACTAAAAACCCGGATGGAGGTAGTACCCCTCCGTTTTTATGTACTCTGCATATTAGATTTGACTGAAGTCAAACTTTGTAAAGTTTGACCAAGTTTAGGCCGAACACAACAAACCATAATTATTGAGAGAGGGCAAACTGTACATACAAAATAATTAAAATTAAATAACTTTATTTGTACACACTCACACCTTTCCGATAATTTGGCGCGTGTGGTTGTTCACTCAATGGAGGGTAGTGTACCGCACATGAACGACAGGAACTGCGACCAGGATGCGTGGATCGTTAGTTGATCATAGTTTTCTTTACTAGCACGTTAAATAAAGAGTTTCATTTCATACACAATTTAAAACGATTGTTATGGAGAGAAAAAGAAAACCACTCCACTATATTACTAGTATTATACACGAATATGTACTATATAAGCTGGAGCCTCAGCGCTTGTTCGCTAGGGTTTGCACTCTTCACACTCTCGCTGCACTACATATATATACACACACACTGGAGGCTCAGCGTTCCTTTGCTAGGGTTTGCTCTATTCACAATCTCTCACCCTCTTCATCAGATCTAAACAAGATTGTGTTGGCCTCTCTCTCTCCCTCCCCTCTCACAGTTGGTGAAGGAGCCGTCCGGATCCCGTCGCACCGGGAAGGGGAGGAGGTGCAGTGTTCACCTGTCGCCTTCGGTGAGGGAGGCATTCCACTGCCGGCTTCGCTGTTCTCTTTCACCCAGCGCCAGTGCGGGAGGGCCTCTGACCCCTTCTTCCTCGCTACCATATGTAGTGTGGGAAGATCCGGCCTCCCGCTGCACACCTAGCCACATCCCGACGACCCTAAGGTATAACTTTCTTTGAAACCGTCATTGCTCTAGCTGCATGTGGATCTTTTTCGATTCTGTAGTCGAATCTAGGTCTTGGTTCAAAGACGAAAGAAGGGGGTGGGTGGAGCATGAATCTAGGACGTGGTTCAATGAGGAAAGGAGGGAGGGAAGTAGTATAGACAGGCTATCCAGCCGCTCTGTTGGTCGAAAAGGGAAAAAGGGGGTAACCCAGTACACACATCTGTAAGGAACCGATCTCTTTGTTGAAAAAGGAAAGAAACTGGGGGGTCGGGTATTTTGTGCAGGACTAGATTTGCTGCCCTCACATAGGAAAAAGGTTCAAAGAGAACAAACATGGGACCAACACAGATATGCTGCTTGGCAACATAGTCTGCATCACCCATTTATACATGTGGACGCACATGGTGCTGGCATGTCCCATCTCCCATACAACTATTTTGCTGTTGTAAATCTAAGAATGCCGCTGGAAAATTGAAGCAATGCCACTGTTAAAAGTAAATTACATTTTTAACGAATGTTATTTTAAGAGAATGTCTCTGTTAATATGAATCAATGCAACCATTGTAGAAATGCTACTGTCCTACTTTGTTTTCCATCAAGATAAGGTAGATGCTTCTTTTTGTGGCCATATGATTCATCCTCCTTTATCGGCCAGTAATTGTTTCTTTTTTTTTACCTCTGAAAACAGGGATATCTATTCAACTCGTTGCTATTGGGACCTTTTGCTTCACTACGCAAAACACTTTTGTTTTAAGAGTGTTTTGTGCAGTTCAACTTAAATGTCACACCGACAACTTTGCTTGATTTAGTTGAACTACACAAAACAAGATTGGATTTTCTATTCGTGTTGGCAGATTCGTATTTGATCTTGTCTGCCTCATGAAAGGTCAGTACCGGTCTTCATCCACATGATTGTGCAGTGTGCTTTCAGATGTTGTGCTACTTGTAGTGGTACTGTTTTAAATAAATGTTGAATTGATGCTATTGTATTGCTGTCTTTTCCCATTAAGTGAACAAAAATGGGACCAACCCAGACATGATGCTTGTTGCTTTGTTACAACAAACTCTGCATCACCCCCTTTATAAGTAGATGGAAGCACATGGTGCTATTGCGCCCACTCTCCCCTGGAACTGTTTATGTTTTTTGTTAATCTAATGCCACTGGTAAAATTAAGCAATGCCACTCTTAGAATTAACTACTGAATCTTAGTTCAAAACTGCAACACTTGTTAGGGATCGGCGCGAGTACATGTTTAAGAAATGTATTGTTGAGATAATGTATGTGTTATTATATATCAGTTACAGTGTTTTACAAATGGTGCTATCCTGCTTTGTAGTTCTTTCTATATGTTTAACCAAGGTATTGTTAAGATAATGTCTCTATTAATATGAATCAGTTGCACTGTTTTAGGAATGGTACTTTTCTGCGTTGTCGTTCTTTATACATGTTGAAACAAGGTATTGTTAAGATAATGTCTCAGTTAATATGAATGAATCGCACTATTTGAGAATTGCTACTGTCCTGCTTTGTTTCCCATTAAGATAAGGTAGATGTTTTTTCTTCTGGGAGTATAAGTCATCAACCGTTATTTCTCAGTAATTGTTTCCTTTATACCTATTTGTGCATACAGGGATATCAAAACTTCTGCTCGGTTCTATTTCGACTTTGATTTTAGTTGAACTGCACAAAAGGAGCCAGTGTGTTTAAGGCAAACTGTTGCATTATTGGGCCCAGTTGGTCTTTCCACTTTGCAGAAAGAAGCAGTCACTGTTTGCGCTACATTACACAAGGAATGATCGAGAAGCTTTAGAGTATTAGTAGACGTTGGTGACATGACTAGTCTGCAGACCAAGGGAAACTCAACTCAAGAGCAGGTGGGGTGCAAAATTCACTCCACAAGGAAAGGTATGACCAAGTCAGTCGCCGACGCAGCTGTAACAAACAAGGTCAGTATCGGCCTTCATCCACTTGATAGTGCTTTGTTATGTTGTGCTAATTATATTGTTGTATTGTTTTGAATAAATGTTTAATTGAAGCTATTGTATTGCTATCTTTTCCTGTTAAGATAATGAAGATGATTATAGTTGTGAGCGTATGTTTAATCAACTAGTACCACTATTATATTCATCACACATTTTTTGTATTTATGCAGACAGGGATGCTCAGCTTGATTTTAGTGGAACTACACAAAATGTTCAGATGGTTCGTGTCGTCCATAATACTTCATCATGCACAATCATTCGTCGTCACCTTGAGCCACCGGACTATCTACTTGAATGGAGCTGCCAACGTCTTCAAGGCCTTGCAACATATAAATACGAAATCCACCGTGCTACACAAGACATTGTTTGATTTCAGTGGAACTGCACAAAAAGATACACTGGTTAATCCGGCTCCATGTGCCATTTCAATGTGCAAACTGATGATAAACCCTGCCCATTCCACAATCATAGGCATTACATATTTTGAATGGGAAAAGCTTGTCAAAGTTTAATCATTGATGTTAGCAAGAAGACATTCATTTAGTGTTTTGGAATTGGAAAACCTTGTCAAATTTTGATCATTGATGTTAGCCAGAAGACATGCATTTGATATTTTGGAATGGGACATCCTTTGCTGTGAGCAACATTGATCATTTTTTCCTATTCGTGTGATCAGCCCAGAAGTAAATATTTACTCTGATGAGATGCAGTTGTTTCTGTGCTTAAGAAGTACATCGTGTTATGTTTCATTCATAGCCTATACGACAACTCGGGTAGGTTAGAGGTGAAACCATATGATCTTCAGACCAACTCATCATCTTAGGCCATGATTGGATCATCGTTTTCCAACCAAAACCGCTTGTAAAACTGATGCTTGTAAATAAAAGCTGATGGTCTTGGGTGAAGCGCTTGGTTGGTCGTTTTTGACTGGTAAAATATACACTGGTATCTCAAATTACACGCGTAACTCGTCGGTGTTCGTTACAGACCTCGGGTCGTCGGTTTCATTACGCCGGTATTTTACGCGTTGTTTCCGGTGAGGAGTAAATTACACTTGTATCCTTAATACAGGTGTGAAACAATCCAGAGCTCCCAAGCGCGGCCTTACCGTTTCATGCCGGCTCAGTCTCTCGAAGGTGCTCATAGGGGTCCGATGATCCTGGCTTCCTGAACGACCAGCGGGCGCTGTATCAGACCATCCATAGGGCCCGCGAGGCCCTCTCCGTCATCCTTCGAGTTGTTGCGCTCGTCATGGCGCCGCCGTCTCGCGTTGTCAACATGGTCAACGAACATGAGGAATCAGGAGATGACTTTACTTGGAGAGGATGACAGTGGGGACCCACCAGGGCCATAGCCGCACGTACGCATGTGCCTCCTTATTATATACGACTATATTTTTTTTGCTTCCTCCTGGTTTCCTGACATCACGATCCCACACCATTGTCAACCTATATAGTCAATAAACGAGAGAATTACACAAGGAGCAACCGACAGTTGGGACCCAGCAGCTCGAGCAGTATTTGTGTTTTTGAGGTGTGAGCAGAGTTTTTTCTTGAGCGATGTTTTTGTTGTTGTTCAGAGGAGCAGGGTATCAACCGGGCGGGCTGTGGCCCGTCTGGCCCAGGCTATTATTTTATGTCGACCAGATATTAATTTTTTTCAAGGTGAAAATGGCTAGCCCAGCTATACTTTTTTTTGAGGAATACCCAGCCCAGGTCAACTTGTTATTCTCCGCCCCACTGGGCTGCAAATCTTTCCTAGGAGGGATGCATTAGGATTAACAAGAAAATGGGCTTTAAGAAATAATAAACGGGATGTAATTATAAAAACTGGGTTGTAAATATAAAAAAATGCACCAAACACGTAATTAGTTAAAAATATATTATTTTTGGATTTTGAAAATTTTAATTTCATTACTTGTTGCGCGCGCAATATTTCGTTGGATTTTTACGTAATACAAAATTATTTTGAAATTATATTTAATCTGACTCGAAATTTCGGGATAAAAATATTTCAGATCCCATCAAAATGTGGGAAATTTTATTGAATTCTATTTTCAGTGGTTAGTTGAAATTATTAATCGTTGTTCTGGCTAGAAAATAGGCTGTAATTTTAACAAACTGTAAATGGGCTGTAGTAAATTCCATTAGAATTCAAAAATGGGTTGTACATTATTACAAATCGCAAATGGGCTATATGTTCTCTGCCACACACTTGTGGGCCTAGTAAGTTGACGCGTACGCAAGGCTTTGTCAACTTATAGTCAACACACGATTCTAGCAGCAGTGGCCGTTGGATGTCCATCCAACGGATGTCGTGCTTCTTCAATCTCGGATATTCTTGCTTCAGCCGCCCAAACCACCGCTGGTGGTACCGCCTCCCGTGGTCGGCTGTGCTGCCGTGCAGGACTCACCGGCCCACCCGACTCCCATCGCCGTCCAGACCATTCCTCTACTCACCAACACCTCCTGTTATTCTCCGGTGATGGTAGCCTCACACCGCAGCCGAACCAGTGAACCCTCGTACTCCCCTCCGCGTGGGCATCCACCTGCCTCGTCTTCCCTGGCTCCGCGCCGTTCCCTTCCTAGGCCTCGCCGTCGTCCACCGCCTGGGTGCTGTCCGCATGGCGTGGTCAACATGGTCAATGAATGGCAGCCATCGGAAGAGGACTCTACGCGGTGAGGCTAACAGATGGACCCACCAGCTACATCTTCGCACGCAAGGAAGTGCGTCCATATTACGGGCAAAAAAATGATTCTTCCCCATGACAGCTGGGACCCACCAGCTATATCTTCGCACGCAAGGAAGTGCGTCCTTATCCTCCCTGACAGCTGGGACCCACCCGGTCGAAGCGTACGTAGCGTTGTCGCGAACGTGTACGAACATACTGGTCGATCGGTCTCTCTGCAACAATGAACCGTCGAGCAAGTAGCGGCACGTGTAGTAGTAGAGCCCCCGACGTAGCAGTTCAGGCAGTCCCTTCTAAACCATGTACACGTACGTACAGCTACATGCCAAAAAATACGGCCACGTATGTACATACGGGCGGGGTCTGAACGCGTACTCGCGCATACATACGGCGTTGTGTTCATCGGGTGGCAACGGAATGCGTCGTGTTCATCGAGAGCCAACTGGCTTGGACGGAACAGCCGAAACGGGGTCTGGTGTACCGCAGAACGGAGCAAATGGCCTTCTGTTCGAGTGCCTGCGGTCGAAACGGGGTGCTGTTGATCGGGAAGGGTGTGGCGTACCACAAAACGGAGGAAACAGACTTGTGTTGGAGCGTCTACGGTCGAAACGGGGTCCTATTCATCGGGAGGGGTGTGGCGTACCGCAAAACAGGACTCCACAGGCTACTATTCATCCACTGTCTACTGCCTCGCTCTAGCCTCCACGGGCTACTGTTCATCCACCGTCGACTTCCTCCAGCCTCCACCTGCTACTGTTCATCCACCATCGACTTCATCCTGCCTCCACCGGCTACTGTTCAACCAGCCCTCCATGGGGTCCTGTTCATCCACCCCAACCGGCTCAGGTGTGGCGGTCTCCTCTCGATCAGGGTCATGTTCATCCAGCGGCAACGGCCTACTACTACTACCACGGGGTCCTGTTCATTCTACCCCCACCGGGAACTGTTCATCCAACCCCCAACAACGGTCACTGTTCATCAAGAGGCAGCAGGTTTGATCGGCTTCAGTTAGCAGCAGTAGCAAAGGAATCGCTCGATCGGGTTCAGTTAACAGCCAAGGGATCGATCGATCGCTCGGGTTCAGTAACGCGCGTAGCTAGTGCAATCGCTCAGGTTCAGGAAGCGAACGCCTTGCTCGGGTTCAGTTAGAGCCCAACGCCTCGCACACACACGCGTACGTGTACGAGAGAAACGCGCAAACCTCCGTGCATCGCTCGGCCCCGACCACCCACCGTAACCGGGAACTCCCCGATATTTTCCTCGCCCTCGCTTCTACCATGATTTTTTTCCGTCATGGATGGCCCAAAGAATGTCATGCAGGTGCATCCCTGGCCCGCCCAGGACGAAAAGCCCATTTTCTGTCATGATTTTTTGTCATAGAAGTAGGAGCCCAACACATCTATGATGATACGTGCTTTTGTCACAATTATCGTCATAGAAGTGTCATAAGCATGACAGAAAAAAATTCGTTCGGCCCAAAATGTCACGGATGTGTCTTTTTTTGTAGTGGAGGCCTAGAAATTTTAGAAAAGTATTTAATAAACCTCCTATAGAAACCAGCATGACCAAGGAAACTTCTTATACCTTTAATATCTCTAGGACATGGTATTTTCTCAATTGCATCAACTTTGGCTTTGTCTACTTCAATACCTCATTCAGAAATTTTATGCCCCAAGACAATACCTTCATTCGCCATAAAGTGGCACTTCTCCCAATTCAGGACAAGATTATTTTGTTCACATCTCTGCAAAACTCGATCAAGGTTGCTTAAGCAATCATCAAAAGAAATTCTGTAAACGGAAAAATCATCCATGAAAACCTCAACAATCTTTTCACAGAAGTCAGAGAATATAGCAGTCATACATCTTTGAAAAGTAGCAGGTGCATTGCATAAACCAAAAGGCATACATCTATAGGCATAAGTTCCAAAAGGACAAGTAAAGGTGGTTTTCTCTTGGTCGGATTGTGATACAGGTATTTGAGAGAAACCAGAATATCCATCAAGAAAGCAAAAGTGTGTATGCTTAGACAGTCTTTCTAGCATTTGATCAATAAAAGGTAAGGGGTAATGATCTTTTCTACTAGCTTTGTTTATTTTTCTAAAATAAATTAGCATCATATAACTAGTTACAACTCTTTGTGGAATGAGTTCATTTTTGTCATTAGGGACAATAGTAATGCCGCCTTTCTTAGGGACACAATGAATGGGACTTACCCATCTACTATCATCTATGGGATAGATTATACCTGCTTCTAGGAGCTTTAATATTTCAGTTCTTACCACCTCCTTCATCTTAGGATTTTATCATCATTGTTGATCGCCAACTGGTTTAGCATCAGGCTCCATATTGATTTTGTGCTGACATAGAGTGGGGATAATTTCCTTAAGATCATCAAGAGTATATCCAATAGCATCACGGTGCTTCTTCAGAGGTTTTAATAATCTCTTTTCTTCATGCTCTGAAAGGTTAGCACTAATAAAAACAGGATATATTTTCTTCTCTTCAAGATAAGCATATTTCAGTGTATCAGGCAATTGTTTTAATTCAAAAATAGGGTCACCCTTAGGTGGAGGAGGACCTCCAAGAGTTTCAACACGCAAATTATGTTTCATGATAGGTGGTTGATCGAAGAACATTTTATCTATTTCATTTCTTTCATTCATGTGCATATCATTTTCATGGTCTAGCAAATATTGTTCTAACGGATCAGTAGGAGGTACAACAATAGAAACAAGACCAACAATTTCATCTTTACTAGACAATTCTTTATCATGAGGTTGTCTACGAAACTTAGAGAAATTAAACTCATGAGACACATCACCAAAGTTAACACTGACAGTTTCTCAAGCACAATCGATCTTAGCATTAATAGTGTTCAAGAAAGGTCTGCCAAATATAATGGGACAAAAATCATCTTGTTGGGAACCAAGGACTAGAAAATTAGTAGGGTATTTTATTTTTCCACACAAGACTTCAACATCTCTAACAATACCAAGCGGTGAAATAGTATCTCTATTCGCAAGCTTAATAAAAACATCAATATCTTCTATTTCAGCAGGTGCAATATCATTCATAATTTCTTGATTTAAGGTAAACGGGATAGCACTCACACTAGCACCCAAATCACATAAGCCATGATAACAATGATCTCCTATTTTAACAGAGAATACAAGCATGCCAACAACAGGCTTATTCTTATCTTTAGTATCAGGTTTGGCAATTCTAGTAGCTTCATCACAGAAGTAAATAACATGCCTATCTATATTATCGACCAAGAGATCTTTAACCATAGAAACATTAGGTTCAACTTTAATTTGTTCAGAGGGTCTAGGTGCTCTAATATTACTTTTGTTAACCGCGGTTGAAACCTTAGCATGTTCCTTTATCCTAACAGGGAAAGGTGGTTTTTCAATATAAGCAGTAGGCACAACTGGATCAACATTGTAAATGATAGTTTCAAATTTAACTACAACGGGCTCCTCAAACTTTTCTTTAACAGGGGGGTGATATTTAAACCATTTCTCCTTAGGGAGATCAACATGAGTAGCAAATGATTCATAAAATGAGGCTACTATCTCAGAGTCAAGTCCATATTTAGTGCTAAACTTACGAAAAGCATCGGTATCCATAAAAGATTTACCACAATCAAACTCAAGTATTATACCTGACTCATTACCTTTGTCAAGTTCCCAATCTTTAGAGTTGCGTTTAATTATTTCCAGAAGATCCCATCTGAATTCAATAGTTTTCTTCATAAAAGAGCAGTCGAAGAAGAATCGAGCATGGTTTGATCATCATGAGAAACCCGGGCATAAATTTTTTGTAAGATCATTTCTTTTGAGAGCTCATGATTGGGGCATGTATACATCATATACTTAAGCCTCCCCCAAGCTTGAGTGATGCTTTCTCCTTAACAAGGCCAAAAATTATATATATAATTCCGATCACGATGAACTAGATGCACAAGATAAAACTTTTGATGAAATTCCAATTTCAATCGATTCCAATCCCAAGCTCCAATATCATCACATAGCCTATACCATGTCAAGGCCTTTCCCTTCAAAGATAAAGGGAAAACCTTCTTATTGACTTCATCCACATAGACTAGGTGCGTATCAGGATGTAGTGTTCCATCTCCTGCATAAGGATTAGCTTGTAGTTTCTCTATCATACCCGAAGGAATCTCATAATAAATATTTTCAGTAGGTGCAGTAGGTTGAGGAGCAACTCTTTGTGCTTCCGTTCGAGATGAATATACCTCGAACAAACCACTCAAAGGGTTGTTTTCCATAGTAACAAGTAATAGCACATTTCAGCACGTAATATAAATGTTTCCTTACCAAATTCCACTTTCCAAAAGCGCTTCACTCCCCGGAAATGGTGCCAGAAAAGAGCCTTGATGACCCACAAGTATAGCGGATCAATCGTAGTCATTTCGATAAGTAAGAGTGTTGAAACCCAACGAGGGGCAGAAGGAAATGACAAGCGGTTTTCAGCAAGGTATTTTTTGCAAGCCCTGAAATTGTCGGTAACAGATAGTTTGATAGCAAGATAATTTGTAACAAGTGACAAGTAGCAATAGTAAATAAGGTGCAGCAAAGTATCCCAATCCTTTTTGTTGCAAAGGACAGGCCAGAACAGTCTCTTATAATAAGCAAAGCGTTGTTGAGGACACACGGGAATTTCATCTAGTCACTTTCATCAGGTTTGTTTGATTCGCGTTCGCTACTTTGATAATTTGAAATGTGGGTGGACCGGTGCTTGCGTGTTGTTCTTACATGAACAAGCCTCCCACTTATGATTAACCCCTCTCATAAGCATCCGCAACTACGAAAGAAGAATTAAGATAAATCTAACCATAGCATTAAACATATGGATCCAAATCAGCCCCTTACGGGATAGCGCATAAACTAGGGTTTAAGCTTCTGTCACTCTAGCAAGCCATCATATAATTACTACTCCACAATGCATTCCCTTAGGCCCAAAGATGGTGAAGTGTCATGTATTCAACATTCACATAACACCACTAAGGGAATCAACAACATACATAAAATCAAAATATCGAACAAATACCAAATTCACATGATTACTTATGACAAGACTTCTCCCATGTCCTCAAGAACAAAAGTAACTACCCACAAATCATATTCATGTTCAAGATCAGAGGAGTATTGAATAGCATAATGGATCTGAACATATAATCTTCCACCAAATAAACCAACTTGCATCAACTACAAGAGGTAATCAACACTACTAGCAACCCACAGGTACCAATCTGAGGTTTTGATACAAAGATTGAATACAAGAGATGAACTGGGGTTTGAGATGAGATGGTGCTGGTGAAGATGCTGATGAAGATTGATCCTCCCACGATGAGAGGGTTGTTGGTGATGACGATGGCTTCGATTTCCCCCTCCCGGAGGGAAGTATCCCCGGCGGAATTGCCCCGCCGGAGAGCAAAAGTGCTCCTGCCCAAGTTCCGCCTCGAGACGGCGGTGTTCCGCCCCGAAAGTCTCCTCCTTATTTTTTTTATAGGGCAAATGGGATTATATACCAGAAGATGGGCATCGGAGGCTGGCCAGGGGCCCCACAAGCCACCAGGGCGTGCCCTGGGGGTGGGGCGTCCTGGTGCCTCGTGGGCACCTGGGTGGCCCCCTCTGGTACTTATTTTCTCCAATATTTTTTATTTATTCCAAAATAAATCTCCGTGAAATTTCAGCTTATTTGGAGATGCACAGAATAGGTATCTCTGACATAGCTTTTTCAGGTCCAGAATTCCAGTTTCCAGCAATCTCCCCCTTCATGTAAATCTTGCATATTAAGAGAGAGAAGGCATTAGAATTGCTGCAAAGTGTTATATTGATTAAAAACACTATAAATAACAGTAGGAAAACATGATGCAAAATGGATGTATCACCTGTCTGCTTGAGATCCTCATCAGAAATCTACAGTTTCTTGATCACATCTGGTGAAATCAAATTCAGGCCAGCCCTACCATCAACCAACATCTTTGTCACCTTGGGGTTGCATATTGTTAGTGAAACCAACAACGGCAAGCACCCGACCGCAGTTGTGCGATCAGGGTGGTCCTCGGCGTAAAAAATGATGGGTGTGTTTGACCATTTCAAGGGCTTCTAGGCAATAATTGTTGGTCCTGTCGCATTAACCTCACTCGCCCACTGCTTGAGTTGGCGGTGAGAAGAGTGCAAAGATGCGCCTCCGCCAATGCACATCGCCTCAGTGGCCTTCTGAAACTCCTGTTCGCTGGACTCGTCGTCGTCCTCTTCTTCCTCATCATCATCCTCTCCTTTCTTCTCTCAGCCTCTAGCAGGTTTCTCCTTCTGCTATTTGGCCTTGCCGCGGATACCTCCTTGGCCACCATGCTTCTTGCTGGACCCCCCAGCACCATCGTGGGCTTTCTCCTTATCCCACTTCTCATATTCAGCTTTCTATTTTTCGGTAAGCTATTCGACTTGCCGGAAGTTCTGGAGATCATTGATGGAAGCATAGGTTGATGGAGTGAGGAAATCGGAGGAGCACCTTGACGGATTACAAACAGAGCACATTCCCCGGGCAGAAAACAACATAGCTGATGATTTGTCAAAGCGTGCAGCGCTCAATGTACCTGTGGAACCAGGAACTTTTGTGCTTCATTTGACTCAACCATCCGTAACACCATCAACAGGGCAGAGCAAAAGAAGAAAGTTGAACACCGGCAAATATTTTCCGGTAGAGCTTCCATAAGCCATCGCCAAGGATGTTGCCGGGAACAACGACAAGCTTGTCGGTGAGCAGCAGGCTTCGGCAGGACCACAAGTTCTTGCCGCTGAGACGAGCGCTCTCACAGTTGAGTATATGCCTTTAGTCCTTGCCGTTGAGCCACAAGCTCCAGCATGGGCGCAGCAGATCGTCATGTCCCTTCAAACAAGAGAACTTCCCGAAGACCAAGCAGAAGCAGAAAGAGTAGCCCGTCAATCTAGTATGTATCAGTTCGTAGGCAACGATCTATACAGAAAGAGACCAAATGGGGTGAAATGGAAGTGTATTTATTAGGAAGATGGACAGAAGTTGTTGGCGGAGATACATGGAGGCATATGTGGCTCACACATAGGATCAAGATCCCTTGTCGGCAAAGCTTTTTGGCAGGGTTTCTAATGGCCCACTGCCCTCCAGGATGCAACCAAGCTAGTAACCAAGTGTGAAGCATGCCAGTTTCATTCGAAGCAATCACATTAGCCAACCCAAGCTCTTCACATGATCCCTCTCACCTGGCCCTTCTCGGTCTGGGGGCTCGACATACTGGGCCCCTTCCCTCGAGCTGTCGGGGGCTTTGAGTACATGTAAGTTGCAATCAACAAGTTCACAAAGTGGCCAGAAGTAGAACCAGTGAGAAAGGTGATAGCACAGTAAGCCATCAAGTTTTTCAAGGGACTTGTTTGCCGTTTTGGAGTGCCCAACATGGTCATCGCTGACAACGGTACACAGTTCACGAGCCGCAACTTCATGTAGTACATCCAAGACCTTGGCAGCAAGATTTTCTTTGCCTCAGTAGCTCATCCAAGGAGAAATGATCAAGCAGAGAGAGCAAATGCTGAAGTGTTGCGTGGCCTTAAGACGAGAACTTTTGACAAGCTGCACATGTGCAGAAGGCGCTGGATTGATGAGTTGCCAGTGGTTCTTTGGTCACTCGGGATGACACCAAATCGAGCCACTCGCCAAACACCCTTCTCCCTAGTCTATGGTGAAAAGGCGGTGCTCCCCACGAAACTCATATACGGGTCACCTCGAGTGCTCGCTTACGATGAGCTTGAGCAAGAGCAATTGCGCCAAGATGACGCAACGCTCCTTGAGGAAGATCGTCTTCGGGCTGCTGTGCGAGCTGCATGCTACCAGCAAGCTTTGTGCTGCTATCATAGCTCCAAAGTTCATGCCCAAAGCCTTAAGGAAGGCGACCTTGTTCTTCATCGGATTCAATCTGCCAAGAATTCAAACAAGTTGACGTCAAAGTGGGAAGGCCCTTATCGGGTAGTACGAGTCACTAGGCTTGGCGCGGTCTGCCTAGAGATCAGAGATGGCACTCCAGTACACAGCTCGTGGAATATAGAATATCTTCACAAGTTTTACCCATGAGGCGCGGTTGCCGGGTCTCCCGGCAACCCCCCCTTTTGTACAAGCTTGTCGATGAAGCATGTAATCCTTTATACAAAGCCAGATGCAGACCCTGTGCTTAGTGAAATAAAGCTAAGTGTTTCACAACTCTTGTCAAATTGCATATTCAGTTATACGTGCTTATTTGTGATGTTGTGTTACATCTGTCTTGTATGAATGTTAACAAACTGTCAAGGTTCCATGTCTCTATTTTCTCTTCTTTCTTTTTCTCAAAGAACAGAAGGTTGACTCGTGTGCAAGTTTGATGGGGGGTGATGGTATGGATACCCACAAGTGGCGTTCAAGTCAATAGTCCACGATAAGAAGTACAGCAAAGAAAAACTAAGTTGAAAATTTTTCAAATAAATTTTCTGTTGTAAGGCTATTATCCCTTGAACGTTTTTGGCTTTTGTATGGAAAACCTGCACACGAAGGAAACTTGTCGTGATCGGTTGTGCCCTTACTTTGTTTTGAGTCTGCTAAGCAATCTAAGTGGCTACACTGTGACCGCCAAGATACCTTGCCGGCAGCGGCATTTCCAGCAGGCTGCTAAGGACCCGTTCCTCAAGCGCTCACGGCAAGTGTGTGCACCGGCAAGTTCCCAAAACAGCGTAGGGTATAATACATACAAAAACAAAATCGAGACAAGGGGAAACAACATCCATTCATTCAAATATGGTAACAGGGTACATTGGTTCCAATAATAGGAGCAAAAGGGAAGGAGTCTAGGTGGAGCACGACTCGTCTTCAGGATCTAGTAAAGGCGCCGCCTGCGCCTAGTCGGAGTCGGATTCATCGCCTTCGCTCTTCACGCTTGGGGAGCTTTCGTCGTCTTCACTCTCGCTGGAGGAGTCGGCGTCACTGCTGCTTTCGCTCTCCGGACGGCACTCCAGGTGGCCGCCAGAAGCCCCAAAGAATTTCACAAAAAGTGTGGCGGATCCATCATACCTAAATTGGAGGAGATGCCCTCGCCCTAAACCGCGGGAGCAGGCGAATTACTTCCACCCCCGCGTCAAGTACATGAAGCCATTGGGAGAGATCTCTGTCATCACCCAGGCAGGGCCGTTGCAGCAATCATCTGCCTGTAGCCAAAGACCTGAGGGCTCATTGCCTTCCATCGCCCTTGCAAAAGATTTTGGAAGCCGTAGCCAGCTGCGTGGTTAATGATGTAGCACCACGACGAATTCGTACACCGTATCTGTTGTGTGGGCTTCTGCCGAGGGAGAAAGGGCAGGTGTTCTGCCATGGCCACCTCGGCCACGGACGTCATGCCTCCTACGACCGCGGTTGGTGACCCTTCCACGAGCGGTGGAGCCAACCTCCGCAACTGCAACCAAGATGCACGTCCGACTTTGAGGGGAAGCCCGCGTGGCAGTAGCGGATGCTCGATCTCGGCCCCTGCCCCTTGCCATCGTAGCAATGGTATTAGGGGGGACGAAGGAAGAAGATGATGGTGGCTGATAGATTGGAAGGAGAAGAGGTAAATGAGCAGCGCTCTCCGCGGATTCCCTTTTTATGGGGAAGGCGCGGGGGGCTAGCTCTTTACTGTCTGATGTGACCGCACCATTTCAGGTGCACTCTTCCAGCAGTTGTTTCTTTCACCAATCCCACATCCTGTATTTAGTGTGCATCGTGGGAGGGCGCGGTTAAAGAGAAGATTATGACAGATTCTGGCAGTTATCATCTGCCACGCATTTTTGTGCATTGTTTTGGGCCTAGCCCAACGATGCCTCGCATGCGTGTGCAGCCCAGGCTCGAAGGCTCCTGTCGGTGTACTAAGATTTGGGTCCTTAGTACCCCAGACTTATGCACAGGCAGTAGTAGCTTTCCCGGTGGCAAGGCTTGCTGGAGGACAACTGAAGACAAACTCAAGTCCAAGACTATGAAGAAAACATCCAAGCAGTTGATCGAATGCGCTAAGGAGAAGTACAGAAGATCAAGCTTGGGTTGCCGACAAGATCCTTGCCGGCAAGCTATTGGAGACTCGGCAAGCTCCGAGCCCGACAAGATCCCACTATCTTGCCACCGCTCCACCTCAGCGATCAGCTCGAGCAGGCAGGTAGTTAGGTGAGATCTGTCTGGGCACGTGTCAGCTCGCCGCTCTGAAGACAACTTTAATGACACCCATCCCAGGGGTGTGTCAAAGGAATAAGAGGTAGATGGGCGAACGACACAGAAGGAGAGGCAATCCTTGCCGGGGAGCTTCATCCACAAGACACCTCACGATGCAATTAATGTGTTTGTCCTAACCCATCAGAGTTAGGTATTTGGACCTGTAGCCACTGTTCACCTTCTGTATTTACCACTTTTCCACTGTGGTGACCCCTTTCTCTATAAAAGGAGGCCCATGGCTACCTTTACAAAGGTCGACACTTTGCACAAACACGCGCGTAGCTGCATTTCCCGCGCAACCTTGCCGGAATTGCGCCCCCTTGTATTTGTGCTCAAATATAGTCAATACACCAAAGCAAGAGTAGGGTTTTACACTTCACAACGGCCCGAACCTGGGTAAACTACGTGTGTTTTGCTAGTTCTGCTCTTTGTGCTCGTTGATCTTTCCAGTCGAACCACAAAGGGGCCTTTGCTGGTCCCATAGATCGTCGTATGCACGACACTCTAGCACACCGTTCATCTCCCCAACGTCCGCCACAGATGAATGATATTGTCAAACAATTCATTGACTTGACACTTGGCAGTAGAGACGAAAATGAATGGAGAAAGAAAGATGCAGAATTTGTGTAATCTATTTAATAGTTGTCGTCTGTGAACTTCATTTCAATATGGAGTGCTCCATGGCATAAGTATGTAAACCATGAGTCTTCAGTCCCAGTTGATTGTCATCACTGAAACTTCCATTCAATTTGAAGTGTTCAGTGGCGTCGTGTTCAGCGTGACCATGCATGCGTTAATCTAAAGTTCTTTTCTTTTGCAATTTTCTCAAGAAAAAGTAAATGGTTGCCACTTCGATTTTCGTATCCTTCATAATGTATAGTCAATTTGAATATTACAGAAATGGTTGACATCTAAAATGTCAAATATTTAGGAATGGAGGGAGTAATTCGCCACCATGTTGTTTATGCACATTTTTTTATGTCCATTCTAATAAGTAAATGGTGAATAGTGAAGACTCCTTTTGTGAATTAAGCATCATTCAGAGAAGATAATAATTATATAGCTTCCAAGTATGGTGGTGCCTAGCTCCATTGAGTTGGAGAATATTTTAGAATTCATTGACTTGCAGCTATGGCATTGATCAACACAATTTTTGCCTGCAAAACATTCATTCTTTCCTGGTTCTGGTTAGTACCGGTTGTCGGCGTTCTGGGATCGGGGGTACCCACACTTGCCTGCCTGCGATCTAGCACGCGGACTCATCGACGGCCCGGTACAGCCCAGCTGCAAGACCCCCAGGACAAGACCCTCGCGAGGGCCCCAGCCTCGCAAGGCAAGCAATGCCAAGACCTCCCGTGGAGCAGCTCCCCGAGCCAGCCTCCCGAGGAGCAGAGATTTCTATGCAGGTACCCCGCCTCATGAGGCCGAGATGAAGTGAGCCATGACGACAAAGGCCAGGCGGGCGCAGAGGGGACAGATTCCTCTTCGGTGCTAAGGGAACAAGGACAGGCGCAGGTTCCCGAGGAAGGCCCCAAAGCTTTCCTTTCCGGTGCAACGAGACCAAGACCACGAGCTCGGCAGGACGGATATCATTGTCGAGCCCACCACTGCATCATGGACAGAAGCTTTGCACGTGAAGACCACCTTTCATATGGATAAGATGTACTCCCTGTCCCCTTTCAAAATTGGCCACTGTGGTATCCCTTACTGCCTAAGCTATGAGGGAAGAGGACCAAGGCCACTATAAATATGGGCTAGCCACCACCGTAGAAGGGGATCCCCAGACCGATCCATCCTCGCACCCGAGCCCTCGCGAGGCAGCTCGACCACGGTACTAGTTCATCCTCAACCTCCTCGTGAGGCCAATCCACCAAAATCAGGAGTAGGGTTTTACACCGCAAGGTGGCCCGAACCTGGGTAAATCTTTGTGTTCATCCATTCCTCACGATCCCACGCACTTGGTGAGATCAAGCCATGGGTATGGCGAGCTGAGCGTCGTTGTGAAGCGAGATCCTTCGTTCACGCCCCAGAGTTCAAACCTTCTTGGGTCTGCGGAGCCCTGATTCCGACATTTGGCGTGCCAGGTAGGGGCGTGCCGAAGCTTCACCTCTACACCGGCCATGCTCCACCCTCGCTTCATTGTTCCCATGGTGGACGCCGCCCTACAGGCTTGGCCGACCGAAACCTATGGGAGCGCTGCAGGCTGCCCCGCCTTCACCCCCGGCTTGCGCCGGGTGCGGTGGCCGGTGAGGTTCAGGCCAACGCTGCCCCCGCGATACGACGGCGCTGCGGACCCTAAGGAGTTCCTCCAGCTATACGCGCAGGCCGTCCAAGCAGTGGGTGGCGATAACAAGGCCATGGCGAACAGGCTCCCCCTGGCCCTTACGGAGGCCCCTCGATCTTGGCTCTACGGGCTCCCAGACGCCTCAATCTCCTCTTGGAGGAGCTCCGCCACCAGTTCATCGCGCGCTTCGCGGCACCGGTGCCCCATGCGGTCGCTTGTATCATCGGCGGGTCGCAGGCGCCTGCCTCTGGCTGCCACATCAAGCGGTTTTTCCGTCAGGCAAGCACTACTCGGCCGCAGTCTGAGGCCTCGCATGGCCACGCAAGGCCTGAGGCTGACATCACCTTCGACTTCAGGGATCATCCCAAGACTACGGTCGCTGCTGGTGCACTCCCCATGCTGTGCACACCCACCATCAACAATGTCGTGGTCATCAAGACCCTCATCAACGGCGGCGCCGGCCTCAACGTCTTCTCTGTGGAAGCCTTCGACATGCTCCAGGTGCCTTACGACCAGCTCGCGCCCACCAGGCCCTTCTCGGGGCTGACCAAAGGCTCCGCCACCCCCTTGGGGCAGGTGCACCTCCCTGTCACCTTCGGCAAGCGTGACAATTACTGCACCGAGCTGATCGACTTCGACGTGGCCCGCATCAGCCTCCCGTACAATGCCATCCTAGGGTACCCAGTCCTCGCCAAATTCATGGCGACGACCCATCCGGGTTACAATGTCATCAAGATGCCAGGAAGCAGCGGCGTCATCACGGTGGCCGGAGATACAAAGGACGCGGTCCGGGTCCTCAAGCTCGTCTACAAGGCCACGGCGGCCTCCCGCCCCGATGTCGGGGGCACCCCGGAGGCTCTGGAAGCCGCGCCCGCGAAGAAAAAGCAGCTGTTCTCTCAGGACCGGGCCGAGATGAAGCAGGTGCCTGTCGACAGCGGGGGCTCGGGCCCCACCTTTACCATAGACGTCGGCCTTCCCCCAGAACAGGAGGAGGCGCTGATTGGCTTCCTCCGGGCAAACAAGGACGTATTTGCGTGGGAAGCATCCGACTTGGTTGGTGTCCCGAGGGAGGTGATCGAGCACCACTTGGTGGTATGCCCTAGTGCGTGCCCAGTGAAGCAAAAGGCGCGACGTCAAGCATAAGAGAAGCAAGTGTTCATCATCCAAGAGGTCCGCAAGTTGCAAGAAGCCGATGTTATTTGAGAGGTACGGCACCCGGATTGGCTGGCCAACCCTGTGGTTCTCCCCAAAAAGGGGGGGAAGGAGCGCATGTGCGTCGACTTCACGAGCCTCAACAAGGCTTGCCCTCAGGACCCCTTCCCGCTCCCATGCATTGACCAGATCGTGGACTCCATCGCCGAGTGCGATCTGTTGTGCTTTTTGTTTGCTTTCTCAGGATATCATCAAATCAAGATGGTGACAGAGGATGTCGAGAAGACAGCCTTCATTTCCCCGTGTGGCGTGTACTGCTACACCTACATGCCCTTCGGGCTGCGGAACACCGGTGCAACCTTCCAGCAGCTGATGCGCATCACGCTAGGGCCGCAACTGGGGAGAAATGCGGAGGCATATGTCGACGACATCGTGGTCAAGTCACGGGAGGCAAGGACCCTAATCGAGGACCTGGAGGAGACGTTCGGCAACCTGCGCCAAGTGAACCTGAGGCTCAACCCAGAAAAGTGCGTGTTCGGGGTCCCGTCCGGCAAGCTGCTGGGCTTCCTTGTGTCACATCGAGGGATCGAGGCCAACCCCGAAAAGATCAAGGCAATTGAAAAGATGCGCCCGCCTCAGACCCTCAAAGGGATGCAAAAGCTCGCGGGTTGTGTGACCTCCCTGGGGCGCTTCATCTCCAAGCTCAGCGAGCGCGCCCTCCCTTTCTTCAAGCTGATGAAGAGGAAGGGCCCTTTCGAGTGGACTCCGGAAGCTGAGGCGGCCTTCGAGGACCTCAAGAGATACCTCACAAGCCCACTGTTATGGTGGCGCCTCGTCCTCGTGAGCCCCCGATGCTCTACTTGGTGGCCACCCCCCACTCGGCCAGTGCAGCGCTCGTGGCGGTCTAGGAGGAGCGCGCCAACGCAGCCGTGAGGCAAGGCGACCGGCGAGGGGTCGCGCAACGTTCGCCACCTCAGGACAGCGCCCCTGAGGCCCTCGCCACTTCACTAGCCAATAGGGCTCCCGGGTCCCTCGCGCCCCACATGAAGAAGGGCGCCGTCAACACCTCACCCCTTGTCGAGCACCCGGTGTACTTTGTCAGCACCATGCTATGGGATGCGCGCGCGCTACCCTATGCAGAAGAAGCTCCTGCTCGCACTCCTCATCGCCTCAAGGAAGTTGCGCCATTATTTCCAGGGCCACCCCATCAAGGTCGTCTCTGCATACCCCCTGGAGAAGGTGTTGTGCAACCCCAATGCTGCTGGGAGGGTTGCAGAGTGGAACATCGAGCTGCAAGCCTTCCAGCTGGAGTTCAGCACGACCAGGGTCATCAAGGGTGTGGCCCTCACCGATTTCGTGACGGAGTGGACGGACGCTCCCGACCTGGGGTTGGGCGAGGGCTAGTCCCTCACGCCTAGAGACGAGGCGCCCGATGGCTGGGTCATGCACTTCAACGGTGCCTTTGCGCGGCAGGGCGCGGGGGCTGGAGTCGTACTCATCTCACCGACCAAGGACAAGCTCTACTATGTCATGCAGCTTTGCTTCCAGCATGGCGAGAAGGTCTCCAACAAGATCGCGGAATACGAGGGCTTGATCACCGGCCTCAGGGCCGCGGCCGCTCTGGGGGTCAAGCGCCTCACTATCAAGGGCGATTCCCAGCTCCTCGTCAACTTTTCCAACAAGGCGTACAAACCGAAGGACGAGCACATGGAGGTATACCTGGAAGACATACGTAAAATTGAAAAGCACTTCCTGGGCTTGGAATTCCAGCACATCCCGCGCGGCGTGAACAAGGAAGCAGACGACATCGCCAAGAGGGCATCTCGCTGCGAGCCTCAGAAGCCTGGCTTCTTCAAGGAGAGGCTCTTCAAGCCGTCGGTGGCGCCCCCGGCCACAGGGCCGACGCTGCTCCGGGAAGAGCCGCCACCGGCCAAGTCCTTGGGCGCCCCAGCCTGCGGTCTGACCTCGGGAGCCCGCCTACTCCTGGCGTTGGAACCTCAGGCAGGCTGCTGGACTGAGGAGTTCAAGGCATACTTACTCCGCGGCGTCTTACCAGAGAAGGAGGAGGACGCAGAACGCGTGGCTCGCCAGGCCACTGCTTATTGCTTGCAGGATGGCAAGCTGTACCGCAGATGCCCCAATGACGTCTCGCTGCGGTGCATATCCGAGAAGCAGGGGTGTGAGCTGTTGGCCGGCATCCACGATGGATATTGCGGACACCTATCCTCATCGCGCACCCTCGTGGGAAAGGTGTTCCGCAGTGGGTTCTACTAGCCTACGGCGCTCCACGACGCCACCGAGCTGGTACGATCCTGCGAGGCCTGCCAGTTCCATGCCAAGCAGATTCATTAGCCCGAGCAAGGTCTCTAGACCATCCCGCTCTCATGGCCCTTCGCGGTCTGGGGGCTAGATATCCTGGGCCCGTTTCCTCGGGCGGCCGGTGGTTACCGCAATCTCTACGTCGCCATAGACAAGTTCACCAAGTGGGCGGAGGTGGAGCCCATGTGCACCATCCCCGCTGGCTCGGCCACCAAGTTCATCAAGGGCCTCGTGAGCCGGTTCGGTGTCCCCAACCGTATCATTACCGACAATGGCTCCCAATTCACAAGCAACCTCTTCAGGACATATTGTGCTAACCTTGGAACACAGATATGCTACGCTTCGGTGGCGCACCCACGGAGCAACGACCAGGCTGAGCGCACCAATGCGGAGGTCCTGAGGGGCCTCAAGACAAGGAGCTTCAAGAAGAAGCTTGAGGCCTGCGGCAGGGGTTCGCTCGGTGAGCTTCAGTCCGTGTTGTGGCTCGTCCGCACCACTGCGACTAAGCCCACCGGCGAGACCTCGTTCTTCCTCATCTACGGGGCTAAGGCGGTCATCCCGCACGAGGTCAAGCATCGCTCCCCGCGAGTCTTGGCATTCAACGAGGTGCGTCGGGATGCCTCGCGGGGAACAGATCTCGTGCTTGGGGAGGAGGCCCGTCGCCGAGCCTCACTCTGCGTCGCGAGGTACCAGCAGGCGCTGCGGCGCTACCATTGCCGCAGCATCCGCCCCCGGACTCTCGAAGTCGGAGACCTCGTACTGAGGCGGCTCCTCTCCAGGGAAGGCCTCCACAAGGTCTCGCCCATGTGGGAGGGCCCGTTCAGGGTTGCCCGCGTCTCCAGGCTTGGCGCCGCATGCCTGGAGACGGAGGACGGGGTCCCCATCCAGAATGCTTGGAACATCCAGCATCTCCGCAAGTTCTACCCGTGACACTCTCACGTAATAATGAGTGGGGTTGTACACGCCCCAGGGTCTACCGGTGCGTCGCCCCACAACCTCACGGGAGCTCCCGCCCACGCCCAAGTGGAAGCCCCATGCTCCGCGCTGGCGGACGACACGGTCGAACAACGACTATGCCCACGCCAAGTGGAGGCCCCATGCTCCGCGCTGGTGGGAAGACTAGTATAGGCGCCGGACGCACCTTTTTCTTTCGCTCGCTCTTGTAACCAATTTGCCACTTCTTGGAATGAAGTTTGAAGTTCTCGCATCTTTATTCGAAAAGGGGTGGGGATTTTTTTCTCCTCGCAGTGTTTTCCTTCTTGAATCTTGTTTTTAAAGGTAGTGGCGGTTTTCCGTTCCTCCCTCCCGCGTGTCCCGCGAGTGGGGGCTGGGCACAGTGTTTATGCTTGGGCCAGCCCTGGCGGCATTGAAGGCCCAGGCCACAACGGCAGCGGGTCCGCCCGCACGCACACCTCGCCAAGACCTTGGCGTCCGAATCCTCGCACGACGCTCTCGAGCGAGCTAATAGGCACGTATTGCGTTCGGCCCTTGGCCTCAGGAGCGCTCATCTCCTGGCCTTTCCGGGCATCACGACTCAGCATACCAGTGATGATCGGTCCTCGCTCGGGGGCTCTAGACGCAGGATGGGCACCAAGGAAGGGTGGCTTGGGAAAACGTAGCCATGGTCCGGCTCATCGTTAAGGAATCCTTCGTCAAGTGCTCTTTACGCCCCCGCGAGGCTCGATGCCTGGCGGAGGCGTCTCTGGAGGCCCCGGGCCCTCGCAACTCCCCAAGGGACCTCACGAGCCGCGAGCCCCTCGAGACTCCGAAGTCGTCTGGCCGTGAAGAGGGAGCCTCCCCGACAAGCTCTCTCGGCTGCCCCGGAGCTCCAGCAAGCTCCAGAGGAGTGCGCCCCCACGATGCAGGAACCCGCCAAGGACCACGAGCGCACCAAGCTAAGTTATGCCAATCACGCCAGGCAGGAACCTTTCAAGTAGTAACAATATAAATGCTAGAATATGAGCGGGAAACACTGATATAAAGGCGCAAGCGCTGTAGTTCATTACACGCCCCCGTGGGGCTCTTCATGACTCTTGATGCAGGAAACAAAAAAAATAAAAGGAGCGGCCTCCCGAGGGCCGTTGTTCCTGAAGCCCGGCTCCGGCGCCGCCCACGCTCAGTCGGAGTCCTCCTCCTCCTTGACGGGGGCACGGCGGCGTGGCGGCTCGCCGTCCTCCTTGGTCCGGGCACGGCGACGTGGCGGCTCGTCGTAGTCGTCGTCGCTCGAGCTCCCCCCGGGGGAGGCGCCGCTGCTGTCGGAGGTGTCGCGGCCATTGCCAAGGGCAAGTTCACCGCTGAGGACGCCGCCGCCGTGATGGCCGTCATCGTCGGAGAGGTGGTTGCTGTCGCTGCCATCGCCCTCTGGGCAGCACCCCAAGCGCCTGTCGTCTTCCTCGGAGACCTTGACGAAGAGCGTCGCTGCCCCGTCATACTTGAAGTGGAGGATACGCCTCGCCTGCAAGCCGCGGGCGCGGGCGAATGTCTGCCACCCACTGTTCAGGAACACATAGCCTGCGGGGGTAACCTTGACCTCCACCCACGAGGCCTTGTTGCAGCAGCCGGCGGGCTGCAGCCATAGGCCAGCGGGTCCTCCGACCGGCAACTCCTTCGGGAAGAAGCGTGGGAGCTGGATCCAGGTGCCTGCCGGCCTCTCCACCCACACCATGAACTCTCGGGCCACGTCGGCCGAGTGGGATCATGGGAGGGGTGGCCGGGCGACCACCGTGAGCTTTCCCCCTCGACCCCGGCCACCACGGCTTCCGCAGCTGCTTTCGCAGGAGGGGCCCTTCCCACGGCCGCCGGAGGCAATGCGGACCCCCATGGGAGTGCGCTCACGCCCCTGGGGAACCGCCGCCGGCGTGGCGGTGGACTTTCGGGGACGGGCAGGCCCCCTCTTGGGCGGCGGCGACCCTGATCCCTCTTGAGGGGCTTTTCCCTTTTCGGCGGCGGAGAACCTCCTCACTGGCGCCATGGCTGTCGAGGCGGCAGTTTGCAGTGTGGAAGCAAGAAGATGAAGATGGGCTGGGGGCTCCGGCCCCTCGCCCTCTTATAGGCGATCGGAGGCTAACCGGCGCCCCTTCGCATTCCGAGCAATGATGGCTCTGCAGCGTGTGCCAGGCCTTTGTCAGCCGGGGCGGTTGCCGAGGTGACGTGGGGAAGTGGAGGCGTCCGTGCCCTGTCATGCGCCACGCGTCGAGCCTGGCCCACCGGCGGTTGGGGCCCGCGGCACTTCGCCCTTCGCTCCTTGTGTTTGCCTCGAAGCCAGCCCGAGCGCGCCTTGGGCCCGGGGGCTACTGTCGGCGTTCTGGGATCGGGGCTACTCAGACTTGCCTGCCTGCGGCCCAGCATGCGGACTCATCGACGGCCCGGTACGGCCCAGCTGCAAGACCCCCAGGACAAGACCCTCGCGAGGGCCCTGGCCTCGCGAGGCCAGCAATGCCAAGACCTCCCGTGGAGCAGCTCCCCGAGCCAGCCTCCCGAGGAGCGGAGATTTCTATGCAGGTACCCCGCCTCACGAGGCCGGGATGACGTGAGCCATGACGACCAAGGCCAGGCGGGCGCCAGCGGGCGCAGAGGGGACAGTTTCCTCTTCGGTGCTAAGGGAGCAAGGACAGGCACAGGTTCCCGAGGAAGGCCCCAAAGCTTTCCTTTTCGGTGCAACGAGACCAAGACCACGAACTCGGCAGGACAACATCGTCGAGCCCACCGCTGCGTCATGGCCAGAAGCTTTGCAGGCGAAGACCGTCTTTCATCAGGATAAGATGTACTCCCTATCCCCTTTCAAAATTGGCCACTGTGGGATCCCTTCCCTCCTAAGCTATGGGGGAAGAGGACCAAGGTCACTATAAATATAGGCTAGCCACCACCGTAGAAGGGGATCCCCAGACCGATCCATCCTCGCCACCCGAGCCCTCGCGAGGCAGCTCGACCACTGTACAGTTCATCCTCAACCTCCTCGTAAGGCAAATCCACCAAAAGCAGGAGTAGGGTTTTACACCGCAAGGTGGGCCGAACCTGGGTAAATCTCTGTGTTCATCCCTTCCTCACGATCCCGCGCACTCGGTGAGATCAAGCCCTGGGTATGGCGAGCTGAGCGTCGTTGTGAAGCGAGATCCTTCGTTCACGCCCCAGAGTTCGAACCTTCTTGGGTCTGCGGAGCCCTGATTCCGACACCGGTGTAGATTTTCTTCTTCTATAAAATCATAGATTTGTCTGCTATAAGAAGATCATCAGCAAAAAACATGTTACTTTAGCAGCAGTTAGTTTTTCAACTGAAATCATTTTTGCTTACTAGGCACTAGCTATCCCTGACGATAGGTAAAAGACATGTTTCTAACTCACCCTTAGTTATAATTGATATATTTGCACAAAAGAGAAGCAGAAAAGTTTTATCTTCTTAACATTGTTTTATCATATTCTTTCAGAGTGGAGACAGTGAGCAAAGGAAGGAGCGATTTAACAGTAAATAAAGTCAACTTAACGTATAGGCTGGGAATTATCCCTCCTTTTAAGGAAATGTAAGAATAAACAAGAGAAGCAGAAACGTCTAGCAATAGGATGTGTGATGCATACGTTTCTCTCGAACAAGTGATTGCGTAATTTTCTTTTAGATGTGTACAACACTTAACGTATAGGCTGGGAATTATCCCTGCTTTTAAGAAAATGTAAGAATAAACAGGGAGTAGAAAATGTAGTAGTGCAATAGTTATATGACGAATTATCATCCTCCAACATGATTGTTTTTCTTTTTGTTGAGAATTCCAACATGATTGGTTGTCTGGGTTGTGACCTCCATTTTTTAATTGTTTTGGGGCTAAAACACGCTTCACTTTATTGATCAACGATGTTTATGGGAATACCGTTTAGATCAAACTGATGAAGGAGCGAAAGATGACGCCTCTTATTAGGTAGTGAATGGTACTAACCCTGTTTGCCTCGCTCTCCACGGGCTGCACTTTACAGAACTTCGAGCTCTTGAAGAGCAGAAAAAACACCAACTACATTAGATCCATGGGCTATCAGCTCCATGAAACTCCACGAAGTGTATAAACTAAATATGTGTTTTTCCTCGGCCGTTTTTTAGGACCTTCCTTTGAATATATATTTATATTTTTTTTCTTTGCTGGTTTTCCCAGTTTTATTTTATATTTTTTAGTATTTATTTTCTTTTGTTTCCCAAAATTTAAAAAACATAGAAAATCATAAATATTTTTGAAATTCTAGAATGTATTTTGAATTCATGAACATGCATTGAATTCACGTAGATACTTAAATTCATAAAAAACTTTAAACTGAGGAATATTATTTGAAATGCTGATCATTTTTTATATTACAGAACATTTATATTCATTAACATTTTTTGAAGTTCAAAACATTTTTTAAGGTTGTTGAATTTTTTTAATATTCTCACAATTTTTAAAATCCATGTTGTTTTGAATTTTCAAAAGCATTTTTAACGAAAATCAACTAAAATGAAAAAACGCTCAAAACAAAATGGCGAGCTAGCGCACACTGGGCCAGCCCATTTAGAGTCTCGTACCAAGGAAGGTGCACATTTGGGCGACTCCCATGGCCCACTATGCATGGAAAAAAACTCATCAGGGACCTCTTATGCGTCCTTAACGAATACGTGCTATAACGCACAATTGGTTGACCCAGTTAATGAACTAAAGAAAAGGCTAGGTTTCCTCTGTCTCCCGCCGGCTCCGCCGCCGATCCGCCTCGTCTCCGGTGGCCTTAGGGCCATGGCGGCGCGGTGGATCCCGGTTCTTGCCGGCGGGAGGGCTCCATCCTTAGATGTTCCTTCAAGTTTTGTTAGGGTTCGTGTCCTGCTCAGGAAGACGAGACGGCGGCGGCTTTCTGAACATGCAATAAGGTTCTCCCCGCCTAGTCCCTGTTTCGGTGGTGCATCTAACATCGTCGGTGGGTGTGTGGAGGTGTGTCTCCGGTGGATCTGTCATTGGTGGATTTGCTCGGATCTTGTCGTAGTTCGTCTACGTTCGTGTGTCTTCAGGTTGAATCCTTCCGATCTATGCTACTCTTCAACGGCGGCGGTTGCTGTTCTGGTGCGCTGGTCCTACGAGGCCTTACCACGACGACTTCCCGACTGTCTACTACAATAAGGTTTGCCCGGCTCCAGCGAGGGAGGGACGATGACGCCGGCGCGCCTTCGGCTTGCTTCAATGCTTGTAGTCGTCGCTAGGTGGTCTACGGATCTGGATGTAATTTTTATTATTTCTAGTGTTCGTTGTACTACCATGTTTGAAAATGGATAGATTGGAAGTTTTTAAAAAAATGAGCTTCACTTTCGAGCAACTAGCGGATACCCTCTGCATGGGATTCCAGCGGGCACTCTCCAGTGCTCGGGAGCGCTCCACCGCGCCACGCGCTAGGCACTTCTCACACTGGGGCGGTATCTTCTCTTGATTTTGATGGGTTTTTTTGTGTGTTTTAGTTTTCTATTTTCTGATTTTTATATTGTTGTTTCTTTAGTCTTTTATTTGTCAGAGCATAGCTGCTCATCTGTGCATTTCCTAAATTTGAAGCACAATTGTACTTCTTTGGTTATCTCAAAAGTAAAGCACGGTCATGCTTCCGCGTAAAGCATGGTTATGCTTATGTGTTTTCCTAAAAAGTGAAGCATAGTTGTGTTTCCGCGTGAAGCACAACCGTGCTTCCGTGCTTTTCTCAAAAGTGAAGTAGAGATGCAACACAAATGCGGCTTTTCTGGGTTTTTTCTTGATTTCCATTTTTGCGGTTTTCAGTTTTTTCAATTTCAGATTTTCTTTTGGTTTCCAGTTTTTTTGGTTTCCCTTTTTTGCCTCCAATTGTTGTTGGTTTTCCGCGTGAAGCACGGATGTGCTGCTATGCTTCCTCAAAAGTGAAGCACATGTGTACTTCCGCGTGAAGTACAAGTTGGTTTACTTGGAAGCAAAGTTTTACCTAAAAATATATTCGTCGAAATCTATCAGCATGGAATCTCATTTCAAACATCTCAACGCGAGAATTGCAACGGTGAAAATATTTTGTGATTTGAACACACTATTCAAGAGATGAAGTATTTCGACAAAAGAATCTACGAAAGAAAAAATAAACAAACTCGCCCGCACCTCCCTTGTGTGGGAAAAAATCTCATGAAAACTCTTAAGTTGCGACAAGTCATATGCAATGCATCACTTGTTGCCACCAGAGAAGATGGGAGTGACCTTTACAAAGGAGGTACCCTCTAATTAGCGATTTCGAAAAAAATGCAATATACACTCGATGACCTCCTAATTGGAGCTTCGGGCGCACCACTTCACACACGTCTCAATTGTTGAAATATGCCCTAGAGGTAATAATATCATATTATTATATTTCCATACTCATAATTAAGTGTTTATATTTCATACTATACTGCTATGATCCTGGAATATGCGATTCTGTGGAAAACTCATATCCACATGTGAAATGATAAACAGATAAAATGAAGGTTCCTAGTCTCGCCTCTAAGACTAGCTCAAATGTTGTTGGTAATCACGTTTTCCGGATCTTAGGATATCGTTAAGTGTAACAATGATCCTAAAACAACATTGAGAATATGACATTTGAAGAACGATCATATTGAATCGTCTCAAACTTGTCTGTTATGAATTGAGTTAATACCGTCTGTATTCAAAACATGGAGTATTAACGTGTGATTTTGCTCCTTAGACCATGCGAAGGAACGTTCATCGACGGTTCCAGCGACTCCAAGTACGATCTACACCGGCACTTTCTTCTACCGCTACAACTCGACGACGGTAACGATTATGATCCTAACTCGTTATGCATCTTCATATTGATCTTGGGTGATTATGGGCTCGAATTTTTTCTTTTCTACTACGTTTCCCAACATCGGTTTGGGCCGACCCATTAGCACTCTGCACCGTTCGCTCGCTCGCTCGCTCGAGCTGCTCGGTTGCTAGCTGCCCGCCTGTACCGGTGGACGGGTTGACCGTTGACTTTTCAAAAATACAAGGATCTAGAAAAAATAGTAAATTTGGAAAAGTTCGTATTTATTTAAAGAAACACATATTAGAAAAAAGTTCAAGACTTCAAAAAAAGTTTATAAAATTTTAAAAATAAATTCGCAACATTTGAAAACTTCAAGAATTTGAAAAAAACTCATAAATATGAAATAGAAAAGTTCATGAATTTAGAAAAAAGTTCATAAAATTAAAAAAAATATGAATTTGAGAAGAAAATCGATAAGCTCTGAAAAGGTTCATGAATAAGAAAGAAGTACAAAAAACATGAAAAAAGATTTCATATTTGCAAAATTCATGAATTTTGGAAAGAGTTCATGGATTCAAAAAAATGCTAATTTGAAAAACCTTCATGATTTTTAAAAAAGTTTGAATTTAGAAGAGAAAAAAAATGAAAAGAAACAATAAGAACGAAAAATGAAAAGAAACCCCAATAAAACAAGGTAAAAAACAAAACCAGTAAAACCAGTCTGGAAACAAAAGGAAGGTTCCCAAAATTAGTGTTGGGAGAGACGCAGTTTGGACCAGTCCATTTAGCTACTGAAGGAAAACAATGTAGGCGCCAACTACCATTAACAATGTAACTAGTGCAGTGGGTGCTAAATAGAAACCGACATACGTTCAGGGTTGAAAAAGCTATTGAAGATAAACCGCTGCCTAGCGGATCCAAAAAAGAAAATATTCTAACAGTATTTTCCCAGAACTAAAAAAATGTATTCTTAGTAAATATTTGTGAAATTTAAAATTATTCATGATTTTATGAAATCCATCACCTAAAATTATTCTTTAATTTTAAAAAATTTAAATGAATTAGAAATGTTTTATAATGATGCATGAAATTACTAATATTATTGAAATTTAATCATCTTGAATTATAATTTCACAGATTTTACAGTAATAGTCTTGAGTTTTCATGAAAAATAACAAACTTAACCTATTTATAAGTTCAGAAAACATGCATGAGAAAGGAGTAAAAAAAAGAAAAAGATCAGCGAAAAAACCAATGAAATCGGTAAAAAAGTAAACAGAAAAGGAAGAAAATTAAACCGTTGGAACCAGTCACGCTCTGCTACGCTGGTTTCTCGTGCTAGGGATTGCTCGCTCGTCCCAATTTTGGCGAAAAAAAATACAATGTCAGGAAAAACACCAGGTTTGATTTTTATTGATTAAAATTTTTATATTCAAACAATTACACAAGTTCACAGATGGGAAAAAGTTCATGAATTGAAAAGTATTCATAGATTTGAAAATTTACATAGACGTAGAAAAAGATTTGATTTAAAAAATGTTCACATATTTGATAAAGGTCATGGATTTGAAAAAAGTTTACATATTTGAATTTTTTTACGAATTTGAATAATTCCAAGAATTAGAGGGAAAATCACGAATTTATAAAAAGCTTATGAATTTGTAAAAAGTTTGTGCATTTGAAAAAAGAAAAAAAAGGAAAGGAAAAGATGAAAGAAAAGAAAAAACCAAACAAATGATCAAAACCGGCCCTGGGAAATCCAGAGAAAGCCTGCCCCTAGAAAACCAATGACACTTTCTAGAAGTTTTCCAAATTCGGTGTGAAAAAAATCAACATGGACCGGCCCATACAGAGAGTACATTCATTGCGTACTGTTAAAGCTTTAACCGACACGTCAAGCACCAAATAGGAAAACGCCACTCCTCGCATAACCCATCCACGTGACTGTAGTGCTATTACTACTCGGCAACTGGACCGGGCCGGCAAAATTCGGGGCCCTGTGTGAAACTAAAAAAAAAGGCCATATCTTACTAAAAAATGAACTAAGGAGCAATTATTGAAACACAAGATAAAAAAGATGCATAAAATAAAATTGAAGTTATACAGTAGCATATATCAATTGGAGATCATGCGTCAATGTTTGGCAATTAGACGAACTGTCTAACTCACCTAGTTCTGGGTCCTGTCCAGTTGAACTGCTACACTGTGATCTTTAACCAAGGAGGTAAAAATCGATCTCTAACGAAGTAACAATCCCTGTAAAAAGTTAATTAGGAAATTAAGAATTAGGAGTAGGAACTGAATTTAATCGGAAAGAAGGACTCGCTAAGTACATGGAGGCTAGAGTTGGTCACGGATTGATCCGACGAGACGACGAGTCTGAAATTTAGAAGAGGAAGCTAGAAAGGCAACAACGGCAGCGGCCTGAATCCGATCAATCTGATGAGGCGAGGGCGACGAGATGATCCTGTTTCCAAAAAAGAAAATACGACTCGGCCATTCTCCATATCGAGAGACGAAACAATCCCGATGAACTTCTGTAGCGATCCTTTTTTTTTACAGACGGTAGCTTTTCCGATCGAAAGATCGATCGACCACCAGCGCTCCTGCACTCGATGGCCTCAAGGCCCAGCTCCAGCTCCCGATCGATTGAGGCCCAGCTCCAGCAACTAGGATTTTTTTTTTAGAAACACTACTAAGCATATATACAAAATTTGGGCCTCCCAAAAATTATGGGCCCTGTGCGGGCCGCACATTTGGCTCCACTATGGAGCCGGCCCTGCTCAGCAAGCCACAAGCTCTCGCAAATGGCAACCTCTAGCCTATTCAATCATGTCATGGCCGTACGTAGAACACGAAAATAACAAAAAATGCATCTATGTTTGTAAACTACATAACGTTGATTACAGGCACCGGAGCGAGTGAAGCCACTCCACCATCATCGCCCCTCCCTCACGAGAGCCTTCTTTTTGCAGGGATAATTGCTGGAGTACTGAGTACTCTTTTGATGTGATATTTTTGTTAAACAGTATATATACCCATTTTCTCTTGGATATTTTGATTTCTTTTATCTTTACTTCTGACCGATCACCTATTTCAGTACGCAGGAGTGTACGAACACCACGGTTCTGCTCGATCAACTCAGACCTATATGGATCGCTCGTAGGAGAGGGGACACGGATCGAAACAGCTTCCCCTTGCCCCCATTGAGAGTCGCCTGTGAGAGTCAGTGGCCGGCCCGATCCCTTATCTTCTCTGTCGGCGCCGCCGGCTGGGGTAGAGAGGGGAGAGGAGCATGGCGTAGCCTTGTATATAGTAGATTTTCTGTTGAGTTTCGCCTGTGTGGTGGTCTGGCGCTATGCCGTTCTGCAGCTTTGGTATGGCGCTTCCGAGCGACGCCGACCGTCGTCCTGCCTCCTCTTCATGCCGGCTTCCGTGGTGGTAGGCGGTTGTTGGGGACGGTGCTGGCGGCTGCTTTCCCCAATAAAAAGCTCGCTGAGGTCCGTGGTTCTTTGCTGATTTCAAGATCTTGCTTCGGACTCCATTTTCATGGCCACCATGGTGGTGGATGCCAAGTGGGGAAGATGAGAAGCAAGTGGATCTGGCGATTAGGGAGCTTATTCTCATCGGTGTTGGATGGAGAGCGATGGCGCCTGCTGCTGCTCCTTTCCTTTGGATTTGGCAGCGGCGGTCGATGGCCTGCTTCTTTATCCCCGCCGGTGACTCTTCTGGCTGAAAGGCAGCATAATCTTTTCCTCCTGGCCATAGTGCCCACAAGGAGGCAGTGCAGCATCTGGTTGGTGGCCATGGCCTCTGGCGATGGCAGCTTCGTCGCCCCAAGTGGCCTTGTTCCCCGGCGGCGACGAGGTGGAAGCTGGCAAGATGCTGGGGACCTGATCGCTTTTCTGATTCTTTGCTTAAGGTCCTGTCTACAAAGTCCTCAGACTTGTTTGTATTTGCTTCTCTGTTATGGGTCCGGTTGTAATATGTATGCTTTTAATGAATAAATTCTGAGATCCTTCGGGATCTCTCCTCCGTTCAAAAAAAAAAGAGAGGGGACACGTAGCATCCAGCATTCCAGCTTCTCAGACTAGAGCTAGGTACAATGATTTGTCTGCTGGGCTAACCAAACGACATAGAGGTACATGTCCTTGCCACCGTACGCCGCTCCATCAGCTCCGATCGTAGAGTACGTGCACACACTACCAAGGGCCACGTACTACTACTTGCAGTCAGTACAAAAGAGAGCAATTCGTGAGGGAGCAGTAGGCCAGTAACAGCACATACGTACAGTAAATGCCCGAGCGAGGGCGCCATACCATGAAGATGAAGCAGGCGACGCCCATTATTGCTGAAGATAAGCCGGTACGTGATGTGCGTATGTTACGTAGCCGGGCACTGTTCCATCGGTGGCAGAGAGATACTGTAGGGGAGGGGGCAGTGACCACTGACGAGGGGAACTGTGGCCGTGGTGCCTGTCGTGTCGCGCGTCCAACCAATGTCCCTCCATGCTGCCTGCTCAACGATGCACCCTGCGTAGAGTACGCACCATCAAACACGTACGTACAGTTGCTTCTCTCTCTGACTCTCTCCTCGAACGATATTCTTTCGCCAGTTCCAAATTGCATCACGAGTTCTGCAACTCTTGAGTGACCCAACTTGCTTAAAACGGTTAGAAATCAAAAGAGGGAAGCACTAGTGCCCGTGGTGCCTCGCTGGACGGTTGCGAACTCGCAATTGAACTTATAAAGGATGAGCGGGGTGCTAGGCACCACCGTTGCATCCACGTCATCTGTGAATGGTGAGGGCGAGTGAACGGCGGTACCGCCGTAACGAGAGCGAGATTGGAGCGAGCCAATCCAGGGTGACCCCTCTATGAGAAAATATCTCCTCTTTCTCTCCATCCTTCCTCCTCATCCAGCTCCTCTCCTCTGCCGCCGCCGCCTCCTCCTCTTCCCCGTCCCTCGCGGCCGCCTCACCCACCGCCGCCTCCTCTCCACCACGCCCGGCACGGCCTCCTGCTTCCAGACGCTCGCCTCGAAGAAGGCGGTCGCCTCCACCGTCTCCGGGCCCGGCGGGGGCGCGGGGAGCGGGCTGCTCTCGGTGCTCGACTGGGCGCTCACCGACGAGGAGTACCGCCGCGCGCGCGCCCAGGTGCAGCGCAAGGGCGTGGAGGCGGAGGGGTACGCCGTCGAGGGGATCTCGGTGGGCGGGCATGAGACCTGCGTCACCGTGCCGTCCCTCAACGTCGCAGTCGACATCGGCCGCGGCCCGCTCTTCGCCGTGCGCCAGGACCACCTCTTCATCACACACGCCCACCTCGACCACATTGTGAGCATCTGAGTCCTCTTCTGATTCGTCTCGTCTCTGTTCTGCTTGGTTAATCGGTTTGCATATGCGGTCTCTAGCTAAGCTCGGATGCACCATTGCGAGATGGAGCTCTCAATTTTCCATACAAATAGGTTTATAGAAATAGACAGTGTTTCAGTACTTCCACCTTGCCTGGAGAAACATGTTTTGTGTTTGTGTGATGCATTAAGTAACAATTTTTAGATGTTTCATGATTCGATTTGCATTTATAATTAATCTTTTCTTCTGAACTGTTTGCTTAATATAGTGTATTAGTATTTGAGTCCATAGTAATCGATAATGGTAACTTGGTAGTAACTGGTAAGTTAATATGTTTAGCAAGAGATAGTAAGATAGTGTTGTGAGGGATAATATCATCATTGTCAATAGTTCTCCAGGCCCGGCAGGGGCGCGGGGAGCGGGCTGCTCTCGGTGCTCGACCGGGCGCTCACCGACGAGGAGTACCGCCGCGCGCGCTCCCAGGTGCAGCGCAAGGGTGTGGAGGCGGAGGGGTACGCCGTCGAGGGGATCTCGGTGGGCGGGCACGAGACCTGCGTCACCGTACCGTCCCTCAACGTCGCAGTCGACATCGGTCGCGGCCCGCTCTACGCCGTGTGCCAGGACCACCTCTCCATCACGTACGCCCACCTCGACCACATTGTGAGCATCTGAGTCCTATTCTGATTCGTCTCGTCTCTGTTCTGCTTGGTTAATCGGTTTGCATATGTGGTCTCTAGCTAAGCTCGGATGCGCCATTGCGAGATGGAGCTCTCAATTTTCCAT
The DNA here is from genome assembly GCA_011799875.1 of Thinopyrum elongatum. Classification (NCBI taxonomy): domain Eukaryota; kingdom Viridiplantae; phylum Streptophyta; class Magnoliopsida; order Poales; family Poaceae; genus Thinopyrum; species Thinopyrum elongatum. Next base: position 399,845,886 of record CM022300.1, read on the forward strand.
ACAAATAGGTTTATAGAAATAGACAGTGTTTCAGTACTTCCACCTTGCCTGGAGAAACATGTTCTGTGTCTGTGTGATGCATTAAGTAACAATTTCTAGATGTTTCATGATTCGATTTGCATTTCTAATTAATCTTTTCCTCTGAACTGTTTGCTTAATATAGTATATTAGTATTTGAGTCCATAGTAATCGATAATGGTATCTTGGTAGTAACTGGTAAGTTAATATGTCTAGCAAGAGATAGTAAGATACTGTTGTGAGGGATAATATCATCATTGTCAATAGTTGGGGGGTAAGTTAGCATAAATTAGGCTGCTTAAAATGTTTGAAATAATCAAATATAATCATCTTACTCTATCTGTTGCAGTTTTCACAGTTAGCAATAGCTTCTTAATTATGACCTCTTATTTCTCTGATGGAATGCAAAGTAAGGTGAGATGCTCTGTTGTTTGCTATTTCAGTGCTCCCATATGCACCAGTTACTGACTTACCATTGCTGCTACAACGTGATGACACCCCATATATATATATATATATATATATATATATATATATATATATTCTCAAGAAAAGTAGTGCCAAATTCATATATCTCTTTCTCAAGAAAAGTAGTGCCAAATTCTTATATTTCCACATTCACATCCACTTGCACTAGAGAAAGATCACTAATAGTTTTGTTATTATGTGGTAAACTGGTAACTGTTCAGGGTGGTCTTCCAATGTATATAGCAACCCATGGCCTCTACAATTTGAAGCCTCCAACCGTATTTGTACCTCCCTGCATAAGGGATGATGGTGAGGAGATGCTTCAGATGCATCGTAGAATGAGTCGAATTGAGCTGGAAGTTGAATTAGTTGCTCTTGATTTGGGTATGGAGATCATTTCACCATTGGTCCTTGTGTTTTTTCCTTGTTCACTTCTTATAGTGCAGCATTGTTTTTCAGGAGAAACATATGAAATATGCAATGACCTTGTTGCCAGACCATTTCAGACTCACCATACTGTACCCAGCCAGGTACTGCTTCTTGACTCAGTTGAATAATAGCGTACTCACCATGCAGTTATTGAACATAATTTAATGCTTATTGTCCCATATTTTTCCTTGTGAATATCATGAACGGCTACGTCATATACTCTGTTAGAAGAAAGCTGAAAAAACAATATGCTCACTTGAAGGGAAGTCAAATAGTAAAATTAAAGCAATCAGGCTCTGAGGTGAGCTTTTGCTGCACTCTCAATCAGAAATGTTTCTTATGCTGTAACTCACTGTATGTTTTATTAGATTACAGATACCATACTGTACCCAGAAGTTGCTTTTACCGGAGATACAACATCTGATTTTATTCTTGACCCACGGAATGCGGATGCCCTGAGAGCAAAGGTTCTTCCCATCATCCAGAGTGATCCTCCTGCGTGCATATTCAGTTACTGGGCAATATGATGCCAAATCTACACCGAGAAAAAAATGGCTATTACTTCATTCCTCCTACTCATCCAGAGTGATCCTCCTGCGTGCATATTCAGTTACTGCGTCACAAAATGACATGATGCCAAATGATAAGCATGTATGAGGAAAATTAAAATGTTCAATAAAGATTTCTCTAAAGGGCATATGATGCAAACTTTGAGAACAACAGGACTTCCAACTGGCTGGAACTGTAGTCGCACACATGAACATACTATGCTTCAAGTACCAGAAAGACAGTAGAACACATGGAAACAAACATGTGGATACCAATCGCTTATTCAGGTGCAGAGTAAGAAGCCTATACGCAATAATGAACGGTGGTCTAATTAAAGAAGATAAGCTGTTGGGGAAAATATACCTTGTCGTCGCTGAAATTTCACTTGGAGGCATCTATGGCGACTTGATGTGGCATGAAATCTTCTTCGGTAATAGGCAAGTAAAAGTGTCCCCGTCCTCCCCCATCCACCTGTGCTCAACCCCAACCCTAGATACCATCGGATCCGAGCAAAAGATTCAGCAGTTCTAAATATTGGTGGACTTCAAGAGCTGCTTCCCATTGATGTTTCTTCATAGTCACCATTGCTATTTCCCCTACTGCTCCTGGAGAATTTTTTAACATGCAATATTGTTAATATGTGTTTAGTAGGTGGTTTTACAATATAAGAAGGGGATGCCATGGTTTCTCGTTAGCTTCTTTCTCTTGTGTGAGAGAGACAACCCCAACCCTAGATACCACCGGATCCGAGCAAAAGATTCAGCAGTTCTAAATATTGGTGGGCTTCAAGAGCTGCTTCCCATTGATGTTTCTTCATAGTCACCATTGCTATTTCCCCTACTGCTCCTGGAGAATTTTTTTAACATGCAATATTGTTAATATGTGTTTAGTAGGTGGTTTTACAATATAAGAAGGGGATGCCATGGTTTCTCGTTAGCTTCTTTCTCTTGTGTGAGAGAGACCAAGATAGTATCAGATAGGAGATGCAAAATCAGGTAAGGAACTGAGCTTCCACGCGCCAATTCTTTTTGCAAATTCAGAGAAAGGAGGTCATGGTCTCATTTTCTGTTCCCCAATTCTCTAACATGCAGGACAGGCAGATGACGATCAGGTCCTCAGTGGAAAATGGTTGTTCTCGTTTGCATATTTCTTGGCGACATATGACTGTTTTTCTTCTTGAATTTGGTTATATTGATGGTCATGTCTTGTCCTCTTGCTCGAGATGGTTAATTATTCTTACATGTTCATCTTTCTTTGCTCTACTGCCACCCCTTTTAGATTCTTACCATACTATTTAGTTTCAAGGTATATAGCTATTGGTCATGTTCCTTTGCTCTGTAAGAGTTCTTCGGAGCTTCTGCTTAGTCCAAAATGAACCCTCGACTTAGAGCGTCCAAAAGTACCACTTTCTTGTTTGATGATTTGTTTATATGGTTCGGTAACTTTTAGTTGTATAATTATGTATTAGTAGGCATGCTGCAGTAGCCGGGATAGGTGGCAGCAACGGTGGTCAAGACAGCAAGCGACAGCGGGCGGACCTGATACCAAGATGCCAAGGTGAGCAACACACAAATTCTATCTCGAGTCAACCTTTATCTTCCATTTTAGATCATGTTGCTTTCCTCCTCCCTCTTTGCCCTCCCTCATATAGCGAATGAACGATACACTCTCCTAACTCTGTTCTTCTATTTACTGCTGGGCTTGCTAATCTAAAAGCCCTTCTCCTTCATCGGTTTACCTCTGAAGGCAAACATCACGTTTCTTCCTGTTAATTCCCTGCTGTAGTTCATCATTCTAGGTTCTTTTTCGCCTTCTTCGCATATCGATAGGGACTCACCAGGAAATCAAAGCTAAGAATTGCCAGCTGAATTTAATGTTAAACACAGAGAAGGTCGATTTGTTTTTGTAAAAGGCCTGCTAAGATCCTCTTCCTTTATTTTCTTTCTGGTCTTACCTGTGTGCCTGGTACAAAGAAATACACAGGTTTCACTTATCAGCAGCCAAAAATATAGGTTCAAAAGCTTATTATTTACCTTGCTTTGGTTTTGCCTCCGCATACATAGAAAAAGTAACAGTTTTTAGTCATATTCACGTCTGTTTTTGCCTAAGCAAAAAGAAAACATAATTAGTTTATATCTCACTCTGGTTATCAATTTTCCTACGTTTTCAGCCAATATTTTATTATTTTTCCCGTTGTTCTCGTTTATTAGATTATGTTGAGCAACTACAGTATCTGCTGTGCCTGAGATAGCAAAACCTGTTTCATTTCAGCTATTTCTGCATGTAGAAGATTCATGTGCCTCCATTTACCGTAGTAAATTCAGAGAAAGAAAATAAACTAATTATGTTTCTATCATCTTCATCTTGTTATTTGGTTGCTGCTACGCTGACTGTGGTGATTTACTGCCTTCTGATCTTCTCACTACTCGTTCAAGGTCCTTTCTGAAAAGCTTCAGGACGATATGAGCGCTAAAAAGCTCCAGCTTTTTGTTGGCGTTGTTGGACTTGGTAAGCTTGATGAAGCCAAGGTCCGTAAGAAAAATATTATGCCGTCATCCTATACCGGTGGGCGTCGCTGTAAAACTGAAAACTTCCACGCCGCAACGACTATTTCCCGTGTCCAAGCCTCGCCTGATATAATCACAACCTTCACGTGTAATCCAAAGTGGCCTGAAATAATTGAGAGTCTTGAACCTGGGCAAAAAATAGTCGATACGGCTGATATTGTTGTTCGAGTATATCACATGAAGCTGCTTGAGTACCTACAGAAGATCAGGACCGGAAAGATGTTTGGGACTGTAGTTGCTGGTACTATGCCCAGTGCATTTTTTCTCCTTTCTTCGTTTTTCTTACCCGCGTTTCTTATTTTTCATGTTTTCATTTACCCTCCTATTTTTCAGTTCTCTACACCATAGAGTTCGAAAAGAGGGGTCTTCCACACGCACGTGTCCTTGTTTGGCAGGAGACGGATGATGACCGGGTGGTCACACCAACTGTCATAAATTCTTTTGTTTCAATTACTGTTAGTATTTCTATCGGGTTTACCGTCCTCTTTATTATTTTTCCTCTTGCATGGTTCCCAATGATTAGCTTGACTCTGTCACAGGGATCTGAACTGGCCGGCGTTGCTGCTGTGCACTTACTAACATCATGGAAACTGGACTTGCTCACCCACCTAGGCTTAAGAGGTACCACCTCTCTAGGCAATGAAGCGTAATTCCCTGTTAGCTACCAATCCAGACTGGAAATACATGCATGAATCATAAAACAAAACAGTAATAAGAAACCCTATGCAATCAAGCTTCTGTTCTTATAGCAATTACAGTTTTGATACCTCTGTTTCTTTATATCATCTTGTTGGGTTTCTGTTTCTCTTCATATAGGATACAGATATGTGATTCTCATGTGATCTTTTTGCTGGAAACTTGCTAATATTAGGGGTGCTGCTACTGGTGTAAAAACCGTTGTATCGAAAGAACTAAAGTAGTAGCTAATCCAAGCATTGAAGAATTGACGCAGAGGTTACGCTATATTGGCATGAAGTCAGAGCAACGCCCGAAGAGTACACAAGATAGTTTCTGGTGACCTTCAGTCTATATGTGCTAACCAACAATAGCCACCTTTTGTTTCGTATCAATCGATCCAGTATCTTTGCCCTTTTGGCGTTGCTCTGAGCAAGATATGTATAGCCTTTAGATTTCCATTCGTGTATGATACTGCATGTACACTTTAGACCTCATTACTGTCTCTACGGTCAAAAGAAGCTTGTGATCACTTGTTTTATATATGTAATCAACTGCCCTTCTACTAATATTTCCAAAAGACTATTTATATATGTTTACACTGGTGAGAGAAAATCATGACATTGCCAGCAGCAATTTTTTATTTTCATATGTTTCAATCTGTCTCTAAATATTTTTATATGTACTCTTTTCATGCTTGGTTTGCTTTTGCCTTTTGTGTCATCGGCGCAATGGGTCATCTGGTAGTTAAAAAAATACTATAGCAGTACGAGCAAAGCAGCAGTAGGCCCATCAAATCAAATCAGCATACACTGTCAGTCACTATGTGGTTCATCGAGCCAATCAGGCTGCGACTTTGATTCCGATACCTGCAACCGGACAAGTACAATGATCTCCCATCTTTCTGGCAGCCGTGCCATGCAAAAAACTTTTGGGCTAGGCTCTATACCCTGGCTCTCCTGTCCACGAGAGGACGACGATTTGACGAAACAACCTGACGGCCAGCATCAAAATTCCCCGTGCTCTGCAATTAACAGCTGTAAAGCCAAGGGCGGCTCCATCCCCCCTCTCTCTCTCTCTACTGTATGTCTCGTTGCAATTGTTTTTGCCACGGTATCCAAAATACCATCGAGAGTGAAGACACCCAAACGCTGCTAGCAGCAACCTGCTCGCATCATGAACATGTAAGATGTATGAGTAGCTCCACCGTGCCGACCCAAATAGACACGTGCTTTGTTTGTTTTTTTTGATAGTTCGCCTACTCGGCGTCCGTCTTATTTTTGTTTTTGTCGGCCGTGCGTCCAACGGGCGCGACCCATTTCATGTCCATGTATAAATTTTAAAAGACCCGCGGTCATAGATCTTATCAACGGCCATGCCATCGCTCAAAGTTCATGCTGACGCCATGCCAGCCTTCAAAAAAACCACCACATAGTTCATGCTGACGCATTTGCCAGCGGCCGGCACACATGCCAACACACAAAAAAGGGCGTGAATTCGACCACGCCATCTCGGCCATGGTCATGCCAGCACACTTGCCGGCATAAAAAAAGGGGATGATGCTCTCCGTCATAGATCACTCGTCGTCGAACTTGAGCATGTCGGCCTGCATCTTCTCGAACCGTGACCTCTTCCTCGGCGACACGGTGTTCAGGTCCACCTTCATGATCTTCACTTCTTTTGCCTTGGTCTTGGCATTAGCGGCCTCGATCTCGAGCATCTTAGCTTGCTTCTCCGCCTCCATCTCAAGCATCTTGGCTTGCTTCTCCGCATCGAGCTCAAGCCTCCTCCTTTGGATCTCCATGAAGGCGTTCATTTACTCTTCCTTGTTTTGTCGGCGCTTCTCCTTCCTTGTGTCCTTCTTGCTCATCATGCCCTCCATAGTTGCAAGCAAGGCAATCGATGCCGCATCGCGCTTGTCCTCCTTCTTGGAGTTGGTCTTCCCCCGCATCCGTGGCTTTTCGCCCTCCCCAAGCTCCTCCATGGCTTCCTTCCCCCCACGCGCCATGGCGGCGGCATATTCCGCCTTGAACTTCTCCTCCCCGTTGATGATCATCCAACAATGGGAGAGGTTGAAGGACTTGCCCTCATGTTGGGTCTTGAATGCCTCCAAAGTTTGGAATGCCTACAAATGAATAGCATGCAAGCATATGGGAAAATGGACATGCAAACATAACGGAAACCGATATGAAGAGGGGCGCATGTATACCATATCTTTCATGCCGATGCCACCCACGGGGCGTGCCTTGATGGTCTCAAGGGTGGCACAAAACTTGTTGCACTCTTGTTGTATCACCCTCCATCGCTTCGAGAGGGACACCCACCTACGCTTGCTTTGCATTTGATACGACGCAAACTTCTTGCGTTCGTGGTACTCATGATGAATACGAAGCCAAAAGGTTGATGCCTTTTGTTCGGCGCCGACCTTGGGGTCTTGCCCAATGTCCCTCCAACACCCACAAAGGAGTTTGTCCTTGAACGGTGTGTATGCCTTCGTCCGCTTGCTTTTGTGCTTCGGCTTCACGCCGGCTTGGTTGGCGAGCTCGTCCTCGAACAAAGGCTCCCCGTCGATGTCCATTTCATCCTCTTCCTCGAGGACGTAGTCCTCCGGGAACTCGTGGTCGAGCGGGAAGCTGCCCATGCCGACCTAATCTTGCATGAAGGTGTTGTCCATGCCAGCTTGATCATAGGTCGTTGGCATGAATGGCGCTCGACCGTCTTGGCTTTGGGTCTCCTGGGATCGTAGGCAGCCACGGCGGCACCACCAGCGAAGGCAGCGGCCGTCGCACCACCTTCGAAGATGATGTCCTCGATGATGAAACGGTTGGTCGTTTCGTCATCCCCGGTCATCGGCATTCTGTCGAACAGGTTGCGGGCGCCGGGGAGCATGTCGGCTAGCATCTCCCGCAGGCGTTTCCTCGCCCCTCCGGAGGATGATTGTGACGCCCCCGACTTAATCGTGCACTAATCATACACGTAAACATGCACGATCAAGCACAGGGACTCACGGGAAGATATCACAACATAACTCTAACACAAATAAACGGAGATCCACGAATATTACAGACCAGGGATCGCGAGGATCCGAATACATAAGTCAGTCATACAAATAATATCTGGGTACAGACATAGTTAGTCAAGGTTTGCCTTAAGAAGACTAGCACAAACAACGACTCTAGATCGAAAGGCGTAGGCCTCCTGCCTGGGAGCCTCCGATCCTACTCCTGGTCGGCTGGCTCGATCCAGTAGTAAGTACCGTCTGGACCCTCCTGGTAGTAAGCTCCTGCTGGGACATCTGGCTCCGGGGCTCCATCGTCTGATGTATCATCAAAGTGGGGTATGGGGAAAAAGAAGTAACAAAGCAACCGTGAGTACTCATCCGAAGTACTCAGCAAGCAAGGATCTACACTACATATCAACATTATCAAAGGGGAAAAGGCTGTATATGTGGACTGGGCTGCAGAAAAGCCAGAATAGAGAGAAAGCCTAGTCCTATCGAAGACTAGCATCTTCACGAAGTCACCATCTTGCAGCAATAGAAGAGAGTAGAATAACATTTTATTAAGCAAACATGTTGAAGCAAGCCTAGAGATCCTTCCTCGACTCCCAGCGAGAAAGCGATCCCGAAGCTTCAATTAATTAAACAAATATCCAGTTCAAGTATAGATCGGGATACCAAACTGAGCGTCCTTTACCGTATGACCGGCTATCAATAGATTATTCTTCCCTGCAGGGGTGCACTACTGTTACCCAACACGCTCGATCACCTCTGGCCGGACACACTTGCTGGGTAATGCCCGGCCTCGGGAGATCAACACGAAGCAGCGCCCTACCTAGGCTCAGCACAGAGGTCAGTACGCCGGACTAACCTATGCACCCAGAGGTCTTGGGCCATCGCCCTGGGCACCCTGCGCGTTGCGTGGCTGGCCGGGGTGCAGGCGCGACACTGAACTCGTCAGTGAAGTATCCAGCCCATTCCCGGCGATCAGCCCGTACGGTGAAACGTGACGTCTGAAGAGCTTTCGGGAGAAACGTACGACGTAGAGGGCCCCATAAACCATTATCCCGCGTGGTGGTAGTGCGTATAGGGCACATCGACCCACTCAGATCAAATACCCAAGTCCGATAGGCTGATTTAGTAACACGCGGAGACGATCAGAGTTTCTGAAGCTCCGCCACAATATCACACTCGAGTGCCCTTCCGGCACACCCGACATCATAGATCCCCTGCGGGTACCCATCAGGGTCGACCCGCCTGTAACAAAGGTCAAAGTAACCGTGTGGTCATAACATCAAGGGGGAAACCCCGAGGAATCACCCTCGGTGGATTCCACTTGATGAAATCATCAGGGTGAACGTATGAGACATCACCCTCGAGGTTCACACTAAGGGGTTGCACGACAGAGTCGTATCGGAAGTGGAGAAGGAGGAATCACCCTCGATGACCACGACCGAATAGCTACACTGCAGAGTATTCATCAGGAGTGTGTTACGAGGTACCATCATCGGCACTCGATAGTAACTATGCAGAGTCGTACAACTAAGGGGTGAAGTGATGTGTCGGTCTCTGGTCGACGATCACATTGATCGAGTAGTCGATGATCAAGCAGGGGCAACAAGGGTAAGGTGGTGGGGGTCACTGATGGTTCACTACCAACCTATACTAAGCAGTTTAACACAGGCATGTAAGGTAACAATAAACAGGTTACAAAAGCAGGCTATGCATCAGAATAGGAGCAAACATTAACAGTAGCAAAATCTAATGCAAGCAGGAGAAATGGAATGGGCGATATCTGGATGCTCAGGGGGGGCTTGCCTGGTTGCTCTGGCAAGAAGGAGGGGTCGTCAACGGGCTGCTCGTCTGGAGCGTAGTCGTACTCAGCTGCAACGGCGTCGGTCTCGACGTCTATCGAGAGAGAAGGAGGGGGAAGAAACAATAAATTCACGGCAAAGATGCAAACAATATGCATGACATGTCTAAAGGATATGCAGAGGTGTTCTACTGCCTAACTAAATGATTTAGTTAATTTAGGAATTTATTCGGATTTATTTTATTAAAGTTGGGCACTATTCATTTATCGAAATCAGCCTAAAAGTTTCATGTTCAGGTAGCTATGGGCATCTGACAGATGAACGGACCACGTATTCGGATTTGTCTCGAAATTCTGAGCAACTTTCATGTACAAAGTATTTTCATCCGATATATGGTTTATTTTATATTAATTTCTAAAGTTTAAAAGATTTTCTGCAATATTTTAATTCGAGAATAAGTATCTAAATACTTTTGTCACATGGGGCTGTGTAGCAAGGGGGTATGACAGTGGGGCCGGTGGGTCCAGTCAGCAGTAGTTGACCAGTCAAAGCTGACTGGTCAACTGGGTCAATGGACCCACATGTAAGTGACACATAGGCAAGTTAATTAGTCTAAACTAATTTAAATTAATGGGGCCACATGTCATGGACACATTAGGCTAATTAACATATAAACTAGCCCTAAACTAATCTAATTAACACTAATTAACACTAACGAATTTGAATAGGGCCGGCCACATCCAAAGTGCCAACCGGCCACACACATGGTCATGCCCACATGCACATGGCCATGACTACGCACGGCACATGAGTAGTGCCGGCGGTCTCAACCTCCAGCAGCAGTAGTAGCATCGCAGCTTAAGCAGCAGTAGTTAGCAACGGCAGCAGCCAGCGCGGACAGCATGAGCAGGGAGCAGCAGGAATAAGCAGCAGTAGTGAGCAAGCAGCAGCGGCAGAGAGCAGCTGCGGCGACCAGCAGCGCGGAGCAACAGCGGGCGGCAGCGGCTGCGGCCGAGCGCGGCAAGGCGGCCGCGGGCGCCCCACGGCACGCGGAGGCGAGGCCAGGTCGCGGCGGGCAGCACGGCGCGCGGCGACAGTAGCAGGCAAGCAACAGAGCAGCGGCAGCGGACGGACGTAGCGGAGCGCGAGGCTGGGGCATGGCTTGGCCGCGGTGAGCTGTGCTGCGGGCACGGCCACGACGAGCTACGACCACGGCAGAACGGCGATGGAACGGAGGGGAAACAAGGGGAATGGGAGTGGCGCTCACAGGGGGAGGCGGATGACGCGTCAGGCGTGGAGGAGGAGCTCTGATGAGGTAGATCGGGCGCGGGGCAGCGGCGGCCGTAGACGAGGAAGACGTGTCGATCCCGGCGATGTGGTGGAGCCCGGCTCGTGTTCGTTGGCGTAGGGGCGTAGCGTTCGGTGGAGGAGCTCGTGGACAAGCTCGTACGGCGCGGGGACGAAGAAGAGCGCGCGGGCGAGTTCGGCCATGGTGACGGCTCTTCGGGTGTGCGCGGGAGAGAAGGAGGCGGCGCGAGGAAGAGGGGGGGAAGAGCAACTAGGGTTCGTCTACGGCTTTGGGAGGCTCTTGAAGCTGGATGCGCGCCGCGTGGCGATCCACGGACACGGACTTGCGGACGGCATCCAGCACGCTCCTGGTGTACAAGAGGTTGAAGGAGACATCGGGGTGGGCTAGGCTTGTTTATGTAGCAGTTGGGCCAAAGTGCATAGTAGTATTTAGGCCTTTTACTTTTTCCTATAATTATTTTTCTGTTTGGCTTCTCTTTATAGTGTTGTATTTTTGTTGAGCTACTAAAAGAGTATAGTTAAATGTGCCACTTAGCACATATATACTAGGCAAGGTTTTGAAGCAGCACACAAAGTTCCAAATTATTTTTGAATAGTTTAACTATTTGTTTAAGTTGAAATGGTTCAAATAAATACTGATGGTTTAGTTTTAAATAGGTCAGGGCCACTTTAAATATTCAAAGGAGGTTGGTTCCAACATGACAAATAGTTAGGAGATATTTTTTTTAACCCATCGAACATTTTTTTTTAAACTTTGAAGAAATAATAATTTTGACTTGTTTTTGGAATTTGAATTTGACCCCGGTTCTCATCAAGTGGCAAAATGGCTTAGTAAAACATGATGACATGTCACATTAGGGTGAGGTTACTTGTGACGACCCCGGCTTAATCGTGCACTAATCATACACGCAAATGCGCACGATCAAGCCTAAGGACTCACTTGAAGATATCACAACACAACTCTAAAACATAAAATAAAGTCATACAAGCTTAATATTACAAGCCAGGGCCTCGAGGGCTCGAATACAAGCTCGATGGCATACAAGCGTCAGCGGAAGCATTAGATATCTGAGTACAGATATATTACAGAGAGAGAGATAAGCCTTCACAGAGGCGGGGTAAAAAAAAAAACTACGATCGAAAGGCGTAGGCCTCCTGCCCTGGACCCTCCGATCCTACTCCTGGTCGTCGAACGGCTCCTCGTAGTAGTAGTACTCGCCAGGCGGATAGTAGTACTGGTCGTCGGCTGGGGCTTCTGGCTCAGGGGCTCCGTCGTCTGGTGGCATCAAATGGAAAATGGGGGAAAAAGAAAATAAAGCAAACGTGAGTACTCATCCGAAGTACTCAGCAAGCAAGGATCTACACTACATATGCATCATTGTCAAAGGAATGGCTGTATATGTGGACTGGGCTGCAGAAATGCCAGAGTAGAGGGGGAAAGCCTAGTCCTATCGAAGACTAGCATCTTCAACAATCTTCGACAGTCTTGCAGCATCAGGAGAGAGCAGATGAACATAATGTAAAGTAGTAGTAGTAATATCATCAACCTCGACCTGAGATCCTTTCTCGACTCCCTGCGAGAAAGCAATCCCAGAGCCGTACTATCCAATTCTCATCACATGTTCTAGTTGTACCGATCGGGATACAACTCCGAGTGTCCGTTACCGTCGGACAGGCTATCGATAGAAGTTTCTTCCCTGCAGGGGTGCACCAACTTACCCACCACGCTCGCTTAACTCCGGCCGGACACACTTTTCTGGGTCATGCCCGGCCTCGGCTAAGCAACACGCCGCAACCCGACCAAATACTTAACAGAGAGGTCAGCACGCCGGACTAACCTATGCCCCCAGGGGTCTTGGGCCATCGCCCCGGGAACTCCTGCGCGTTGCGTGGGCGGCCGGAAGCAGACCTAGCAACCCCTTAATACAAGCGCGGTTGCGTAACCAGTCCAATCCAGCGCGCGCCGCTCAGTCGCTGACGTCCATTAAGCTTCGGCTGAAGTATACGACGCAGAACGCCCATACTATGCCCACGTGATGGTTAGTGCTATCGGGCCAGAGGCCCCTCGGATCAAATATCCAAACCGTAGTGGATTAGGAGCGCGCGGAAACGAGCAGAGACTCACGATCGATGTGACCCCGTCGCCCCGTCTCGAGGACTTGCGGCAAGGGCTAAGAATGCCCGGCCACGCCTCGTAGTTATCTCGCGGGCACCATCCAGGTCGACCCGACTCCACATCACTTCGCGTTAAGCTCGCGCGGGTACCCCTCAGGGCCGACCCGTCTTTAGTATCGTGGTTCATAGTCAAGTCATAATATCCAAGGTAACTGTGTGTCGGACACCGAAGGGAACCATGAGGAATCACCCTCGATGGAATTCCCGCTCGATGTTATCATCAAGGTGAACGAAGGAGGAATCACCCTCGAGGTCCACACTTGAGAGGTTGCGCGACGATGTCGTTATAGGGGGTGGTGTAGGAGGAATCACCCTCGCTTACCACGACCGAGTAACTAACCTACAAGGTTAACATCAGAAGTGCTAACGAGGTATCACCCTCGGCACTCGACGGTAACCCAGCAGTGTCGGCAACTAAGGGGTAGTGATGTGCGGTGCCAGGGTCTGGTCCTCAATCCCGATGATCGGGTCTTCTGATATCCAGCAGGGCAGTCGGGATCAAGTGGAGGTCTCTGTCGTGTCTCTACCCAGCCTATAATAATCAGTCTAGGATAACCAGTAAGGTAACAAAGCAGGGTACAATAATCAGGCTATGCAGCAGATATAGGAAAACAGTAGCAGTAGCAGTTCTAATGCAAGCATAAGAGAGAAAAGAGTAGGCGATATAGGCATGCTCAAAATGGGGGTGCTTGCCTGTTTGCTCGGGGGCAAGGGCAAGGTCTTCAGTAGTATCGTCGGGGACGTAGTCGTACTCCTGTGCGGCGTCTGCCTTGGGAGCTACGTCAACGTCGGGGGCTACCGAGAGAGAAGAGGGGGAAGAAACAGGTAAACATAATGCAAACAAATGCAACACGGTGCGTGTGATGCTATGATGCAGTGTAGGGTTGCCTAAATATGCATCTAAGTCATTTTAGTTATTTTTAGAATTATTCTGGGATTTAATATCCGACGTGTGTGCACTATTCATCTGTCGGATTCGGGTCCGGAGTTACGAGTTCTTCTACGTAGGAGGTTCCGATGGAGAAACAGACGGCACGATCAGACTCGTCTCGTCGTTCTGAGCAACTTTCATGTTTTAACTTTTTCGATCCGAACTACGGTTTAAAAGTTATTAATTTTTAAAGATTATTTGAATTTCTGGAATTATTTTATTTATCAGAAAATGAATTATGACGTCAGCATGACGTCACTGTGACGTCAGCGCTCAACAGCATCGCTGACCAGTCAAACATGACATGTGGGTCCAGTGGGACCCACATGTCAGTCTCTGTTAAGACTAACAGTGGATTAATTCAGTTAACAGGGTGATTAGAGGGGTGGGCCCCACATGTCAGTGAGACATTAGGCTAAATTAATTAATTTTAGTTAATTAAGTGCTTAATTAGGTTAATTAGCCGCCGGGGCCCACATGTCAGAGAGAGGGGGTGAACAGTGCCGCGTTGACTCTGGTCAACGAGGTCAAAGTGGGGTCCCAGGGCCCACCAGTCAGTGGCCCAGGTGGTGCCACGTGGGTGCCACGCCAGCGCGGCGACCGGAGACGCGCCGGCGACCTTCCCAGCGGCGGAAGTTCGCCGGAGCTGCCCGGAAATCCGCTACGCTGCGTCAAATCGCCCGCAACCACTTGCGTTCGATCGGTCTCTCGCCCGCGCATCTAACTACGGTGGTAGTTCGACCGAACACGGCCTCTAGCGACGGCGGCGAGCGGTGGAGCGGTCGCCGGAGTTCGGGCTTCGACGAATCCTTAGCTAGGGGGTACGGGAGAGCGTGTGCGCGGGCGCGTTCGACTCCTGGAAGCAGTAGGAACAGAATGCCGTGCTCAAACGAGCACGACAGGGGCCATGGCCACGGCGGCGAGTTGAACCGCGGCGTCGGGCTCACGGCGTCGTCGGCTGCTAGCTACAGGCGACGGCGGGCAGCGCAAAGAATAGGAGAGAAAGGCTGGAAGCTCACCGAGCGGCTACGGAAAGCCCTTGGTGGCTTAGGAGCAGCAGACGGCGCCGGGGACGACGAAGCTCACCGGAAGCGGAGAGATGCGGGGCGGCTCGATTCGCTTGTAGCCGGGCTCCCTGGCTCCTTCCAGTGGCGCCAGAGGTTGAGGAAGACGACGACGGAGCTGGCCGGCACAGTGGGCGAGCGCGGGGTCGCCGGTGGCCACGGCAAATGGCGAAGTGCGGCGTCGTCGGCGCTCGGACGCCTCGGATCTGAGGAGGAAGGAGGCAGAGCGAGCGAGGGAGAAAGATGGGGAATGCCAGGGGAAGCCAGGGGGGTTGAGTGGCTCCGGCCTTATCTCCTCCTCCTCCCTGTAGCGTCGGTGGCGCCGCGGTGTCGCCGGCCGACTGGCGCGCGCGCGCGCGGCCACGGCGGGGACGACACGGGGAGGAGGGAGACGAGGTGGGCCTGCTGGGCCGCGACTCGGGGCACTGTGCACTAAGGCCCAGTGCACAGTGTCCCGCTTTTGATTTTCTGTTTTAGCTTCTCCATTTTCTTTTATCCTTTTCTGTTTCAAAATGTTTAGGGCACTTGTGCACTTTCGAAAAATGTGGGAGTTGGCCCAAATATTGCAATGCAATATTAGTTCTCACCAAAAAGTGGTTTGGACAGTTTTGGAGTTCATTTGAATCTGCAATGATTTTAAATGAATTAATATTGCTGTTTTGGGTGCTGTTTCATCTTGTTTCACTCACTTAGGTAACTCCAAAAATAATGATTATGATTTTGCCATGACCACTGGGTTATTTGCTAATTAAATAACATTTCTCCAGCAGAGTTTGATCAACCTTATATTTCACTTATGAATTTAAGTTGATTTTTTTAAAAATGGAGTTGATTTACTTTGGTTAACCACTATGTTTAATCACTGCATATGATATGACTTGGCATTATTAACAGCTGATCATGGTGGCTATTACATAGGGGTGTTACAAGTTCTCCTCCTCTAAAAGAAATTCTCGTCCCGAGAATTTAGGAGGTAGAAGGAAAGAGTCCGGGATATTCTTCCCGAAGATGATCCTCACGTTCCCAAGTGGCTTCATCTTCAGTATGATTCGACCATTGCACTTTTAGGAACTTGGTCGTCTTCTGACGAGTACGACGCTCAGCTTCGTCGAGGATGCGGACCGGATGCTCCTTATAGGAAAGATCATCTTGTAGCTCGAGCATCTCATGATCCACTGCACGACGCGGGGATTCCTTGAAGCACTTACGGAGTTGCGACACGTGGAAGACATCATGAATATGGGAGAATTGCGGTGGCAACTCCAATTTATATGCCACCTGTCCCCGTCTAGCCACGATGCGGAAAGGACCAATATAGCGAGGAGCTAGCTTGCCCTTGATTCCGAAACGACGGGTGCCCTTCATTGGAGTGACACGAAGATAGGCTTGATCACCAGGTTGATAGATCACACCCCATCGCTTGCGATCATAATTACTCTTCTGACGGTCTTGAGCTGCTTTGAGATTCTCCCGGACAATTCGGACTTGTTCTTCGGCATGCTGAATGATGTCCGGTCCAACAAGAGGTCGTTCCCCAGTTTCTGACCAATTCAGAGGGGTTCGACATTTACGTCCATAAAGAACCTCAAATGGGGCCATTTTTAAGCTGGCTTGATAACTGTTGTTATAAGAGAACTCGGCGTACGGGAGAGATTCCTCCCATTTCTTACCGAAGGATATAACACAGGCTCGTAGCATGTCTTCAAGCACTTGATTAACGCGCTCAACTTGGCCTTGAGATTGGGGATGATAAGCTGAACTCCAGGTAATATGAGTTCCCATTGCTTTCTGGAAACTTTCCCAGAAATGGCCAGTGAAAATGCTGCCACGGTCTGAACTGATTTCCTTGGGAATACCATGGAGTGAAACAATTCTGGAGATATATAGCTCTGCTAACTGACTAGCAGTAATAGTCTCCTTAACTGGCAGAAAGTGTGCAACCTTGGAAAGTTGGTCAACGACGACAAGAATAGCATCGTGACCCTTCTGAGACTTGGGAAGACCAGTGATGAAGTCCATTTGCACTTTATCCCACTTCCATAGAGGAATAGGGAGCGGTTGCAGAATTCCAGCAGGTTTCTGATGTTCTGCCATCACGCGACGACAAACGTCACACTCGGCAACATAACGAGCAATATCCTGCTTCATCCTAGACCACCAGTACCTTTGACGAAGATCTCGATACATTTTGGTACTACCCGGATGGATAGACAGCGGTGTATCATGGGCCTCCTTCATGACTTTGTCAGTCATCAGCTCGAAGCGAGGTACTACGATGCGGTCTCTGAAATATAATGTACCATCTTCAGCAACTGAGAAATCCCGATACTTAGCAAGGTGAAGCTCCTTCTTCATCAAGTCAATTTCAGCATCTTTGGCTTGCGCTTCTTTAACAGCCTTCAGAAGGTCTGGCTGTACCACAAGGTTATTAAGAGAACCCTGGGGAACAATTCGCAGATTCAGCTGAGTCAGTTCTGCGTGAAGACGAGGTTGAGCTTGCCTAACCATGAGGTTGTTGCAATATGACTTGCGACTCAGGGCATCGGCCATCACATTAGCTTTGCCCGGGGTATAAGAAATACCGCAGTCATAATCCGCAATAGCTTCTAACCATCGTTGTTGTCGGAGATTAAGATCCGGTTGAGTGAATAAGTATTTCAGACTTTGGTGATTGGTATAAATTTCACACCGATTACCCAGAAGGTAGTGTCGCCATAACTTCAATGCATACATCACTGCTGCAAGTTCAAGATCATGCACTGGATAATTCTCTTCATGTGGACGCAATTGACGTGAAGCATATGCAATTACTCTCCGCTCTTGCATTAGGACGCAGCCTAATCCCTGACGAGAGGCGTCGCAATATATGACAAAGTCCTTGCGAGAATCAGGAGGAGCAAGCACTGGAGCAGAAGTGAGCTTGTCCTTGAGGGTTTGGAAACTTTCCTGACACTTGTCTGTCCACTCAAACTTAACGCCTTTGTGGAGCAGATTAGTCAGGGGCTTGGCGATCTTGGAGAAGTTCTCGACGAATCGGCGACAATAGCTGGCTAGACCGAGAAAGCTTCGGACCTGCTTGGCATTCTTCGGAGGAGTCCAGTCAAGGATAGCCTGAACACGCTCCGGGTTAACGGAAATACCGTCCTTGGAAATCACATGTCCAAGGTAGGTCACTTCAGGAAGCCAGAATTCGCATTTAGAGAACTTGGCATATAATTGGTGCTCTCGAAGTCTCTCCAGAACTAGTCGAAGGTGCTCAGCATGTTCTTCTTTGTTCTTCGAATAAACCAGAATATCATCCAGATATACCACGACGAATTTGTCGAGGTAATCCATGAATATGTAATTCATTAGGCGGGAGAATGTAGCTGGAGCGTTTGTTAAACCAAACGACATGACTGTGTACTCGTAAGAGCCATAACGAGTAACGAATGCAGTCTTCGGAATATCCTCTTCGCGAACACGGATCTGGTGATAACCCAACCTCAAGTCGAGTTTAGAAAACACCGAAGATCCAGCGAGTTGATCATATAAATCGTTGATCCGGGGAAGTGGATATTTATTCTGAATGGTTGCCTGGTTGATAGGACGATAATCTTGGACCAACCTATTCGTTCCATCTTTCTTCTTGATGAAAAGAGACGGTGCTCCCCATGCAGAGGAACTGGGGCGAATGAAACCCTTCCTTAAGGATTTATCAATTTCCTCCTTAAGCTCGATGAGGTGGTGCGGAGGCATCTTGTAGGGACGCTTCGCAATAGGAGTGGTGCCAGGCTTCAAGTCGATGACGAACTCGACAGCTCTAGCAGGGGGTATTCCTGGAAGTTCTTCTGGAAAAACATCTGGGAAGTCACAGACCACTGGGATATTCTCGATCCCATCAAGTGGAGAAGCATTCAACGCGTTCAAGGCATAAATTTGAGCCTCAGCGTTCCGGGTAAGGTGAGCTTGATAGTTCACCATCTCATTTGATGGGTGCAAGAGGTGTACAACTTTAGTGGCACAATTGATTGAGGCGTAGTGAGCCTTCAACCAATCCATTCCCAGTATAAGGTCAATCTTTGAAGATTGCAGGATAATGGGGTTTGCATCAAAATGCAACCCTTCAACCTCAATAGTAACTCGGGGGCTAAATATGGAAGTTCGGCATCGTCCCGCGGGAGTGTTTATTATTATCGGATGTTGTAGCGTTTCGCACTTAACATCATGCAAGAGTGCAAATTGTTCTGACATGAATGAATGCGATGCACCTGAATCAAATAAAACAGAGGCTGGTACTGAATTAACGAGAAGTGTACCCATCACAGTATCTGGTTGATCTGGAGCTTCAGACATGTTGACGTGGTAGTACTGCCCACGACCATAAGAAGGTCTGGCATTATTGTTGCGCTGCTGAGGAATACCACGGCCAATTCCACGTCCAGCAGAAGGGAGAGCTAGTTGATTCTGATTCTGAGAACAATCTCTAGCACGGTGACCTGGCTTGCCACACTTGAAGCATAGTCCGCTGTCAGGACGAGGTGCTGGAGCTCGAGGTGCTGGAGCTGGCAGGGGCTGTCTCGGTGGTGGAGGTGGCAGACGTGGTGCAGCATAAGAAGGTCTGTTCGCAGGAGCTGCTGAACGGAACATGCCTTGGGGAAACCAGATGCGTCGCTTCTGGGAAGACGAGCCCGAAGATGAGCCCGACTCACGGGTGCGTCTGGACGCTTCCTTGTGCTTCTTAAGTCCAGTTTCAACCATGATGGCCTTATTCACCAAGGTGGCGAAATCAGGGTAATCTTGAACAAGAAGGGCTAAATGAATGTCATGGTGCAGTCCTTCACGAAACTTCTCCTGTCTGCGTTCATCAGTAGGAATGTCCTCTTCAGCGTAACGAGATAAGTCTAGAAACTCGCGCTGATAGACTTCCACAGTCTTGTTTCCTTGGACAAGGCTACGGAACTCAGCCTTCTTCCTAGCTATGATAGCTAGAGGAATGTAGCGGGCACGGAAAGCAATCTTGAACTCTGCCCAAGTGACGACAGTACCAGGCGGCAGAGTCTGTCGGTGAGTGGCCCACCATTGGGCTGCGGGACCCTTAAGAAGATATGTCGCAAAAGTGACATAGTTAATTTCGGCGACACTAGCAGACTCCATCTCATGAGAGATATCACGCAGCCAGTCATCTGCATCCAGTGGGTTGACTGTGTTGCGGAAAAACGATGGACTGAGCCTCATGAACTCTGGTAAGGTAATGGATGGTTGCTGCTGATTAGCATCAGGACGAGGGAATTGCTGCATAATCCCCGTCATAAACTAGCGGTTGAGTTCAAACTGTTGCATCATCGCTGCCATGTAATCAGGTGGTGGCGGCGGTGGCGGGTTGTTGTCAGCCATCCTGCTATTCCAACAGGGGTATTTCAGCGATAGCTTATGCAAGTGTTTAACAATAAACATGAGGTAACTCGACATTATTGAAAGAGTGCAATAGATGCTAGAAGTAGTCATTAAGACGTACAGATCCATACATAGTCGGTTACATTCGGGCAGCATAACGGCGCAAATTGAAAAGCTAGACATGCTAGGCGGCGCGCAGGCACGCGGTAAGGAAGCACACAACGGGACATAGCAAAGGCTACATCAACGTCGGAGAAAACCACTGAAACGGGGTAACTGCAAGTGCGGACGATGGACGTTCGTCGCAGAAGGATCCTGCGCTCCATGGGCACTCTGATGCAGAACCCGGTCTCGAGAAGAAAGAAGAGGTCCACGTGCAGGCGTGTGACCTCCCACAGCAGGCCAGACGATCCCTGATGGCATCTCAGTCCTGCTCGGGTAAAGAATGTACTCCGGATGCATCCCTGCACGAACAGCTGGTAGCAACTGTGTCATAGCCTTGTAGTAGCGTGCTCGAGTGGCAAACAACTCAACAGCAAGTGCACGAACAGTGCGATCCAAAGCCTGAGTGCACTGAATCAGAACCTGCGGGTCGTAGCGTCGAGACTCGTACGGGGCACAGATAGCTGTGTAAAATCCAGTAGCATCTCCAACAGGTGCATACGGAATGTACCGAAACACAGTATCATCCAAGTTAGCACTGTGCTCTCCTCGGAGACGTGCGACAGCAGAGTAGGCGGCATCATGTACTGCCATCTCAATCGTCACGCCTAATCCATGAAAAAGGTGTAGCTCGGTGTCTGAGTTGTTCTGCTGATCATAAATCCGAACTTCAGCATAGTACTGTTCCTGGTTGAATTCACGATAAACCTCATAGACCATGTACTCGGGATACCAGCGGTAACCCAGTCTACTCAGGAGGGCGATCAGAACAGCTGGAAATCCAGGGGCATCACGAGCCCAAGTGCGAAGCACAAGCTGGGTCGTAGGCCGCGGTGGAAATAGCCGATCCATCTGAAACAGAAAGGTTCAGGGTTGTCATAAGACAATGAGAAATATAACCAATCTCGGAAGGAAAGGTTAAACAAAACAATGGAAAGGAAAATGATTATCAGACTAATCAGATCAAAGACAGGGAAATCGCACTGAATCCAGCTCTCCGGGTGGATAGAATTAACGAGAACCTAAATGTCGGCGTTTAGTAATTTTGCAAAACCCGAATAGAAGAGAGGATAGAATCCCAGAGTAAAGACGGGGAATAAAAGATCCTAATACCACCCAGTTGGCGACGTGGGCCCGTAAGCCACACAGCCAAGTTAGTAAAACAATTTTTGACCACTAGACTCAACTTCGGCCAAGGAATTGGAAAGGGGGAACTCCTAGAGGCAGTCGGCTCTGATACCAACCTATGACGACCCTGGCTTAATCGTGCACTAATCATACACGCAAATGCGCACGATCAAGCCTAAGGACTCACTTGAAGATATCACAACACAACTCTAAAACATAAAATAAAGTCATACAAGCTTAATATTACAAGCCAGGGCCTCGAGGGCTCGAATACAAGCTCGATGGCATACAAGCGTCAGCGGAAGCATTAGATATCTGAGTACAGATATATTACAGAGAGAGAGATAAGCCTTCACAGAGGCGGGGTAAAAATAAAAACTACGATCGAAAGGCGTAGGCCTCCTGCCCTGGACCCTCCGATCCTACTCCTGGTCGTCGAACGGCTCCTCGTAGTAGTAGTACTCGCCAGGCGGATAGTAGTACTGGTCGTCGGCTGGGGCTTCTGGCTCAGGGGCTCCGTCGTCTGGTGGCATCAAATGGAAAATGGGGGAAAAAGAAAATAAAGCAAACGTGAGTACTCATCCGAAGTACTCAGCGAGCAAGGATCTACACTACATATGCATCATTGTCAAAGGAATGGCTGTATATGTGGACTGGGCTGCAGAAATGCCAGAGTAGAGGGGGAAAGCCTAGTCCTATCGAAGACTAGCATCTTCAACAATCTTCGACAGTCTTGCAGCATCAGGAGAGAGCAGATGAACATAATGTAAAGTAGTAGTAGTAATATCATCAACCTCGACCTGAGATCCTTTCTCGACTCCCTGCGAGAAAGCAATCCCAGAGCCGTACTATCCAATTCTCATCACATGTTCTAGTTGTACCGATCGGGATACAACTCCGAGTGTCCGTTACCGTAGGACAGGCTATCGATAGAAGTTTCTTCCCTGCAGGGGTGCACCAACTTACCCACCACGCTCGCTTAACTCCGGCCGGACACACTTTTCTGGGTCATGCCCGGCCTCGGCTAAGCAACACGCCGCAACCCGACCAAATCCTTAACAGAGAGGTCAGCACGCCGGACTAACCTATGCCCCCAGGGGTCTTGGGCCATCGCCCCGGGAACTCCTGCGCGTTGCGTGGGCGGCCGGAAGCAGACCTAGCAACCCCTTAATACAAGCGCGGTTGCGTAACCAGTCCAATCCAGCGCGCGCCGCTCAGTCGCTGACGTCCATTAAGCTTCGGCTGAAGTATACGACGCAGAACGCCCATACTATGCCCACGTGATGGTTAGTGCTATCGGGCCAGAGGCCCCTCGGATCAAATATCCAAACCGTAGTGGATTAGGAGCGCGCGGAAACAAGCAGAGACTCACGATCGATGTGACCCCGTCGCCCCGTCTCGAGGACTTGCGGCAAGGGCTAAGAATGCCCGGCCACGCCTCGTAGTTATCTCGCGGGCACCATCCAGGTCAACCCGACTCCACATCACTTCGCGTTAAGCTCGCGCGGGTACCCCTCAGGGCCGACCCGTCTTTAGTATCGTGGTTCATAGTCAAGTCATAATATCCAAGGTAACTGTGTGTCTGACACCGAAGGGAACCATGAGGAATCACCCTCGATGGAGTTCCCGCTCGATGTTATCATCAAGGTGAACGAAGGAGGAATCACCCTCGAGGTCCACACTTGAGAGGTTGCGCGACGATGTCGTTATCGAGGGTGGTGTAGGAGGAATCACCCTCGCTTACCACGACCGAGTAACTAACCTACAAGGTTAACATCAGAAGTGCTAACGAGGTATCACCCTCGGCACTCGACGGTAACCCAGCAGTGTCGGCAACTAAGGGGTAGTGATGTGCGGTGCCAGGGTCTGGTCCTCAATCCCGATGATCGGGTCTTCTGATATCCAGCAGGGCAGTCGGGATCAAGTGGAGGTCTCTGTCGTGTCTCTACCCAGCCTATAATAATCAGTCTAGGATAACCAGTAAGGTAACAAAGCAGGGTACAATAATCAGGCTATGCAGCAGATATAGGAAAACAGTAGCAGTAGCAGTTCTAATGCAAGCATAAGAGAGAAAAGAGTAGGCGATATAGGCATGCTCAAAATGGGGGTGCTTGCCTGTTTGCTCGGGGGCAAGGGCAAGGTCTTCAGTAGTATCGTCGGGGACGTAGTCGTACTCCTGTGCGGCGTCTGCCTCGGGAGCTACGTCAACGTCAGGGGCTACCGAGAGAGAAGAGGGGGAAGAAACAGGTAAACATAATGCAAACAAATGCAACACGGTGCGTGTGATGCTATGATGCAGTGTAGGGTTGCCTAAATATGCATCTAAGTCATTTTAGTTATTTTTAGAATTATTCTGGGATTTAATATCCGACGTGTGTGCACTATTCATCTGTCGGATTCGGGTCCGGAGTTACGAGTTCTTCTACGTAGGAGGTTCCGATGGAGAAACAGACGGCACGATCAAACTCGTCTCGTCGTTCCGAGCAACTTTCATGTTTTAACTTTTTGGATCCGAGCTACGGTTTAAAAGTTATTAATTTTTAAAGATTATTTGAATTTCTGGAATTATTTTATTTATCAGAAAATGAATTATGACGTCAGCATGACGTCACTGTGACGTCAGCGCTCAAGAGCGTCGCTGACCAGTCAAACATGACATGTGGGTCCAGTGGGACCCACATGTCAGTCTCTGTTAAGACTAACAGTGGATTAATTCAGTTAACAGGGTGATTAGAGGGGTGGGCCCCACATGTCAGTGAGACATTAGGCTAAATTAATTAATTTTAGTTAATTAAGTGCTTAATTAGGTTAATTAGCCGCCGGGGCCCACATGTCAGAGAGAGGGGGTGAACAGTGCCGCGTTGACTCTGGTCAACGAGGTCAAAGTGGGGTCCCAGGGCCCACCAGTCAGTGGCCCAGGTGGTGCCACATGGGTGCCACGCCAGCGCGGCGACCGGAGACGCGCCGGCGACCTTCCCAGCGGCGGAAGTTCGCCGGAGCTGCCCGGAAATCCGCTACGCTGCGTCAAATCGCCCGCAACCACTTGCGTTCGATCGGTCTCTCGCCCGCGCATCTAACTACGGTGGTAGTTCGACCGAACACGGCCTCTAGCGACGGCGGCGAGCGGTGGAGCGGTCGCCGGAGTTCGGGCTTCGACGAATCCTTAGCTAGGGGGTACGGGAGAGCGTGTGCGCGGGCGCGTTCGACTCCTGGAAGCAGTAGGAACAGAATGCCGTGCTCAAACGAGCACGACAGGGGCCATGGCCACGGCGGCGAGTTGAACCGCGGCGTCGGGCTCACGGCGTCGTCGGCTGCTAGCTACAAGCGACGGCGGGCAGCGCAAAGAATAGGAGAGAAAGGCTGGAAGCTCACCGAGCGGCTACAGAAAGCCCTTGGTGGCTTAGGAGCAGCAGACGGCGCCGGGGACGACGAAGCTCACCGGAAGCGGAGAGATGCGGGGCGGCTCGATTCGCTTGTAGCCGGGCTCCCTGGCTCCTTCCAGTGGCGCCAGAGGTTGAGGAAGACGACGACGGAGCTGGCCGGCACAGTGGGCGAGCGCGGGGTCGCCGGTGGCCACGGCAAATGGCGAAGTGCTGCGTCGTCGGCGCTCGGACGCCTCGGATCTGAGGAGGAAGGAGGCAGAGTGAGCGAGGGAGAGAGATGGGGAATGCCAGGGGAAGCCAGGGGGGTTGAGTGGCTCCGGCCTTATCTCCTCCTCCTCCCTGTAGCGTCGGTGGCGCCGCGGTGTCGCCCGCCGACTGGCGCGCGCGCGCGCGGCCACGGCGGGGACGACACGGGGAGGAGGGAGACGAGGTGGGCCTGCTGGGCCGCGACTCGGGGCACTGTGCACTAAGGCCCAGTGCACAGTGTCCCGCTTTTGATTTTCTGTTTTAGCTTCTCCATTTTCTTTTATCCTTTTCTGTTTCAAAATGTTTAGGGCACTTGTGCACTTTCGAAAAATGTGGGAGTTGGCCCAAATATTGCAATGCAATATTAGCTCTCACCAAAAAGTGGTTTGGACAGTTTTGGAGTTCATTTGAATCTGCAATGATTTTAAATGAATTAATATTGCTGTTTTGGGTGCTGTTTCATCTTGTTTCACTCACTTAGCTAACTCCAAAAATAATGATTATGATTTTGCCATGACCACTGGATTATTTGCTAATTAAATAACATTTCTCCAGCAGAGTTTGATCAACCTTATATTTCACTTATGAATTTAAGTTGATTTTTAAAAATGGAGTTGATTTACTTTGGTTAACCACTATGTTTAATCACTGCATATGATATGACTTGGCATTATTAACAGCTGATCATGGTGGCTATTACATAGGGGTGTTACATTACTGTAGCGTGATTACTAGGGTGTTACAATGATGCACCGGCCACAGGCATGACGTTGAGGTCAACGACCACGCGCGTGGATGGCGCCACCAAGCTCACCTCCAGTGAGCATACCCTGGAGAAGCGGGAGGCTTGCGGATAGATGTGGAAGCCAGGAATTGGCTGCGTGGCAGACGCGCGCAGTGACTCTGGCAGCACCATCCGAGGAAATGCCGATGAGTCCGTGCTGGCCGCGGCCACGGCGGTGCTGATGAGCCCGTGTTGGCCAGGGTTTAACCCTAGGTAGAACAGGGCCTTCCTCATTGTTGCGCGCGACTCGGGCATTAGTTTCCTCCTGCTGTGCAGGGGCAGAGAGGGCGGCAACGGCCGCCACTTCGTCCCTTGCGTCCTGCGCGTGCCTCCGTCTCTTCCTCTTGGCCGAATGCACGGCCCGCTCCTCGGGCGTCAGCTGCTTCTTCTTGGGCGGCGCCGCGGTCATGCGGGGCGCGCGGGGCTTGCCTTTGGCGGAGGCGACGGAGGTGATGCCGGACGAGGCTAGGGAGGCGAGGCTGGTGTCGGCATCGAGGGTCGGCGCGTCGTCCATGGCCGGGAGCGCGAGCGGGCGGGAGGGTTTTGGGAAGTGAAGGGAAATGGTGGTCGTTGTGCCACCGCCTGGCGGGCCGGGGGAGGAGTAGGCGTGTGTCGCACGCGTTCATTTCGTGTCCGCGCCGGCGCAAATGATACTCAAATTTGGGCCGGGAATGGATCGGCAGGCGGACGAAAATCGGACGCGCATCCGTTTGGATCAGCGCATTGGACCGATTTTTCTGTCCGCGGCGATCCAAACGGACACGCGCGGACGAAATGAGTCGACGCGTTGGAATTGCTCTAATGTAGAAGTACCATGTAGACTCGGAGGGAGCATAATCCTCTAGCTTAGAAAAGGAAAGTCAGAGTGCTACAATGTTAGCCTCGTGTAAAATGAAGAAGGAAACTTAGGGAGTGTTAGCAGATTATTTACTGACTGTAGATAGAAATAATCTAAAATTAATTTAATTTCACCATCAATTTATTTGTATGTAATTACTATAAATGTACACAGTAGATCTGTAATTTATAAATTAATTTAAGTCATTTTAGTCTTAATCATATGGATTGAAAGAAGACAAATTAGAGTACTATAGTTTCTCTAACTTTTCTTATGTATGTTAGAGGATCCAAGTCCGACTCGGAGCACGGCGTAACAATGGCCCTCAAATACATATGTTGGACAAACTCGTATACATTGAGTGCATCATATACTTGTATCGTAAATTTTTACGGAATGTGACATTGGATCTATATTTTTTTCTTTTCAACATAATTTTTTTCAATCTGGTAAAAATGAAATTAGTACTATAACGAGTCATATGTATTGTAGACACCAGACGAAGCAATGGTTTATCCAAACTTCAAAAATAAAAATCTATTTTTTAATCTGTTTGTGAGAAAGCGTGAAAAGGGCCAAGAGACTTGAATTTTGGACTTCAACAATAAAAATAAGAAAGAATTTTACGACTTCTACAGATGAATTTGAATTAGCCAATAAATTGGTATCGTCTTTTCCATATAAAGTATTGCAATATTCAAATTGCAGCTGTTCATGACGGCAAAGCTCCAACTGAATTAACGTTGGTTGGTTGGTGGCACCAAATCTGAGGACAGGAGCCCAAGTTCCCAGCATCACCCAACAGGAATTCAGCGGGAGCGGGTTGCCATCGTCCGGCCGTGTTCTCGTCGCTCACCACACGACAGTACCCACACCGACAGCGAATCAGCTTCTCCAGGGAACTGTCCGCCGGTTCCCCGATGGTTCCGGCCTGGTTTCTTTTCTTGCGCGGATTGGAAAACGTAGCCGAGCGGTTCTCGAATCTGCAACCGCCAAATTCGAACCAACTTTTCTGCTGAAAACCGAACTTGCAACGAAGCCACCAGCAGGGACTTTTCTTTCGCGGGAAAAGGGTCGTCTGACGTCTCGCCGCATCCCTCATCAAGGAATTTCCACAGTTGGACAAAGCAATGGTTGTGAATAATATGCTTGCTGGAATTCCTGTGCTTGCTAGTGCAGGATATGTTCTTGGATAAGTAGATAGGTTAACCATTATTATACATAAATTGACGCCCTTTTGTTGAGCAGGAACGATAAACACGAGGGAGCAAAAGAACAAGTTTGGAACGAAAATGTATAAACCATATTCACCTGACGTGTAAGATGGAGTGACATTCGATAGGTGCTCGAACGTACGCGGCTGCGAGTGATCCATCCACTGGTCATCAGGAGATTATTAATCCAACACTCGTCGCTTAGCTGCACGCATGGATCGCGTCGCGCCATTTCATGTCTTTCCGCGGTTCCTGGCTGACCAGTTGAAGCATAAATATGCGCTCCACAAAAAGGTGAAGCATACGTCGTCTGTTAGTCTATTCAGACTCTATCAATATCACACTAATTCTGCATGCTCATTAGTCATAAGTTAGTCATCATCTCGAGAGATTTCATCTACAGAATCGATTCGTCCCCTTTCTGTTACAATGGTGTCCTTTAGGGTGTGGTAACCTAATGCTAGTCTGATCGCCGGATCAACTTCTCTCGGTCAACGAAAACTTCGCCTAAATTTTCCTAGACTTCCCTCGCAGAAAAAAAAGGCACAGTGCTGCATTATGGTAAGAGCATCTATAGACGGACTCAACAAATCCGGCCCCTCAAACGCCTGCGGATGCACCCGGGCGCGTCCGCGGGCACTGATCGGGCACTCTCTATATCCGCGTCTCCACACCCACGTATCTCATAATCCGTCCCCTCTGCTTTCTGCTGAAAGGGGGGACATCCTCCCGGCTGATGCCTACTTCCCTGCCTACTCGCGCGTTCAGGCCCACCAAGTCCTAGCCGCTCGGCCTATCTGTTCCAGGCCCTTCAAGCACGCGCCTGCCCTTGGCGAGGGCCTGCTCAACTGCGACCGCTCTCCTGTGGTCTACACCAACCTGCGGCATGGGGCCTGTGCCATGCTCCCTGCTCAGGTGGCGGCGGTCTTCTGCTCCTGCCGCGCGCCGCCGCTTGAGCCCACAACTGGAGATCTCCGTTCCTCACCTCCCACGCTCCAACTCTTCGACGCCCCGGCGGAGGCCGCCCTCCTTCCACCGCGTCAGTCTGCCGCCCCTGCGGTAATGGATCTCGGCTTGGGGCTGGGCTCCGGCCGCTCGGATGCGGTTCCTATGGAGCCGGCCAGGCCGGACCAGCTGGCCCGGATCCAGGATGACGGCGATGGCTCGGGGGCGTCGGCTGGCCTGGCGTCCCCCCCTGCGGCGCGCCGCAGCCCTCGTATCATGAAAATGTACGATGGTGTGCGCATCGGCTCTGTCGAGCGGGCCTCCAAGAGGAAGGCAACAGGGTCTGGTGCTAGCTCCGGCGGCTCGGCTCGGCGCCCAAGCTCCTCCAGCGGCCGTCGCAAGAAGGCCAAGGTGGGGCCTGTCGCTGAGCTCCTGGACCTCAACTTCATCAGCACCCCCAGGCCCCTGACCAGGGGCAAGCTCAAGCAGCTTGCTAAGTGATGCGACCTCAACACGGATACCATTCTCGCTCAAGCTTCATCCTCTGCTTCTAGTGGTGGCGGCCGCTCTGCTTCGGTTGACGGATCCGCTGCTTCCTCCATGGGTGTTGGTGACGCTCCTAATGTTTAGTCTGCTAGCTGCTATGCTTAGGTTGGGTCCTGTGTTAGGCGTATTGGCTTTCGTAGCTACTATCCATGTTATCTGGTGTCATGTTCTTCGTTATCTATGTTGGTCAGGAGGGCTTGGTATCACTAGTTGCTTTCAGTGTAGTTGCAGTAAGTTGGTTCAATCTCGGGTCAGTCTGTATGTTGTTCATCACTATCCTGTTACCCTTCTATGTTATTGCAGAGTCTGCATTTTGCATCCCTTCATGCACTTTCATGTTCTCTCTCTACATGCACGTGCTGCTTTCACCTATGTCCATGAAACTTCTTGATTGGAACGTTCGAGGTCTGGGTGAAGAGAATAAGTGTTCGCTGGTTCATGACGTTTTAACCTCCTGTTGCCCTAGCGTTGTCTGTGTGCAGGAAACTAAGCTGGAATCCATCACAACTAAGAAGCGTTGCAGTTTTCTTCCGGCTTATCTTGATGAACTCATAGTCATGCCTTCGTCAGGGTCCTCCGGTGGCCTGCTCGTGGCATGGGACTCGTCTGCCGTCTCTCGGCAGATCATTGCTATGCATAAGTATCACATCACAGTCCGGCTTTCATCAACGACCTCCAATTCTGCGGTTCTGCTCTCTGCTGTCTACGCTCCTTGTATTGCTCATGAGAGGGCACTCTTCTTTGAGGCCATTGATAATGTTGTTGGTCAAGTCTCTGAACCTTGGATGATCATTGGTGATTTCAACATGTACCATTCTGAGGAAGAAAAGTCGCAGGGGCAAGTGAACTGGGCTATGATGGAAATGTTCAACAGCTGGATCAGAGATAATGGGCTTGATGATATAGCTATCTGCAACCGTCGTTTCACCTGGTCAAATAAAAGGGAAATCCCAACTTTGGTACGGCTGGACCGGGTCCTGGTTAATGCTCACTGGACCTTGGCGTTTGCTCAAACAACTGCTTCAGTTATTCCTTCTGTCACCTCGGACCACGTACCAATCTTAGTACAATTCTGCAATGACAAGGCCAAGAGCAGGTTCTTCAGGATGGAAAACCATTGGCTCGAGATGGAGGAAACTAAGGCGCTCATTACCAGCTGCTGGTGCAATGGCACGAGGCCAATACACTCTGCTGCCTCCCTTATCAACTTCAAGATGAGACGAGTGCGTGCTGCCCTTAGAAAGTGGAAGCGGAACATGGCCAGTTTGGAGCTGTTAATTTGCAATAATAAGCTTGTAGTGGACTACCTTAATACTGTTGAGGAGCACCGTCCACTGTCCCGCTTGGAAATGGTTTTCAGAAGTTTCGCTATTGCAAAAGCCGAACAATTAATCTTGTGGCAAACTGCTATGTGGCGCCGGAGGGCTAAGCTTCGGTGGTGCGTCTCCGGGGATGAAAACAGCATACAAGAAAAAACGTAGCATATCCAGCATATATTACAGGAAAGTACATCCACCGGGCAATCAAAGATTTATGCCAGTGCAAATAAATGAACAAAACTTAACGATCTACAACCTCGGCACGGATGACACCCATAAGCATGTGAGCAAGTTTTTCCTTCTTTGCTACACTGTCTCTGAAAACATTGATCAATCATTGTTGCGCAAGAATGTGCACCTCTGATTCCACCACGATTTCCATCATTACTTCAGCAAGTAATTGGTTCACAAAATACATTTTTTCCGTTGGATTCGAGACAGAGGAAACTGAACAGATTCAGATGGCGATTTTGGCAGGCTTGTATTATCGATAGTGGAGAGTGTCTCGACCACTGCATCATAACATAAATTAGGAGGGGAACCGAACAAATTAATCAAGAGTTATTGCCATATTACCTGCCCTAGAATTATTGGAAAGAAACAATGGGGATGCCTTGCTGTTTTCAGAATTTGTCTTCTTATCTTCAGCAGCCTGCACCAAATTAATACACTAGCACTGCTATCATTCGCCATATTAGATAATAGGAAAGCAACATTGACACAATGAAAGTTTGGGCAACCAGACCACACAAGCCTACACCAAATTAACACAATATGGCACAGCTATCATTAGCCAGGTAAGGTAATAGGAAAACAACATTGACACAATGAATGATTGGGCAACCAGACCACAACACTACAATTTAGTAATGTGCATGATATGGGATAGTACACTCATGCAGCTCAGTATGCAAAATTACCAGGCAGTTTTCCTTATTAAAATCAACATTGTCGCCTTTAATTATACAGTTTTCTACAAGTAAATTTAGATCAGATAAAGGTTGGATTCACGCTGATTAACAAAATACAAGCTGATGTAAAAATATAGTGATATACAACAGGTACTTACATCAGCATTGGAGCACAGAGAATTCCTGCAAGATACTTTCCTCGAACACGATCCTAGTTTAGAAAGTCTTCTATCCTTTAAGCTTATTTTCTAAAAGAGAGATGCGTAATAAACATGAAGAAATTATGATCTGAATGCTATAAAATTTCATGATGCGAGGATACGCACACGCTTCTTAGAAAGGAATTGACATATTTTTGCTGGACTGGAGCGGACTAGTTCTTTGGCCACTGGAATCTGCTTATTATCAGGAGCAGTTGGGTTTCTCGTTGCTGGAGCAGTATCTATGAACACTGGAGTTGGTTTACTATCTCCTGGCGTTTGGATCTTTTGCAAAGACCTTGTTTGTATCCCTTCAGATTCTAACATAGCCGTCTTCCCCTTGCGTGCCTTATATAGAAGAATGGTGCTTCAATTATAAAACATGCTAAGGCAGAGACATGGAATAGGTACTGAAGAATAGAAAGACATGACATATTGACATGTATTCCCTCCATCCGGAAATAAATGGATGTGTCTAGGCGTATTTCAGCTCTAGATACATCCATTTTTATCCATTTCTGCGACATGTAATCCGGACGGAGGGAGTATGATGTAAGAGCTAGGGATACGACAGGACAACACAGTAAAAAACACTAGTTGAATGTAAAACTGTATGATAGAAGAATAGGCACAGAAAAACACGAAGATAACATATGCGTGTATGATTGGAAAACTAAGATAGCATTGCAACGGACCAGTAGAACAACACTTCAATGTAAAAAAACTGGTATGGTAGACAGATGGAGTACATACTGATGAATAACAATGCATAAGATATTCAAAAGCATGATGTCCAAACTAAGCAGTTGGCATTGCGACAGAGTAGAATGACAGTACTAGAATTTGAAAACATGTTATCATGAATGGAATAGGTACTGAAAAATAGGAAGGCATGACATATTTACATGCATGATCAGCAGGCTAAGCACATGGCATTGCAATAGAGTAGATGCACTCCGGGACATTATATGCATGATGTACCCATATCACGGGCCAAGTTAGAGCAAGGACCTTGTGGGGTGAACAGGATTCATCATCTTTCTGCAAGTCTTCTGAAGAACTGCCTTTAACTGTTCCATCATATTGGGTATCATTGACGTCAAGTTTGTTGGCCGTTACATTGCTCCGCGAGGTCCTTGTGGATATATCAGTGTGTGCAATTATATCTGACATGCATGGAAGACAACTAGTAGGACTGGACTTAACTAGCAGCAACAGGTCTCAAAAACTAAAGGGAGAACACAGATGAAAGCTACAGAATATGTATTGTTTGTAGTCGAGATTAACTAGATGACACACAAAAGTATTAAAGAACAACAACATAGGTAATACTAGAAGTGGTATAATCACCAGCCTGTGGGATAGCATTGGCTGATGGATGATAACTATGGAACAACGTTAACTCCTGAACAAGTCTCTTATCTGAACTATGGAACAACGTTAACTCCTGAACAAGACTCTTAAGAGACCAGCATGAATATACAGTGACATGTGATAATCTATTTTCCATGCTTAGATGAATAACGAAGCCATAAATATTGCACACAAGTAAGATGAGGGTACAACCTATCTGGCCGCCATCCATAGGAGTGAGCAACATCTGCTGACTTATCAATGGACTTGCGGTTGTCGTGGCTGTCCATGTCTGGCACGCACATTCAAGGCAGGGAACTATTGAGTGGGGACAATATCTCCCTTCTGGTGTATGCTTCCCTTGTTGGAGTAGCTGCGGTGAGAAGGAAGACGGTGTGGCTGAAGATGCAGAAAACACATAATGTTAAGAACGACACATATCTCTGATCTGAAGAAATGCACTAAGAGATCAACACTAAGGAACGAGACTGGTCACACGTCTGTTGACTGAAAACTAAATTGGGGTCACACGATTTTATTTTATTTTGGCACTGTCCAATCTACGCCGGATGGCAGGATGACTGTCTTGTGCCTCCAGGCTGACACTGTTCAGAATCTTCCCCGAAGAGCCAGCGACCACCGGCAAAGCAGCCTGCCTCCGCGGTCCCTGGCCGCGAGAGCTCGGACCAAAACCCCGCTCCCTGCCCCACCGCACTGTCGTGGTTGCGCCGCCCCCGGCAAAACCACAAAGACTCGCTGTCATCCATTTCCGGCAGCGGCAGTACCTTCAACCCACGCAACTCTAAGATAGCCACCTAAGCACTGCTTCCGTGGCGAACTTGCGCCCCCGCACCCTTACGATAGACACCAGCCAACCGGCAGCCTAGGAGCTCCGCCGCCTCGAGGGGTGCTGCTTCCCATTCGGAATCGACTGGCCCGGAATAAAACTTCAGGCGACTAACACCTAAATAAAGTGATTTAAGATGAGTGTACGACCTATCTTGCGGCTAGGTGAAGTAGGCAGCTCCAGCTGCCGGGTCGGTGAGGCCAGCGCGGTTGCGATGGCTCCTGGCGACAGGAAAGCAGATATGTCACGACGGTCGATGGCTATGGGGAAGCAGCACCGGGGCCCTGGATGCTTCCGAAGTTGGAGCCGCTCTGGCACCGTGCACAACAGCGCGGGTGAATCGGCTCCGGTATGGTTCACGCGATCGTCGTCGAGGCAGCTCCGGCAGCACGGAGTAAGAGGCATACAGCCCAGTGCATGACGACAAACGGACAGTGGCCCCGGCATTGGGGAGGAGGGCGGCGGTGAATTTGGTGCAATGGAGGGTGCCATGGAGGAGGGGCTGAGGTTTCGCGGCTGGGGAGAAGGTGATTTGACGCCCACGTTGTATGAATGGGGAATTGGGAGGGGGAACCATGTCTTACGGACGCATTTGTCTGAAATGTGTGTGGGGGGGGGGAGCTACAGTCTACCCCTGCCTTTAGGCTTCTAGGCTTGGGTCTGTGTCTTGAGGGTCGGGGATAGTAGGGTAACTTTGCTTCTCCCAAATAGTGGGCGCGAGCGATTTCGGGCGAGGAGGGCGTGCTTTGCTACCCATGGTTTATGAATTATTCGGCACCTGCCATTTCGGCCGAGGAGAGGGTGTTTTGCTGCCCATGGTATATGAATTATTTGTCACCTGTCATTTCGGCCAAGGAGAATGCGCGCTTGGATGAAGTTACGAACCTACCCTCGATGTACAACAGGCCAATTGATGTGTGTCCCACATAGGCCGGTAAATTCGCGTCTCCCATTTATTTGCTCGGGCGAACTCCACCGAGCAGAGGGTGTTTAGCGGTTCATTCAAATTTTGGGAGAATGAGCATCCACGTCCACCTTACCAAGTCGATTCGAATCAAATTTTGAAATATTAGCTTGCCACTTCTTTTTTAGATGGTGAGATGATGATCGGGACTAATGTGTTTTTACATGCTCGTTGCTAACGATTTATTATATGACAAATAGTTGACCCACTAAAAAACGGGAATCAAACCCAAAATGAAATATCTCGATTCAATGAAATAGCTCATTCACCCAGTCAAAATAGTGAACTAAATCCAAAATTGAACACCTCAATTGAGTAGCATGTTGTATTATAGTACTCCATGAACATGCTGAAAGTCAAATTAATGAACTTGTTTGATACGCATATCTCCGTTCATGTGTGGATTGCAGACACCGTGTTCTCCAATTCAAATATTTGAATGCAAATTTATATCGAAACATGGTTTATATCAGTCTTTGATGCATAAACGCGACCTCCCCCTCTCCCGGACTCCTGTTCTCTCTCTAGCCGACAATCTTCGTTTCTATCGCACGCATCCAAACACAAACCTTGCCGGTCCCTCTCCCTCTCTCTCTCTCTATCTATCTATCTATCTCTCTCTCTCTGTGTTGGTCTTTCTAGTTCGCATGCACACTCCATGTATAGGTCTCTTTGGCACACAATGTATGATTCTCTAG
Source organism: Thinopyrum elongatum (assembly GCA_011799875.1). Classification (NCBI taxonomy): domain Eukaryota; kingdom Viridiplantae; phylum Streptophyta; class Magnoliopsida; order Poales; family Poaceae; genus Thinopyrum; species Thinopyrum elongatum. Next base: position 399,881,796 of record CM022300.1, read on the forward strand.
TCCAAGCTAAATATCTAGGGTGCACTCATCGTACGCACACAAATTCCCTAGCTCGTTGTCCGTAACTCTCTCACGCACCACTCTGCCATCTCGGAGCTCTTCCCTCTCTCTCTCGAACTCTCCATCTCCCTGGGTCACACATACACATGCATATCTCACTCGCACTAGATAGACCCATCTAAAACTCTCTCTCTCTCCCTCATTCTCTCCATCTCACACGCACACACGCACACACACACACAATCTCATGCCTAGCTAAGTATGACTATCTCTCACTCCATTGTAGGCACACGCAGTCCCTCCTATGTATATGACTATTTCTCAGTCTCCATCACAAACATACGCATTGTCTCTTTCCCTCACTTGGTCTATCTCGATTTCTCTCGGGGCATCTTTGTATCGCACACACACCTCGTCCCTCGATCTCCCACCCATATAGTCCCCTCACGATCTCGAGGGGGTCTCTCTATCACGAACACACCCTCTCTCCCTCCCCATGCGTTCATCTTCTCCATGCGTCCCTCTCGACCTATGTCCCTAGTTGGCTAGACCTCTATTGGACATGTGTTATAGGGGGGTCTCTCTCCATTGCAAACAACCACGCACTAGCTATCTTTGTGTATCTCCTCACCTCGCTTTTCTATCTCGGAGATGCATGCGTGATATGTTTGCATAAGAAATGAACACACACTCTCTCTATTTTATCGTTCGTTGTCCCTTTCTCTTTCACACACACACTCTTTTTGCACACTCACTCTTTCTCCTTCACACGCACTTGATCTCTCTCGACTTAGGTACTCTCTTCAGTCCATAGCATATAGATTTATTGAAAAGCCAAACTTCACAAAGTTTGACCAGGTACGTGGAGAAAAACATTTACATCTAGAACGACAAACATATATCATTAGATTCATCATGAGATGTAGTTTCGTATGATGTATCTTTGGTATTGTAGATATAAATAATATTTGCGTAAACCTGGTCAAAGTTTCCAAAGGTTGACTTCTAAAAAATTTATATGCACTGCATTATCGAACGGATGGAGTATCTCTTTCCCCCTCTCAGCTATCTGACGCACCACTCAGCCGTATCGGGGCTCCTCTATCTCTCTCAAACTTTATATCTCCCTGGTTCACACATACAAATATCTCGCTCGCGCTACATAGACCCATCTAACACTGTCCGCCCTTGTTCTCTCTCTATGTGACACGCACCCCCTAAGTACCATAATCTCTCACTACATCATAGGCACACACACTCCCCCCTATGTATGACTACCTCTCACTATCCATCACGAACACACGTATTGTCTCCTTCCATCCCTACGTCTATCTCGATATCTCTCGGGGTATCTTCTATCGTGCACACACCTTGTCACTCGATCTCCCACCCATGTAGTCCCGTCACGATCTCCAGAGGATCTCTCTATCACAAACACACACTCTCTCCTCCCCATGCCTGCATTTTCTCCATACGTCTCTCTCGACCTCTCTCCCTTGTTTGTCAGACCTCTCTTGGCCACGTGCTAGGGGTCTTTCTCTCTCAGTTGCAAACAACCATACACTATCTCCTCACCTCGCTTCCGCTGTCGAAGATGCATGTGTGATATGTTTGCATAAGACACACACACTTTTTCTCTACTTTATCGTGTGTTGTTCATGTCTCTTTTACACATGCACACACACTTTTTTCACTCACTCTTTCTATTTCACACACACACTCTCTCTCTAGTTAGGTACTCTCACACGTCCATAACATATGGATGTTTTGAAAAGTCAAACCTCAGAAAAGTTTGACCAGGTATATGTGGAGAAAAACATTTACATCTGGAACGATCAATAGATTCATCACAACATGTACTTAGTTCATACTATCATTTATCTTTGGTATTGTAGATATAAGTAATTTCTTTATAAACTTGGTCAAAGTTTCAAAAGTTTGACTTAAAAAAATATAGGCACTACATTATCAAACAGAGGGAGTAGCTCTTTCTCTCTCTCTACTAGCTCTCACGGGCCTCCCCTCTCACTCGATCTCTCTTTACCGAGGGATTATACGGTCACTGTGTCAGCGTATAGCTCTGTATATTGTTTAGTTGACCAGTCAACCAGTCCACATGTTGCCTTGTCAGCTCGTGTTCTCTATCTTCGTGTGCTGGCCCATGTGGCAGTGGGTGAAAATAATTAACTACAGGCCCATCTAACATGCGGTGAAATAAACAAAGTTGAAACCACTCGCGGTAGCACCACGCACGCTAGTAAGTTGAGGGCGCACTTCTTTCGTGTGAAGGACGCACTCGCGCACAGTACACCACTGCGCGGCGGCATGCACACAAGGACGCACTCGCGCGAACCCAGCACACGTGTACACCGGCATCGCCGCCGGCTGAGATGGACGGTGAGGCAGCCAACAAGCGGAGTCGGCTCGAGCCAAAACCGCATCCGATGAGCCTGGACTTCATCAGCAGCCTCCCCGACGACATGTTGCTCGTCATCATCGCCCTCCTCCCCACCAAATCTGCCGTGCAGACCACCCTGCTCTCCCAGCGGTGGCTCCCCCTCTGGCGCCACGTCCCCCTCAACCTCACCATCGACAACTACCTCTACAACGGGGATTGCAAACACATGGCCGTAGTCTCCAAGATCCTTGCATCGCACCCTGGGCCAACCAGACGCCTTGACATCCACATGTTCAGTACCAACTGCAAGGTCCAAGCCAAGTTCGATGAGTGGTTCTTATACCCCGCCCTAGATCAGCTCGAGGAGCTCCGGTTTGAAGCTGGACGATGTCGCTCTCTGCTGCCGTCCGCGCTCCGCCTCACGCCAACGCTGTGCCGCGCCAGCTTCAGCTCCTGCTATTTTCCCCCAGATTAATGCCACGTCCGCCCTTCTTCTCCCTCAACTCAAGCAGCTCGACCTCTTCGACATTGGCATCTCAAAGAAGGCTATGGATCACCTGCTCCGTGGCTGTACTGGGCTCGAGTACCTTCGTCTTCGGCAGATCCACGGGTTCATTAGCCTCCACATCGCCTCGATGAATCTCTGACGAATTTATGTGTCTTGCTGGCCCTGTAACAAGATATCAATTGGGAAGAGATCACTTGAGCTGTTTCACGTTATGGTCATTGAGAATGCACCTTTCCTTGAGAGATTGCTTGTATCTGATCTAGAAGGTCCAACAAAAATCAGGGTCATTGACGCGCCGAAATTGACAGCGTTGGTCTACTCGTCTGCCAAATTCTCCGGACTTGTTATTGGATCCATAATCGTTCAGGTACAACACTCATCTTCTTCACCGTCGTCTTGAAATTCAAAAATTTAAATTTCTTCTTGATGTATTTATGACTGTCATCCAAAAAATGATTCCCACAAGCTTGACCCAGTCTGTGCGCACAGTGAAGATCTTGGCAATAAAATCTATCGGTCCCAATCTGGATCAAGTTGTTGGATTCCTTAGATGCTTTCCGTGCATGGAGAAGCTACTCATCGAGGTGAAACTTCTTTCCTATTAAATGGTAATCACAACAGAGCTCAATTTTTTTCGTAATTTTCCCAAATTATGATGACAAGTGTAGTGTTCAAAACTACATCTACACACTGCACCGAAAGAAATGTTTTTAGTATTTTTTTCTCACGTGATCACCTGCATCTTTTTTGTTGTGCTAGTAGCCTAGGCTAGTCATAGTGGCAAGTAACTTAAACTAGTAACTCTATAGTTAGCCTAAGAGCAAGTACTACCTCCGTTCTGGTTTACTCTTCGTATTTTGTAGTATCAAATTTTGACCATAGATTTAACCGACAAAATGTTAATGCATGTCACCAAAAATTATATCGTTGGATTCGTATTTGAACATAATTTCAAATGGTATAATTTTTGGTGACATGCATTGGCATTTTCTTAGGTAAATATTTGGTTAAAATTTTATACTAAATACGAGGTAGTACAAAAGTGGGCTATAAGGGCCCTCTACTATGTAGGCCAAAACACGTGCCAAATTCACTTTTGATGCATTTGGCATCGATGCCCTCCATTGCTCACCTGGTGCCCCAAAAGAAGTTCAGGGCATCGGAGCACCTACTTGCTCCAGTGCCAAATTAAGTCACGCAATGAAAAAACACTTGCGTGGGAGAGGGAGAGGACTGAAGCAATAAAAAACACTTGTTTGGGAGAGGGAGAGGCTGGTGTAGTTGGTTTGATTGATTTGTTTATACATGTGGGTCTGTGTGCACAGCGGTGCCAACTCTCTCACATTGCTAGAGCGGTGCCAAAATCTTTTGATTTGACATTGATGCATATTATGTGGCATACTTTTGAGAAGTATGGCATCGGCCACATAGTGGAAGGCAACAAATGCCCGAGATTTTCACGTGCTCCTAGGTAAATGAGAGGAAAGAGAAAGAGAGAGAGTGAAAAATTATCACTAGCCTTAGAGCCAGCCCTATAGCCAACCCTATCGTATGAGCAAATGATATTGGTAGCTCCCGATGACACGGCAATCTTATACAGCCAGCTGCTCTAATATGTTCTCTTCTTTTGCAGATAAAAAAGACCCGAAAGTGAAAAATGTGCTGCAATATAACAATCTCATCGAATGCCTTTATCTCCATCTCACAGAAATTGATTTGATCGACTATCGACGCTCCACATCTGAGATTAAATTGGCCAGGTTATTTGTTCTGGAGGCAAGTGTGCTCAAGGTAATGACGTTTGGCGTTCTCTGGCGCAACGATGAATGGCGGCCTGATCACCGCAAGCGTCTAAGCCTAAATGACAAAGGCTCCGCAGAAGCTGAATTTGTTTTTGAAACATCAAGTCGCAAGAGACTGAAAAAATTATTTGCCCATTAGTGACTTGTCATGGTGGAGGATTTTAGTTTGTACGATAATGCTGCATGCACCTAAAGTAATGAAAGTTCTTACATAAACTTCCTAATAATTCCCTCTTCGTAGGTGCAGCATTACTCCTAGCATTTGTAATATCAGTTTGAAACTTGTAATATTACGACTATCCAGTACGAGGTACTATGTTACGATAAATGTTCACGTGCATAGGTGCGGCAACGATATACCTATTACTCGAGTACAATATTTACTATTACTCATGGCAACGCACGGGAAATTATGTCGAACACGACTAGTTGTAAGCAGGCTAGCTCTACAACCATGATGATAGTGACTGCGCATGGCAAGGCTGACTTTGGTATGCCGAACACGCTGCCTACACTCAGGTGTCATCCCCGGAGCACGGTCTTGTCACTTCATTGTGAGGGACTTTGGTATGCAGCACGTAATAAATTGACCAACGGGTCGTACAGTACTACTACATTGGTAGTACTACTAGTACTACCATCGTCTGGATTTACTAGCACTACCACCTCCGTCTGGATTTAGTATTTGGCTAGCAATATCAAGTAATGTATGCCACAAAAAATATACTACTCCCTCCATAAATATATACATGGAGTATTGTTTTATTCGGTTTTGTATGTCGTTTCCGATGATATTATACACTCTCCCTTCCGGTAGATGGCTCAAATTTGAAATCTCATCAATCAGACTACTATTGTACTCCCTCTGTACTGGTGCATTAGTCACATTACGAAAACCAAATAATCCCAAAATTTTTAGGCGCGGTGCATTAACTATCCACCTCATTCCTTGTTTTTTGCCACGAAAAAAGAAATCAGCCAATAGGAGACGTGGGGTGCGTATGCATTCAATGACTTGAAACTACTTAGCACAGCATGTACTAGTAGTGCTCAATTCTCTACATGCAATGACATTAATTACAAAATAAACATCAAGTTCTCTCGTTTTCCCCCAACTTGGTCTCGGTGAGATGACTATACTGCACCGGTACGGAGGGGGTAAGGGCCTATGAGTAGATGACCAACACACACGTGAATGCAACATAGTCTGCACTTCTCATGTAAAGGCTCCCCGCCAGTCCAATCTACTAAATTCTACACACCTACGCACCCTAACCAAGGGCAAGAGTGATCACTCCAATCGCAAGATTAGTTGACTAGAAGCTAGTCCCATGTAGGCGATGAGCGCGAACATGAGCCGGCTGTGCTAGATGGTCCACGACGCCGGCCTGCGGCCCGGCACCGAGGAACGTCTCCAGGTCGTGCTTGAGACCGCTGGGGCAAGAGGCCTCTTGGACGACAGCTTCGTCTCCTTGTTCGACGAGGTCCTCGTTGGCTTCCTCGACAAGTTCACCTTCGTCAAGAAGCTCCCGGACGACCTTGACGTATACCTCCAGCCCATGCGCCTAGGCTCTGCGATGCCCGCCACCCTCAATGGCCTCTATGGTGACAACCTCTTCGATGCACTGGTGGCCCTGCGACTGCCCGCCGTCGCGCCGGAGAATGTCGACCTCAAGGTCGCGCTTGCCGCACAGCGCCTGGCGCAGCAAGACACCATCGACATAATCACCCACGTCTACGAGAAAATCGTCCACAAGGACTACTACGTGCCAGAGGAGGACGATAGGACGCTGGCCTTCTTGGACCGCAGGGCAACCTTGGACGGCATTGTTTAGAAGCACGTTGAGCTCGCCGCCAATGCCGCTGCTCCTCACATGTCGGTTGGTGACCCGGCACACTAGGGCGAGAGGATGCCATTGATGGATCCGTATGCATCTTTATTTTTGTGTCAATCCCATGTAGACTGTAATTTTCTTACCTTGTGCATCAAGTTCATAACTTTTATACCTACCATGCATGAACCGCGCCACAACCAAACTTCTAATATATTAATATTGACGTCTAATGGGAATGTTTAGGTCCCATGCAATAAATGGGAATGGATTTCAAACTTCTGGGAGTGGTGGTTCAGTTTGCGAAGGCGCACACATAAACAACCAAAACAAAGTCATTTTGGAACAAAGAGCTGACACGTTACAATCGGAAACAGAAGTAGTATTGAAACCGTGGGTGTTATAGTAACCATTTAAGTGCTGCCACGCATCCCTCTATTAATTGGTTACTAGGAGGCGCCGTGCGGGGTACTACCTCCGTCCTGGTTTATTGTTCACCTTAGTGTTTTGTGCCAATTTTTACTATGAATTCAATTAACAAAAAATAGTATCATTGGAAACAATGTTCAAATATGAATCTAACCATATAAATTTTAGTAACATGCATTAAAATTGTATCAATTGAATCTATGGTCAAAATTTGACACAAAATACTAAAGGACCAACAAATCAGGACGGAGTCTTTGAGTAGACGGGAGGCGTGCGAGCAGACCGATGCGCAGGCTCACCCCAGACGGTCGTTCTGGCCCACCCCTAAACGCACAGTGGATAGGCATATCACTTACATGTGAGACCGCATGTAAGGAAAGCGATGATGGACGAAATTGGCAAAACTCCCCCGCTTATCACGCGGGAAAAGCCCAGCGCTATCGTTTTGAATCGTTATTTCTATTTTTTGAGGAAAAATCATTATTTCTATCTATCGGTCACGCCAAGAGCAGAACCCAAGTGTTACAACTTACTAGTAGTACAAGTTCAAAAGGAAAAGCCTGCCTTGTTCACGTCGCACCCCCACATGGTTGTTCCGGCACGCCGCTCAAGGGGGGAACGAGTGCTGTCTCGCATCTTCACTCACAAGTGGGACCGCAGTTGAGGAAACCGATTATCGGCAAACCCCCACCCCGCCCACCACGCGATGGCTGGGTTTAGAGAAACGAGGAGGGAGAAGCGATAGCTGTAGCACGGACTCCAAGAAATATGGTGTCAGATGGGAGTCGTGCTGGTGGCGTGTGCCGTACTCCTAGATGTGAATGCTTGTTCTGGCCCATGCCACCCTACTATATATCGAGGATTCGAGGTGCTGGTCACATACAGTAAACACATTAACATATGGCCCACCAAACACTGTGTGCAAATTTCCTGCAGTCTGTGCTAGGCTAAAAAGTGTTCTTTGAGAGGGTGGATGGCTGGTCTCATGTTTAAAACTTGTCGTATTAAGTATACGTAGACGTAGAGATAGTGCATCAGTTTTGAAAGTTTGAATCCAAACATCAGAATGCAATTTCTACCGTTGATTTGACTCATCCGACCACCTAAGATGATGGGATTCGCAACTATACATTACAAACACCCGCCCGCCGCGCGAAGCATGTGAAGCTAACTAGTAGTACTATTGTTGATTGGACTCATCCGATAACCTATTGCAATGCACGTACAATTATGTATTTGGGAAAAAACAATTGCCCCATCGCAGCACCCACTCCGAGAAGTAACTCGAAAGCCATTCATAAATAAATTTAGTAAGTTTGTCACAGGCATATCATTTAGTGTTACATACAACAAGTCATCAATGTACAACGACAACGAGGATACATTATACTAAAGTTTTTATCACACAACAAATAACAAAGCGATGAAATAAACTTTAGGTCAACCAATCATTGGCGTTGGAAATGCTTGCTTTGAACCATAAGTGATTCTCTCGGCAGGGCCAACTATTGTCAATATCGACACCAACGCAAGACTCGTCATCCAGGCTGAAGCGGCCTATATCAAGACGCATATTGTGATAGCCAGGGTAGGGAACCATAGCAATGTCCGAGGTATAGATACAGTTGCTTCTCATAAATGGTAGTAACGTTGTGCCAACAGCAGCTGGATCGCCTTTCACCATCATTGGATAGTTTAGTCCAAGGAAGAGCGAGTTTTCTCCAAGACTATCAATATTGAACCAGGCAGAAGGTGTTGGCGCTAGCACACTAGTATCCATCCCGAATACCCTGCAACGGATGTTGGAATAGGTCCGGAGAGTGCGACCATGGGAGACAACACCTGCTTCCTCGGTAACATCAATAGTGCCCTGTATACAGACAAGAAGAGGTGATCCATCGGAATAAGTTGCTAGGTGCCACTGAGTATGTAGGTCCTGCTCGTCTTCATGCTCGTGATCATCACCATTGTCATCTCCCACTTGGTTATAAAATTTTCCAAGTATTGGTGGGGGAATGTTGACAGGACCTTGGAAAACACAAATAGGTTAATTAGTCTACGGGGATACTAAACTCACATGCATGGTGAATGAAACAATTATATTTACAGTGGAAGAAAAATGTACCGAAACAATAAGTATCCCATGCAAAAACAGTGCCATGAGTGGTGGAAACAAACACAAGACCCTCGTATTGAATTGCATCACAATACACATCCGTGTACAAAAACTGATTTTTGAGCAATATCCATCGAGTCCAAGGACTAAGGACGGCAACAAGCTTGTTAAAGATAGTGACAACACAAGCGTTCGTATAATCCCAAGAGCGATTGGGAACTCGACAAATTGCTATCTTCTGTAGACGACAGTCACCATGATCGTATTTGAACGTACGTAGATCATCTGTGTGCTCAACCTCAGGGCAGTCTGAGATTTTTGGAAGTGGAACCCGGTGACGAGTGTACACATTCACAAGCTCCCACTCGCATTTGTACCCAATATAAACAACCCAATCTCCATTTGCGCCTGCCCAGGCCTTACCCGTAAGCGATGGCATCTTAACATCATACGTATCATTATCAAGCGGCATCAACTTGCACAAGGCGAGGCTTTCGTCGTCCCCGCGCCAGCGAGCAGGGTCAAGGCGAAGAAGATAGGGGAGATCAAACCGCTCCTGAACCCTTGGGTTCTTTGTAATGATGTTATTTGTTGAGTCGAGAATGGTCTTGAACAAACCTGCCATGCTATCCAAGGTGATGATGTTGCACCAATCAATGAGTTCCTCCACCACATCATCTTTCAGATCGGGGCAAGAATAACGGGGTCGTTTCCTGCCTGTTCCCTCCATCGAGAAGATGAACAATGGCAGAAGGAAGACTGAAGGCAAATGGAGGGAGGAAGAGCGTGCGACAGCAGTTCCAAATCGAGAGGGAAAGGCGAAGAGGCGGTGGACCGTTGCCATGGTACAGGAAGAGGCTACTGGGGAGCGGACGGTCGCCACGGTATAGAAAGAGGCACCCCGGCCTACATAGACGTCCATTCGGAAATTATAAAAAAGGACTCGTTGTCGTCTCACTGACATGTTGGAACGGGACCACATGTCAACGAAATATGGTGTGGCATTTCTCGTGCAAAATGTGATCTGGCCGTGTTAGCCCGAGGTGTCACATTATTTCTCAACTTTATTTTTTTAATGGAGTGTCGTTCAGTTTTGAAGCACAACTAATTGGTATTTGAAAGCACAAGTGCTCTCTATGAAAGCACAAGTGCTCCCTGGGTGATTTTGGTAATTAATGTCAACTTATCTCTTGTTGGACTAATATTTTCATCTAGTATATTTCAGATAGTTCAACGATGGCGTGGCCTGGACAAGAGGATGTGGAACCCCTTCAAAATGCTAAGGACAAAGATTGGCACAAGCTCAAGACTCTACATTTCTATTTTAGTGATCCAAGTTCACATTGAGTCCATAGAAAAAGCCAATACTATTAAAAGGAGATGATGTGTTGCTTAATGGTCTACTTGCTCAAAGTGCTTAGTGATATGCTCCAAAGCCCTCAACCACTTTCTCAATTCCATATATGTCCTAAACCTAAAGTCAAACTTGGCCCCACCAATTTGATCTATCTGGCGCCACCGAGTTCTTTTGACATAGCCACTGCCAGAAACCCTAATCAGTTCGGTCTCACCGACAGGTATCTCGGTCTCACCGAGATGGCAATGCAAACTCTCTGTTTTCCTTCGTAACATTTCGGTCTCACCGAAACGAGCGATCGGTCTCACCGAGTTCGCCTTGCAAACTCTCTGTTGCCTGTTGCAACTATTTCGGTCTCACCGAAATGCGCAACCAGTCACACCGAGTTTGCCTGACCAATTCTCTGTTTGCTCATTGCTGAAATCGGTCTCACCGAGTTCATGCAATCGGTCACACCGAGATGAGGTTTTGCCCTAACCCTAGCACATCGGTCCCACCGAGTTGATCATGTCGGTCCCACCGAAAATCCTAACGTTCACATTTTGAACTGAATCGGTCTCACCGAGTTCTTCTATTCGGTCTGACCGAGTTGGGTCAAATGTGTGTAACGGTTAGATTTTGTGTGGAGGCTATATATACCCCTCCACCCCCTTCTCTATTCAAGAGAGAGCCATCAGAACGTGCCTACACTTCCACTACTCATTTTCTGAGAGAGAACCACCTACTCATGTGTTGAGACCAAGACATTCCAATCCAACCACAAGAATCTTGATCTCTAGCCTTCCCCAAGTTGCTTTCCACTCAAATCATCTTTCCACCATAGCCAAATCTGTGAGAGAGAGTTGAGTGTTGGGGAGACTATCATTTGAAGCACAAGAGCAAGGAGTTCGTCATCAACACACCATTTATTACCTTTTGGAGAGTGGTGTCTCCTAGATTGGTTAGGTGTCACTTGGGAGCCTCCGACAAGATTGTGGAGTTGAACCAAGGAGTTTGTAAGGGCAAGGAGATTGCCTACTTCGTGAAAATCTACCCGAGTGAGGCAAGTCCTTCGTGGGCGATGACCATGGTGGGATAGACAAGGTTACTTCTTCGTGGACCCTTCGTGGGTGGAGCCCTACATGGACTCGCGCAACCGTTACCCTTCGTGGGTTGAAGTCTCCATCAACGTGGATGTACGATAGCACCACCTATCGGAACCACGCCAAAAATCTCCGTGTCTCCAATTGCGTTTGCACACTCCAATCCCATCTCTTTACTTTCTTGCAAATTGCATGCTTTACTTTCCGCGGCTCATATACTCTTATCATGCTTGCTTGAAATGTATTGTGAATGCTTAAACTTGTGCTAAAACTCTACCTCAACTTGATGAACTTAAAATATGCTACTTTTGCTAGTTGAGTGTCTAATCACCCCCCTCTAGACACCTCTTCTCGATCCTTTCAGTATTGTATGCAGAGAAAATATAAACTACTCCACCACTACTCCACCTCTAGTACCAGTATCAAAAAAGATATATAGGCTGGAGCTTCAGCGCTGGCTTGCTAAGGGCTGCCCACTTGCTTCTCACACTATCATCCTCTCTCCAGATCTAAAAAAGACAGCGGTGGCCCCTCTCTCTCCCTCCTCACCGGTTATCACAGATCCGCTAGGATCCCGTCCGCCGGGGAAGAAAAGGATGTGAAGCGTTGATGCACTCATCATCGGCGAGCGAGGTCACACACTGATGACAAGGCCGTCCTCTCAGACCTAGCACCGGCGCGGGATGGCCTCCGTCCCCAAGCTCGCTTCCGTAGTGTGTGCGGAGGACGACGACCACGAGCAAAGCCACTTCTCGCCGACCCTCAGGTATGCTACCTCTTTTCGAACCATACCCTTGTTCTATTGCCCCATCTGCCACGTCGCTGCATGTGGATCTTTTTCCACTCCACCATCTCCCCAATTTACTATCCTCTGCTTTGCTGGTCACACAGACAAAAACCTTAATTTGTACTATTAAAGGAACCCTACTTCACGCAGACTAATCCATGTCTGGGTTGAATAAGGAAAGAAAGGAAGAAAGTACTGTCAAAGAGACCAGGTATCAAACCCGCATCTAGGTTGAAAAGGGGAAAATCGGTAGCTAAGGAATGAGTCTCGTGTCTATTGGTTGAAAAAGGGTAGAAAGGCATGACAACACAATAGAGAATGACCAGTTCGATCGGTTTGCTGTCCTCACATAGGAAAAAGGTGGCTAAAGAGAACAAAAATGGGACGTAATCCACATATGCTGCCTGGATATTTATTGCTCTGGGCAACCATCCCTCCGTCACCAATCTATGCGTCTGTGGAGGTACATCGTACTGGTGCGCCCACTATCCGAATGGCCTCCCCATGCTCTTATTGCCACTTTTTTGTTGTTAGTATAACGCCACCAGTAAAGTCAAGCAATGCTACTGCTAAAGTGATGCCACATTTAACTAATGCCGCACTCAGTCTAATGCCACTGATAAATTTAAGCAATGCCATTTAATGTCACTGGATTATTTCAGGGTTAGCTATTGATTGAGGATGTATTAAATATTTTTTAGCTAAGGCATTCTAATGCTGTTGCACAGCGAGTATACCAATGATGAAACTTGTTACTACCTTTAGATTTTTGCACTATTAATGATTATAGATTACATACCTCACTTCATGAGATAAGTCATTTTTTTTGTACAGCGTCACCAAAATGCCAAGGCGGTGATGTCATTTTATTTCAGTTAAACTGCACAAAAAATTATGAAGAGAAGAGGAAAGGTCAAGAGTGGGCACCTCCTCCTCCCGCTGTTTTCTTGATTCATTTGATCAAGTTTTTATGTTTGATCGATTATCAAGATTGGGATAGCAATTTTTTAGGTCCCCTCGAGTTCGAAATGATATTTACCTTGAAGGTACATGGTTTGCAATTATTTATACTGTCATTAGTTAATAATGCTAGTTACCTTCAGAATTTTGTATTTTGTTTAATGTCGTTGCACAACCAGTATACCAATGCTGAAACTTGTTACCTTTACATTTTGTATAGTTAATGCTTACACAAATCTTCTAGTGCTGGTTTATGGAAACCTGTTCAGTAAAACCATTGTACTGTACCCCGTAATAAAAAAACTACTCTACTGTTGCACTAGCCACTGGATTAGTGTTTATTTGTACTATTCGAATGGTGTTGCATTAGCGTATGGATATATGTAAGGTGTGGCAAGCTTTCCCAGATATGTGCTCAAGAAAACTACTACCTGTTTTTCTAAATACTAGACGTTTGGGTACTTTAAATTGAATTGCGAAAATTTCTTATATTAAGGAATAGAGGGTGTAAAGTTCATTCAAATTATGCCGGTAAAGCTAGTCACACCTTTGTTAAAATTAATGTTCATTATGTTATTGGAGGAGGTCTGCATGTTTGTCCCTAATGCATGTCGATCCCTAATGCCTGTCGATTACATACCTGACATCATGATGTAATGGTATGCCATTTCTTTTTGTATAGTGTCACCGAATTGTCAAGGCGGTGATGGCATTTTATTTTAGTTGAACTACACAAAAAATGCTTAAAAAAAGAGGAAAGGTCAGGAATGGTTCAATCTTTCAGAAAATACGATTCATGCCATCCTGACATCAGCCGATGTTGCTTTATTTATTCCTTCAAACAGGTGGTTAGAAACAGTCTTGCTACCTTTTCTCATTAAGAAATTGGAATGCTTATATTTGTGAGTCTATGCTTCAACTAGTGACACTTTTATAGTAATCACACTTTCAATATTTGTGCAAACAGGGTTGCTCGATTTTAGTGGAACTCCACAAAAAATCCAAATGGTTCAACATTATGAGCATGTTTTCTTCCAAACCGTTATATCCAATTGGTGGGACTATGAGTTGTTCATTATGAAGGTACATGGTTTGCTACTATCTTGCTACTCTTTTTGTACTGTCATTAGATAGTAATATTAGTGATTTGCATGTGAATTTATTGGTAGGGTGGACCTACATTGGGGGTGCAGGACATGATTCAATGATTGGATGCTCATTTTGGGTTGTATCGATTTCACCTCTTCCATCACTGCAAACATGGATATCCTTGGTCTGATGAAGAATAGGCGCTATATTTCTGCTCTGTACCAGCAAATAAATTTAGTACCAAATTGTCCAGGGCAAAACATGACAGTATCAAATTGTCCAGTGCAAAGATGACAGATGCTAAGCGGGAACGACTAGCAGAGACACGTTTAAACCGAAAATACAAGGTGGGGTATATGTTAACTAGCTGCTTGATATTTGTGCAAACAGATGTCTGCCCGTTGCTATTTGGCAAACAAACAAAGTGACCTCAATTTTGGTGGAACTGCACAAGAGAATAGTTTAGTCACTGCATGCAGTGCCATTTGAAAATAGACACAAAAAGATTGGATAGTCACTTCATGGACTGCACAAAAATAGTACTGTACTATTTACTGGCCAACACTAGGTGCTTCATTGCTTTGGTCTGATTATACAATGGGCATCATTTTGCCTAAGTTAAAGTTGTATTACGAAAATAGTCTCGCCGTGTGATCGACAGAAGACCAATTCATATTGCAGTGGATGTTCCTCCATCATGTGTGGTTCATTCTCATGGTTCCAGCTATTGGTGAAACCACTTACGTTGGCAAGAGGAAATGTAGACTTCACAAACAAATTTGTCTTCCACTCTGTACTGAATATTGGCCCAGAGAAGCATCCATCTTAGTAGCAAGAACATATTTTTTTTCTTGATCTTTGCTTTAGGAGCTACATATTGTATATTATCTGTGAATCATTGAGATGCATTAATATGTTGATCTTATGTATGGGAACCGTACTAGTTGGTTGTGAATTTGGGCTACTAATGTGAACATATTACAATGCCAGGCCTATGAGTCTTGTGTGAACATTTCGAATGGATCGGCTCTTACTACTGTGCACAACATGATCTGTTGGGGATATTCCCCACGACCAAGACCCGGCTCATAAAGATAAGCCGCCCTAAGTCTTAAGTCATCTCTGGGTTTAAGTCGCCCTAACGTTAAGTCATCTCAGATCCTAACCCAGCTGGTGAGACCCGGCTGGTGAGACCCGACAGGTGAGACCCGGTAGGTGGGACCTGGCAGACAGTTATGACCCGGCAAACAGATTATGATCCGGCAGATGCATGGAGTCACGGAGATGAGTCGCCTGGAGTTGAGAAGCCCAAAGCATTAAGAGGCCCACGGAGAGAAGCCCAAGACGTTAAGAAGCCCGCGATGGGAAGTCATAATAGGCTAAATCCTAATCCTACTAGGACTCTATATGTAACCCGCCCCTTCAACTTATATAAGGAGGGGCAGGGCACCCCAAGAGGGTCAGGTTTTTTTAGACGTCTCAATAGACAGGTCTCAAGAGACAAGTCGGAGACAAGATCAAAATATATGCTCTCGAGATGAGAGGTGTTGAAACACCACCCTTGTAACCGAGATCGTCATCATGATCAATATCAATCAAGCAGGATGTAGGCTTTTACCTCCACCATGAGGGGCCGAACCTAGGTAAAATCTCGTGTCTCTTGTCCCGCTCAACCCCTCTCAAGCTACCAGTTAGATGCGTTGACCTCACGACTAAGTCCTCACACTAGGACAGCCACCGTGACAAAACCATGACAGTTGGCGCCCATCGTGGGGCGAGCGCACGGTGGTGATGAGTTCTTGAAGAGATTTCTCCCAGGGATCGAGAACTTCATAATTTTTCGGATGAAGAAAAACTGATTTGGAAGGATTCGCATCAGCTTTGTGTTCATTGGTCCAGATTTACAATCTGCGAAATTTAAGTTCAAGAAAAGTTAGGGCGGCGTCTGTGCGCCACCATAAGTCGCCGAGATCAACAGAACCAACACAAGTCGCCGAGATCAACAGAAAAATCCATCGGGTACTACAGTGGTCAGCTAAAGCTATATCCGAATTGGTACAAGGGTTGTCCCCAAGTGGATCCGTAAAGCAGCTGGATTGCTCAAAGTGACCACAACCCGGAGAAAGACGTGGACTCAGACTCTGCCGCCACCGCAGCCGTGCCGTGCCTCCCTGCCGAGAGTCGCCCATCTCCGTCATTGTGCTCGCCTCGCCGCGGGTCTCCGAGAGCCGCCTCAGTCCTCCTCTGCCGTGCCTTCGCAGAGCAGCGCCTGCCGCTTCGGCCTCGCTGTGACCCACCGCCGGAGCGCCTCTAAGCCGGCCACGCCTCTATTGAAGCCACGGCCAACCCGGACTCAACGACTGCAACCCAGTCTCCTCTGCTTCTACGGCCACGGCCTCGTCGGCGAGCTCCCGGTTTCCTTTGAGTCGCCAACTCCACGGCCCCGCCACTTGCCGAGTCACCAATTCCATGATCCTGCTGTTGAGCCGCCGGTGCCAATCCGTCTCGGCCTCGACCCGCACTGTCACGGCTGCCTTATCCTCGAGCCGCTCTGCCGCTGCAACCACGGCCGGCCTGCCTCAAGTCGCCGAGCCGCCGCGAGCAGCCGCGGTCGCCTTCAAACCGCCGCTACGTTGCGCCACCGGCCAGCGAGCCCTGCGAGCCGCCCTGGGCCTTGCTCCACATCGCCATCCACCTCCACCATGACTGGACCAGTTATCCCCTTTAGATCTGGACTTGCGTTCAGTGTTGCTGGAAATCTTTGGGCAGTGGTTTCCAGAGAAAAGGATTGACCATGGCCACTAGTGATATTAATCTTAATCTCTAAGTCAGACAGATGGGTTCAGTTTCAGACTTTGAGTTCAACACTTGAGCCTGTACTTTCAGTTGGATCGACAAGAACAGTGCAGAAACGATGGGTGGAACTTGAGCCTTCGATTTTGCGCCCGAGCCGCTTCCGTTGAGCTACCGTGGCCCGGTCCGTCAGCCGCCTCCAATTCGCAATGCGCCGAGCTGCCGTGCCTCTTTCCGAGTCACCCCGTGGATTGAGCCGCTACGCTACGAGCCGCCGCACCGCCTCGTCAAGCCGGCCACGCCTCTTCTGCGCCAAGCCGCCGTCTCCTCTACGGCGCTTGACCCGCCACTGTTTCAACCCGATTGGCCTGCCCTCACGTGAGCTCGCCCCTGTGGTTCTGAGCTGGCCTCGTTTCTGCTGCGGGTCGTCGTGGGCGAGTCACCTCCACTACTGCGACCGCAGCCGCCCGCTTCTACGGCTGCCGTGCCGCGCCGCTAGCTCACCACTACTGCCGGGTCCGCGGGCGCCGGCCATTGCTGGGTCTGCTCCGCTTCCCCGCGCCGGGTCTCCTCCGCCGAGCTGTCCACGCGCTGGGAATCCTCTGTTCCGGGCCACCTCTTGCCGCGCGCCGCTTCGAGTCGGCGTCGTCTTCATCGCCGAGCCGCCCCGTCCTCGCCTCGCTTCCGGAGCGAGCCGCCTCCGTCGCCGACCGTGAGCCGCCGGCTCCACTTCGCCCTCAGTGAGCCGTCGCTGTTAAACCGCTTCCTCGACGGCGGGCCAATGCCGAGCTGCCGCCTCCTAGCTGCCGGAGCATCGCCGACTTCCACCGCGCCGCTGCCTGCTCCGTTGCGTGTGAGCCGCCATGGCCCGGTCCTAAGCCGCCTCGCGGGTCGCTGCCTCCGCCTTGAGCCGCCACGGCCCGGTCTGAACCGCCCTGCAGTCCATCCGCCTCTGTGTTAGACGAATAAGCCGCGGCTGCGGCCAGGGCGCGTCGGCACGCGAGTGCACCGGCCAGATTAGCTAGTGCATGCACGTAGTTAGCAGGTAGTTAGTGCGTGTGTGTAGTTGGACTAGGTAGTGGCCGGTGTAGCAGCCGGGTCGTGTGTATGACCGAGGGAGTGTGCGTGCGTTGGACTGCTGGCGATGGAGCCGGAGGACTGACCGCGTCCAAGGCCGTTGGTGGCCGCGTTGTCCGCGTACGGGCGCGACGGGAGCGCGAGCCAGGTACGGCATGGGGGCGCGGGGGACGTGGGCGAGTGCGTACGAGCGCACGTATAAAACCACGAAGGTCTCTGTGTATCGCTGCAGCAGCTGAGTTCGTGCTCAGGAAAAGAAACAAGGGGTCGTTCGTGCGGCCGGCGGCGTACGTGCGCCGAGCAAAATCCTTCTGTATCCTTCTCGTTCTTCTTTCTTCTACCTCCGTCCAGCTGTGAGAGAGAGCTAGCTAGGGCTGCGCCAACACTCTGCACACCGCCGAGCGCCGTGACCTGTCCGACGCCTCCACAAGCCGCCCGCGGCTATCTTCGAGTGTGCCTAGGAGCCGCCGTTCGCGCCTGAGCCGCCCGTTGGCCGCTCGAGCTGCGGCGCCCCGCCCCCGCAGACCCGCCAAATCGCCTGTTTCCAAGGCGTCGCCGTGGCGTCGTTCTGCATCTGCGGAGTCCCCGCAGTCTCCAAGCACGTCACTGCCACGGTGGCCTTGCAGCTACTGAATCGCATTCGCCGTCGCAGCACGAGCCGCCGCGGCCTCCGTCTCCGACCTGCCAGTCCTGCTAAGTCGCCGCCGCTCGGAAAGCTCGCCGGCCTCAACTCGCCTACTTCACCGAGTGGCCGTTGCCTCCTCAACCCGCCAACGTGCGGCCGGCTGTCGAGTCGCCACCGCTGGAAAGAAAACTGGGATAGAGTTGGTTGTTTCTCATGTCTAGAGGAAAGAGATTCCAGCTTATGTGTTTCCCGAGGAATACAAGAGACCTCGATCGGGCAATGTTAGTGATGAGCCCATAAGCAACAATCAACAGAAGGTTAATTCTAACGGTTGGGCTAAAAATCAGTCGACTGATTTTTTACGAAGTCTCGATCGACCCCAACCCCCGCGTTAGATCACTAGGGGCTTCAAGATCTGTGCATGCTGTTTGTTTCTTGTGAAATAGGCCTGTGCAGGGATACAGCCGGCCTGTTTAGTGCTTTTTCTTTCTTTTTATTTCTTGTGAAAGGTGCAGTGGTGGGCTTGGCATCTTCCACATCCCCCATTCCAGTGTGTCTCTTTCACCTGGCTACATTCGAAACCAAGCAATCCAACTTTTTTTTGTACTCGTCTCCATTTTTTGTTAGTTTCTTTTGCCGAGTTATTTGGCATTTTTATGTGGCATTTTTCACTATTCATTTGTTTGTCCCTTTTTCTTTTATAGTTTTGTTTTCCTTCATCTTTTCTCGTAATATTTTTTCCTTGTTTCTTTATTTTATTTTTCAGTTTTTCTGTTGCATATTATTCTAATTTTATGAAAAATAATATATCTCATTCACGTCCTTCGTTTTCTGACACAAACACATTGCAATTTTTGGATTTGGTCACGTAACACTTAGTTCCGTCGTGCGAGCGGTGCAGCTAGGCATCATAAGCCGTCTTCTCTCTTTTTTAGCACGCGTGGGATAAGGTTGTAGGCTTCTTATGTTGCATCCCGGTTATTTTTGCAGTGCAGCCTTTTTGTCCTCTTTATCTTGTTTTTATGGGAGATTTTGAGTCATCGGGTGTTTGTTGCCCTTATTATTTATTTTATTTTCTTTCTTTCTTATTTTCATTTTGTTTATTTTTTCATTTTTTCAAAATTTTTTATGTTTATTTTCTTTTTTCAGATAGTTTCTTTTTTTTCTTGGGCTATTTTTTATTTGTCATCTTCTCGATCGATAGAGAATTAGTTAGATCTCATTCGTTTTGGTAGCTATGGATTTTGGACATCAAGTTTTGTGTGTGGTTGACATGTGTGTTGTGTTTGATGGCCTAGTACCTTGTTGCCTGCTTTTTTTTCACTCTCTAGTCAACTAGAAATCATATTATTACATAGACCGTAAGGTTGTGGTGTTTTATTAGGGGAATGGGGCCCTTGCATGTTCGCCAATAGGCATGAACTTCAAAGTGTCGCTCCAACTTCAACTGCATGTTCTCAACGCGACTTTAATTAAGTGGTGTTTTGTCGATAGAACGGTGGTTGCATGTCTATCACTAGGCACACAACTGCAATTGTCATGCCCCGACAACTGCAAGTGTCACTCTTGATTGCAACTCGGTGGTGTGTTGTTAGGGAAAAGGTGCAGTTGCATGTATGCCACTAAGCCGCAATTTCAAATGCCCCTTCCCCCGATTGCAACTACATGTCTTCGACGCAACTGTAACTATGTGATGTTTTGTTCGGTCAGGGGTGAGTTGCATGTCTCCCACTAGGCCATAGCTGGAAGTGTCGCCCCGACTGCAACTGCATGTCTTCGACACAAGTACAACTATGTGGTGTTTTGTCCGGTAGTGGTGAGTTGCATGTCTCTCATGTGGCCGCAACTGCAAGTGTCACCCCCGACTGCAACTACATGTCCTCGACACAAGTGCAACTATGTGGTATTTTTGTCTGGTCAAGGGTGAGTTGCATGTCTCCCACTAGGTCGCAACTGCAAGTGTCGGCCCGATTGCAATTGCATGTCTTCGACGCAACTGCAACTATGTGGTATTTTGTTCAGTCAGGGGTGAGTTGCATGTCTCGCACTAGGTCGCAACTGGAAGTGTTTCCCCCGACTACAACTGCATGTCTTCGACGCAACTGCAACTATGTGGTGTTTTGTCCGCTAGCGGTGAGTTGCATGTTCTCCCCAAAGGCCGCAACTGCAAGTGTCGCCCCTGGTCAGGGGTGAGTTGCATGTCTCCCACTAGGTCGCAAATGGAAGTGTCACCCCGCCCGCAACTGTATGTCTTCGACGCAACTGTAACTATGTGGTGTTTTGTTCGGTCAGGGGAGAGTTGCATGTCTCCCACTAGGTCGCAACTGCAGGTGTCGCCCCCGACTGCAACTGCATGTCTTCGACACAAGTACAAATATGTATTGTTTTGTCCGGTAGTGGTGAGTTGCATGTCTCCCATGAGGTCGCAACTGCAAGTGCCGCCCCTAGTCAGGGGTGAGTTGCATGTCTCCCACTAGGCCGCAACTGCAAGTGTCGTCCCCGATTGCAACTGCATGTCTTCGACGCAACTGCAACTATATGGTGTTTTGTCTGGTTAGGGGTGAGTTGCAAGTCTCCCAATAGGCCGCAATTGCAAGTGTCGCCCCAACTGTAACTACAAGTCTTCCATGCAACTACAACTATATGGTGTTTTTCGGTCAGGGGTGAGTTGCATGGCTCCCACTAGGTCGCAACTGCAAGTGTCTCCCCCGACTGCAACTGCATGTCTTCGACGCAACTGCAACTCTGTGATGCTTTGTCAAGGAAGAGGCGACAATTGCATGTTTGCCCCTAGTCCGCAACTGCAAGTGTTGCCCCCGACTGCAACTGCATTTCTTCAACGCAACTACAACTATGTGGTATTTTATCCGGGCAGGGTGAGTTGCATGCCTCCCACTAGGCCGCAATTATAAGACACAACTGCATGTCTTCAACACTACTGCAACTCTATTGTGTTTTGTTCCGGCACGGGTGAGTTGCATGTCTACACAGGCACGCAACTACAAGTGTTGGTCACGACTGAAACTGCATGTCTTCAACGCGACGACAACTCTATGATGCTTTGTCGGGGAAGGGGGCAGTTGCAAACCCGTGTCTAGTGATGTTTTATGGGAGAGGGGTGATTTCTTTGTATTTTTTGCTTTTTTATTCCTTTGTTTTATATAATAGTTTTTTAAAATAATATGAAATGATTTGTTGAATTAAATAATAATAAAATTAAAGCAAGCAAGAGGACTAAAGAGAACAGAAGAAACGACACATCACGAGCGATACGAACGAGCCAAAACAATGGGCTGATTCCAAGCCCATGTAGCGATTGTCGTGTAGCTGCGCACGTAAAAATAATCCTACGTTCAAGTTCCAATCAAAAAAGGAAAATTGTACGATGACATTAGCCGACTTAGACTTCGCGAAGTCTAAGTCGACTAAGACCTAGACAGACCCTAATTCTAATGCAAGTGGTGGGAGTCAGGATTCACCTAGTAGTGGCAATCGAGATTAGGCAAAGTGCTAAAGTTCACCACATGCATCTGAGAAAAGCTTGGGTTCAGTCGCATCAGGCTCCAAGTGTGTGTGAAAATTTGAGTGGTTTGTTCTGGTGACGTGACTAACAAGCATGTCGACTGTATTTCACCTGTCAAGGACGGCACTGCTCCAACCATAGCAGTGAATACACCTTTAAAGCATGTGGCCGAGAAGGTCGTTTTGGAGACTGTTGGAAGTGAAAACATTGGTGGTGTGAAGTCAGATGGATCCCAAAAATTGTCACTAAGGATCATTCCTCCTTCTCGACACATGTGAAGTGCAAAGCTCAACACACATGCAAATCTATGCTGCTGCTGGGCCGCAGTATATCCAACTTAATGATCCGTACAAAGATCATCTGCGGTTCCAATGCATCAGGTGAAATCTATCCAGTCAATTTTTTGATACATTTTTTCTTTAAAAACAATTACTCTGGCTTGCGATACTTTTTATGCAGGACAATTGTTCACTGTAAGAGCGATGGTGTTGCCATGGATGTATAGCTCGCGCCATGGTTATCATGTGCTAGCATCTGACCGTGCCATAATGCTCGATGTGCAAACCGCCGCCTCTGCGGCCCAGTCTACATCAACACGACGCGGCTGACTTGCCCGTCTGCGCGGCTTACCGCGCCTGCGATTGACTCGCCCGTCCGCACCGGCTTACAACGCCATGGCCGACTCATTTGTCCGTGCTCGCGGCCGACTCACCCGCATCCGTGCTGCCTCTGATGCCGCGATCGTCTTTACCGTCTGCCTCCCGCGGTCTGGTCTACATTAACACACCGAGCCGCACCTGTCTGCGTGAGCTGCTTATTGAGTGCAAGCAAGTCACTCCTCCGGTGGACCGGTTTTCTTCCGACATATCTGGAGCAAATCATAATATATTATCAGCCTTTGCCTCCACCGGATGGCCCAATGGGCAGGCACATCAGTCGTCGCCACTGCGGTTGGGTTAACTTCAACAAAACAGCTGGGATGAACCACTGGCTGAGTTACTGACACAGCTCATACAGGATCATTTATAACCCGCCATGGTTGACTTTAACCTTCCATGGATTCACATCACGTTATCAACGCCAAGGATATGCAATGAGTGTTGCGAAAATCATCAACTCACCACTTTGCTTCTAGCTTCAACGCATTCCGGCGTTCCGCTGTCAACTATATGCCATCTTATGCCACGGTCAAATATGGAGAATCTCAAGCCAACTCCTCAAGTCGTCTTAGGACTCGGGGGCTACACAAAGTTTACTCGGCAAAATTGGCCGGTTTTAGTGAATTCGGGGCCTCTGTCATTTCATCTCTATGCATATGAGTCTTTGTTAATTGATCATAAGGTCACTTGGGGGCTTCCAACCCACCGGGTTTAGCTTTCATACCCTCTTGACCAGGCATGGATGCCAAATTATGGGTTAAACCTGCCTGTTTGCAACTTACTACTCCGCCAAGTGACCCACCGAACTCTAGGCAAGTCAATCTTTTTAAAGACCCTGAACTTGTCAAGGTTAAAACGGCGGTCTTGTGTCACGTGAGAGCCGACTTACAGTGAGCTAGGTAAAACCACGGCTGTTGCGGCCTTGAAAGCAATCATGTGGCCTAAGTGCCAATCGGTTGTTGCGGCCTTGAAAGCAATCATGTGGCCTGAGTGCCAATTGGCTGTTGCGGCCTTGAAAGCAATCATGTGGCCTGAGTGCCAATCGGCTATTGCGGCCATTGAAAGCAAACATGAGGCCTGTGAGCCAACGGCTATTGCGGCCATTGAAAGCAAACATGAGGCATGTGAGCCAACGGCTATTGCGGCCATTGAAAGCAAACATGAGGCCTGTGAGCCAACGGCTATTGCGGCCATTGAAAGCAAACATGAGGCCTGTGAGCCAACGACTATTGCAGCCTTTGAAAGCAAACATGAGGCCTGTGAGCCAACAGCTATTGCGGCCTTTGAAAGCAAACATGAGGCCTGTGAGCCAATGGTTGTGCGGCCCTTGAAAGCACATGGCCATGTGAGCCAACTTGTTTGGTTGTGCTTTGGTAAGCCGGCCAGGCAATTATTTGAATTTTTTTGATTTTTTCCTCTTAAGACCTTTGGATTTGTTTCTCCTAAAGGTTTTTTCTGTTAAGTGAATTTTGACAATCCGGGTTATAAAGCTCTAATTGTATGACTCATGTCTGAGTATTTTGGGTTTGGTAACCCGCCCTGGCTATGGACTTTAAGTCGCCAAGTATGCTTTGGTTTGAACAATTGAGGTCATGTGATTACAAGACTTTGGGTTGTCACCCGCTCTGGATATTGATGTTTAAGACATCAGTATGATCCACATCTACAGGGGTATCAGTTCTCGATTTTTACAAAGGCTATAAGCCGCCGAGTTACATCCCGGAGTACAATGGAGGCGCATTGAGTCGCCATCGACCAAGAGCTGCCGGGTATTTAACTCCGATTTACTTGTCAACAGACAAAGTATTCAAATCTTTAAATAGCCAAACATGGCTGGATTTTTCATTATGGTTGTCATAACCAGTATTGAATGATTGAGGTTTTCATACCGGATTATATTATTCAAATCTTTAATAGCCAAACATGACTGGATTTTTCATTATGGTTGTCATAACCAGTATTGAATGATTGATGTTTTCATACCGGATTATATTATTCAAATCTTTAATAGCCAAACATGGCTGGATTTTCATTATGGTTGTCATAACCAGTATTGGATGATTGAGGTTTTCGAAAGCCCCTTCAGAGTAATGGTTATTATTCCTCATCCAAAAATACCAGCTCACAGTAGGGAGCATGGTTCAACATTGATATGCAAAGCATTCAGCAATATCATCCAGATAGTGGATATGATTTATTCTACAATGAAAGGAATAGTCTCGAGTCGCTGCAGGCACACGACCCGGCACTTGGGGGCTACATTATTCAAATCATTATTGTATCAAGTATGCAAGTCCCATGTCACTGCAAGCATGCACCACGGTACTTGGGGGCTAATGCAAGTTGTTTTTTAAATCATCACATTGTCAACATACCCGGTTATCTCAGGAAGATGAGCTGGCCTTTCATCATTTTCTAAGTCCCGGCCCAGTATTGTCTTACTGAGCCGACCCTTGGGGGCTACACATTGCTTTTCAAGTCTATATAATCATATCTACAAAAGTCCTTGCTCATTATTGCATAATGACCCGGCCCTTAGGGGCTACACTAGCAGAAGTTTTATAAGCATAAGACTGTTATAGTCCCTGATTGATGTAGGCAAGACAACCAGGCACTTGGGGGCTACACATGTGAGGTAAAAAATATTCAGTTTATGACTAGTGACTGAGATGAACAACCCGGATTTCTTCAAGGTTGCAGTATTTATATTGAAGCAAGTCTTAAGCTATCACTTTGTTATACACAAGACTTGGTGGCTACAGGTGAAGGAGAACACCTTCAAAAAAATTCAGTGTTGAGCAAACTAGGTCTCATATTTTTTGATGGAGAAATTTGCAAAGATTATTTGCTCTAAGCTATTCAGATAACTTAACATCATACGGATTTTTTATCGAAGTCTGAAGTATTGAAAATTGGCACAACGTCAGACGAATTTTATCAAGTCAAGGCAGTTGAAGATAATAAGGGTTATTTTTTCTCCAAGGAGCCAATGCCAGTTTATTGATATGACGGAGATTCAGAATTTTCAGGAGTTGGTCAACTGGTATTTTTTGAGTGAGCCGGTCCCTTTACATATTCTTATTTTAAGAGTTTAGCATGAATAAATTCAAAGCTAAACTGGGGGCTAATGTTGAGGATATTTCCCAGACCCGGCTCATAAGGATAAGCCGCCCTAAGGCTTAAGTCATCTCTGGGTTTAAGTCGCCCTGACGTTAAGTCATCTCAGATCCTAACCCGGCTGGTGAGACCCGGCAGGTGAGACCCGGCTGGTGAGACCCGGTAGGTGAGACCCGGCAGATGAGACCCGGCAGACAGTTATGACCCGGTAGACAGTTGTGACCCGGCAAACAGATTATGACCCGACAGATGCATGGAGTCACGGAGATGAGTCTCAGAGATGAGTCGCCTGGAGTTTAGAAGCCCAAGGCGTTAAGAGGCCCACAGAAAGAAGCCAAAGACGTTAAGAAGCCCGCGATGGGAAGTCATAATATGCTAAGTCCTAATCCTACTAGGACTCTACATGTAACCCGCCCCTTCAACTTATATAAGGAGGGGCAGGGCACCCCAAGAGGGTCAGGTTTTTCTAGACGTCTCAATAGACAGGTCTCAAGAGACAAGTCAGAGACAAGATCAAAATAGATGCTCTCGAGATGAGAGATGTTGAAACACCACCCTTGTAACCGAGATCGTCATCATGATCAATATCAATCAAGCAGGATGTAGGCTTTTACCTCCACCATGAGGGGCCAAACCTGGGTAAAATCTCGCGTCTCTCGTCCCGCTCAACCCCTCTAAACCTACCAGTTAGATGCGTTGGCCTCATGACTAAGTCCTCACACTAGGACATCTGCCGTGACAAAACCACGACATGATCCTTATTTCTGTGTGCTCAGTGTTTACAAGTTATTAGCAGTTCCTTATTTCTCTTTGCTTAGTCTTTACAAGTTACTGATCGATCACTGGCTAGCCTACTAATACGCTCCTGGCAGTTTGAGTTGCGACACAACATTCAAAGGTGGCAGTTTTTTGAATAAAAATGCCTACCTCTGAAGAAACTGACATGTTGTTCTGAAGAAAATACCATGCGGATATGAAGAAATTGCCAGCCAAAACGTTCGTAAATGCCTTATCTCCCAGCGAACATTCATCACCTATTGTGATCCTACACGAATAACCAGTGGATCACAAAGGTACCTCATCTGGATGAATCGAGTGCACTCGTTTGACCGTCATGCCGATGTGCGACCCAGCACGGACGGGACGCACCACTGACAGGAAGGGACGGGATGGCACAGTCATAATTTCAGTTTTTCTAGTTTTCCATGGCAAGCCGGCGTGCTAAGCCATGCCTGCTTATGCATTCATTTCTGATGACCATCGTGTTTCCCGCGACACGCTGGTTCACCTACCTTCCGCCTATAATTACTGGTTCCAGGCGTTCTCCGGTGGCACCATCACCCAACTCGCCCTATCCTCACAAGCCCCCACCGGCCGGGCGTCGCTCGCCACTTGCCCTTGCTCTCGCCACGTCTCTCATGCCCCCGCCCGTCTGCAATAGGTGACGTCGAAGGCGCTCACCGCCGCAGCCAGTGTTCGGTTTTTCACCGGAAGGCAGACGCAGGGAGGAGGCATTCTATCGGTCTTTAGATGGCAATGCGGAGTATGAGGACTTGTTGGAGCGCGACTGCATGGCGAAAGAGCAGCGTATCACCGATTTGCGCCGCCAGTGGGGCATGGAGCAGCAGCGCACCGCCGCTCTGAGTCACGAGCAGAGCACCCTTAACTGGGCCGACTATGTCGAGGCCGGCGCCCGGCAAATAGCCCTAGAGGCTGTCGGGCACGCACGCGTTTGCGACACCGAATTTTACTACCAGCTCGTCAAGTGGGTTTCCCGCTTAGAAGCCGAAGCTTCGATGGACCATGCCGGCATGGAAAGGGCCAACGCGCGCGAGCAACGCGCCCTATCGCACCTCTGGCAAGTCCGAGGCGAGGAGGAGGACGTCGGTGCCGGTGTTTAGCGTGTACCGCAGATGGCGGTCGGCATCGTCTAGTCAGCTAAGAGTAAGTTAGTACTTGTTCACTAGAGTATTAGTGGGAGTAGATAGTTAAGTTGGCTATGATGGTTGTCAACGTGGAAGTTTAACACTCTATCTCTGGATCAGACATGTTACTTTGCTCTAAATGTTGAACTTTCCGTGTGAACGTATGGAATGGGCTATTTTTTTTTATGTGGGCCGTATTTGTCCGCCATGGATTTAGAGGTTGACTTGTCGGCCTACTAGGTTGACACGTACTCAATCAGGAGATGATTGTACGTTGAGAGGATGACAGCAGGGACCCACCAGGGTCTTGGTAGTACGCAAGCAAGTGCCTCCTTATTTCAAGCCAAAAAAATGGTTCCTCCTAATGGGTTCCTGACATGTGGGTCCCATGTCATTGTCAACATAGTCAATAAATGAGAGAATTGCACAATGAGCGGCTGACACCAGGGACCCAACAGCTCGCCCAGTTCTTTTTGTTTTTGAGAC
Source organism: Thinopyrum elongatum (assembly GCA_011799875.1). Taxonomy (NCBI): domain Eukaryota; kingdom Viridiplantae; phylum Streptophyta; class Magnoliopsida; order Poales; family Poaceae; genus Thinopyrum; species Thinopyrum elongatum. The sequence continues at coordinate 399,910,361 of CM022300.1, forward strand.
GGAAGCAGGGTATCAACTGGGTCGTGCGGGGCACTCTTGCCAGTCTAGCTAGCCTTTTATTTTAGGGACAATTCCATTTCTGCCCCTAACTGGAACCCACTACTCAAATTTGCCCCTAATTTTAATGTGTGCTCAAATTTGCCCCTCTACCGTTAGTTGCCCTTATAGAAATGCTCTTTTGCGCTGTTACCGTCCGGTCAAACAGCTTTGACCATCTCGAAAAAATAGCAAAAAAATTCTGAAATTTTGTGGGATCGAAGGTATTCATGTGCGCAAGGTGCGTGCAAATTTCCGTGCTATTTAGACATATTAGGAGCTCGTGGCAAAGGAAAACAATAAATCTGTACATCTTTGAATAGTAAATTCAAAAAATAGCAAGAAAATTCAAAAACATATGAAATTTTTTGGCATCCAAGATGCTCGGGTGCGCAAGGTGTGTGCAAAATTTTGTTATCAAATGACATGCGAGGAGCTCTCGCAAAATAAACCAAAATAGTGTATCTTTTACAAGTTTTTTTCTGAGACAATTTTTTTTTCTCCACGAGCTCCTACAATGTCCAAACACAACAAAATTTTGCACGCACCTTGCGCACCTAAGCATCTTGGATTCCAAAAAAATTCATATTTTTTTTAATTCTCTTGCTATGTTTTTTGAATTTACTGTTCACACACGTACATATTTACTTTTTTCCTTTGCCACGAACTCCTAGAATGCCCAAACAACATGAAAATTTGCACGCACCTTGGGAACCTGTGTACCTTCGATCCCTCAAAGTTTCAGATTTTTTTAATTTTTTTTGCTATTTTTTCGAGATGGTCAAATCTGTTTGACCGAACGGCAATGGCGCAGAAGGGCATTTCTATAAGGGCAACTAACGGTAGAGGGGCGAATTTGAGCACACATTGAAATTTGGGGCAAATATGAGTAATGGGTTCCAGTTAGGGGCAGAAATTGAATTGTTCCTTTATTTTATGTTTACCACAAGATCAGCCCAGTTTTTTTTCTTTCTGAAAAAGGCTAGCCCAGTATTTTTTTTTAGAATATCCAACCGAGGCCTACTTTTTTTTGTCAGACCTGCTGGGCTGCAAGGGATGCATTCCGCTTGCCCAGAAAATGGGCTATCAGTAATAAGAAATGGGCCCCTAAAAAAAGTAATGAAAAATGGGTTGTACATTTTTAAGACATAGCAAACCGACAATTAGTTTCAAATTTATTTTTTTGCATTTCAATATTTTAAATATCATTGATTTTATGCGGGGAAAATTATTTGGATTTTAAATTGATATAAATTTATTTTTAAAATTAGTTTGAATGTGACTCGAAATTTCAGAATTAAAAACAGTTCGGACCGCACCGAAATATGCAAAATTTCGTTGAGTTTTGTAACCGTGGCCATAATATGGGTTGTAATGCTAACAAAAAGAATATGGGCTCCAAAAAAATCCTTAAGAATTAATAAATGAGCTATAAATTATTAGAAATAATGGCAGATGGGATGTATGCTGTTTTCCACAGATTTGAGGTTGACTTATGGGCCTACTAGGTTGACGCGTACGCTTTCCTAAAAAAAGGTTGACGTGTACGCAAGGCTGTGTCAACTTAGTCAACACACGAGAGCAGTGACTGTTCGATGCCCATCAATCGGCCGTCGTGCTTCTTCAATGTCTGATCTTCCTGCTCCAGCCGCCCAAACCAGCGCCGGCGAGACAACCTGCTCCTTCCTCCCGTGGACGGCTGTGCTGCCGCGTTGGCCTCACCACTGGCCAGGCCATCCCTCTACACACCCGCACCTCCTGTTATTTTCTGGCAATGTCAGGCTCACCCCGCAACCGAACCAGTAACAGCCCTCCTACTCTCCTCAGCGTGGGTATCCACTGTTGTGGCTTCGCCGTCTCCGTGTCGTTCCCTTCTTGGGCCTCGCAGTCGTCCACCGCGTTGATGCTCTCGACGCGGCGTGGTCAATGTGGTCAACAAACGACAGCCATCAAAAGAGGGATGTAAGTGGAGAGGCTGACAGCAGGGACCCGCATGGTCCATGGCCGCAGGCAAGCAAGTGCCTCCTTATTACGCGAACAAAAATGATTGCTCCTGCTGACAGCTGGGACCCACCAGCTACATCTTTGCACGCAAGGAAGTGCCTCCTTATTACATGGGAAAAAAAGTTTCCTCTACCTGACAGCTGAGACCCACCAGCTACATCTTCGCAAGCAAGGAAGTGCCTCCTTATTTCGCGCAAGAAAAATGATTCCTCCCGCTGCTAGGTGGGACCCACCAGATTTGGTGGCTGACTTGTGGGCCTACTAAGTTGACGCGTACACCGGGTTTTGTCAACCTAGTCAACAAACGATTCTTGCAGCAATGACCGTTCGATGTTAATCCAACGGCCATGCTGCTTCTTCAATCTCTGATCTTCGTGCTCCAGCCGCCCAAACCAGCGCCGGCAGGACCGCCTGCTCCTGCCTCCCATGGCCGACCGTGCTGCCACCGGTGGCCATGCCATCCCTCAACTCACCCACACCTCCTGTTATTCTCCGGCGATGGCAGCCTCACACTGCAGCCGAAGCAATCAACCCTCATACTCCCCTTCACGTGGGCATCCAGTGCCACGTCTTCCCCGGCTCCGTGTCCTTCCCTTCCTACGCCTCGCCGTCGTCCACCGCCTTGGTGCTCTCGCCGCGGCGTGGTCAATGTGGTCAACGAATGACAGCCATCAGAAGTCGACTGTACGCGGTGACGCTGACAGCTGGACCCACTAGCTATATCTTCGGACGCAAGGAAGTGCCTCCATATTAGGCGTGAAAAAAATGATCCCCCCTGACAGCTGGGACCCACCAGCTATATCTTCGCATGCAAGGAAGTGCCTCCTTATCCTCCCTGACAGCTGGGACCCATCCGGTCAAAGCATACGTAGCATTGTCTGTCTGGTCGCGAACGTGTACGTACATATTGGTCAATCGGTCTCCTGCAATGATGAACTGTGGCCGACCAAGCAGCGACACGTGTCGTAGTAAAGCCGCCGATGTAGCAGTTCAGACAGTCCCTTGTAAACCGTGCGCACTTACATACAGCCATAGGGCTAAAAATATGGTCACGTACGTACATACGGGCGGGGGGTCTCAAACGCGTACTCGCGCATAAGTACGGCCAGGGTCGGACGGCAGCAATGGCGTCTAGTTCATCGGCAGCCAACCGGCTGGGTCGGAACGTTGAAACTGGGTCATGTTCATCGGGAGGCAACGGAATGCGTCGTGTTCATCGGGAGCCAACCGGCTTGGACGGAACAGCCGAAATGGGGCCTGGCGTACCGCAGAACGGAGGAAACGGCCTTCTGTTTGACCGCCTATGGTCGAAACGGGATCATGTTCATCGAGAGGGGTCTGGCGTACCGCAAAACGGAGGAAACAGACTTCTGTTCGAGCGCCTACGGTCAAAATGGGGTCCTGTTCATCGGGAGGGGTGCGGTGTACCGCAAAACGGAGGAAGCGAACTTTTGTTGGAGCGCCTACGGTCGAAATGGAGTCTTGTTCATCGGGAGGGGTGTGGCGTACCGCAAAACGGGACTCCACGGGCTACTGTTCATCCACCCGTCAACTGCCTCTCGCTCCAGCCTCCACGGGGTACTGTTCATCCACCGTCGTCCTCTAGCCTCCACCGGCTACTGTTCATAGAGCCTCCACGGGGGTCCTGTTCATCCACCCCCAATCGGCTGGGGTGCGGCGGCCTCCTCGGGGTCCTGTTCATCCAGCGGAAATGGCCTACTACCATGGGGTCCTGTTCATCCGACCCCCACCAGGAACTGTTCATCCATAGCCAACCAACCGGCTTGACTCACCACGTCTCAGTTCGTCCTACGTACCATGCGCACGGTAGCAACGGTCACTGTTCATAGAGAGCAACCCAACACCGGCTGGCTATGTCTCGCACGGGGGCTCGATCGGCTTCAGTAAGCAGCAGCAGTGATCGATCGCTCGGGTTCAGTTAGCAGCAGCAGCGAAGGAATCGCTCGGTTCAGTCAGCAGCGAATGAATTGCTCGGGTTCAGTTAACAGCCAAGGGATCAATCGCTCGGGTTCAGTAACGTAGCTAGTGCGATCGCTCGGGTTCAGTTAGCCAACGCCTCGCTCACACGCACGTACACGGGAGAAACATGCAAACCATAGTGCATCTCTCGGCCCCGACCACCCACCGTAACCGGGAACTCCCCTATATTTTCCTCACCCTTGCTTCTACCATGATTTTTTCCGTCATGGACGGCCCAAAGAATGTCATGCAACTGCGTCTCCGGCCCGCCTAGGACGAAAAGCCCATTTTCTGTTATGATTTTTTGTCATAGAAGTAGGAGCCCACCACATCTATGATGATACGTGTTTTTGTCACAATTATCGTCATAGAAGTGTCATAAGCATGACAGAAAAAAAAATCGTTCGGCCCGAAATGTCACGGATGTGTCTTTTTTTTGTAGTGCGCTATCCAGCATGCATCTAGTGTATTAAGTTAACAAGAACTGAGTAACGCCTTAAGCAAGATGACATTATGCCAAGGGATCGATCGCTCGGGTTCAGTAATGTAGCTAGTGCGATCGCTCAGGTTCAGTTAGACAACGCCTCGCACATACACACGTACATGAGAGAAACGCGCAAACCACAGTGCATCGGTCGGCCCCGACCACCCACCGTAACCGGGAACTCCCCGGTATTTTCCTCGCCCTGGCTTCTACCATGATTTTTTCCGTCATGGACGGCGCAAAGAATGTCATGCAGGTGCGTCCCCGGCCCGCCCAGAACAAAAAGCCCATTTTCTGTCATGATTTTTTTGTCATAGAAGTAGGAACCCACCACATCTATGATGATACATGTTTTTGTCACAATTATCGTCATCGAAGTGTCATAACCATGACAGGAAAAAAATTCGTTCGGGCCAAAATGTCACAGATGTGTTGTTTTTTGTAGTGATTGTGATCAACAGTAACTCCAATATCGGAAAGAATGTTCAAGACGTGGGAATTAGGTAAACAAGGCAACACCAAACGAACTGCAGAAGGAGGAGGGGAATTACCTAGGGGACAGAGGTCCTTGGCAGCGGCCCTACGCTCAGCCCTCTCCTGGATGGGAACCGTGTTGCTCTGGCGATGGAGACCCTTCCGGGACGTGAAGACGGGCGAACGAACTGGGGCCATGGAGGAACGGGCCGCCAGGAAAGAGGCGCCCCCCCGAACACCCAGCAGCCACCACCGCTCCCAGGTCCTCATCCAGGCGATGGCACATACCCACACCCTGGTGCTTACTTCCCATCGAGGCCCTGCTCTTGGCCGAAAACTTGCGGACAGATAATTTCTTCTTCTACTTCTTACTGCTCGGGCTATGGGGAGGAACTGAGGCATCCGGAGGCACATCAACAATCCCAGACAGAGAGGGAGAGGCAGGACGAATAGCTTCATCAGGAATGTTGGAACAGTCCCCAGAGAAAGGCGTAGCCCCTCCAAGACCAGCGGCACCTTGGGCTCCATGTCGCAGACCCCCTCCTTGGCGGCCCCAACACCACCAGAGCCAGGGGGACCAAAATCAAACATACCCCGCAATTCCGAGCCCATGGCCTCCCACTCCGACGTAGTGAAAGGTTGGTGTTGCTTCCCGTGCCCGTATCACCCCCACCATCAGACGGATCCGGGTTAGAAGGCTTAGGGGTCGGGGGAGGTGGAGGTGGAGCCCGCTGGGCCGCCATGGCCTTGGTGCGGACACGAATGCGGTAGGCATCAGAGACGGGGAAGACATCAATCGTTCCCTGGACACGAGACGGATCCAAGCACTAGATCTTCATGTGAATCGCTCCAGGAGGTTCAAGGGACGCCTCATCGACAACAACTGGCTTGCCAACTAACTCGCCAAAGGCCATCATGAAACGAACATTGCGAAGCCCAGACGGCACATCCTCAAGGAGCACCCATATTTCAGAGAGGGAAGCCACCGCTTTGGCACCATCAACTGCAGCCTTGATAGAGACCATCACTTGGTTAAGAGGGAGAGTAAAGTCGAGCAAGAGGCCATCATCTTAAGGCTCTCCTTGGTGGGGAAAGTGACCGCAAATTCCTTCTCCGAGATCTAATTTATCTGCCAGTCCCACCCTTCGAGACCCCACTCCCTAAGCTCATCAGAGATCTCTTGGCTGGAAACAGGATTGGAGAAGAGAGAGATCACAGCCGTATCAGACGACACCGGGGCAACCACACGCATCCCGAGCACCCCATCAAGAGCAAAGAAGGAGCACCCCGGCAGACCCAGGACGAACTGCTTGAAGGATGGGAATTGCGAGTGGTTGCCACAGTCCACTATCAGATGGCCCTCTGTGCGACAGATCAGACAGAAAGGCGGAAATTTGCATCGAGACTGAAAGTGACCCGCCCGATGGCAAGCAAAGCATGTCAGAGTAGCAGAACCAGAAGCAGAACCACCGCCTGGGGAAGGCCCGCTACCGTGGGAGGGAACGAAGCCCGGAGGTAGCGGAGGAGGAGGGGGAAGAATGCCATCGCCAACCCCCCGAAAGAGGACCCCGGGTCCTGGGGAGAGGTCCGACGAAACTTGATGGGGAAGGACGCATTGTCGTAGCCACCACCCCGCCCGGCACCAGCCCTGCGACCACGCCCCACAAGTCCTGGGTCAGCGCCACTACCGCGACCACCTACCGTCACCTGGCCCATCGGACCACGAGGGGGATTAGGATGGGGAGCCGCTGTGGCAGCCGAAGAGCCCGACACCGCGGCCTCCCAGGTATCCACACCCACCGCCTTGGCCGCCGCCTCCTCGCGCGCCCGCTCCTCACACTGCAGCCAAGTGGGCCCCGCCGCCCACGCTGCCCGATCCCTCTCCACCTGCTCCCGAGAGGCCCACTCCGCCTCCAACTTCTCGCGTAGTGCCGCCTCGTACTCCAGATCTGGAGAACAGGCCGCCTAGACAGCGGATGCAGAAAGGATAGCGGCGCACGTCGGATCTGAAAGCCGGAAACCCTAGGTCAGGGGAGATGCAGCCCTTTCGGATCCATAAATACCCCAGACGCAACGGGCCAGCAGGCGGAGCCAATAAAGGTGAGCTACCTGGGTTGACTGGGCCAACGATAGCCGAGTCCAGCATCCCAGGCCTAGAAACGACCAGGGGAAAATCAACCTTCGACAGACAAACCACACTGGGCCTGCTGCCCGGCCCACCAACAGAATCCCCCCAGCCTGTCCCAGCCCACCCCCCGACCCATGCATAGCCACCACACCTAGGGTTTGACCCCCCCCAACGACCTCGCCGCCGCACGCCCGCCGCCAACCACCACCAGCGACGAGCCAGGGATCAGCCCCCCAAGTGGTCATCCCAATAACCGATCTAGAGGAATAGACCCAGCCACCGCACACGCCCTTGAGCCCACCGACAGGGACTCAAGGCCGGCAACCCATGGAGAAGCGAGAACAACCACGCCATGTTTGCCAGATCCGCGCCCACGGCGCCGCACCACACGCCACCCAGGCTCGCCGGCTGGCGACCACACCGCACGACCACGGCCCCCCGGAGCAAATTTCTGCACCTTGGGCCGCGGAGCAGAAGGAAGAGGCAATGTAGCCAGTCGGGGGCCGACCGCTCCGTCGTCCGATCCAGATCCATCCGACTCCAGCGCCCAGAATTTGTTCACCAAGGGGAAGCTGCAGCAAGATGAGGGGGAGAACCCTAGGGGCAACGACCCGCAGGTAAGAGGGGGAGGAGACAACAGCCCCAGAGGATAGGGGGAGAGGGAAGAAGGAGGCCTGAGGCTGCCGCACACCGGCGTATCAGCCACGCCGAGGGAGGAAGAGGGAGGGGGAGTAAGGGGAGGGGAGAGGAGCGACATCCCGGCTGGTTCTCTCTACACGTTTTTATTATTTTATCTATTTTTTTAACAAGTAATAACAAGCAGTGGTGAAAATTTACACCAAGTTGAAGACATAAAGGTTTACGAAAAACAGAAAATTTTAATTCTTTTAACATATTTCTTCTTCAGCTCGACTAGTTGGGAGCCAATATCTTCTATAATTAAGCGTTTTGTTTGTTGAAAAATGGGAGCACTGATTGCTTGTATCTGCATTGGTATTTCCCCGAAGAGGAGAGGATGATGCAGCACAACAACGCTAAGTATTTCCCTCAGTTACGAAACCAAGGTTATCAATCCAGTAGGAGAACCAAGAAACACTATGTAAACGGTACCTACACACAAAGAACAAATACTTGCAACCCAACGCGTAAGAGGGGTTGTCAATCCCTCCACGGTAAAAACATAGATAAAATTATATGATATTGGATAAATAGATCTAGCAAAAACACAAAATAAAATAAGTAAAGAAAAAGTGCAGCAAGGTATTTTTGTGATTTTCGGAATAATAGATTTGAAAACAATATGATAAAAGATAGACCCAAGGGCCGTGGATTTTACTAGTGGCTTCTCTTGAGAAAATAGCATGCGGTGGGTAAACAAATTACTGTTGGGCAATTGATAGAAGAGCAAATAATTATGACGATATCCAAGGCAATGATCATGTATATAGGCATCACGTCCAAGATTAGTACACAGACTCCTGCCTGCATCTACTACTATTACTCCACACATCGACCGCTATCCAGCATGCATCTAGTGTATTAAGTTCATGGAGAAACAGAGTAATGCAATAAGAACGATGACATGATATAGACAAGATTTATTCATGTCATAATAGACCCCATCTTTTTATCCTTAATAGAAACGATACATGTGTGCCTCGCTACCCCTTCTGTCATTGGGTGAGGACACCGCAAGATTGAACCCATCACAAAGCACCTCTTCCCATTGCAAGAAAAATCAATCTAGTTGGCCAAACCAAACTAAAGTTTCGGAGAAGAAATACGAGGCTATAACAATCATGCATATAAGAGGTCAAAGAAAACTCAAATAATATTCATAGATAGATCTGATCATAAACTCGCACTTCATCGGATCCCAACAAAAACACACCGCAAAAAGTCATTACATCAAATAGATCTCCAAGAGCATCGAGGAGAACATTGTATTGAGAATCAAAAAGAGAGAAGAAGCCATCTAGCTACTTCTACGGACCCGTAGGTCTTTGGTAAACTACTCACGCATCATCGGAGGAGCACCAATGAGGATGATGAACCCCTTCGTGATCGTGTTCCCCTCCGGCAAGGTGCGGGAATAGGGCTCTAGATTGGATCTCGTGGTTCTAGAACTTGCGGCGGCTGGAATTATGTTTCGACGGCTCCCCTAGGGTTTCTGGAATATCTGAGTATTTATAGAGCTGAGAGGCGGTGGAGGAGACTTCTGAGGGCCCCACCACCCATCAGGGCGCGCTAGGGGCCTATAGCGCGCCTAGGTGGGTGGTGGGCCCCACAGGCCTCCCCTTGTGCACTTCCTTGGCTCGCAAGTTATCTTCTGGGCTGAAAAAATCTCCAAAAAGTTTTGCTGCATTTGGACTCCGTTTGATATTGATATTCTGCGAAGTAAAAAACAAGCAAAAAACGGCAACTGGCATTGGGAAAATCAACTATCACCCAAAGCTATCCTAAAGGGTTAACTTGGCACGAAAACTAATTAAAACATAAAAAACACAATTATAACAGAGGCATAATTGTATGAACACACAAAAACAAAAACAAAAAGAGAAAAAAATATTTTATTCATTGGGTTGCCTCCCAACAAGCACTATCGTTTTACGCCCCTAGCTAGGCATTGAGATTTCGATGATGCTCATATGAAAGATAATAATTGAAACACAAAGAGAGCATCATAAAACATGTGACAAACAAATTTAAGTCTAACATGCTTCCTATGCATAGGCATTTTATAAGCAAACAAATTATCAAGGCAAGCAAAAACTAGCATATGCAAGGGAGAAGAATAAAACATTGACAATCTCAACATAACGAGAGGTAATTTAGTAACACAAAAATTTCTACAACCATAGTTCCTTCTCTCATAATAATTACATGTGGGATCATATTGAAATTCAACAATATAGCTATCACATAACATATTCTCTACATGATCCACATGCTTGCAAAGTTGACACTCTTCCAAAATAGTGGGATTATCATCAAATAAAGTCATGACCTCTCGAAGCCCACTTTTATCAAAAAATTCATAAGATTGAACACACTCCAAATAGGTGGGATTATTATTACCTAAAGTTGACGCTCTTCCAAACCCACTTTCAATATTATTATTGCAGAATTTATTATCAATATCATATTCGTCATGAGGCTTAAATAATTTTTCAAGATCATAAGAAGAATCACCCCAATCATGATCATTGCAATAAGTAGTGGACATTGCAAAATTAGCATCCCCAAGCTTGGGGTTTTGCATATTATTAGCATGACTGACATTAATAGAATTTATAATAACATCATTGCAATCACGCTTTTCATTCAAGGAGCTATCGTGAATCACTTTATAAATTTCTTCTTTTAACACTTCATCATAATTTTCAAATTCACGAATCTCAAGCAAAACTTCATAAAGATAATCTAGTGAACTGAATTCACTAGCAATTGGTTCATCATAATTGGATATTTTGAAAAGATTAGCAAGTGGATGAGGATCCATATCAATAGATTTTTAGCAACCGAAGATGCAAGCAAATAGGAGGCACATGGTAACACAAGCAAAGATAGCAAGCAAGAAAACATGCAAAAAAGCAAACGAAAAAAAGCAAATATTGTTGTGAAGTGGGGGAGATGAAAACAAGAGGCAAATGGCAAATAATGTAAATTGCAAGGAGATGAGATTTGTGATTAGGAACCTGATAGATGTTGATGATGTCTCCCCGACAACGGCGCCAAAAATCCTTCCTAATTGCTTGTATCTGTGTTGGTATTTCCCCGAAGAGGAGAGGATGATGCAGCACAACAACGGTAAGTATTTCCCTCAGTTATGGAACCAAGGTTATCAATCTAGTAGGAGAACCAAGCAACACTATGTAAACAGTACCTGCACACAAAGAACAAATGCTTGCAACCCAACGCATAAGAGGGGTTGTCAATCCCTCCACGGTAAAAAGATAGATAAAATTGCATGAGATTGGATAAATAGATATAGCAAAAATATAAAATAAAATAAGTAAAGAAAAAGTGCAGCAAGGTATTTTTGGATTTTTGGAATAATAGATCTGAAAACAATATGATAAAAGATAGAACCGGGGGATGTAGATTTCACTAGTGGCTTCTCTCGAGAAAACAACATACGGTGGGTAAACAAATTACTGTTGGGCAATTGATAGAAGAGCAAATAATTATGACGATATCCAAGGCAATGATCATGTATATAGGCATCACGTCCAAGATTAGTAGACCGATTCCTAACTGGATCTACTACTATTACTCCACACATCGACCGCTATCCAGCATGCATCTAGTGTATTAAGTTCCTGGAGAAATAGAGTAATGCAATAAGAACGATGACATGATGTAGACAATATCTATTCATCGTTTTATCCTTAATAGCAACAGTACATGCATGCCTCGCTACCCCTTCTGTCACTGGGTGAGGACACCGCAAGATCAAACCCATCACAAAGCACCTCTTCCCATTGCAAGAAAAATCAATCTATTTGGCCAAACCAAACCAAAGTTTCAGAGAAGAAATACGAGGCTATAACAATCATGCATATAAGAGATCAAAGAAAACTCAAATAGTATTCATAGATAGATCTGATCATAAACTCGCACTTCATCGGATCCCAACAAACACACCACAAAAAGTCATTACATCAAATAAATCTCCAAGAACATCGAGGAGAACATTGTATTGAGAATCAAAAAGAGAGAAGAAGCCATCTAGCTACTGCCTACGGACCCGTAGGTCTATGGTAAACTACTCACGCATCATCGGAGGAGAACCAATGAGGATGATGAACCCCTCCGTGATCGTGTTCCCCTCTAGCAAGGTGCCGGAATAGGGCTTTAGATTGGATCTCGTGGTTCTGGAACTTGCGGCGGATGGAATTGTGTTTCAACGACTCCCCTAGGGTTTCTGGAATATCTGAGTATTTATAGAGCTGAGAGGCGGCGGAGGAGACCTCCGTGGGCCCCACTACCCATCAGGGCGCACCAGGAGCCTCTAGCACGCCCAGGTGGGTGGTGGGCCCCACGGGCCTCCCCTCATGCACTTCCTTGACTCCCAAGTTGTCCTCTGGGCTAAAAAAATCTTCAAAAAGTTTTGCTGCATTTGGACTCCGTTTGATATGGATATTCTGTGAAGTAAAAAACAAGCAAAAATAGCAACTGGCACTAGGCACTATGTCAATAGGTTAGCCCCCAAAAATGATATAAAGTTGCTATAAAATGAATATAAAACATCCAAGAATGATAACATAACAGCATGGAACAATAAAAACTTATAGATACGTTGGAGACGTATCAAGCACCTACTCGTCAGGTGCTTGAAACCTTTTTTGGCCCCGTCAAATCTATGGACCGTTGGATAAAAATTGAATGGTTCCCATCCTTTCTTCAATCTCTGAACCCTTTTCCTAATGTGAACAATATTATTCAACCTGCAACATAGTGCCGCCCTCTGACCCTTCCCTATCCGCTGGCCTCCGCCACCTACAGCCAGGGGGAACTACCTGCATGTCGCCTCATCGTCTCGCCGTCCCCCAACCCCACTTTCATGGCCATCCCTGTAGCCCTCCCCCGATGTACAACATCGCGTCCACCGCACCGCTAATCCACACCATCAAAATTAGACTTGTTCCCGCCCTATCATGGCTCGCACTTGCCGTGGAGCCAACGGTAGACTATGGCCTCCCTGTTTTGCTCTCAGGGAGAAGCAGAAAAAGTGCTTGGCAAAAAATTTATTTTTAGGTGCCTGATATTTAGCAAATGCGTTGAAAAATGAAGTTTTATTAGCCTTGGCCTTTAATCGCATTGTAAGGCATATATGGAAAAAATTATATCACCTAGTCTTATTGCATCATCAAGTAGGAAGATGGATATGTAAAAAGAATGTGACAAACCACACTCGACAAGGAAAATCATATCAGATACTCCATATGTTTCAAAATATAGTACATATTCTATGCTTGACCAAGTTTAAAGAAAAAAATATCAACATCCACAATATAAAATTAGTATTATTAGATTCATCATGACGTATACTTTTATATTTTATTTCTTTCTTTATTTAGAGGTCGATAGTTTTACTCTGTAAACTTGATCAAATATAAACATGTTTGACTTCTGAAAAATAAAATATGCGATATATTATGGAATGGAGGAAAAACTAAAGAACCACTCACGCAGTCACATCCTTACTACCCAAACATGAACATAAACTCCCATATCAGCCAATCAAATAGCTTAGCGTCATTCTCCATCAGGGCATTATGCCATGATCGTTGTAGGATAGACCATCACCGCAAAAAGTTGGTACTTCCAGGTGTAGGAAAACAACTGATCCGGAATTGCTGGAGTCGGACCCGTGTCATCCTTGGCGGCTTGGGTGGCGATCTTGCGGTGACAAGAATCACCGCCACCTCCCTCCTCCCCACCCCTCCCCTCGTCGCCGCCAGAGGGCGTCATCGTAAAAGTTGTGAAGCGTTGGCGGCAGCGAGACGGTGGTCAGTCCGGGCGAGCGTGGTGGTTGATATGTGTCTAGGTAGGGAGGCATGTTGGACGATGACATGAGGTTGTGTGTCGGTGCTCTGGTGCCACCACAACGACTGGTTGATGGTCGTGTGCGCTAATGTGGCCCCTGCTTGTTCTGCAGTGGCGCCCAGTTTGGGTCCATGGGAGGGGGTCATGGTAGCCCGATCTGGTGCCAGAGGCCAACAACCATGTTCGACAACCTGCTTCAGCCCAAGATCCGGCGCTTCGCCGGTGGCTCGGGAGGTGGATCTGCGTCCTCTAGGCTACGACTGATGGTGTGTCACACCCCTGTATTCTGAGCTAAAGTAACCCATGTGATTAAGCTAAATCATTTTGCTAAATAGTGCTTGATCACCTTTGATTCCATATCTCATTTCAAATTCCACTTTGATTTCAAATTCAAATAATAAGTGAAATACAAAAATTCACAAACATGAAAACTAAAATGTTCAAATTATTGCAAGTAATCCATAGATAATTATGGTGGAGAAACCAACATTTTATAAAATAGTTTAATGCCCTAAGACAATTAAAACAGAGGGCAAAACAATAATTTAAATGCTTTTTAAAATATAATAAATACAAACTATTTTATTTAAAGTGCCAAACTAAATGTGGGAGTGGCCTAAATTATAATACTATTTTAGGTGCAAGTTTGATATTTTATAAAGTTAAAATAATTTGAAACAAAAAAGAAAACATAAATGAAATAAAAGAAAATAGAAATGAAAAAAAAAGAAAAGAAAAGGGCCAGGCCAGACTGGGCCTTAGGCCACAGTGGCTGGCCCAGCCCACTCCCCCTCCGGTCATCTCCCTTCTCCCCCTGTTCATGCGACCGCACGCGTGCATCGCCACCGAACCCACCTCGCTGGCAGCGCCGACGAGGGGATAAGGCCGTCACGCCCCCCGGCGCCTCGGTCCCCTCTCCCACTCGCCCTCTCTCTCTCTCTCTTCCCATTCCCCCTCGCCAGAGCCCCCTCGCCCGATCGCCATCGCCCACCCGCACCGCAGTGGCGACCGACTACCTCTTGCCTCGTCGTCATGCCCTGAAGATCGGCCATCATCCGCCTCGTCGACCCTGACCACACACGCGGGCCGGGAGCCACCGGAGTGCCACAACCCCCCTTCTTCCTCCTCGGGACGCCAAGCTCGCCGCCACCGTCTCGCTCCATCGAGCCTCCCCCGAGCCCACTTTGCACCTCTGCAGGCTCCCGGTGAGAACCCGCGACGAACCCGTGGCCCCCTTGCCCCTCTCCGTGCCCGTGGCCGCCGCGACCACAGTGGCCGAGCTCCGCTCCGCCGCGCCACTCATCACCGCCATTACAGTCATCGTCGAGCTCGACCAAGCGCCTAGCCGTCCTTAGCGCTCCCGTAGGAACCCAACGGCACCGGCCGCATGCCCTGCCTTGCCCCGCAACCCTTTCTTCGTCGAACTCCTGAATGCACCGCCGCCTGCCGTCGCCGTAGCGCTCGCCTCCGGCCACCCTGGCGCCAACGGCCGCCACCATCGGATGCGCGTGAGCGCCAGCAGCCCGTAGAGCCTAACCGCAGGCCCGGAGACCCCCTGTAGGCAAATCCCGACGAGGACCGAGCCGCTCAGCCGCGTATTTGGCTCGCCAGAGCCACGTGGCTGGCCTGGGGCCACCACTGGGTCACTAACCGGTGGGCCCCAAGGGACCGGCTGACCGTTGACCCTAGTCAACATGCTGACTGGGCAACCCCCTGCCACTGACTGGTGCCCCCCTAAATTATGTAATTAAATTAATTAAACTTATTTAGTTAACCTAATTAGTGACTGACAGGTGGACCCAGATGCCTAATTAGCTAATTTAGTTTAAATTTAAACTCTGCTAACCCCCTCTGTCAATGACATGTGGGACCCAGCTGTCAGGTTTGACCAGGACCAGCTGGGTTGACTGTTGACGTCATGTTGACGCAATAAATCTAATTTTTGAATTAATTTAAATATAAATAATAATAATTTTAGAAATGTTTAAAATTTTGAAAAATCATATAAAATAATCTATAAGTCAGATGAAAATAATTTATATATGGAAGTTGCTCAGAATAATATAATGAATCTGAATATACAATATGTTCATTTGTCACATGCCTCTAGCATGATGAACATGGATCCTTCCCCCCAGAACCATGATGAAGTCGGGTCGGCCCCGAGGGGTACCCGGGAGAGAAATGTGAAGAGTGATGTGGAGTCGGGTTGACCTGGAGGGTACCCGCGAGATTTCTACGTGGCACGGCCGGGCATTATTAGCCCTTGCCGTAAGTCCGTGAGATGGGGCGACGGGACCACATATCATGGATCATTGATCGTTACCGCGCGCTCCCAAGACACTAACGGTTTGGATATGTGATCCGAGTAGGCCTCTGGCCTTTATGCACTGACCACCACGCGGGAATAAGTATGGGCACTCTGCATCATACGATTCTTTCGAAAGCTCACTGACGTCAATGACTGAGCGGCCGCCCAGTTGGACGGGAACCACCTGCGCTTGTATTAGGGGGTGGGTCTGCTCCTGGCCACGTACGCAACATGCAGGAGTGCAAAGGGTGATGGGCCCAAGACCCCTACGCACTTAGGATGTAGACCGGCGTGATGGCCCCTCTGTTGAGCCTAGGTAGGAGTACGGCGTGTCGATCAGCCGAGGCGGGTATGATCAGATGGTGTGCCCGGCCAAAGTTAATCGAGTGTGTTGGGTAAGTTTGTGCGCCCTACAGGGAAGTATATATATTCGAATAGCCGTGTCCACGGTAACAGACGCTCGGAGTTGTGTCCCGATCGATACAACTAGAACTGGATACTGGAGATGTGAAATGGATATGATGGCTCTGGGATTGCTTTCTCGCAGGGAGTCGAGAAAGGATCTCTAGGCGTGGATGTTATGACATACTTACTACTATTATGTTATGCTACTCTTATCTCTCCTGATGCTGCAAGATGCTAGTCTTTGAAAGCCTAGGCCTTCCCTCTATTCTGGCATTTCTGCAGTCTAGTCCAAAGATACAACTCCATTCCTTTGATACTGATGCATACTTAGCATAGATCTAATATAAGTCTTAATACTACTTCGGATGAGTACTCACGGTTGCTTTGCTACCCCTTTTTCTCCTCTACCCAATTGATGCGACCAGATGACGGAGCCTAGGAGCCATATGCCACCGCCGATGACTACTACGACTACCTCTAGTGTGCCTACTACTACACGGAGGCCGCTGACGACCAGGAGTAGTTAGGAGGTTCCCAGGCAGGAGGCCTTGCCTTTTCGATCATTGTTGTTGTTTGTGTTAGCCTACTTAAGGCAGACTTGTTACCGTATGTCTGTACTCAGATATTGTTGCTTCCTGGCTTGTAATATGAAGCTTGTATGGCTTTATTTTGTGTCTAGAGTTGTGTTGTGATATCTTCCCATGAGTATCTGATCTTGATCGTGCACATTTGCATGTATGATTAGTGCGCGATTAAGTCGGGGCATCATAAGTTGGTATTAGAGGCAACTGCCTGTGGTAGCTCCCTTTCCAACTTCTTGGCCGAAGTTGAGTCTAGTCTTTGCCAAACTTTTGCTAACATTGTTGTGTGGCTTACGGGCCCGCATCATAAACGGGTGGTATTAGGATCTTTTATTCCCCCATACTCTGGGATTCTGATCTCTCTTCTATTCGGGTTAAACGATTTTGCTAACTCTAACATTAGGTTCTCATGATCACATCTACCCGAAGAGTTGGATTATCTGCAATTTCCTTTGAAAGTATAATGAATGATACACACACTGTCATTTGACATCCTTGAACTTCTTCTGTTTCAGATGCGTCCCGCAACGCACATCATACGCGAGACCATGGCTGTTGATGCGACTGGGTTCCCGGCCATTCTGGTCGACCTCTTGACCAGGCTGGGTTATCGCTGGTACCCCCAGTACATCGTGTACGAGGACTACCGCGAGTTCAACCAGGAGCAGTACCGCGTTGTGGTCGATATCTATGATCGACGGGCTCGCTCCACCACTGAGTTGCACACCATTGAGGGTGTTGGAGTAACTGTCGAGATGGCAGTCCATGATGCTGCTTATGTTGCTATCACTTGTCTCTGTGGATAGTACCCTTTCTTGGAGGAGGCTGGGTTCAGATACATCCCGTATGTCCTAGCTGGGGATGAGACTGGACACTACACAGCTGTCTGTACCCCCTGCGTGAGCCGTCATTATGACCCTCAAGTTATGGTTCGGTACATTGAGGCTCTAGATCGCACTGTTTGAGCTCTGTCTGTCGAGTTGGATGCCGCTCGTGCTCGTCACTAAGACACTCTGACAAAGATGCTGCCAGAAGTCAGCGCGAGGATTCAGCCAGAGTACATATTTTACCCGCGCAGGGCAGAGATGCCACGAGGTATTGCGTGGCCTGCTGTTGGAGGTGATACCCCTGCACGTGGACCTCTTCTTCCAGTTCGGGACCAGAGCCTTCATGGAGCGAAGGATTCTACTCTCGAGCATCGTCTGGCGTTTTATCACCGACAGCTGCCTGACTTCAGAGGTTTTTCCCGACGTTGATGTAGCATATCGCTATATCCCATTGTTGTATCCCTCCACCACGTGCCTACGTGCCGCCTAGTTGGTCTAGAATACCTTTCCCTTTCTGAACTTGTACTACTGGCTTGTAACCGACTTATGTATAGATCTGCATGACATGCTTGAATGCTATGATGTATCTTTTGCGCTGTTTTCATTGTGCATGTTACCTCATGAATGATTCCATACTTCTGAAATTGCTCAATGCTAAACTACCCCTGTTGCATTTAAGCAGGATGGTTAGACCCGCTAGTCGTGCCCGTGGTGCAAACAATCCACCACCGCCCGAATACATGGCCGGAATGATACATCAGGTTGAGCTGAATCGCCAGTTCATGGAAGGGGTCGTGGCTCAGTTTCTGCGTCCCAATATGAACCATCAGCCAACCCTAGCAACTCTGCAAGATTTCATGCGCCTCAGCCCTACCATCTACCACAGCTCAACTCAGCCTCTTGATGCTGATGACTGGCTCCGCGACATCACTTATGAGATGGAGTCTGCCGATGTTGCCCATGCCAGCTATGGCACCTTCACATCCTTTTTACTCAAGGGTCCTGCTGCTCAATGGTAGGACAGCCACAGGCATACTCAACCGGCTGGAACAATCATCACTTGGCCGAATTTCCAAGCTGCCTTCCGTGCCCGCTTCATTCCTCAGGGTATTATGGACAGGAAGAAGCGAGAGTTATGCAACCTCACCCAAGGAAACAAGATAGTGGATGCTTATTAGTGGGAGTTTCTTGACTTGTCCGACTATGCTGAAGAAGACATTGCTACTAATGCTCGTAGGCAGGAAAATTTCGTGACAGACTTCACCCTGATATCAAGCTTGTGCTCCTGGTGCATGACTTCGCTGACTTCGCCACCTTGGTGAACAAGGCCATTCAGGTTGAGACTGGTCTTCAGGAACACCAGGGATCCCTCAGGCGCAACTATGACACTGGCTCATCTTCGGGCCCGTCATCGCAGAAGCGTAGGATATGGATCCCCCACAGCATGTACCGCCCAGCTGCACCTGCACCAAGACAGACCTATGATGCACCTCGTTTGCCTCCTCCGTCACCGAGGCAGCCTCTTCGAACTCCACCACCCCGAGCTCCTGCTCCCAATCCCAATGATGGTATGTGCTTCAAGTGTGGCCGTCCAGGTCATCGTGCCAGGGAATGCTATCAGAATCAGAACCAGCTGGCTCTGCCTTCAACTGGTCGTGGCAATGGCCGTGGTTACAACCAGCCCCACAACAACAATGCCAGACCTTATGGTTGTGGTCAGGCTAACAACATTGATCTGAATGAAGCTCAGGACCAGCCTGCTACTGTGATGGGTACTCTTCTTGTTAATTCAGTACCAACATCTGTTTTATTCGATTCAGGAGCATTGCATTCTTTCATGTCACAAAATTTTGCATACATGCACGACCTTAGATGTGAGAACATGAACACTCCACTAGTGGTACGCACCCCTGGAGGCCAATGTCAAACCTCCATAGTTAGTCACGACGTTCCCGTTGAAATTGAAGGGTTGGAATTCCTTGTCTCTCCCATTATTTTGGAGTCTTTCAATATTGACCTCATTCTGGGAATGGATTGGTTGAAATCGCATACTGCTTCAATCATTTGCGCCACCAAAACTGTCCACCTCCTACATCCTTCTAATGAGATACTAAGCTACCATGCTCATCTTGTTCGAAATGCCAAAGCACGACTTTATTCCTTGAATGTGTTTAATGCATCACCTCTTGAGGGAATTGAAAATATTTCACTCGTTAGCGAATTCCAAGATGTCTTTCCGGAAGAACTCCCAGGGATACCTCATGTTCGGGCTGTCGAGTTCATCATTGACTTGAAACCAGGCACCACTCCTATTGCCAACCGACCCTACAAGATGCCGCCTCATGAACTCCTTGAGATTAAGGAGGAAATTGATAAATCTCTTCATAGTGGATTCATTTTTCCAAGTTCCTCTGCTTGGGGAGCACCTTCTCTCTTTGTCAAGAAGAAGGATGGAACGAATCGTTTGATCCAAGACTATCGGCCTATCAACCAAGCAACCATTCAGAACAAGTATCCCCTTCCTCAGATCAATGATCTATATGATCAAATTGTTGGATCCTCGGTCTTCTCTAAACTCGACTTGAGGTTGGGTTACCACCAGATCCGGGTTCATGAAGCGGATATTCCCAAGACCGCATTCGTTACTCGCTATGGTTCATACGAGTACACCGTCATGTCTTTCGGCTTAACCAATGCTCCAGCTACATTCTCTCATCTGATGAACTATATATTCATGGAATACCTAAACAATTTCATTGTGGTTTATCTGGATGATATCCTTGTATATTCCAAGAATAAAGAAGAACATCCTGAACATCTTCGTCTAATTCTGGAAAAGCTTCGAGAGCATCAAGTTTATGCCAAGTATTCCAAGTGTGAATTCTGGTTACCTGAAGTAACCTACCTTGGTCATGTAATCTCCAAATATGGTATTGCTGTCAACCCCGAACATGTTCAGGCCATTCTTGATTGGACTCCCCCGAAGAATGTCAAAAAAGTGAGAAGCTTTCTCGGACTCACCAGCTATTGCCGTTGTTTTGTCGAGAACGTCTCCAAGATCACCAAGCCCCTGACTAGTCTGCTTCACAAAGGCGTTAAGTTCGATTGGATAGAAAAGTGACAAGGAAGTTTCCAAGCACTCAAGGACAAGCTGACTTCTGCCCAGTGCTAGCTCCTCCAGATTCCCAAAAGGATTCCATCATCTACTACGACGCATCTCGTCAAGGATTAGGTTGTGTCCTAATGCAAGAGTGTAGGGTAATTGCTTATGCCTCTTGCCAATTGCGTCCTCACAAAGAAAACTACCCAGTTCACGACCTCGAGCTTGCTGCAGTTATCTATGCACTGAAGTTGTGGTGACATTACCTCCTCGGTAATCGTTCGAGATTTTCACCGATCATCAGAGTCTGAAACATCTGTTTACTCAGCCATATCTAAACCTCCGTCGGCAGCGATGGATGGAAGCTATTTCAGATTATGACTGTTGTATATATTATACCCCTGGTAAGGCTAATGTCATGGCCGATGCCCTGAGCTACAAGTCTTACTGCAACAACCACATGGTTCAGAAAGCTCAACCCCGCCTTCACGAAGAGCTTCGCAAGTTGAACCTTCACATCGTTCCACAGGGTTCTCTGAATAACCTTTTCCTGGAACCAACTCTTCGAAAAATATGTTTATTCATAATAGGCTAAATCAAGAATGATGAGATAATCATATTTACAAAAACAAAAACAGGTTGAGTTCGTACCAGCTTTTCTTCACCTCAATCAATTCATCAAATTTCGCCATTATTGCCTTTCAGTTGCACGACCGAATGATGTGAATAATAATAAGAGTGCACGTGTCATGGGCTAAGCTAGAATCTGCACACATTTATTCAAAGGAGAAGACGAGGTAATATGGGCTCTTTGTTAGATCGGCAATAATGCATATGAGAGCCACTCAACATTTTCATCGTGGTCTTCTCCTTACGACCCAAAGAAAAGGAAAAGAATTTCAAAGAAACACACTAAAATATTTTTGAATTTTTCATTTTTCTGAAGAAAGCAAATTAACGAAAGGAAAATGAAAACGAGAAAAACTATATACACGGGAAAGCTCCCAACAACCAAAAGAAGTACGGGAAATCTTTTTGGGTTTTCTTTTAATACTACAACTAAATTAAACTAGAAAGAAAGACCGAAAAGAAATGATAAATATTTTTGGATTTTCGCAAATTTTTCAAACACACGAGAAGAAAGCAAAAAAAAACTAACATGGATTATACAATGAAAAAGGATGAACACCGACAACTGGAATGAATGTGTGATGCATGAATGTAATGTCGGTGATAAATACGTACTCCCCCAAGCTTAGGCTTTTGGCCTAAGTTGGTCTATGGCCACGACTCGAAGTAACCCTCTCCTGGATACTGCGGAGGGTCCTGGGGGTTCCACTGCCCGGCGAGCTCCTATGGCTCCCACTGATAAACAGACTCCTGATATGGCTCAGGTACTGGTGCTGGCTCAGGTACTGGGGGTTGTGTCAGACCCCATCATGCATAGATGTCCCCGGGCATAATAGTGTACCTGCCTGAATAAAGATCAAACAAAGAAGGTGCAAGCAAAGTACTAATCTCACGAGTCCACTGGCTAAATATTAAGTTGTAACGAAGTTGCCTGTGCTTATCTTCGTCAATAAAATGATGCGCCACCATACTAGCATAGTCCAAATATTTAGTGGGTAGCAGCATCTCCTCCACCTCATCATGTCTAATAGGAATCTCAAAATGTGCAGCGAGGTAGGAGGCATAAATACCACCATAAATAACACCCTTTGAATGGTTTGTGTGTAACCGTTGAGCAACCATAGCGCCCAAACTAAAAGTTCTATCAGCATATAAAGCATGGCGCAAAATAGCAAGATCAGGTGCACTAAGCGTTCCACTCTCCCACCGACCAGTCAAGCACCTCCCGGTAAATAATGTATAGTAACGTAAAACAGGAAAAATGCAAACTAGCCACTCTCGCTTCCGACACCCCCATTGTCTCTTCCATAATAGTTTCAAAGATGAAATCCTCCATGTCTCTGGGATGTGGATCACTGTGGCTGCCCTCATAAGGTATTTTGCAAACATTGCAAAAATCATATAGTGTCATTTCCTTAGGCACGTCATAGAGGTTAAATTCTACCACGGGTGGTTCCTTCCTAGGATAAAAGTGAAAGCTTTGCACGAAGGTATTAGTGAGTAAGAGGTATTGATCACACTTATCTTCTAGGAAGGGAATAATGCCGCCATTGTTCGCCAAGTAATAGAAATCCTCCAAAATTCCCGCTTCCTTAAAAAATGTGCCGCTCGGCCACTCACACGGTCGAACCTCCGCCGCACGAGGAAGATGGTACTTGGGCTTTTCCTTTGGGGTTTCCTCCGAATTCCGGCTCGATGAGCCCCTTAACCACCACCTCATGGTTCTCCCTTTCTCTGAAAATTTCTGAATTTTTTAGTAACCTAAAATAAAAGTGCACCAAACTACATAAAATTGATAGCAACTACTCCTACAAGTGTCTGGAGGCCATATCATGCACCAAAACTAGTTTGAACCATATAAATTTGACATGCAAGCTCAAGAACATGGTCACCAACAGTAGCTAAATGTGCAAATAATAAACCACTAGAACAAAAACTAATTGGACCAGCGGAGGAGTCACATACCGATGAGCAGTCCACCAAACAGTTTTGGAAATGGAGCTACGAGCAAGGAGATCAAAAATTGCAGCAAGAAGAGCAAGAACACGGGTTTGAACAAGCAAGTGCCTTTTTCTGGAGGAAGAAGAAGAGCATGGGTGGCAGCAATAAGTGAGGGGGCCTACATGGGCCCCACAAGCTTTCTAGGCGCGCCCAGGGGGTGGGTGCGCCCTGTGAGCTTGTGGCTCACTGGTGCGCCCCCCTGGGGTGTGTTCAATGCCACTATTTTTTGTATTTTGCAGAAAAAATCATATTAAATTTTCAGGGCATTGAGAACTTTTATTTTCTGGTCATTTTTTATTGCACGGATAATTTCATAAAACAATAAATCATGGCATTTCTACTTTATTAATTCTAAATAACAGAAAGTAA
Organism: Thinopyrum elongatum; assembly: GCA_011799875.1. Taxonomy (NCBI): domain Eukaryota; kingdom Viridiplantae; phylum Streptophyta; class Magnoliopsida; order Poales; family Poaceae; genus Thinopyrum; species Thinopyrum elongatum. Next base: position 399,934,243 of record CM022300.1, read on the forward strand.
AAAGTGGGTACAAAAAGTTGTGTTCACTAAATTCATCGACAACATGCTCATCAAAAGGAATCCATTAATAAGGTTGATCAAGTCTTATTAACAAACTTCTTCTGAATGACATGAAACTGGAGAATCTTCATATAACACTAAGTTACCTCAATGGGAATATGCATGTCCCCAACAATAAGAATTTCATATTTCTTTTTGACAGTAGGAATAGGGAATTCAAAACCTCCAATAGTAATTGTTGAAATTTTTCCGGTAGAATTGATACTATTCACTTGAGGTTGTTTCTTCGGAAAGTGTATCGTATGCTCATTACCATTGACATGAAAACTGGCATTGCCTTTGTTGCAAACAATAACAGCCCCTGCAGTGTTCAAGAAGGGTTTACCAAGGATGATCGACATACTGTCGTCCTCGGGTATCAAGAATAACAAAGTCCATTAAGATAGTAACATTTGCAACTACGACATGCACATCCTCGCAAATACCGATGGGTATAGCAGTTGATTTATCAGCCATTTAAAAGAGAATTCAGTAGGTGTCAACTTATTCAACTCAAGTTTTCGATATAAATAGAAAGGCATAACACTAACACCGGCTCCTAGATCACATAAAGCAGTTTTAACATAGTTTCTTTTAATGGAGCACGGTATAGTTGGTATTCATGGGTCTCCTAGTTTCTTTGGTATTCCACCCTTAAATGTATAATTAGCAAGCATGGTAGAAATTTCAGCTTCCGGTATCTTTCTTTTATTTGTGACAATATCTTTCATGTACTTAGCATAAGGAGACATTTTTTGAATATCAGTCAAACGTAGGTGCAAAAAGACAGGTCTAAGCATTTCAACAAAGCACTCAAATTCTTCATCATCCTTATTCTTTGAAGCTTTAGGAGGAAAAGGCATGGGTTTCTGAACCCATGGTTACCTTTCTTTACCGTGTTTCCTAGCAATGAAGTCTCTCTTATCATATCTTTTATTCTTAGGTTGTGGGTTATCAAGATGAGCAACATGTTCTATCTCTACATCATTATCATTATTAGGTTGAGCATCTTCATGAACATCATCATTATCGTTGCTACTAGGTTCATGTTCATCACTAGATTGTGTTTCAGCATCAAAAATAGAAATATCATTTGGATTCTCAGGTGTGTCTACAGTAGGTTCACTAGAGGCATGCAAAGTCCTATCATATTTCTTTTTCTTTTTAGATGGACTAGGTGCATCAGTATTATTTTTTTGAGAATCTTTCTCAGGGTGACCTTCAGGATACAAGGGTTCCTGAGTCATTTTACCATCCCTAGTCACAACTCTAATAGCATGATCTTTCATCTTATTGTTCATCTCATTAAGCAAATCATTTTGTGACTTGATGACTTGTTCTACTTGAGTTTTTATCATGGATGCATGTTTACTCACACCCCTAACATCATTAACAATTCTAAACATAAAGTCACTCAAGCATTCAATCATATAAGCATTTCGTTTCAATTGCCTACTAACATATGCATTAAAGTTTTCTTGTTTAACAATAAAGTTATCCAATTCATCTAAGCATTGACAAGCAGATTTAGTATAAGGAATATCACCTTCATCAAATCTATAGAGAGAATTTATCTCTATTGCATGTGTCGGGGTTTCGAGACCATGTATTTCTTCAATAGGTGGTAAATTCTTGACAGCTTCAGCTTTAATACCTTTTTCTTTCATAGATTTTATTGCCTCTTGCATATCTTCTGGACTGAGAAATAGAATAACTATCTTCTTCGGAGTTGGTTTAGGTGGTAGTTCAGGAAGAGTCCAACCATTATCATTCCTCAGTATATTATTCAACAATTCTTCAGCTTGTTCAACAGTTCGTTCCCTGAAAACAAAACCAGCACAACTATCTAGGTAGTCCCTAGAAGCATTGATTAGTCCATTATTAAAGATATCAAGTATTTCATTTTTCTTGAGAGGCTGATCAGGCAAAGCATTAAGTAATTGGAGAAGCCTCCCCCAAGCTTGAGGGAGATTCTCTTCTTTAATTTGCACAAAGTTAAATATTTCCTGTAAAGCAGCTTGTTTCTTATGAGCAGGAAAATATTTTTCAGAAAAGTAATATATCATATCCTGGGGACTACACACACAACCAGGAGCAAGAGAATTAAACCATATCTTAGCATCGCCCTTTAATGAGAAAGGAAACAACTTAAGAATATAGTAGTAGCGAATTTTTTCCTCATGAGGAAATAGGGTGGCTATATCATTCAGTTTAGTAAGATGTGCCACAACAGTTTCAGATTCATAACCATGGAAAGGATCGGATTCAACCAAAGTAATTAACTCAGGATCGACAGAGAATTCATAATCCTTATTAGTAATAAAGATAGGTGAAGTAACAAACTTAGGATCATATTTCATTCTAGCATTCAAAGATTTTTCTTTCAACTTGACTAGTAATTTCTTAAGATCATCTCTATCCTTACAAGCAATAAAATCCCTAGCTACCTCTCCATCCATAACATAACCCTCAGGAATTTCAAGCAATTCATATCTAGGAGAGCTAGGTCTAATAGGTGTTTCATCATTTTTAGTTTCAATAATTTCATCAGTTTAAGCACTCTCAATTTCTTTAGCTCTAGCAAGTTGTTTATCAAGAAATTCACCCAGTGGCATAGTCTTATCAAGCAAAGTACTAGCATCATCATAAGCATCATTCATAGCAGAAGTAGCATCATCAATTACTTGCGACATATCAGAATTAATATTAGGTGGTGCTGCTGCAGGTTTACTCAAAACAGAAGGTGAATCAAGGGTAGAGCTAGATGACAGTTCCTTACCTCCCCTCGTCTTAGAGGGAATGATCTTGGTTCTGGTATCTTTCAGATTCATCATAGTGATCAACAGATATAAATCCCAAGTGACTCAGCAAATAAAGCTATGCTCCCCGACAACAGCGCCAGAAAAAGGTCTTGATAACCCACAAGTATAGGGGATCGCAACAGTTTTCGAGGGTAGAGTATTCAACCCAAATTTATTGATTCGACACAAGGGGAGCCAAAGAATATTCGCAAGTATTAGCAGCTGAGTAGTCAATTCAACCACACCTGAAAGGTTAATATTTGTAGCAAGATGATCAGTAGCAAAGTAGTATGATAGTTTGATAGTAACAGTAACGGTAGCAATAGTAACAATAGCAATTTTGTAGTGATTATAACAGCAGTAACGACGAAAGTAACTTAGCAAAGATCAATATATGAAAAGCGTAGGCATTGGATCAGTGATGATAATTGCATTGGATAATATTCATCATGTAGCAGTTATAACCTAGAGCGACATAGAACTAGCTCCAATTCATCAATGTAATGTAGGCATGTATTCCGTATATAGTCATACGTGCTTATGGAAAAGAACTTGCATGACATCTTTTGTCCTACCCTCCCGTGGCAGCGGGGTCCATAAGGAAACTAAGGGATATTAAGAACTCCTTTTAATAGAGAACCAGAACAAAGCATTAGCACTTAGTGAATACATGAACTCCTCAAACTACGGTAATCACCGGTAAGAATCCCAATTATTGTCACCTTGGGGTATGCGGATCATAACTCATAATAGGTGCATATAACTTGCAAGATAGGATCAAGAACACAAATATATTCATGAAACCATAATAGGTTCAGATCTGAAATCATGGCACTCGGGCCCTAGTGACAAGCATTAAGCATAGCAAAGTCATAGCAACATCAATCTCAGAACATAGTGGATACTAGGGATCAAGCAATAACAAAACTAATTCAATTACATGATAAATATCATCCAACCCATCACCGTTCAGCAAGCCTACGAAGGAATTACTCACTCCCGGCGGTGAGCATCATGAGAATGGCGGTGAAGGAAGGTTGATGATGACGATGGCAACGGATTCCACCCTCCGAAGCCCCGAACAAACTCCAGATCAGCCCTCCCGATGAAGAACAGGAGGTGGCGGCAGCTCCGTATCGTAAAACGCGATGAATCCTTCTCTCTGATTTTTTTTCTTCGCGAATAGGTATATATGGAGTTGGAGTTTGGGTTGCCGGAGGTCCAGGGGGCCCACAAGCTCGCAGGGCGCACCCCCTGAGCTTGTGGCTCCTGGGTGGCTCCCCTCTGGTATATTCTTCTGCCATTATTTTTTTATATTCCATAAAAATTCTCCATAAATTTTCAGGTCAATCCGAGAGCTTTGATTTCTGCACAAAAACAACACCATGGCAAATCTGCTGAAAACAGCGTTAGTCCGGGTTAGTTTTATTCAAATCATGCAAATTAGAGTAAAAAACAAGAGCAAAAGCATTTGGAAAACTAGATGCGATGGAGATGTATCATTTACTTTGTCTACATCATATCATCTTGCTTAAGGCGTTACTCCATTTTTCATGAACTTAATATCATAGATGCATGCTGGATAGCGGTCTATTAGTGGAGTAATAGTAGTAGATGTAGGCAGGAGTAGGTCTACTTGTCTCGAACGTGATGCCTATATACATGATCATTGCCTTGAATATCATCATAACTATGCACTTTTGTATGAATTGCCCAACAGTAATTTGTTTACCCACTATATGATATGTGTTCGAGAGAGAAGTCTCTAGTGAAAACTATGGCCCTAGGGTCTACCTTTATCATATTATAAAATCCAAAAATCCCTTGCTGCAATTTTATATCTTTTATTTTGTTTTTTAATTTATCTATATACCACTACAAGATTTGATCCTTGCAAGGAAGGAGTTCAAGGGGATTGACAACCCTCTTGCCTGTTGGGTGCAAGTATTTGCTTTTGTGTGTGCAGGTGTTGTTCACGAGGCTTTGCGTGGTTCTCCTATTGGTTGATCAACCTTGGTTCTCACTAAGAGAAATACTTATCTCTACTGTACTACATCTCCCCTCCTGTCGGTGTGAAAACCGACAGACCTCGGGTGGGGGGGCCCGAGCTGTGAGATCGGATCGATGGGTAACAAGAGACAGAGGACACACTGCTTTTACCCAGGTTTGGGCCCTCTCGAAGGAGGTAAAACTCTACATCATGAACTTGCTTATATTATGAGAGTATCAAAGTACAGAGTTGATCTACCTCGAGATCGTGAGTTGTGGTCTAAACCCTAGGGGTATAACGATGATGAATGTTGTATGAATGACCATCTATGGACTAAACCCTCTGGTTTATATAGGCACCAGGGGCATCTTGGGTTATGCATGGTCTGTTGCCATCTAGGGATTACATGCCGAACCTAACAGATATACTTGAGGTGCACGCCAAGTCTTCGGCCAAGACAGATTGAAGGCCTCCAAAGTCTCTCCTCCTTGATGGGCCGGCGGTCGGACCTGTATGCTAGTCCGACTAGGCTGGGACCCCCTAGTCCAGGACACCATCAATAGCCCTTGAACTTGTCTTTGAAGCCAAGGTCGACAATCTTCACCAGATAATGTCTTCGGCTGGATGATCTTCGGCTTGGCAAGCAAGTTCCACGTGCTCGGCTAAGTATCCGCACAAAGCTCGTGAGTCCCTAACTAGCTAGTGCCTCCCTTCTGACAAGGGAAAAGCTAATCCGACCATTCGTTACCCAACACGCATTTTCGTTCATCCGAAGTGTGTGGCTTGCTTAGTCTCGAAGACTAGCAGCGCAGGTGAACCCGACAGTCAATTACCGACAACTTTACTAAAGCATCACCACTCCTGGCATTATATACATCAGCCATTACTTATTTGAATCGCGGTTCGAGGCAACCCTCTTATTGGCATGTTGTATCAATACAGAGATCATGCCCCGCATTTTAGGGGATATCATCAATCAATTGTTTCACCCCAAGCGGCCATAACGGCACGATTGGCCAAAACGTGGCGATTTTTACAGTGCAATGTGGGGACGCTTCGCCTTTTACTGACCTATAAAGAGCAGGAGGGGACAAATCCATACTCCTACGCTTTCCTTCTGCTCCAACGCCCAAACCCCCCAAGCCTTCACACCCCCAATCCCATTCTCAAGCCTCAAGCTTTCCTCAAGTTTTGCATCCTCTCCAATGGCTGACGCGGACCTAAAGGGGAGGTGGGTGGCCTCCAAGGTCACCGACGCCACCCTCGCCTAGCTCCATGCGGAGGGATACGTCCTCGCCGACGCTGTTTGTAGGGCCCCAAAGCCCGGCCAACGCGTCCCCACTCCCAATCCCGGGGAGCGGGTCATCTTCATTCCCCACCTCATCTGAGGTCTGGGGTTTCCCCTACACCCCTTTGTGCAGGGGATCCTGTTCTTCTATGGGCTAGATTTCCACAATCTAGCCCCGAATTCCATCATGCACCTCACCACTTTTATCATAGTGTGTGAGGCATTTCTGCACGTGGAGCCACACTTTGGCCTATGGCTGAGGATCTTCTGGGTCAAGCCAAAGAGGAGCAGCGCAGAGTTTGCCGAGTGTGGGGGCGCCATGATTAGCAAGCTCCAAAAGCCGGTCTGATTGGAGGGGACCTTCATCGGGCCCGGGAAGATCTGGCAGCGCGAGGGGTTCTACATCACTCAGCCACTCGCTCCGGGCCGGGCCACGACTCCCGCCTTCATTGGTACACCTCCGAGGAATTTGGTGTCCTCATAGAAGCAAGGCCTGGAATCAGGCAATCCGGATGAGGTCGACGCTCTTCAAGAGCGGATTCGGGTCCTTAAGAAGAAGTACAATGTGGTGGATGTGATGCTACATCGGTACATCTTCCCACTTCAGCTCCGGGCTAGCCCCATGGGACTCTACAAGACCGAGGACACGTCAACACTGCGGAAATTTTTCCGCACCAACATAGAGGGGATGTGGACGGCTCTCTTCAAGCCGTCCCAAAATGAATTCCCCGCAGATGGGCCAGACTGCGACTACAACATTGTGCATGGCCCCTCCGAGGTAACCACTGTCTTGTATGTTCATCAATGGTTTTGTATTTCGTATCTGTCTGAATCTCCCATCTTTGCTTTCAGAAATGGTCGTCCAAGGCAACGCCCATTAAGTGCTCAGCGCTGCTGCCCGAGGACAACCGGACCCCCGAGCTGCAGGCCCATTTGGCTGCGGTGCCTCCAAAGGCCCCGACGAAGGCTAAAGAGCCGGAGAAGAAGAGAGAGGGAGAGAGAGTCTCCGAGTCCAAGACCCCTCGAATGCTAAGTCCGAGAACATCCGGATTCTATCGTCGGTGAAGAGGAAAGAGAGAAAGAGGAAGGGGAGGAAGGCTCCTCTTCACCGAAGAGAAAGAGGGCGGTGTCCGAAGATGTCACAGGGGCTTACACCATCCAGACACGTCGGCGCCTTGTGAAGGCTGCCGATGCCGCGCCCCCGCAAGGCCCCTGCCACAGCCAAGGCCGCCTCCTCTAAATCAAAGGATGACCTCATCGAGCCACGAAGGCCGAGGCCACCACCGAGGAGGTACACCTTCTACCCACATGCGTTGTATGCACACTAGTGTCTTCTCTTTGTAATTTTCTAATGATCATTTGTCTTTTCATAGCCCACAATGCTCCCACATCAGCGACAAGAGGTACCCATCACATCGGAGGAGCATCACCCCTCCCTTGCTGCCCATGATGGGTTAGGGGAGGCGACCTCTCAGCAGGCCCCGCTCTCGCCTACCATGGGGGACGGTGATACATCTCCACCGTATCAACTTTTCCAAAGACTTGTAGTCTTGTTTTGGACTCTAATTTGCATGATTTGAATGAAACTAACCCGGACTGAAATTGTTTTCAGTAGAAGTACCATAGTGTTGTTTTTGTGCAGAAATAAAAGTTCTCAGAATGGGAGGGAACTTTTTGGAGATTTTTCATGGAATAAATAAAAAGTACTAGAGCGAAGACCCATAGGAGGGGAGCCACCAGTGGTCCACAAGCCATCTGGGCGTGCCCTGGTGCCTTGTGGGGCCCACGTGGCTCCGTTGACCCTAAACTCAAGTCTATAAATTCCTATTTCCCCAAAAAATAGAAGTTTCATCATGTTTTACGATACGAAGCCGCCGCCACCTCCTGTTCTTCATTGGGAGGGCAGATCTGGAGTCTGTTCGGGGCTTCAAAGAGGGGGGTTCATCGTCATCATCATCACCAACCCTTTTTCATCACCACTTTCATGATGCTCACCACCGGGAGTGATTAATTCCTCCGTAGGCTTGTTGGACGATGATGGGTTGCATGATATTTATCGTGTAAAATTGAGTTAATTTTGTTAGGGCTTCATCCCTAGTATCCACTATGTTCTGAGATTGATGTTGCTATGACTTTGCTATGCTTAATGCTTGTCACTAGGGCCCGAGTGCCATGATTTCAGATCCGAACCCTTTATGTTTTCATGAATATATTTGTGTTCTTGATCCTATCTTGCAAGTTGTACGCACCTATTACATGTTATGATCCGCATACGCCAAGGTGACAATAATTAGGATTCTTTCCGGTTATTACCTTAGTTTGAGGAGTTCATGTATTCACTATGTGTTAATGCTTTGTTCCGGTTCTCTATTAAAAGGAGGCCTTAATATACCTTAGTTTCCTTATGGACCCCGCTGCCACGGGAGGGTAGGACCAAAGATGTCATGCAAGTTCTTATCGCAAGCACGTATGACTATATATGGAATATATGCCTACATTCCATTGATGAACTGGAGCCAGTTCTGTGTTGCCCTAGGTTATAACTGTTACATGATGAATGTTATCCAACATAATTATCCATCACTTATCCAATGGCTACGACTTTATCATATTGATGTTGCTAAGTTACTACTGTTGTTGCTGCTGCTGTTACAATCACTATAAAACTGCTATTGTTACTGTTACCGCTACTGTTTCTATCAATACCACTGCTATCAAACTATCATATTACTGCACTACTGATCACTCTGCTGCAGATATTTAGTTCCCAGGTGTGGTTGAATTGACAACTCAGCTGCTAATACTTGCAAATATTCTTTGTCTCCCCTTGTGTCAAATCAATAAATTTGGGTTGAATACTCTACCCTCGAAAACTGTTGCGATCCCCTATACCTATGTGTTATCAGGCAACACCGCTATCTCCATGGCTGAGGCAGAGGTCTTGGCCTCCAAGGACCTAGTGGGAAGAACCCTTCCTCTACGGAGGGGGAAAACTGGGGCAGCCAACGACTTCGGCCCCCATTGACCCAGAGCCATCCCGACAGCCTATCACGGCGACAGTTCCTCCTATGGCAAAAAGGACCAAGGTGCCCCGTCGATACCTGCCCACGACAGGGCAGGCGTCCATGGGGTGGACCAAAGAGATGGAGGCGTCCATGACGGGCTCCTCCATTGTTGCCGAGCACCGCGTCCTTTGAGGCGCGGCGCTACAAAGTTACCGGTCCGCACAGACCGGTATAAGAGAGTTCTTCAAGGGCCTCTATCAAGGCTTTGAGGTAGCCTTTGGTCATGTTTTAGAACATGCATTAACACATAAAACTCTTACCACTAGACATATCTAGTAGCCCTTTAGCGGATAAGTAGAAGGTAAAATGGTCTAAAGACTTATGCCACTGCGGACGCATACCATGGACATGTAACCACAGTAGCCCCTGAGCCCTGAGTTAGATACCAATATCTTACTCGGGGATCTTATTAAAAAACTAAACATGTGTAGAAATGAATATATAGTAGCCCCCGAGACCCAGGTCGGATAGAAAAGCCGACCAGGGGATCGATGTCATCCGAGGAAGCTAACAGTGTCTGTTACATGTTTCGGCCTTGGTTTCAGTGTCCAACTCGAAAGAGTTGGACGAGCTAAACCGTAAGCTCGACCGTCCAGAAAGGACATGGATCTGCTCAAGAAGCAGATAGAGAAAACTCAAGGTAAATACCAAAAAGTTGCAGCATCCTGAAAGTATGACATGGCAACTGTGAGCTCTAATTCATATGCCAATGTATTTTCACCTTCCTCCATAGAGCTCAAAAAACTCCGGTCCGAGCTGCAAACAGCTTGGTGGGAAGGCGAGCAGCAGAAGGCTGCAGCGAAGCAGTCCAACGAGGCACTGGCCAAAGAAAAAGAGGTCAGCAAGAAGCATGCGGCCCGGGTTACGGAGGTCAAGGAAGACCTGAAGGGGCTTTGAGCTCAGCGTGATGCCATTCAGGAAGAAAAGAAACAGCTAACCTCCAAGCTTGCGATGGCAAGCTTTGCCTGTAAGGAGGCCACAACCCAGGCCCGGGCGAATCGCAAGGTGCTTCAGCAAGTGCAGCAGATCACCGCTGCTGAGCCCTACCTGCTTCACTTTGTTTTTGGTGACAGCCGATTTGCTCATCTTATGCAAGTCTGGCATTCTTTAGAGACCTTTAGGGACCTGCCACGGAGTGCCTCAAATGCCGGCTCCTACTTTGCTTCCCATCCCGATGATTCCAAAGAGAAGGCCTTCTGGGCCCAATTCCAGGCGCTCGAGCACCCGTCGTTGTTAAACAATCAGATGAAGCAGCTGGCGGAGCTATTCCGCTCGGCCCGACCGGCAATGCAAGACCTCTGCATCAACCTCTGGCCGGCCAAGCCGATGCCGACCAACTTCTTTGGCCTGGTGAGCAGGCTACAAGAGGATAGCCCCCAGGTTGAAAACTGGAAGCGGTCGGCCTATTTGGAGGGAGCGGAAAGGGCGTATGCGTCAGTGATGGTGCACTTTCCGAAGATCAAGCCGCTAGACATCGCATTCAGACCTCCAGCAGGAAATAATCGGACGCGAGAACAGTTCCTGGCCGAGGTGCACATAGGTGTTCGGGTGACAGAGGCCCTGTGTAAGAAGTCAAAAATCAACTTTTGAAGGGCCCTCGGTATGCCAAGGAGGAATTTGTATAAAACAAATAATATTTTGTTTATCAGTCGCTTTTATCCGACGTTTTGTTGTGATTCATGTGCGACCATTTTTAATTCTAAAAGCGGCCAGTCGTCGGCTTCTGCCCCCTTGTAGATGCCACTGTTGGAAATATGCCCTAGAGGTAATAATATTTGTATTATTATATTTCCATATTCATAATTAAGAGTTTATATTTCATGCAATAACTGCTATGATCCTGGAATATGTGATTCAGTGGAGAACTCATATGCACGTGTGGAATGATAAATAGTTAAATAATACGTTCCTAGTCTTACCAATAGGACTAGGTCAAGTGTTGTTGGTGATCATGTTTTCTAGATCTTAGGATATTGTTAAGTGTAATGATGATCCTAAAACAACATTGAGATTATGATGTTAGAAGAATGTTCATATTGAATCGACCCAATCTTGTTTGTTATGAATTGAATTAATATCGTCTACATTCAATTGTAATAACACGGAGTGTTGAATTGTGAAATTGTTCCTTATACCATGAGAGTATCATGGTCACTTCTTACCATACGATGGGATTTGGGGTTGCTCAAGAATCACCTGTAACACGGTGATCATAATGACAACTTACAGGTTCATCGGAAAGTTTGACAAGTGACCGGATAGCTCGAGAGTGGGATTTGCTTCTCTGACGATGGAGAGATATTCTTAGGGCCCTCTCGATGTGACGGCTTCAATCATCATCTGGCTAGACACACATGACTTCATCATGGGGATGCCGGAACACAATAACAAGAAAGAAGAACCAAACCGGTAATGAGGATTTCGGTATAACGAGCATAGTGATCACTCAGGAGGATACCGATGCATCCCGGGTTTTGTGAAGTAACACTAAGCAAAGGGAACATCACATGATAACCAAAGGTTCATTCGAATATCATTCTTATGCTCATAGGGACCGATACGGACGTCCACGGTCCCGTTGTCCGTCATTGAATGAACGATTTCGTTCATGTCTATGGGTTACCGAACCTATGGGGTCACAAGCTTAAGGCAATCATGATCTACTGAGTGTTAGTAGTGCAGGAGTCATGAGAATATATTTGTCGAATTGTTGCATGAATATTCGAAATAGTTCCGAGAGGATCCGGAAGCGTTTCGGGGTCACTAGAAGGGTTCCAGCGAGTATCGGGTAATACCGGGTATTACCAATAAGTTATATATAGGTGGAAAATGTTTTCGGAGATGTTAATATATATATAATGGTCTAGAGGTATTTTCATAATTTTATATTTAATTTAAATATCAATGGGCCTTAAAAGGCCAAGAGGTGGAAGGCAACTTGTGCCACAAGGGCACAAGTAGGGAAGGCGCCCCCCTTTCCTTGTGGGGGGCTGAATTAGACTTGGGGAGGAGTCCTACTCCTTCCCCTTTGGCCAGCACCCCAAGAGGGACTTTCCCCCCTTGGTGGCTGCCCTATCCTCCTCCTCCAACCTATATATACTAGTTTTTTTTCCTCTATTGGACACACAAGTTTTGGAGCCTCCTCTAGTTCTTCTAGTTCATGTTCTAGTTGGTCCTAGTTGACTAATCAGAGCATAGCTAATCCTCTTATCTTCATAATTAGAAGCCCAGTGTGGTTCTAATCTCCTCCCTCAAATTCTCCGGCGACGATTAGTTCTGGACGGTGAAGCGCTGCAGGATCGTGAAGGTTGCATGCTTGCAACCAAGTAGAGAGGTTGTGCTTTCGGTCTTCGGTTCTAGGGACTGTTCGTGGGCTGTACGAGGGATAGTTTATCTACGATTCGAGGGACTCCAAGTACGATCTACACCGACACGTTCTTCTTCCGCTGCAACTGGGTGACGGTAACGATCGTGATCTCAACCCGTTATGCATCTTCATATTGATCTTGGGTGATCGTAGGCGCGATTTTTTTTGTTTTCTACTATGTTTCCCAGCAGTGGCATCACGAGTGGTTTTATCAGTAGATGCAGGTTGCGATCTAGGTCACATGTGAATGTGAGGGTTGATGTTCTTGCTATGCTTCCCTTGAGTGTTATTTTGGTTCAATTCATCGACGGCATGGTGTTGCTTTGTTACAAGGTTCTGACAATCCATCGGCTCTGGCTGTCGACGATCTGCTAACAGTTCTTTGGGCTTCACCATAGTTGAGAATAGTGAACCATCGCATACACAAGAGGGTGCCGAAGATGGACGATCTTCTAGGGGGTCACGTGTATTTCATGAAGTTTAGTGTGGGGCTAGAGATTTTTAATGAAGTCTCTTGTTTCACACACCCTGAAACTTAATCTAGCATCAAGAATCATCGCCTAAATTGTGGACATAGGTAGCTAGTATTACTTGTTAAAACTAGTTAACCGCATAACTAAAATTTTGCTAAAACCGATTAGAGGACGTCTAACTTGGTTTTTCAGGGTATACATATGATGTGGTATAGCCTTCGCCATAATAATGAGTTTATGTATGAGATGGTAATATGTTGTAATGTTAAGTGGCCTACATGTCACAGCATGATGGCTGGAGCCACAAGATTGCCATGTTAATGTAAATATCATAGATATGGCCTACAAGTTACATGTGACAATGGCAAACCGTACATGAAGGACTCCGACGAGGAGAGGGTGTACTAGGCGCGGGACGAGTAGCTATAATTTCGTGCCACAACGGAATTTCTGAATTTGGAGCCACGACAACATTTTTTCAAATGGTTGCTACGTCAACATTTTCTAAAATTGCCGCCACGGCAACGTTTTTGAAACGGTTGCCACGGCAACGAAATATTGGCCGTCACGATGCTTCAACTGGAGAATGAAGATGATCACGGAGATTCCCGGCGCCCAGGGCTATACCATATCATGCTTTTATGAACTGCGTGAGATGTTTATCCCTTTTTTGTTTGCACCCTTTGATTGCACAGTAGTCAATTATTAGGGTGATCTCTCACAGTAAATATCAAGTTAAAAGGTGCTCTTCCCAGTGCTGCAACCGTCTACGACATTCTAGCATCTCGGAGTTCGCCATGTCCACATGAGTTCAAACGAGATGAGAGATGTAAGACGGAGATGGTCAGACCATATGTGCAGGTAGAACTTGGTTACCTTGAAGTTCTAGCAGAATCGTTCTGAGCTTGGAGCACAAAGCATCGAAAGATGAACAAGAGTCATATGGAGATATGATCGGCAATAGTTTTCCCACCGGTCAAAATTCTTATCATCAGTGATGTCCACATCAATGGCTGAGAACTAGATTTGAATCTTGAATCACTTAAAATCAATTATGAGAGATATTGATTTGAGTGGGAGCATAATTATGTACTAATTTAGTTTAATCACTAGTGCAAATTAATTATGAACTATGTCTATGGTAGTTTGCATTATAGTTGTAGAATTATGGCTCACAATTCCACCTTTGTTGTTGAAATTGATTAACTATTATTTATCTGGTGAATCTTTTACGGTTGAGAGGATTGTCCTCTAAGAGTGCCAAGAATGATTTTGTCCTACTGCATGCTTGCAATGCTCTCTTGCTAATGCTATGGATGATGAGACTCATGTCCTTCGATCCAAAAACTAGAATTACATTACAGTCTGCTTGCTTCCAAGAAACCCGAACTTCAAAAATGTTTCGGATAGTTATGTAACACTCTTGGAACTAAAAATTATTTTCAGAAACAAACTAAGATTAAAAGATATGCGATATCTAAAGAAGTGTTTTGTTTGGAAGATCTAGTGAAGTGTTGAACTATGATTAAGACTAACATGTGTAAGATCTGGAAGAACGTCAGTCATGACTTGATGACGAGAACTTAATGAGAATCAAAGGATGTAATGAGACTTACATGCCTAGGGAAGTTCGGGGCTCACATCACTCGTAAAACTTAGTTGATTCTTCTATTGAGTGGGAGAAATGTTGAAAGTAAAACTATAAGAAGTTTAGAGGCAGAATGCAAAAGAAGACTGGAATGTCCAGCTCAGGTATGAATGTCATACAAGTTATAACATGTGGAGATAGTCGGTCAAGTAAAGCGTGATTCTTGAGAATTGTGGTTAAATTATTAAACACTAAATTCTTCAAGGATGTGATTAAAAGCTAATCACTAGGACCGATTGATTCCATGTTGTTGCGAAATGGTGCAAGAATTACTACGACCTAATGTCCGACAAATTAATGAGATTAAAATATGTATTAAAAGTTTTGTTGTGATACTTCTTCATCAACATATTTCCTCTGAAATTATTGTCATAATTCATTTTAGAGTTTTGTATGCTCTAGCCCATTGCATAGAAGTTGCAAAGAGGTTGTTCATATGAGAACATTAAGTTGTTCGATGTAACGAACAAAAGGGCCATACTCCTATTATGAATAGGATTTAAGTTATGAATATTGATGATAAAATTTAACATCCATAACACTGACACTAAATGTCGCAAGACTAAAAGAATACCACATATGCGTGGCACTGCATTTAGTCACATTGGAGAAATCCGCATGGAGAAATTCCATAGTGATGGATTTTCGATTCATGTGATTACGAATCATCTCACACTCGCAACTTTTCGTCCAAATAGTGAAGTAAACTAAAATACCATTCACAGGCCATAAAGAAGGAGCAACAATATAAATTGGAAATGTGCATATTGATGTATGTAGTCCAATAAGTGTTGTTGCAAGTAGTGGATTTATCTATCTTCAAGGATGACTCAAGTAGGTATTTATATTTACTAATTGAGACATGAATCTGGATCTTTTGAAATATTTCAAAAAGATTTCCAGAATGAAGTATAAATTATTGTAACAAGAAAAATTATGTTTCTATAATTGAATTGCAGAAAAGAATGTTTGAGTTGCAAATTTAGCGAATGTCTGATGGAGTGTAAAAGAATTTTATAGCTTGCACCTCCTAGAAACACTACTAAGAGTAGAGTGTTTTAAGAAGATGTAATCAAGCTATGTATAACATGGTGCGATCAAAGATGACATTAATTATTTCGCTAATATACTTTTTAATGTGATGCTTTAGAGACTGTGGCTTTTTACACTAAAAGAGCGCCATCAAATTTATTGACATAATGGCTACTTTGTAGGTTATCCCAAATGATTGGGTATTCCTCTATCACTACGCCAAGGCAAAGTGTTTTGCTAGAGAGAGCGGTTTTGAAGAAAAGGTTTTCTGCAAAATAGTGAGTGGAAGGACAGTGCAACTCGATAGGATTACAGAATCTTCGTAATCAGGTCAAAGAAAAGAAATGCTAGAATTGGTTCTAGTATTTCATACTTCGACTGATACGGAAGCCTCTACATAAGATGTAGTAATTTTGGTCGAACTTGCAGCTGAATTATATAGGTTTTAAAAATTCATACAGACCTTCAGGATGTGCAGACGAAATATTGTTGAAAATAACAATGAACCTATAATACATAGAGAAGCATTGATGGGCCCTGACTCCGGATTGGCTATACGCCAAAATAACCCGAGATAGTATCCATACACATGATTCAACTTTAGAACATGATAGACCCTCTGAAAGACTTAAAGTCTAAAGTGTAATGATGGATCTATAAATTGACAAAGGTAAAAATGTTTTATAATGCTTGACTTGTTGCAAATAGTTTATGACAAGATCAAGGAGTTGATTATGACGAGATTGTCTCATCATAATAATACTTAAAGTCAGTTCGGATTAAACTAGCAATTACTAAATATTTCAGTTATGAGATATAACAGATGGATGTCAAAATAATTCCCATGAGATGGAAATAGAACCAAGGTTGTATAATTGATATAGTCCAAGGTAATTTTCCCGATCCAGAGTATGCTAGTAAGTGTGCAAACTTCAAGAGATCCAGTAATGATATGAAGCAAGCATAGTGGACTTGGAATCTTTGTTTTGATGAATTGATTTAATAATATGATTTCATCAATAGAAACAAAGATCCTTGTATTTACAAGAAATTAAGTGGGAGCATGATAATATTTCTAATCACTATGTGTGCATAACACATTGTTGATTGGAAATTATATAAATTTCTTGACACGGATTAAGACTTTATTGAAACTAGTTTTTCAGTAAAGTACTTAGGCAACATAGTCCTTGTATTAAACATTATAATCTATGGAGATAGTATTATCTAATGACGGCTTAGTCAAAAGGCATATTGAAAAAATACTAAAGCAGTTTAGTAAGAAAAACGCCAAGAAGAGTTTCTTGACAAAATCACATGGAAGGAGTTCTTAGCAAGAATCGGTATCTTGAAATACTGATGAATGAAATACATGATTTCAATCACATTTGTGTTAATTCCATGGTATGTAAATAACCAGATATGGTCGGTACTCCAAGTAAGTTGTGAGTAAAATTACCGGAATGGTCAAATTGTTGATCATAGGACAACAGTGAAAATGTCGTTGAGTACCGATGACATGTTTCTTGCATACGGAAAGGATGAAGAGATTGTTGTAAGGAGTTACATCAATACAGGCTCATTGTAAGTAGTACATCGATAAAATCTTTATCAGTGCTCCAAGCAATTTTTGGTTTCAATTAAATAAGTAATGGTGGCACAAAAAGTTCGAATTGGTCCAAGAGAGTTACTGTGTTGAATTCTACAACAGAAGGCAAAGTATATTATCGCTTTAGAAGCAACAATAGAGGGCGATGAATCAAAGGTTCACTTATGAACTCGGTATGGTTTCTAAATGATTGTGCAAATAGAACATTGTTTTCATATAGTGGTTATATGACTCAATCTAAGGAATCAAAGGTCTTGCCAGTGATTCAATATATACTAAGCTAGTTTCACATAAATTATGAATTCACGTGAAAGCATGACAGATGCATAGAAACACAAATGATACACACGGATATGAAGTTGTCAGATTCGATAGGACGAAGTCTATACCACAAGCAAAGCATGGACTGACACCGGATCGCCATTGGTGTAAAAGTTAAAAGTGCTAACTAGAATATTGACTCTAGTGCAAGTGGGAGACTGTTGGAAATACGCCCTATAGGCAATAATATTTGTATTATTATATTTCCATATTCATAATTAAGAGTTTATATTTCATGCTATAACTGCTATGATCCTGGAATATGCAATTCAGTGAAAAACTCATATGCACGTGTGGAATGATAAACAGTTAAATAATAGGTTCCTAGTCTTACCTCTAGGACTAGCTCAAGTGTTGTTGGTGACCATGTTTTCCGGATCTTAGGATATCGTTAAGTGTAATGATGATCCTAAAACAACATTGAGATTATGACGTTAGAAGAATGTTCATATTGAATCGACAAAATCTTGTTTGTTATGAATTGAGTTAATATCGTCTGCATTCAATTGTAATAACACGGAGTGTCAACTTGTGAAATTGCTCCTTAGACCAGGAGAGTATCATGGTCACTTCTTATAGTACGATGGGCTTTGGGGTTGATCAAACGTCATCTGTAACAGAGTGATCATAACGACAACTTATAGGTTCATCGGAAAGTTTGACAAGTGACTGGATAGCTCGAGAGTGGGATTTGCTCCTCCGGCAATGGAGAGATATTCTTAGGACCCTCTCAGTGTGACAGCATCAATCGTCTGGCTAGACACACGTGACTTCATCACGGGGATGTCGGAACACAATAACGAGAAAGAAGAATAAAACCGATAACGAGGATTTCGGTATAACGAGCATAGTGATGACTCAGGAGGATACCAATGCATCTTGGGTTTTGTGAAGTATCGCGAAGCAAAGGGAACATCACATGATAACCAAAGGTTCACTGGAATATCATTCATGTGCTCATAGGGACCGATACGGACGTCCACGGTCCCGCCGCGGATCATTGAACGAACGGTTTTGTTCATGTCTACGGGTTACCGAACCTATGGGGTCACAAGCTTAAGGAAATCACAATCTGCTGAGTATTATTAGTGCGGGAGTCATGATAATATAGTTTTGGAATTGTTTCATGAATATTCGGAATAGTTCTCAGAGGATCCGGAAGCGTTTTGCGGTCACCGGAAGGGTTTCGGAGAGTATCGGGTAATACCCGGTATTACCGATAAATTATATATAGGTAGAAAATGTTTTCGGAGATGTTAAAAAATATATATAATGGTCTAGAGGTTTTTCGAACATTTTATGTTTAATTTAAATATCAATGGGCCTTAAAAGGCCAAGAGGTGGAAGGTAACTTGGGCCACAAGGGCCCATGTAGGGAAGGCGCCCCCCTTTCCTTGGGGGGGGAGGGCGAATTGGACTTGGGGAGGAGTCCTACCCCTCCCCCTTTGGTCGGTGCCCCAAGGGGGACTTTCCTCCCTTGGTGGCTGCCCTCTCCTCCTCCTCCAACCTATATATACTAGGTTTTTTTGCTCTATTGGACACACAAGTTTCGGAGCCTCCTCTAGTTCTTCTAGTTCATGTTCTAGTTGGTCCTAGTTGACTAATCAGAGCATAGCTAATCCTCTTGTCCTCATAATTAGAAGGCCAGTGTGGTTCTAATCTTCTCCCTCTAATTCTCCGGCGATGATTAGTTCTGGACGGTGAAGCACTGTCGGATCGTGAAGACTGCACGCTTGCAACCAAATTGATAGGTCGTGCTTTAGGTCTTCGGTTTGAGGGACTGTTCGTGGGCGGTACAAGGGATCATTCATCTACAGTTCAAGGGACTCCAAGTATGATCTACACCAACACGTTCTTCTTCTGCTGCAACTCGGTGACGGTAACAATCGTGATCTCAACCCGTTATACATCTTCATATTGAACTTGGGTGATCGTAGGCGTGATTTTTTTGTTTTCTACTATGTTTCCCAATGGCTACATGGGGTGTTCCTTAAAATGCATGAACCCTTAGCTGACGTCTCGAATCCCGGAGGCGGTTGCGTATTTAGAGGAACAAGGCAATCAAACTATAATGGCTTTATAACTTTCACTTAGTCATAGGAGTTTGACTTGTGGGGTAGTTGACCTAGCCCCCGGTGAAGTAGTGATCCGACTAGCCGAGGTGCACCTAACTTTAACACCTCGGTCCTTATAACAAGAACCCTTCGTTTAACACGGCGTAATCACCAACAGTTTATAGTTTGACACTATCTTCGGATCGCCGGCCGGTTTGCGCTTATTGTGACAATCGATTTTCGGCTTTGTCCACTGAGGTACTTGACCATTCGAGCTGGAAATACAATCGCAGTGGTTCTCCCTTTACACTCCTAGCCGAACAAAGTGGAACGTATGAGGTAAGCACATGATCCGGGAAACCCAATCATTGACCAAAATCACAATTTGAAACTGATGCATATAATGCAATTTCCGAGACGTCAAACAGTTATCGGATTTGAACATAGGCTCGATTATAAATCCGAGCCCCCGGTTGAAAGCCAAGCTCATCTTTATATTTTGAATGGTTGCTATATTTCTACGAGGCAAGAGTGAAAGAAAAACAACACTTAAAGTTGTGCGAGAACCGGAAAGAGGTCTATTCTATCATTCATTAGGCTTTAGCCCTCTATGTCGAGCTATTTACATGGAGGGACCATAGCTGATACAGAGAGTATGTAAAAAAGGAAAAAAAAGTGAAGTGTGACACAAGGCTTTAATAAACGGGTCGTGTGCCCCGTGTATTTCCCTGTCGCACGTCCGCTCCTCCGTGGTTTTAACCAGCTCTTCCTTGTCTATTCCAAGGCGTTTTGAAGACTGTCGGTCGCTCCGCATAAGCCATGCTTGATGCATTCAAAAAGCGGGGCCCTTGACAAGGCTGGAGCCATAATGTGACAGCCTGACGCTGCCAAGATATACTACCTAGCGGGCCTTTATTGTGCCGGAGAGATTTCCAGGCTTCGGGTGTGTTCGGACAATCCGGGGTGGCACACCTCATTTTTGTGCTCCCCGAGCTCCCAAGGTATTTTAAGTGGGAAATTGTGCACTCTAGGTACGTAGTCAGTTACTAGGAAGAGGGAGTTAGGGAGTGCTTGTCCCTATTTAGGGTTCACGCAAGTGTGTCCAGGGGCCGGAGTAATGATGTGTATGCGCTTTAAAGAGCCTGGTAGATCCAGCCGAGCCGTACGTCAGGCCGCTTCCTCGGCTGCCTGGTAATCGGCTGCGAAGGCTGCTATTTGCTCCTCTGTTCGAAGGGGGCACTTTGTGTTACCATTAATGGTGATGACGTTGTTGGGCCCTGGCATCTTGAGCTTCAGGTAAGCTTAGTGTGGCATCGCATTAAAGTGAGCGAACACAGTGCGACCGAGCAATGCGTAGTAGCCATTGTGGAAGGGGACTATATCAAAGATCAAGTGCTCGCTTTGGAAGTTATCGGGGAGCCAAAAACAACTTCCAGTGTTATGGTGCCAGTGCATTGGGCCTCTACGCCGGGTTTGACACCCTTGAATGTGGTGTTACTGGGTTTGATTCGTGATGAATCAATGCCCATCTTTCTGACCGTGTCAGTGTAGATCAGGTTCAGACTGCTTCCGCCGTCCATGAGAATGCGGGTTAAGTGGAACCCGTCAACAATGGGATATAGGACCAAAGCGGCCAACCCACCATGACAGCTACTAGTCGGGTGGTCCTTTTTGTCAAAAGTGATCGGGCAACCCAACCATGGGTTAAATTTCGGGGCTACAGGCTCTAAGGCGTAGACGTCCCGAAGTGCACGCATCCACTCCTTCTTGGGCATGTGTGTGACGTAGATCATGTTCACGTCCTTGACATCGAAGGGAAACTTCTTTTGGTCGCCATTGTTGGGCCTGCGAGGTTCATCCTCATCGTCGCTCCGAGATTGGCCCTTCCTTGTCTCCTTAGATACTGCTTTGTCGGCCTGCTTGAACACCCAACAATTTCGATTGGTGTGGTTGGCGGGCTTATCCAAGGTGGCATGAATCTGGCAAGGCCTGTCAAGTATTCTATCGAGGGCACTAGGGCTATCCTTGTTCCCTTTAAAGGGACTCTTCTTGGGTCCGGCCCATGAGCCAGGGAACCCTGTATTGACAGCTGGGTCCTCGGTGTCGTTGCCGCAGTACTTATTTCGGCGCTTGTTTCTGTTGCGCCTAGATTTGTCGTTCTCGTCTTGTGCTTCCGAGCTGCCAGAATTGCTCCTGAGGGAGCTACGGGCCAGCCAGCTATCCTCGCCCACACAAAAGCGGGTCATTAGTGAGGTGAGAGCCGCCATGGTTCTCGGCTTATCCTGCCCAGCTGTCGGGTAAGCCATTCATCCCGGATGCTATGCTTGAATGCTGCAATTGCCTCGGTGTCGGGACAATCGTCGATCTGGTTCTTTTTGGTTAAGAACCGATTCTAGAATTTCTGAGATGATTCGCCCTCCTCCTAGACTATGTGGTAATGTCATTGGCATCCGGGGGCCGAACATAGGTGCCCTGGAAATTTTCCCTAAAGGCCTACTCAAGCTCCTCCCAGCTTCCAATGGAATTTCTTGGGAGGCTGTGGAGCCAATGCCTTGCCGGTCCTTTGAGATTAAGATGTAGGTATTTTATGGCGTGAAAGTCATCACCTCGAGCCATGTGGATATGGAGAAGGAAGTCTTCTATCTAGACGGTCGGGTCAGTTGTTCCGTCGTACTGATCGATATTGATGGGTTTAAACCCCTCTCCGAACTGGTGCTCCATGACCTCGTCTGTGAAACATACTGGATGCATGGGCCTCCGATAGTGAGCCGCATCTTGTCGAGCATGAGCCATTGCCCTAGCTCGGGTCTACCCCCGAGCCCTTTTGTGCCTGTCTAACCAAGCGTCATAGCCCTCCAAACCGGCTGGTACGCGATCCCGCGACCCGTAAATGGATCGAGAAGGGGTCTTATTGGCTTGTAGCTTACCGCGCAGATCGAAGGTCTCGGGGTGCTCGATCGCACTCTTGCCATGAGGGCAGGTTTTAGGGGGTTCCTTAGGTGCCCTTGTTGGCCTATCTTGCCCTCTAGAGGGATGGTCATCCTGGCCTGCGTGGCCGTACGTTAACAGCTTGTTATCTGCTGCCTCGTCAACAAAGTCAGGCAGCAGCCAACGTCGTGGAAATGACTTGGTGGTCGCGCGTCGATTTTCAAGGTCTGCTTCGGCCGCGAGGATTTTTGCCCATTTATCATTGAGTGCGTTTTCGTGTGTATACAACTCCTGCTGCTTCTTTTTCATGCTCCGCGCGGTTGCAATTAGCTTCCATTGAAACCATGCTTGCTTGGACGAGTTTGTGGGCACCACGAAGTCTTCGGGTCCGAGACTTACATCGTTCTCGGATTCGGGGAGGTAATCCTTGTCCGATCCATCGTCGAAGGTGCCCATGTCCTCAAGATTTTCCTCCGCGGGCGTTCCAGCGGGCCCGTTCTGTTGGGCGGGTGAGGTTTGAACGTCCTCACCCAGGTTCTCGACAGCGTCGGGGGCAACACCGTTATCGGTAGCGCCCGAGGTGTTGGTCGTGCTTCTGCTTTCGTTGTGACCCTTCGATCGCCTTTTCGGGCGGCGACGTTTAGGGTTTTCTTTAGGTTTTTCCTTGGAATCATCCTTGGGAGTGCCGACCATGTAGACATCGTAGATAGACGTTGCGGCCCAATTCCCTGTACGGGGTATGACCGCAGATGTGTTTGCTATAGTGTCGCCATCGACATCATCATCCATGTCAGTGGCTTCGTCCGAGCCGTAGTCAAGCGTGTCGGTCAGGTCTTTGACCGTGGCGACTAGGTGGGTGGTGGGTGGGATAAAAATTTCTCGATTGTCGGCTTTACATCTGATTTGATCGTAAGCGGCGGATGAGATCGCCAGGTTTTGGATTTGATCCAGCACCTTGTTTATTTGCAAGATCTCCTCGGTGTCAGGGCCTGGCTGTAAGCTGGGCTGATCTAGAATAGTTTGTCCGAGCTACTTGATGCAGCACAGTCCTCTTGCTCGTTCGGGGCTGGTCCCTAGCAAGCGGGAGTAGCAACTTCATTGGTAGTTGACGACGCGATCATTGTTGCCGTGTCCGAAGACGAGCACGGCTAAAGGCCAGTGCCTGAGGACCCTGCGTTCAAGCTGGATGTGACGATCACCGGATCTACCTCCGGGTTCGGCTCTAGGAAGATGGTGGATCCGAGGATCCTCTCGTAAGCCAACTCTGGGGTCACGTCACCGGAGGGGTCTTCAAATTGATCTGGGGTCATCCCAAAAGGACCAGGCCACCTCGGGCGTCCGCGGTATACTCTAGGCTTCCGAACGTGATGACTTGATTTGGAGCAAAGCTCTCGACCTGGCCTAGATGGCCGGTTGGATCGGCATGCATCACAATGCTGACGAAGGCAAAAAGTTGGCGGTGGACGAAGATGTCACTGCAGACAATGCTGCTATCAATTTGCAAATGAGCCATCGACCCTTGGCGATCAAACAATAAGCTCTCAATGAAAGCACCAATGTCGGTGTCAAAACCGGCAGACCTCGGGTAGGGGGGCCCGAGCTGTGAGATCGGATCGATGGGTAACAAGAAACAGAGGACACATTGCTTTTACCCAGGTTCGGGCCCTCTCTGAGGTAAAACCCTACGTCCTGCTCCTGCTTATATTATGAGAGTATCAAAGTACAGAGTTGATCTACCTCGAGATCGTGAGTTGTGGTCTAAACCCTAGGGGTATAGCGATGATGACGAATGTATGAATTATCCTCTACAAACTAAACCCTTTGGTTTATATAAGCACTAGGGGCATCTAGGGTTACGCATGGTCGGCTGCCATCTAAGGATTACATGCTGAATTTAACAGATATACTTGAGGTACACGCCAAGTCTTCGGCCGAGACAGATTGAAGGCCTCCGAAGTCTCTCCTCCTTGATGGGCTGGCAGTCCAGCCCGTATGCTAGTCCGACTAGGCTGAGACCCCCTAGTCCAGGAAACCGTCACCTCCTCTTCGGGGAAAATCCCAACGTAGCTCACAAGTAGCAGGAAGAATTTTTGGCGCCGTTGCCGGGGAGACATCACCAAAACCTATCAAGTACCTACACACAAACTATCATCTACTTGCTCTACTTTTTATTTGACTTTTTCTCTCATTTTCATCTCCCCCACTTCTCATAAAAATCAAAAACACAAAAAAATGCTCTGTTAGTTTGCTTATTTGCTTTGTCGCTATGTCTAGTGTTACTATTCCCCCTTTATCTCCGGATTTTGAAGTTCGTTACTTCAAACAAAAACAAGGAGAAAACCTCAAAGATGGTTGGTATAGAATAATGAAATCTTATTGTTTATGTACCATGAAAGGTGACATTAATATCTTGCTTCAAAACTTTTATGTGAGGCTTACTAAGCCTAATTGACAACTTCTTGATTTTGGTACTAAATGTAACTTTATTGAAAGTCATGCTAATGCTGCCTATGAATTAGTAGAGGGGATAGTGGGAACTCCACCTCCACAAAAATGATTTAATTATACTAAGGAAGGAATTCAAATCTTAGAAAAACTGGGGATATGCAGGAAAATTTGGTGGAGTTACAAAGACTAATGAACCACTTAAAGCCCTTAGTTCAAATGTTAATCGCATGAATTCTCTTTTTACCGTTTGCAACAAGAGACTTGACCTTCAGGCTTTGAGAAAAGCCCATCTATGGTAGTGAAAACTAAGGATGACAATACTTGAAACAATGCCTTACGCCTAACTAGGGGCGTAAAATAATAGCGCTTGTTGGGAGGCAACCCAATAGTTATCTTATTTTTCCTTTTTTATTTTCTATTTTTTTATGTTGACACAATTATGCTACTGTTATGATTGTGTTTTTATGTTTTTATTAGTGTTTGTGCCAAGTAAAGCCTTTGAGATGATCTGGTTGATAGTTGACTTAATTATGTGAAAAAACAGAAACTTTTGCACTCAGTACTGGAATTACTATGACTTACTAGAACATGATAAAATTCTGATTTTTTTACACATTATTGATATACAAATTTCCCATGTTGTGCTAATATTTCAGATATTTTGAAGTTACAAAAGTATAGTGTTCGTTCATATCATTACAGACTGTTCTGTTTTAGTCAGATCATGTTTTCATTGCATAGTTTGTTTGTTTTAATGATGCTATGGATTATATCGGGGGTATAAGTCATGGAGAAGTTAGAATACATTAGTTATTATGCAATAATAAAATATGAATGGTTCATAACAATACCTAAAGTTTATGATTTTCTTATTATACTAACGGATCTCACGAGGTTTCTGTTGAGTTTTTGTGTGCTGAAGTTTTCAAGTTTTGAGTGAGATCATGATGGATGAAGAAATAAGGAGCGGCAAGACCCTAATCTTGGGGATGCCCAAGGCACCCCAAGGTAATATTCAAGGAAGACCCAAGCGTCTAAGCTTGGGGATGCCTCAGAAGGCATCCCCTCTTTCGCCTACAAACCATTGGTATACTACTTGGAGCTATATTTTTATTCATTATGTGATATGAGTTTTTCTTGGAGCGTCTTGTATTATAGTAGTCTTTGCTTTGTTTGCTTTTTAGTTTGCTATAATCATTGTTTGCTGCACATGTCTTTTGAGAGGGTCACGTGTTTATTCATGATTTGTTAAAATATTTTATAAGATTCACTTATATCTTTTGATTGGTCCCTGTGGGTTGTTCGTAGCAAATTTATGATTGGGCATATTTTTCCAAACAAATCTGTTGATGTCATATTTAAAAATGGTTGTTTTTCTTCAGCAGAGGAGCCCTTTCACTAAGGCCGATGATGTGGATGCTATTACTCGCACGGTCACCAAGATCCGAGCTTCTGGTATCGCTCTGTCTCCCTAAAGGCCCCATGTGGTGATCGATGTTTAGCTCTTTCGTTTCTCTCCTTTGCCGGACCTGCTTGTCCTTTGGCTTGATCCCGCGGATCTGTATTTGGCTGGTGTGCCTTGTTTTCGTGAGATTGCTGTCACTACTGTCGTTTATGTTCTGAACCTTGCCGAGATGGCTTTATTCATAAAGTTGGACATCTTCCTTTTCTGTAAAAAAAAATGATGCAGATCATTCCGTAAAAGAAAATGTAGGTACATCCCCCGCAAAAATAAAAAGTAGGTACATGACGGCACCGTGTCCCGACGATGGCCGAAGCGACGGGTAGCAGAACAGAAGGGAATGGCGTGATTAGATGAGACAAGAGAAAAAGATGGATGGCACGCAGGCAGGGACATGGCAACCACATGTCCCCCATACTCGGAGCTCTGTTGCCGCGAGGTGGAGCAAATCTGCCCGCGCGCGCACACACAGCTGGTGTGGGAAGGGTAGGCGTGACTCAGGCAGGGCTCTACAGTTTTTTTTAACACAGTACAGACGCAAGTGCTCATATACACGCGCATACACTCACCCCTATGAACGCACACACGCATACCCTATCTCTATGAACACCTTTGAAAGACTGAGCCGGCATACCATCTTAAAATTTACGAAGTCATCGTAGGCACCTCGTTGTCGACGGGAACGTCTCCTCCCACTGAATGCACATCGCCGGAAATCCTGAAATAAACCCAGAAATAAATGCGAGCACCAAAACTTGAACCCTGGTGGACTGAAGATACCACAGTCCCTCTAACCATCCAACGCATATATTGGTTCGCGGGCTCTACAGTTGTCCGTCATGCCGTGCCACTCCTACTCCTCGGGATCGGGGTTGCACCAGTCTGGCACCACGCAGCTCTCCTCCCCGCCATCTTTCTTACTAATTTAGATTAGAGATCAGTGAGTCTAATCCATCCAGGATCGCTCCCCTCCCTGCCCTGGAGATTCCGCATGCCACCAGAAAAGAGACGACACCCTGCACCACTCAGCTCCCTCGATCTTTGTTTCCACGATCGGTCTCATCTCCACAACCTCTCAAAGTAATACCACTCCTAGATATCCCCTGCCATATCCAAAAAATAAATAAAAAGACGAGTTCTTGCTTGGTTCCTGCTGCGCCGCGCTGCAGGTAAGCTAGCGCGTACCTGAAATTGTCGTTGGTCAAAAATGTTGTATGGACACACTAACCTTTCACACTGTGTCATTGTGACCACTGACCAGCATTCCCCAGATTATTACTACTACAGTACTCCCTCCGTTCCAAGATATAGTGCTTTCTCTATTTCCGTGCTTCAACTTTGACCATAAATTTAACCAACAAGACCAACTGCGGCAGGAGCAAAAGGTATATCAGTGAATTCGTATTCAAAAGAAGTTTTCAATTATATAATTTTTTCTCCCGCCGCAGTCGATCTCGTTGGTTAAATTTATGGTCAAAGTTGGACCTCGGGAAGCATGAGCACATTATATTTTGGAACGGAGGGAGTATGACCGATGTGGTGAGCATTGCGTAATGCGCATTGAGGTCCCTACACTACACGGCTAGGCTGCTGGAATGCAGACGAGGATGCATTCAACTTTTAGTCCAGCCATCCTTTTTGTCCAGTTTTTTGTTTATATATTCTGTCCTTAATCTTTTCGGTCCATTTTGAACTCCCCGTGGAATCTGTCTGTCCTACGAATTGTATCGCGTCTTTTTCCTGGCCCGGGAACCCGCACGCAGCTGCTTCTTGTTCAGCCCCACTCTGCACAAAATTGTTTCAAATCGACAGATAGATTTGCTCGGGAAAACCGCATTATTAGTGCCCTACTTGCTGCCTCTGCACGCCAATGGGCATATACAAAGTAGCAACTATGTCAAATCTACAGATAGATCGCACCCTGGGAACCAGCTTACCCGTCGCCTAGTTGCTAATTGTAAATGTGCAAACTATCGACCATCCCAACTCTAGCGGAAGATAGTGTGCGTGCGGCCCAAAATTTCCCAGTGGTCCGTTTGATAATCAAAACTGGTTCATAAAAGTACATGCGTGTACAGTGTACTAAGTACTAAAGGCTGCAAGCTAGGCTAGTGCTAACTGATTCACAGTACTACTACTACTTACTGTACTTTCCGTCTCAGATCGTATCTGCTAGTAGTAGGCTGCTAGCCAGAGGCCAAACGATTGGAGCGTTCCAGGACACAGACACAAGCCAGAAAAATGCAACACGAAAGCAACAATGCTCGGACGAATAACACACCGAATCAATCAATTAACCCAACCAACCAACGAACGAACGAAAGAACTTGAGTACAGTTATTGCAGACTAAACAATCGTCTTTGTTCCTCCTACTGATCTACGTGGATGCTAGATGCGAGGTGGGTCATGTGATTTTTCACAGCCCGATTAAGTTTCTTGAGGTGGTGACGCCGCCGTCCACGACGAGGTTGTGGCCGGACACGTATCTCGAGTCGTCGCTCGCCAGGAAGAGCACCGCCTCGGCGATGTCCCTGGGCCTCAGCGTCGACCCCTTGAGCGTGGCGAGGCTCCTCACCACCTCCTCCATCTTCTCCACCTCCTGGTCGCTCGGCACGGCGATGTCGAGGTCGATGTCGGCGTCGGCGTCGTCGGCGGCGGACGCGTCGTGGCCCTGGCGCCACGCGTTGATGAGCATTGGGGTGGCGACGCCGAAGGGCGAGACGCAGTTGACGCGGATGCCGTGCGCGCCGAGCTCGCAGGCGGCGTTCTTGGTCAGCCCCACGATGGCGTGCTTGGAGGCGGTGTAGGCGTGTGGGCCGAGGCCACCGAGCACGCCGGCCACGCTGGCGATGGAGACGATGCTGCCGTAGCGGCGGGCCATCATGGCGCGCCCGGCGTGCTTCATGCCGAGCGCGGTGCCCAGCGCGTTGACGCGGAGCACGCGGTCGAACTCGCCGGCGTCGAACGTGAGGATGCTCTTGGCGGCGCTGGTCTGGCGGCCCAGCACCCCGGCGTTGTTGCAGAAGACGTCGAGGCGGCCGTAGCGCGACACCGCCCGGTCGACGGCGCGCTCCACGTCCTCCTCCACCGACACGTCGCAGCGCACGAAGCCGACGTGCGGGCCCAGCGAGGCCGCGAGCGCCTCGCCGGCGGCGTCGTCGATGTCCGCGATCACCACCTTGGCGCCGTGCTTGACGAAGAGCCTGACGATGGCCTCCCCGATCCCCCGCGCGCCGCCGGTGACAATGGCCACCTTGCCGTCGAGCCTCTTGTGCATGGGGGTGGGGGCTCCGCTGGCGTCCCACCCATGGCCGTGGTGCGACGGCGACATGGCGGGCTGGTGGGCCTTCTCCGGCATGACGTCCAAGGCAGGCATGGCGAGCTCTTGCGCGTACGAGGCGAGGCTAGTGCGCATGTACAGGACAGGAGCCACAGGAAGGAAGTGTGTGAAGCGCGGCGAGGTTGCTGGTATAGGTACTGAGTCAGGGGAGTGCCGGGCTCTACTTATATAGGCGGGCGGGGCGACTGGTTGTACGGCCAGCTCGCGGGACTACACGTAATTCAACGCGTACGTAGTTGTTGCTTGTAGCCTAAAGAAAAAGTTGTTGCTAGTTTATCGGTCGATTCGCGATTAGGCAAGCAAATGCTCCAGTATGTGGCGAGCGGTTCAGTAGAGGGCTGTCCTGTCTGGCTGGGTCTGATGTCATGGTCTTTGCAGCCTTGTTTAACTCGATCTGGTGTGAGATTATTCAGTACCGGCGGATCGGCACGGAGAGCGACACTGTCTCTGACCGGACCAGATGTCTCCGGTCCACGAGGGAGAACAGAACCCCGAGAAAGAGAAAACAGACATGTCGCCGACGCGAGCGCATTCGTAGAAGCGAACGCGAGGGCCGAGACCGAGAGCCGCACACAGTTGGGCGGACCGCGGCTTCATGTTTTGGGGTGGGTCGTTTGGACCGCCCGGCGCCGGAGAAATTACGGCTTCCGACGACCGTACGTGGGTGGGGGTCGGCCGATGGTCCTGTCATGGCTGTCTTGAGCCGATGCCGATGCGTGAGCGTGACTAACTCAACAACTAGGACGGATTTCAACAGTGTGGACGCTCACAAGATTGAGGAGCACGAAACCGATGCCCTTTTCTTTAAAAAACAATTGTTTTCGTGGGACTTTTGCATTGCATCCTTGAGACAATGAGAGGGCTGCTTGCTGGGTCAACCCCTTGAGAGGAGGGGAGAAGACATTGTGTTTGCTTGCTTCGACTTTCGGCTCTCGACTTTTCTGGCTGGGTAGTTGCCGACCGGAGCCCGGTTCAACATCCTAATTCTACGTGCGAGAATGGTTCCTACGCAACACCATCCTCCTAAAACCCGATTCATCGCTTTACTAACCTTTTTAGCCTTTTATTTACTACTCCCTCCATTCCAAAATATAGTGCTTCCTCTATTTTCATGCTTCAACTTTGATCATAAATTGAATCAATGAGACCGATTGCGACAGGAGTAAAAGTTATACCAGTGAATTCGTATTCAAAAGAAGTTTTCAATTATATAATTTTTTCTCCCGCCGCAGTCGGTCTCGTTGGTTAAATTTATGGTCAAAGTTGGACCTCGGAAAGCGCGGGCGCACTATATTTTGGAATGAAGGGAATAGTAATTTAATTTAAAACAGAAGAAAAGATCAGCCTTTTATTGTCTCTCCTCTGGTTGGGCTTTACGGTTCCTTTCCGTATAAGACTGTGCTAGGTCTGATTGATCATTATACCTAAACAAATTATGCTATACTCCTTCCTCCTGTCCATATTAGTTGTGTGTTTAGAAGTGTTTTTAGTGTTAGATACATTTGTTTGAGCGATAGTCAATATGGATCGGAGGGAGTTTTTTTTTTGTACCACACTTTGTTAGAGTGACTAGTTTTCACTCGTATCGTATGGTCTTAGAATTTTTCCTAACTTGTAATGTACATCCCCTCGCTTTACCCAGTGATCGAATTAATCACCTCGCCTTTTCGACTCCTGGACAATGGTGTCCCAAATTTCTGTCCACAAACCCAACAGCTCCATCACACATTCATACATGCGCACATTCTGATTACTAGATTAACCGCACCTAATCGGGCAATCAGTACCATCCTACATATGCAGAGGTCATGTGTGTTCATTATGTTTTGCATTCTCTTGATGTTTTATTTTGAGTCAATAAAATTCACCCTTTATCGAAAAAATCAGGCAACCAATACAAAGAAGGCATACATGTACAGTGCAGAATAGTCTCTCTTTTTTCGCGAAAATGAATAGTCTCCTTTGAAAGAGAGAATTCCAATCAAAGGCGAAGAAGGCCACGAACCCTCCTCCATCTCATCAACTCCAGACTCCAGGTGTAAAAACGGGCTTCGCCTTTCGTCGGGACCCGGTTGCAAACGAGCTAAACAAACTGACCAAATCTTGGCGTCACCGCCTAAGCACTTTTGCAGCTAGCGACCGGACAATTAGCTCCACCCAGTAGTTGATGTCAAAAAAAAAAAGCTCCACCCAATAGTACTCCGTAGGTATACGTATCCCTCACCCCCTTCGACAACCTTTCCCTCTCCCTTACGCGGTACTTACATCAGTCTTATCCCGCGCACCGCGTACATGTATACCAGTATATGTACTGGTGACGTGATGCTGATGATAATACATATGTTGTCGACGTGAGGAAGCCAGGGTGTACACATGGTGCTTATTGAATTTCTGTGAGATGGCGTAGGGACGTGGCGATTTCAGTAGACTTTTCTGGGTTATATTCGTACTACATAGTTGTAGTACGAGTAGTATATTCTCTCGTGGAAGGAATGGAGACTATGAAATGCAGGTTAGTTTCTTACGTGGACGAATCTGCTCATATATATATATTTTTTGGCTCTTCCCCTTGAACTATTGCTGCTTGCTCGCAGGTCAGCATCGCTCGGCTAGCTAGGAGCTAGCTAAGCATAGCCATGTTATGGGCAAGCCAAGTTGGAGCCAAGCAAAGCCATCTTAGCCAAGGCCGGTGCAAAGCTAAGCTCTCCAGTCAAGGCTAACACATGCATTATTGATGCTGGACAAGGACAAAACCGCAGGGGATTTAAGCTCCTAATTGCTCTGTTTATTATTATTATTATTAGGCCATGATCCGATGCACTCATTTAGAATATATAATGTGTAACTTTCTGCAGCGTCACTGTTAGCCATTCACGCTGTCCGGTTCAATTTCTGCAGCATCACTGTTAGCCATTCACGCTGCCCGGTTAATTTCTTCTTCTTTTTTGTTGCGGAAATGCCCGGTTAATTTCTGCAGCATCACTGTTAGGTTAGCCATTCACGCTGCTCGGTTAATTTTTGTTGTTGCGGAAATGCCCGGTTAATTTCTGCAGCATCACTGTTAGCCATTCACGCTGTCCGGTTAATTTGCTTACAACCAGCCAGTAACAAGTACAGTAGTATAATTGTATGCTGTATGAGATTATGAACAGCTCACATACTAATTAATTAACTTGCAAGGTGCACGTACGATTTGCCGAATATATATCTAGATAGTATTACCATTTCCTGATTCATGACCTGATTAACACCCCACCTTTGGATTGTCACGATTGGGTTTATAATCTAGACCTGGGCTTTGATATGGGCCATGGGCCAACGTTGTGTGGGTTTAGTGCTAGTAGTATAAGTCATGTGCTTGTACTCCTGAGAGGGGCATCGATCAGTAAATGAAACAAGGCATTAGCCTTCTCCTTCCTTCAGTTCGTCTCTTTCCCCATCTCATGCTTTGCTAATCCCCGTCCCATACTCTGATTCTTCTGATTTCTCACCTCATTTCCTGTTGTATCCGAGTGCACCATCATGTTCTCAACCCAATTATAGGTTGGGACATGACAATTGGTAATCAGAGCCACAAAATTTCCTCAAAATTTTGGTTCCGCTTTCTGTTCCTCAATTCTCTCGGTCAGATCCGTAACATCCATTGCCCTGGGTGTGATTTACTTCGGTGAATTGCGCAAAATCCCTGAGCTGGGTTGGGTCGGCTTGGAGTGGAGCAATAGCGCCATCCAAACCCTCAGCACAGAGCCAAGAAAACAATCACTACCCACTTCCTGCTTACCAGGTGTTCGACGAAATGTCTAGCCAGCAAGAGGTGTTCACTGGCGGCGTTCTCCGCATCATGGTGCACCATGTGTACTACCCGGTCAGTGAGGAGACGTTGCAGCAGGTGTTCACAGTGTATGGCGTGGTCAAGATCTCCGTGTTCCAGAGAAGCCACCATGTGGAGGTGGTGGTTCAACTTCGACCAAGAAGCGGGGCAGCACGGGCTCTCGCCATGCATGGTCGGTGCATCTATGAGGGTGCCTGCCTCCTCGACATCCAGGACGTTTCACCAGAGTACAACCTGCACTTGTGCTCGCTGCTCAAGCAGAAGCAGACCGCAACTGTGGCCGAGTACACAGCGATGTTCTAGGAATGCGTACAACGCGTACTGGGTATCAACCCCAACCTGAGCATCAAGAGTTTCATCCACCAGTACATCGAGGGCTTGCGGGAAGATATCCAAGATGTCGTGCGGTCGCGATCTCCATCAAGCATCACTGGTGCTTCGTCCCTTGCCCGGATAAGAGAGAATGAAATCTCTGAGGAGGCAGCAATGGCTACAAAGAAACTTGATGACGACCATGGAGTTCATGTCCTCGTGCCTACGGTGATAGTCACAGATGTCTTCCCTGAGCTCGCTGCGCCAGCAGAGTGCGCTGCAGACCATGACGTCGTCGCCATCGATAGCAGTAGCCTTGCCACACTAAAGCCTATCACATGTTTGATGGAGTGCCCAAGTTGTGACGTCGCCGTCGACATCTTCCCTGAGCCCGCAGCTGGTGCTGTGTGCGAAGAGGCCCTCGACATCGACACCGGTAGCATCGCGGCACCAACGCCTGCCACCTGCTCGACGGGTTCATTCATCGATGAGCATACCAATACAGCTCACGACGACATTGTCAAGCCGCCGCCGAGTGTCGCCACTATGTCGAGCAGGGATGTGACTTTGCCGCCTCTCCCGACCACACTTGAGGCGTCCCCGACATACTCACATGTGAGCGGACATGCTGGCCCCGTTGGGCACCATGAAGCATGCAAGGCTATTTGGTATCCGGCTCCTGCAATTGACAGTATGTCCCTTGGTACAGACCACTTTTCATCTCCTTTAACTAGCTCATGGCAACAGGGTCACTCAAAACTGGATGTCATGTTTTGGATGCTTACATGGTGGTCACATACCCAATATGTGCAGCCAGCCAGTACGATTTTTGAAGCTTGCAACCAGTTCCTTGCTACCAGCGAGCCGACTCATCTTGATTGTCCTCTACCACCGGCTAAACCTCCCGATAGTAGCGAAGGATGTGAAACCATGTGTAGTCCTGCTCAGTTCACCTTGAGAGGAGTTAAAGGTATCTCTCATGAGTTTTCTAGTACAATTAAATATTCTTGCTACAGCATAATTAGCAGTACATGGTAGGTATTACTGGTGACTATGCAAACTGTGATGGGAGGCAATGATAATATGGCGAGCAGCTTGAATGGGGGGCGTTTGATTGCAGAAAATTGGTTGTCAGCTATTCCGTGGGTACAACTACAACTACCTAGATCCTTAGAAGCTAATGTGTGGTCTGTGCAACAAATATTCAGAACTCCTGTGCAAGTCTTTGACACTTGCCCAGTCCTAAAATTATTGCCAAGTTGTTCTGCATCTGTTCTTCTTATGACAGATTTCATGGAGGA
Organism: Thinopyrum elongatum; assembly: GCA_011799875.1. Lineage (NCBI taxonomy): Eukaryota > Viridiplantae > Streptophyta > Magnoliopsida > Poales > Poaceae > Thinopyrum > Thinopyrum elongatum. The sequence continues at coordinate 399,969,554 of CM022300.1, forward strand.
TAGCACTCAGTTGAAATATAAATGGAGAGCACCCTCTTTGATTGAAGAATTCCTAGAGGGAGTTCGAGTTTGGCAAAATGGTAGCATTTGCCGTTTATCGAGAGAAGTTACTTGTGCAGTACATGAACAAGCTACATAATTGCTTTCTTGGCCACCACATACATGCACACAGTGGACTTTACCTGCAAGTGCTAAAAATTCTTGGTTCAACTCTTGGCTAGTGTTGCTACTGTTTGGGAAGATTTGTTTATTTCAAGCCTTGTCTGACTACCATGTTACTGGAACTCTAGTGCTGAACAAGCTCATGGGCCTAGCACCTGTAGATGGTACAGGATATGGTGTGCCACTTCAAGTTGAGGCCTTGGTTATCATTATTTCCTGTGTGCCACTTCAAGTTGAAGTTCTCATGGATATAGGGGTTCTCGTGTTTTTACTCACCAGCTTGTCTGACTTCCTTGATAGCATACAGTGCAACTCTGAGAAATTTTGGACTGCTCCTCTATATTGTTCTGAACAATTCCAATGGGTAATTGCATGGGCATTCTTTAATGGCATCAATGGCAGTCCAGGACATATTCTACGGTTGATGGTCACCGACATTTTCAAGGCCTTGTGCAATCTGTCTGTTGTTCCCATGTCTACTCTCCTTGGCCAGGGATCAGCTATATTGCAATCGATCTACGCACGTCTTGTTTGCACTTGCTGGAGCTCTCTATTAGGGGATTCAGGTTCCATTCTTGCAACTCACAATGTGGAACCAAGGGTGCTTCCTAAGGTAACAAGTTCTGCTGCCAGTCTATGTTATCTCGGAATATCTCATGCGCATGACCAGAGTACTCTTCAACTGGTTGATTCTCACTTACTCTGTCTCATGTTAGTTGATCGAGCGAAAATGAAAGAAAGGGTACATGTCTTTGATCCCAGGCCTGGTTTACTCTTTTGCTCTGATCTCGCTGTTTGTACTAGTGAATGCCAGACCAACTTGATTCTGGGAGAAATAGTCGCCGTCATTTGGTCTTCTCAAAACTATGAGTACACGGGTGCAATATTTTCTGGACATTTGCCCTTAGCACTTGAGTTCTATAGAGATGGTTCAGCTGGGTACTTCTACTCTCGGTTCATCATCTTCCTTCACACCAGCAAAACTGAGAGTCATCAAGAACCTCAAGGGACCCTAAAAACTACAGTCATGTTGTTGCAACATCTCCAACCTACTATCCAGCTGCTTGCTTCTTTGTTGTTCTGCCTGCGGGCGAAGGAAAAGGTGCAGCTCTGCACAGGCCAGCATGTTCTTCCTGGTGGTCCAATGGAAAATATTAAGAAGATTGGCATTGAGTTGGGAGTCCTGAGCACGACCAAACACACTGGGGAGGATTGCAATTTCTTTCATCAGCTGGTGATTCACAGTATGATCATCCCCAAACACATACTACTACCATATGATCCAGGTGGATTGGCTCTTCGGCTTTACAAGTGTCGCGGCATTCTTGATTCAAGGATGTTCATCATCGGCTTGAGGGCAAACCGAATTTCAAAGGAGGAAGAGTGTAACACCCCACCTTTGGGTTGTCACGATCGGGTTTATAATCTAGACCTGGGCTTTGATATGGGCCATGGGTCAACGTTGTGTGGGTTTAGTGCTAGTAGTATAAGTCATGTGCTTGTACTCCTGAGAGGGGCATTGATCAGTAAATGAAACAAGGCATTAGCCTTCTCCTTCCTTCAGTTCGTCTCTTTCCCCATCTCATGCTTTGCTAATCCCCGTCCCATACTCTGATTCTTCTGATTTCTCACCTCATTTCCTATTGTATCCGAGTGCACCATCATGTTCTCAACCCAATCATAGGTTGGGACATGACATTAACAAATAGCAAGTCGAATCTTTTGAGGATCGGTATCCCCAAGTTGTTACTAAATTATTGCACGCCCAGATCGCCTTCTCTTTGTGTATATCACTGCAGACCAATCTAACAATCCGTGTGACTCTATCAATCGATCTTTTAGAACGGGAGCTGCGTGGAGTGCAATATCGATCAAGATATGCCAAGAAAAGAAGAGACATCTAAGCAATCAACCAGTGTTCCTTTTTCTTTCGGGATGGACGGGAGCTCTAGGTGCAATCAGTGTGTGGGCTCAAAATCTTTTAAGACACGGATACATGCCGCTATTTATTTATGATTGGATGGCGAGGTAAGATGCTATCAATGACTAGTAGAATGCCCGTGCGTTGCTACGGGCTATAATGCATATATAAATAAATTAAATAAATAATTAGGGTTATCTTCAAGGTCGAAGCTCATTTCTTCCTCATACGTTCGGGCGTGTTCCAACATTAGACGAGTGCCCAGTAGGCTCCCCAGAATTTAAACGTCTGGATAGTCCAGGCTCCCCAAATCCATATCGTATATGGGGGAGAAATATGGATGTCTGGACTATTCTCCATGTTATCTCCAACACGCAGACCCAACAGCAAAAACCAACTCCACGGCACACCCTTCCCTTTTTTCCTATCGGACCCTCCATTTCCTACTCGATTTTTCGTCATACAGGGACATTTCTCACTTGAGCTCTCACTTTTAGAACCAGATGATGTTCACTTCACCTTCGCAGTGCGTTGCAACATGTATGAAACTTTTTATATTTACAATATAATAGAGCGGGTAGAGCTAACATATACTATTAACACAAAACAACAAATAACTATAGAGCTAATTCTCAAAGGTCCATTCAACTTTGCAAATTAAGACCGACTTGTAAAGCGAGTGGCAACCTGAACATATTCCTCGTCTCCAATAAGCTCCACCTCTAGCCCACACAACATTCATTGCTAGAAGTACTTATCATTCTTCTCTTCCTCATCCTTCCCTACATCTTTTATTCCTAGCTTCTTCGTCAATCTTCGTCTCCAATAAGCTCCACCTCTAGCCCACACAACTGCATGCCTAATTATAAGAAGGCCGAATTAATGACTACCTAATTAATTAATTGCCCGCCAAATTGGAATAAAATTCTACTTCTAATTATCTACATGGCTAATTAAATATATGTCTAATGAATTAATTGCATTAATGGCTTGATTTTAAAATTGATTTCGTGTGAAAAATCCTTATTTAAATGAACCAAATTAATTTGCACCCACAATTAGCAATCAAGTAATTAATTGCATTAATGGTTTGATTTGTTAATTGATTCGGCAGTCGGTTTTCAAACTATTTTCGAATTAATGACTACGTGCGAACCAACCAAACGACGTACGGACTCCTTCATTAGGACTAGACATTAAACATGAAAAACACGGAGTTTTTACTGCCAACAATACTGAAATAAATGTTAGTGTCACTAAAATAAAAAAGTCCACCAATTGATGAATACTAGATCGAAAATTGCAAATGCACTCGAGTAGTAAAATTGGTCCTTCCCCTTCCTTTTACATTGCGGGCCTTTTGTCTGATTCAAAATCTTTCTCTACACATTAACAAAAGCCTTTTGAGCTTTGAAAAAGGAAAATCAAGTCGAGACATATAAAAACATTGAACGAGCTAGCATAGCCGTGGATCGGTCCAACTCAGGCATCCAAGCCAGCCAGCTAGCTATGCTGTTTTGAAAGTCATTGACGACTTAGGGCATGTACAATGGTGCTATCTTAGGAGTGCCACGTAGGATGAATGATGAGGTGAAAAAGAGAAAACTCATAAGAAAAGGCTTGTCTTCTCTTATTTAAGAGAAGACAATAGATGATCTCTTAGCATAATTTGTCTCACCATGTTTTAAGGAATGACAAGTTATTGAAGATAAGGCTAAAATATAACCCATTGTAGATATATTTTTTTGTCATATCTAAATTACATGCAAGACTTAGGATAAGACACTCTATCAACCATTATACATGCCCTTATATTTTTCCTCAAATCCGGTCCAATGGGGTAAAACAAAACATCCAGCTGACGGGACGGGTGGTGCGTTCGGTTGTAGTAAAAGTTTAGGATTTTGCTGTGGCCTGGTGTGGTTTGTGCGGGAGAGGCTGACTGCCAACCGATCCAGCGGTCAATGGTCAGGATCCTCCTCCATTGCTCCCACTCTAGAAGGTGTTTTTGACCCGACCGTAACGGGGCAGTTGACCCTTGCCACTGGCGCAACTCGCAGGCACCCTGCTCCTGTCCTGCTGATGAAAAAGATGTCAGTCACGTCAGTCATGTCGAGTTCAGGTTTGGTACCATGTCGATTCGAGTAGTAAATTATGGGTTTGCTATATGATAGGAGTACCACTTGTTTTTAATTTCGAGAATAAGAACCGCTGCACTGATCCGGACATGCGTATCCGCGTTCTGTCCGTCGCCGTCGCCGATACGACTCCTTTGCTCGTGAGATGTTTTGGGCATTGCCACTGTGCCCCGGTTTGCTCAACCCAACAGAGAGGCGGCTTAACATGGAAGAAAATTTATAGGGAAACTGAACTGCCCTGCAATTATCCTGGATTATTAACATCGAGTCCACTGGACCAACTGAACCTGTGGCGTCGTATCTGGAACTGGAAGGGGCTAGCTGAGCTGTCCTTTGGCTGCAATTGGAAGCCCTCTGCCCTGCTCATGGGCTGCGAAATGGCCCCGACAGCTAAATGCAGCAAGCTTAGGCGGCAACTTGGGCAGCAAGCTTAGGCGGCAACTTGGGCACCCAGCCGAGCCGATGGAAAGGCCCGGGAGATCCGCACGAGCGCCACCACCTGCCCTGGAAATCCATAGTCGGACACGGCTGATCAGGACGGATTTTATTTAATTTAATGATGATGACATTGCCGTGATCCCGACCGGAAAGCGACGATCCAGCACTTCTCGCAGGGATCCACCATGGAACGGGCGGCTTCCAGGAACACCAACTCTCCCAGTGCCGGGCGGCCGCCGGCCAATGCCAAGCGGCGTCTCCAGTTTCGGAATCGAGTTTTTGCCGAAAGCCACCGCGGAAGAGCCCTGGCAGCTAACCCGATCACACTCGAGTAGCAAGTTCAGAGCTGCCGCTTGTTAGGGACGCCACTCGAACTTCAGCTTTTCCGTTCGGGAAAAGTGGCCGCGATCAGTGAAACTTTTGACAGAGTAAACGTGATTAGTTCTTCAGTTCCTGTAACCTCCGGGAGGCCCACTGCGCATCATGGACATGAGAGTACTTTTTCTTTTGAGCAAAGAAAACTTTATTAAGCTAAGATGTTATCAGGAATACAAATAATATCAGGTCTATTGATATGTCGTCCACGAGATTACTTAGAGCAGCGAGGTTTACCTGGTCTTGCCAGAACCAGGAACGTTTCCGTTCGAACCTTTCAAAAGTGAGGATTTTTTTTTGCGAACCAAAAGTGAGGAATTAGAATAAAAGTGGATGATGGACCGAGTGCACCATGCAACGAGTGAAAATGCACTTTTGTAGCAAATCAGTCTGAAGTATTTGGTTCTTTTGTGTGTGTGTGTGTGTGTGGGGGGGGGGGGGGGGGGGGGGGGGGGGGGGGGTGGGGGGGGGGGGGGGGGGGGGGGGGGGGGTGGTGTTGGGTGTGGGGGGGGGTGGGGTGGGGGGGGGGGGGGGGGGGGGGGCAAGATTTTGAGAGATAAGAGGAAAAAACAAATGAAAAAACCAGAACAAAGTAACCGTACTGCCGCCATGCAAAAAAAAAAAAACAACCTTGAGCAAAGTATTTTTTTTAACACAACACAGACGCAAGCGATCATATACACACGCATATACTCACGCCTATGAACTTCTCGTAGGAGACGGGAACATTGCGAGCACCGGAACTTAAACACTATTGGGCTGGAAATACCACTGTCCACCTAACCATCCAAATGGTTCATAGCAAAGTAATTTTTTGAGGGGACATCCTATCTGCCGCATTCTGCGGCAGAATGTCGAGTGATCGCACAGGTTAGGCGCCCGACTGGGCCGGCCCAGCTAGCAACTAGGACTAGAACTCGTGATCGAGCTCTTGTATACAAACCTAGCCAGCCACCACGACTGGTTCATGTTTGTGATAAAAGCAAACGCGAATTCTTTAGAACTAGCCAAATCGGCAGGTCGCATAATTTTTCCTTTTTAAATCTTTTGTTGTTAATTCTGAAAATATTTTCTAAAGTCCAAAACGTTTTTGGGAAAAACACACATGAGTGAACAATTTTGAAGTTGTGAACAATTTTAAAAAAGAGAACATTTTTTTAAAATTCCGACCAATTTTGATAAACACGAACAAAAAAACATGAATGTTTTTTTGAATTGTGAACCAAATTTTAAAATGGAAATATTTTTTGAATTTGTGAACAAATCTTGATAAAACGGGATTTTTTTTTCAAATTCTGAACAATTTTTGACAATCATGAAAAAGTTTAGACAAAATGAGAACAATTTTTGAATTTGTGAATTCTTTAAAAAAGGAACATTTTTGAATTTGTGTACAGATTCTGAGAACAGGAACTTGTTTGAATTTGTGATTTTTTTTAAGATGGGAACATTTTTTCAGAATCACGAACAAGTTTTAAGTATGTGAACATTTTTTTAATCTGCGAACAATTATAAAAATCTAAACTTTTTTGAATTTGTGAACAAATTTTGATTTTTTTAAAAGATGTGAACAATTTTTGAATGTGCAAAAAAATTATAAGAACAAGAATTTTTGAATTTGTTAATAAATTTTGAAAAAAGAACAGTTTTTTTTAATATGAACATTTTTGGAAAAAGTGGACATTTTTGCATCTGCAAACATATCGAAACTCTGAACAAAATGTGAAAAGAGCGAACATTATTTTTAATTTGTGAACAATATTTTGAAAGAGGAACATTTTTTGAACTTATGGACATTTTTTGAAATGCTGAACATTTTTTCAAAGATGCGAAGATTTTGAAAAAAAGAAGAACATTTTCGAATTTGTGAACAAAAATTATAAACAAGAACATTTTCTTAACTTCTGAACATTTTTATTTTTTTAATTCAGAAAGGAGAAAAGAGAAGGAAAAGGAATTAAAAAAGAAATAAAAAATAGAATAAAGAAACAGAAAAACAAAAAATAGAAATAAAGAATGAAACAGAAAAATGATATTGAAAGAAAAATAAAAAGGAAACAGAAAAAAACTAGTGAAAACCGGTTGAGGAACCTGAAAGTTCCCAAAACCGCTGAGGAACCTCTTAGGGCATGTTCGGTAGCCCTCCTCGACCACAAACTCCTCAACTCCACGTCTTGTAGCCAGCAGCCAACTTCTCGTATAAACTCCCAGAGTTAGCCGAGCGTTCGGGAGCATAGATTCTCGTATAAACTCTCAAAGTTGGTCAACTTTTCCATCTAGCTCTCCCGTGCTCCACCGCCTTCCTCATGCCGCTCCTGCGCATCCGCCGCGGCGCACTCTGGGACGCGTTGTGGGAGTGCGGGCTTCTATGCGTCGTCCCAAAGGAGAGGTGGTCCTCCACGTGCCAGCTGCTTGCCCTCGGGTTCAGCTCCGTTAAGGGCGAAGTGTGCTTCAGGTCCGGCCAGCGAGGGGAGCGTCCGACGGCGTGGTCTCGGTGGGGCGGCGGCGGACGGCGACTTGCGGAGGAGGAGCTCGGGCTGCTCCTTGCGGCGGCTATGTTTTTTGCGGGGCAGGAGGATGAGAGGGGATCGATTGGGCCGGCCCTCTGTTAGCTCAGACGCTCGCATCCTCGTACCAGTTCGTCAAATGACTTGGCGGTGGCAGTCTCAATGTAATTTCACTCAACTCCCGCTTCCCAGTTTTTTTGGAGCTCGGGTTTTCCAACTCCAGGACTCCGTCAAATTTGCACTACGAGATTAGCCGGCTTCTCCCTCGCAAAACCAGGAGTTAGACCGTTCGGCTGCGCTCCGCACGTGGAGTCGAGGAGTTGAGAAGCCAGAGGGCTACCGAACAGGCCCTTAGAAGGTCCCCAAAACCGGACACCGTAGCGCATATGTGATCTCGTAATCGGGCCGGCCCATCTCGGTCGCTAGTCGCTCTGGTCTGTGCGAAACAGCGGCAACTTGACGCAACGAGCGTCCGTTAGGAAATTCCTTTTTTGAGGGGTCACCGTACTACCATTAAAGCCCAATAGGTCTACAGACAGAAAAATCATTCAAGTCCAATACGGTCTACGCGGTCCACAGACAAGCAAGCTGAGCCCATATTATCTATGCAGCCCATCTACGCGGCCTGTACCGACCTCGAAGCCCGAAGAGATAAGCGGAAGCGGGACGTACTGGAAACCCAAAAATCAGCGACTAGAATTTCCCGGCCCGAAACAGCAAGGTCTCTCTCGCGCTCGCCTCTCTCCCCCTCGTCTTCGGCGGCGGCGACGGCGGTGGAGATGCTGTCCGGCGACGTTCCCCCGAACCAGACCGTATACTTCAGGAACCTCAACGAGAAGGTTAAGAAAGAAGGTATTCTTCACCCGGCCGCTTAGCGCCCCGCCGCACCCGCGGGCAAAATCTCTCTCCTAAAACCCTAGCCTCCCGATCCAGGCTGTTACTCGTCCGCGCCTCGCTTTTCGGTTCGTATAGGATATGGTGCGGGCTCCCGAGAGATGAAACGTTCGTTCATAGTGTTAAATGCTGGCCGTAGGAGCTGATTGAGCTGCCCGGTTTTGGTTTCGTTTCATGCTTTTGCTGGAACACGTGTTTGGCTCAGCCCGTCTCATCCTTTTAGGAAACCCTCGCTCTCCGCAAGCTGCGTCAGAGCTTTGAAGGGGCAATATTATTGCCTCCCTCTGCAGAACATAGTTGTAGTGTCCAAGCGAGCATGGTCATATATTTGCCTAAATCGAGTTTTGCATAAACAATAGTAGCTCTTCGGTTGTAGGTTGTGTAGTATGCTAGTAATTTCAGTCGGTTCATGCTGTAACGTGTGTTCATCTTTCCTGCAGAGCTGAAGAGATCACTTTATGCATTGTGCTCTCAGTATGGAAGGATAGTGGATGTCGTGGCCTTAAAAACTCATAAACTGAGGGGGCAAGCCTGGGTGGCATTCAGTGAAATTACAGCGGCTACCAACGCTTTCCGGGGCCTACAGGACTTCGATTTTTACGGCAAGAAAATGGTGAAACATCTCCACTTCAGCTTATAATGTCAAGGTGTTTTGTTTACTTTTTATTCTCCGCGTTCTCTTCTGTGCATAAGAGAAGCATGGTGAGTATGCTTGGTCCGAGACAAGCAATCTGTTTCTGATTATCATAAGTGGGCAATTTAGTCTTTCTATGGTCCTTAGATTTGCATTAGCAGTTTAGCATAACAATGCTCCACTTCAAAGTCTCTGCTGGTAAAATTTTGTATTATAAAATTATACCTTGAGTTTAAGTCTTGTGTTTTGTTTGCAATCTGCAGAGGCTTGCCCATGTGTGCTAACCCAGAGTTCTTTGCCTAACTGGCAGTTATAGCGACCATTTAGGTTGCCACATACACTATGTCACTTGCCTAAGTTTAGGTATGGCGAAATTGTACGTGATCTGTGAACCAAACCCGCCCGTAGAAAATACAGCCTTGCAGCCTTCGTCTTTTAGAATATTTTGAGTTAACAGTTTGTAGAATAGTGTGGATAGACGATAGACGTTTGTTCTTCAAATGGTGCTAGCATACACTACTTGCTTAGGTTATACTGATGTACTCTTTCAAGAAACATATGTCCAGATGATCTCTGACTAGATGCTGAAACACGTGATCTTTACCTATCTAGTTGCTACTCCTATTTGAATCTATTGTTTTAACCTGTAAGTGAAACTGTGTCGCATTAACACACAAACAAAATCAGTCTTAACAATACCATGGTTGACAACTTACTTCTTTCCATTCCCTTATGCAGCGGGTACAATATGCAAAAACAAAGTCTGACTGTTTTGCAAAAGCAGATGGGTCTTATGCTCCTAAAGAGAAAAGGAAGAAGCAAGAGGAGAAAGGTATTTCTAATTGTAGATTTTATTTATGTTTTAGTCTACACTCTACACTACAACTGCCCGTTCAGATAATAACCTAGCAGCAATCCTAGTTCGATATGTTGGGTTAGTACATCAGGAGAGCCAAAATGATGATAACTTCTACACTAGTGTGCATATTAGCTTGCTTTTCTGTTCTCGAAATCAGAACCTGCCCTGTTAGAACATATAACCACTCCTATGAAGATTGATGCTGCTTTATTTAACCATTTAAGAAAAACTATAATTGCCCATTGAATTATGTAGTCTAATTCCAACTATGATGTACGATAGCATCCACTTACACTCTCTGTTATTTAAATTGATGCCAACCTTCACACCCCGATCTTGGGTGCCTTTTATTTGCATGGTATCATTCTCAGCAATTGATCTAATGTGGTGTCAGCAGGCCGGCTGATGCGTTTTAACATTTTGAAAGTGTACAAAACAAGTAATCTGAAATTTACCAAGGTGGATAAATAACGTAAAATGACCACCCACCTTATCATGTGGCTTTACCACATCACCACATCTGTTTTCTCATCATCTCCCTTAGGCCCCTCCTCCCTGTTGGCATGGTCAATTCTTGTGGTGGATCATACATGCTGCTGTCTATTGCTTGTGCCAAAGGTTAAAAAACCCCGGGGAAAAACACTGTCAGTGCAGGCCTGCTACTCTGTTTTTGCCGAAATCTGGGGTCTAGGCTCCTGGTAAAGGGGAATTTGAGGATTTGCCCCATGTTTGCTTGCACTTTGAGGATTTGCCCTCATTTTTCTTGTAAATGATCATGTGCCACAAGTTTACTAAAACTTTGATCTTTTGCCCTTTTTGCATTGTTTACAACACTTTTTAAATTACACAAAAAACTGAGGACCAAAATATCCCTATACACCGAGGCCATATCGACTACTCCCGATTCCCTTTTGTGTCTCTTGTTTGTCGGGGTCACCGGCGGCTCATCGTTGTTGTGCGTTGTGGACGAGGTCCAGCGCTCAGCCGGCATGGCCGCCACGAGGTTGACCGACGCGGCCCGGCGCCCGCCGTCCTCGTCGTGCAGCTTGGGCAGATCGCAGCCTGGCGCCTGGAGTCCTCGACCGTGGCCAGCTGGTTCAGCAGGGGAGACAGGGGGAGCGGGTGGCCGGAGCAGCAGGGGGTGGTGGAGCGCAGTGGCGCCTCGATGACGAGAAGGACTGGGACCTGGCAGCGGAGCAGCAGAGGTTAGGGGAGCAGCGCAGCTTACCAGTTCGCCGCCGCCCTCGTCGTACAAGTTAGGTTGGGTGAGATTTGGGACCGATTCGAGCTAGCTTTGGTCAACATGGGGTAGTTTGAACATTTCACCATGGGGCCATCTTGTCAGGGGCAAATCATCAAATTTCTAGCAAACTTGTGGCAAATGATCAATTACAAGGAAAATGAGGGCAAATCCTCAAAAGTGCAAGCAAACATGGGGCAAATCCTCAAATTCCCCCCGGTAAAGTCCCCACTGTGTGCTGCAGAGGCCTCTAGCTACATATCTCAGACACCCTCCACCCTGCCGCAGCGCAACTCCTAGACTCCTGTGCGATGCCTAGGCAGTCTGGGCGCTAGGAGCAGGTTCGCCACCTGCCTAAAAAGCCGTGCTTCTGCCAAGAATACTTGCTATCCATTCACTTGCCTCGCTCGCTGCCTCATTACACTGAGGCCACCAAAGCATCCTGTCACCTTGGTTCCTGCCTCATTAGTCTGCCTCATTAGTCGTATTGTTTGTCTTTTCAACAATGTGAGATGGCATGGAATGCACACATTGGCGCCCATCTCATTCATGTAATGGTAAAATCAGGTAAACAATAGGCAAAGAAGGGTATTTCAGCACAACTTTCCGTAGACACCAGAGAGGGAGTGCAGGCGATCTGACTTCCCAGTGACACTAAGAGCATCTCCAGCCGCGCCCCCAACAGGCCCCCCCAAGGCCATTTTTTAGCGCCGGCGCTGAAAAAATGGCCCAGTCGCGCCCCCAGGAGCCCAATTTTCGCCGGTTAGGCCTGAAACTGGCGCCGGCGGACCCAGGCCGAACCCGGCGCGCTGGGGGGCGCCCGGGGGCGCCGGGGGAATCGTTTTTGGGGCGAAAGAACGGCGGGCCCGCCGAGTCAGTGACCCCCGCGCATCGTTGTCCTCATCGCCTCGGTTTCCCGTGGGGAATCAATGCCAAGGCTGCCGCCGGTCAGCCTAACGTTGATTCCTCACGGGCGGCGCAATGCGGCGACGCGCCCCCTCCCGCCACGCGTACACACGTTTGCGGCCCCCCGGCCGCTATAAAAGCCGCCCCCCTCCCTCGCCGGTGGACGCACCCGCCCGCAGCCCCTCTCTCTCGCCGCCGACGCCCTCTCTTCTCCTCTCAACCCGTCTAGCCACCGCGTGCACGCTTCGCCGATGCGAGAGCGGTTCCCCGGCGATGGAGCGGCGGCCAACGGCTTCGGCCGCCGCCACCTGCACGAGTGGGAAGCCCACCTTCTCCACGAGGCGAACTACCCGGCGCCCCCTGACATGCGCGCACCGGGGCGGTGGAGGCTCAGCGCCGAGGGCGTCCCAGTCCCCCAGCTGCCCGATGTCGACCATCCCGCCTACTTCCACGCCGAGATCTCCCGGAGTACGACGCCGGCAACCACGCGCACTGGGCAGCGTACTTCGAACGCCGGCACGCGGAGCGGCTCGCCTCCATCAACAACGCGTCGGTGGTAAGGGGGCGCAACAACAGCGACGGTCGCCGCCTGTGGTGGGGCGCCCCCGGCCGCACGCTCCACGCCGTCCTCGAGTACCTCGAGGGCGGCAACGATCCGCCGCTCGAGTACCCGGGCAGGGGTCCAGCAGGGACGGCCGCGGTGTGAAGAAGAAGGAGGACGACGACGGCGGCGACTACGACGCCTTCAGCAAGTTCTTCGACCTGTAGGCGTGGCAGCAGCAGTTTTTTTCTTCCTTTTAGTAGATTATGTTTTCAATATGCAAAAAGACTGTGGAACGCCTAAATATCGCCGAATCTATGTCGTGTTTGCCGAATTTTGGCCGAGTTTGTTTTTAAAAATATTTACAAAAAGGGCGTCTGGGGGCGACTGGGAACCCGATCGCCCCCACGCCGAAAATATCGCCGGTTCGCCCCTAAGCGGCGCTTTTTTCTAGCCCCTGGGGGTGCGAACGGCTGGAGATGCTCTAAGATGGATGTGCTCTGAATAGCAATGGGTCTTGGGTGTTGGCAGCTTGAGGTCCTCCGTGAGATGACCAGAGAACATTCAGTAACCTAGAACCTAACTCATCTTCGATGCCATTGTTACTGGACTTGTCGTGGGCGCTATCGCTCTACCTGAAGAGTGGTTTCTGGAGAGAAAAGGGATGGAGGCAGAGGTGGCCGTGACTGTTGTTGGGTCCTGCCATTCCTTTGTATTGATTTCTGTTTTAATTTAAGACACATGTCATTGACACGCATGCCTTGTAAGCACGGGAAAGTATCTGGTAAAAACCAAGTTACGATAGAAACTCCGTGAAAACAAGGTTTATTTTCTTTCGTGAATTCTAAAAAGATCTGTATGCTTCAAAGGTAATACTCTACAACAACAACAACAACAAAGCCTTTAGTCCCAAACAAGTTGGGGTAGGCTAGAGGTGAAACCCATAAGATCTCGCGACCAACTCATGGCTCTGGCACATGGATAGCAAGCTTCCACGCACCCCTGTCCATAGCTAGTTCTTTGGTGATACTCCAATCCTTCAGGTCTCTCTTAACGGACTCCTCCCATGTCAAATTCGGTCTACCCCGACCTCTCTTGACATTCTTCGCACGCTTTAGCCGTCCGCTATGCACTGGAGCTTCTGGAGGCCTGCGCTGAATATGCCCAAACCATCTCAGACGATGTTGGACAAGCTTCTCTTCAATTGGTGCTACCCCAACTCTATCTCGTATATCATCATTCCGGACTCTATCCTTCCTCGTGTGGCCACACATCCATCTCAACATACGCATCTCCGCCACACCTAACTGTTGAACATGTCGCCTTTTAGTCGGCCAACACTCCGCGCCATACAACATTGCGGGTCGAACAGCCGTCCTGTAGAACTTGCCTTTTAGCTTTTGTGGCACTCTTGTCACAGAGAATGCCAGAAGCTTGGCGCCACTTCATCCATCCGGCTTTGATCCGATGGTTCACATCTTCATCAATACCCCCATCCTCCTGCAGCATTGACCCCAAATATCGAAAGGTGTCCTTCTGAGGTACCACCTGCCCCTCAAGGCTAACCTCCTCCTCCTCACACCTAGTAGTACTGAAACCGCACATCATGTACTCGGTTTTAGTTCTACTAAGCCTAAACCATTTCGATTCCAAGGTTTGTCTCCATAACTCTAACTTCCTATTTACCCCCGTCCGACTATCGTCAACTAGCACCACATCATCCGCAAAGAGCATACACAATGGGATATCTCCTTGTATATCCCTTGTGACCTCATCCATCACCAAGGCAAAAAGATAAGGGCTCAAAGCTGACCCCTGATGTAGTCCTATCTTAATCGGGAAGTCATCAGTGTCGACATCGCTTGTTCGAACACTTGTCACAACATTATCGTACATGTCTTTGATGAGGGTAATGTACTTTGCTGGGACTTTGTGTTTCTCCAAGGCCCACCACATGGCATTCCTCGGTATCTTATCATAGGCCTTCTCCAAGTCAATGAACACCATATGCAAGTCCTTCTTTTGCTCCCTGTATCTCTCCATAAGTTGTCGTACCAAGAAAATGGCTTCCATGGTCGACCTCCCAGGCATGAAACCAAACTGATTTTTGGTCACGCTTGTCATTCTTCTTAAGCGATGCTCAATGACTCTCTCCCATAGCTTCATTGTATGGCTCGTCAGCTTAATTCCACGGTAATTAGTACAACTCTGAACATCCCCCTTGTTCTTGAAGATTGGTACTAATATACTCCGTCTCCATTCTTCTGGCATCTTGTTTGCCCGAAAAATGAGGTTGAAAAGCTTGGTTAGCCATACTATCGCTATGTCCCCGAGGCCTTTCCACACCTCAATGGGGATACAATCGGGGCCCATCGCCTTGCCTCCTTTCATCCTTTTTAAAGCCTCCTTCACCTCAGACTCCTGGATTCTCCGCACAAAACGCATGCTGGTCTCATCAAAGGAGTCGTCCAGTTCAATGGTAGAACTCTCATTCTCCCCATTGTCCAGTTCAAAGGTAATACTCTATCGTGTAAAATTTCAACTTCAAACTTATCCATTTTGGGGGTAAGGAATGAAATCATTGCTGAATTTTTTTCCCTACCTCCCAAATGAATTTTATTTTGTACTTGAAATTTTAGATGTTTATTATAGAACATTACCTCCCCATCATATTTTGTTTCAGAATCTTCGGTAGCTTGGAAACATGTTTTTTTGCTTGGTTTTCACCGGTTTCCACTGTAACGTGGTTACCACCGGATATTTTTCTTTGTAAGCACATATCTATGGATGCTACCATAGTCAATTTTATGAACTGATGTTTCTAAGATGTGTTAAATTTAGAACAAGGGTGTTATGCGCTCGCACTTCAACTGTTGTAGGTGACGAAATAGATGGTATCATACATCAGATTGGAAAACTTGAAATGAGATGACTTGAATAGTTCAATGGGCATAACATGCACCTTTTCGTTATTTTATTGTTTGAAATGTTCAAAAGTGTGTATTTATATATTGTCCGTTGCCTCTTATTCCCCCTGTAGCTGCTGAGAAAAAACGGCGAACTGAAGATGGACAACAACCTGGTGCTAATGCTCCTGTTGCTCCAAGCAATGGAACTGTAAGTTCTCGGTTTAAAAACCACACTTTGGTTTTTATTTGTTGTTTAACCATGTTGTGTGTTATCTGTGCAATGGTTGGTATTGTATATGCCAAAAATTCGCAGATTGTACTATCCTTATTGTAGATATGAAGTGATGTGTTTATCTATGTAGTATGTTGTATTTGTTCACCACAAAGCCTGCCTTCCTTTTTTAATTTTATATGTAGAAATTAGATTTTTTTTAATAGGTAGAAATGGCAGACAATATATGCTTGCTGTCTAGAGTGTCTGAGTGTGTCACTCGTTTTCTTTTCTATCAAAAATTTCACTGACAGAATCTGAATGATCTAGTCACTATAACTACTGTTAAGCTGATAATAATTATCCTTTTAAAATTCTTAATCAGTTTGCTAGATTGTATGGCACCAAGGATTACGAGTCGAAGAGTCGTCGAGTCGTTCCAAGGTTGAGACTCATAGACTAATCGTGACTAGTCTAGACTAGTGCGAGACTAGTCGACATGGTACTGTAGTACTGAACTTACAGTACATAACTCCCTCGTTTTGTGTTGTTGTCCTACAAGCCTACAAGCAGCAGCACAAGTGCAGCTAGCAAGCCAACACAAGCAGCATAAGGTTCAACATGTAGTCCAACATCAAGGTCTGAATTACAAAAGAAAGCAGTTCATGATGGAGATGGAAATATAAAGGTTCAACAACACCACAAGCAACAAGTCCAGTCCAGCAAAAGAAATCTTGTAGCCTCAGCCCTCAAATCAATCCAGATCTATATCCAGCTGAAAATCAGGGTCTATATCATTC
This sequence comes from Thinopyrum elongatum, assembly GCA_011799875.1. Classification (NCBI taxonomy): domain Eukaryota; kingdom Viridiplantae; phylum Streptophyta; class Magnoliopsida; order Poales; family Poaceae; genus Thinopyrum; species Thinopyrum elongatum. Next base: position 399,986,089 of record CM022300.1, read on the forward strand.
GCTCGTGTAGGGCCATCATTGTCTTCACCATTGGTCTCCATGTCACTATCAATATCTTCAGCTTCCAATTCAGCCCGCAAGTCTTCATCATGGACAACCACACTTGTCCTTCGAGTGTAAAAGATATTAGAGCCAGCGGGAGGACTAGACTCACTGAAATCACCATGAGCCCTCCTTGGAAGATGACGTCCACTTAGACCATCGGTCGCGCCAACGGCCTGATCAACATGGGACCAAAGTAGTGGATTGTCATCGTCCATAGCGTCATTTTGATGAACCAATTCAGCAGTAACATCAACCCATTCATTATCCCATTGAAATTCTTCTAGGATAAGTGCATTAGCCCTCTTTCCTTTGAAACCTTGCTCGCGTAACTTTTCAAACCTAGTTGTCATTTGCCGGTTGTATGAGACATATGCTAGCTTGTTCAATCTCTTATACTCCAAATGGTTTCTTCCTTTGGTATGGATCTGCAAGCAAAACCTTTTGTGAGAGGCTGCTACAGCCTGCAATTATCTATCAAACCATCCAATTGCTAGTTACTTACATGAGAAAATGCACTCCAATTGCGCTCACAGCCAGACGATGAACAACATAGACTAATGATCCGATTTGCAAAAGATTGGAGGTCATAAGCAAGGCCACCATATGCATTCCACCAAAGTACTAGAAAAATCAGCAAGTAGGAGTTGAAACAAGCAAGTAGAAGTTGAAACATAGAGCCAAGAAGATAAGCTACAAGCTGCAACAACATAGATACTTACGAGGACTCTTTTTCTCGCGGTCTTTAATTGCCATTTGCTTGGTGAAACATTCACCCTCCGTCCGCTCATAATCATCAGCCAATTTACTTATCTTGGATTGTAGTTCATCATCGATCACCATCTTCCATAGCACATCATTGAACATTGAACGCAGCCGTGCAGCTAGTCTTCTGTTAGTCTCCTTCATTGCAAAGAACTTGCTTGGGTTCAAAAACATTGCAGCCCCATGTAGCTTTTGCTCCATCTGGTTATCCCACCTCTTGTCAACAATTGCTAGCACTTGACTTTGTAGGCCTGGCCTTTGTGACAATGCATCTGTTATTTGTGTCTTCGCAACATCCATGGCTGCCCAAATTTCGGGCATTGCTGGACTGTCATCACCATCAACAATCCTCAAAGCAACAAGAATGGGTTGTGAAGCTCTCATGCAGTTCTCCACCGATTGCCAAAACGGCATAGAGAGCACAGTATTTTCAGCCAACTTCCCTGGTGGGGTGAGCCTCAACTTGTTTGCATTCCATTCTGCGCTAACAAATAGTGCTTTCAAATGTTGGCGTTGTTTCCACAGGCTGGCCAATGTGAGGAAGGAGGTTGCAAAACGAGTTGCTCCAGGCCTTACAAGATCTCTCTTGCCATTCAAGCTTCTCATTTGATCAAGAATCCTACCATGGGCATAAATAAATCTGGTTATTTTCTTTGCTTTAACAATGCAATCACTGAACTCTCTTATCTTCCCAATGTCCTCTAGCATAAGATCCAAACAGTGAGCAGCACAAGGTGTCCAATACAAAGATGGATACTTATCCATTAGAAGTCTCCCGGCTGCCTTGTAGTTGGAGCCATTGTCGCTAATGACCTGGATTACCAATTCAGGCCCAATTGCCTCAATATGTTCACTCAATAATTTTGCCACCAATTCAGCAGTAACAGACTCAGAAGAAACATTGGCTGTCCCTAAGAAGAATGTACCTTCAGGACTATTGGCGAGAAAATTGATCAAGTGTCGCCCACTCATGTCCGTCCAACCGTCGGACATGAGAGTGCAACCATACTCCTTCCATGCCAATTGATGCTTGGCCTTCAAAGTGTCAGTCTTGAGCTTTGCCTTCTCAAGTAATGGTAACCTCACATCATGGTAAGAAGGTGTGATATAATCTGATCCATACTGTCCTATAGACTCCAATAGGATCTCCCAACTTCTCGAATTGACAATATTGAGTGGAAGGCAATTCTCATAGAGAAAATCAGCTACATGACTATCTACATCATCTTTTTGTTCTTTTGTCTTTGTTCCATAGTCCTTGATTTTTAACTGAGTGCTTCTTGTGCTATGCCTCTCAGCAACCACCTCCTCTGGTGTCTTCCTAACCTCATCTGCAATTGACTTGCTTTTCCTCTTTGCCGCCACTGGCGCCGTCACAATAAAACAAGACTTCCTTTTCGTGGAGGCTGCGGTGCTGTTCGACGCCCTTGAACTTGCTACTGCCTCCTCCTCTCCTCCATCTCCATCAGTTGCTTCAACTTCATCCCCATCAAGTTGCATGGCTTTGAACTTGTTTGAGTTGGTCTTCATGTACAAATGCATCTCTTTCCTGATCTCATCGGTTGCTTTTAGACACATTCTCACCTCTGTGTAACCCCCACCAAGGTGCTTCTTCATCCTTAGCACTCCAGAAGTGATGTTTTTGCCACACAAAACACACTGGAGTGTCAATTTGTCCTCCAGATCAGGCCAAAAGGCATATTTCCATGCTGGGTCCTTGCTCCTACGTGGCTTCCTCGCAGGATCCTTCGATGGATCGTAATGCTCATCGGCTTAAGCTGCAGCTGCTGCTGAACACACTACTTGAGATATCTCCGGTGTTGTAGACATTGTAGCTCAGACCTCAGGACCTGGAAATTGAAACAAGCAAAGTGGAGTTGGTCAACTAGTCAATAACAACACAAATTAGCACCAGCAGCAAGTAGAGCAGCACCAGCAGCAAGTAGAGCAGCACCAGCAGTCCAGCACTCCAGCTGCGAGCAGAGCAGCACCAACAGCAAGCAGAGCAGCACCAGATATTTATACTAGTGCAACTTTTTGAGTCGCTCGACTCGTATACGTCGACTAGTCCAGACTAGTCGTCGAGTTGGTCAACTAGTCAATAAGCAAAGTGGAGTTGGTCAACTAGTCAATAACAACACAAATTAGCACCAGCAGCAAGTAGAGCAGCACCAGCAGTCCAGCACTCCAGCTGCGAGCAGAGCAGCACCAACAGCAAGCAGAGCAGCACCAGATATTTATACTAGTGCAACTTTTTGAGTCGCTCGACTCGTATACGTCGACTAATCCAGACTAGTCGTCGACTAGTCCATCCACGGCTCGACTCGTATTTGTAGTCTACACGAGAAAAGGAGTCGACAGCTGGAGTGCGACTCTTAGACTAGTCGAGCGGCTAGTCTAGACTAGTCGTTCGACTCGTAATCCTTGTATGGCACACCTTTAGTTACTAGCGTGTCTCTGAAGTTTATGTGTAAGCATTCAACTGTCACCAAGCATCTATAAATGCATCACGTCTAGCTCTGCAGACCTCGTTATTATTTGTAGTTGCTCCTTCGTCTGAAGGGTGTAAATTGTACCTTACCAATTTTTTCGGCTATGACCAAAATATCGGTCTTTGTTTGGATGAGGACCAACTTTTTGGCATGCCAATGCTGCTTTCCCAACTCTAGTTTATTTTTAGCCAATGTTGGCCAATCCATAGCAGGCAACCTTTGGCACCAATCAAACACATTCGCAGTTTCGGCCTCGGTGAAATGTTCCTTTGACAATGTATAGCTCTAAAAGTTTGTAGTAGTTGAGCTGCAAGTTGTTGCTGATATTGTATTCTGTTATGTTTCACTAGGGCACCAGGCCTGCTAGAAAGCTGATATGGCTGCATACCTAAGCGTTATGTCAGAAACTAATCTGACTTGAGCTGGCTGGTCTACTTGAGTCATGGATTAAGCTGAAATATTTTCAGTGTCTTCGAGTTGGAAGATAGTCTTGTCATACGTTCCATTCACTATATTTAATTTATGTTTAGGTATCTTAGCTCACCAATGCCGTGAGCACTCTGCCTTTACTGACCTAATCCTACACAAAGATAATCAACTGTCTTAACTGTTCCTAGTCATGCCACGCTCATACTGTCCTGTTAAATTGGGGAGTAGTTGTTAGTAAGATATCATATCTTGCTAGCCTCAATAATCTTTGTTGAATGCAGCATCGCCTTCATGAATGATATATATGTGAACAAAACCAAGTATTAGCGTACTTATTAGTTTGAGATTAACATTTAGCGGTGCATGAATTTTGATACGCAACTTTGATATTCTTTTTGAAGTAATTTTGTTAACCTTTTCTACTTGTGCAGGGTCATCAACCTTCTCGTTTTGCCAAGCCTCCGCAAGAGCCAGCTGCTCCGCCGAACAACATCCTCTTCCTCCAGAACATGCCGGACCAGACCACGAGCATGATGCTCCAGATCCTGTTCCAGCAATACCCTGGTTTCCGGGAGGTGCGGATGATCGAAGCCAAGCCAGGCATTGCTTTTGTGGAGTACGAGGATGAGAACCAGTCCATGGTTGCAATGGAAGCCCTCCAGGGTTTCAAGATCAGCCCAGAGAACCCAATGGCTATCTCATACGCCAAAAAGTGAAACGATCCATGTGATCTCCGAACCGGCCAAAAGAAATCTGTAACTGTAAGATTTTCCACCCTAAGCTTTCAAGCTGCTGTGCTGTGCTGGCTTTCTAACCCTGTATTTCTTGGAAGTGACTTGCTTGTTGTTTAAGAAGTTAAAAGTATGTGCTACTTTAAATCAGGTTTGGCTCTACGTTTTCATGTGAACCCTGGTATTGTCCTTGTCAAGTCTGGTATCGTGGCCTATGCATGATCATTTTATCTATCTACAGTGGTAGGAGAAGTTAACAAGACATGGACGACGTACCCCTCGCTTAAAAGGCAAGAGAAAATCATCAGGCCTATCCATATTCCTCGTGCCTCTAGTCCATGGTCAGAGATGAATGAATGAGGTGTATATTCCAGTAATATATATTTTGGCCAGAAATCGGAAGTGTCACCTTAGTAGTTGCCGGCATGATGTCTGATGGTTGAACAAGTTATTTTAGTAGTGGGATGGTTGGTTTGGTGGCCTGTTTTTTGTTTAATGGGAGGCGTGCGTGCCGCCTTGTACCACTACGGCTTAGCAATTATGGGATTGTTGTTGCCTTCGTGGCCCTCAAATTAGGTGCGTATCTCCTCCCCGTTCGCCGCCTTGTATGAGTAGCTTTGAAGTTGAAGAATGTAGTATGTGTGCATGGTCGCCATGTTTCTTTCTAGTGGAGGGAGGTGGACGGCTAGCAAAGGCAGGCGAAATTTCCTTTCTAAAAGGAAATAGTTCCCTCTGGTGTTTGTGCTCGCTCGCTCGTGCAACCTATGCTTGTCCTACGCCTATGCTGGCTGGCTGGTTGTTGCAGGGCTACAGATAGTGTGCTGTGGGGTTGGGGAATTTGTAGGGTGTTGTGGTTGGGCACCGTTTTGTCCTGTCAAAATCGGGACGAAATCTTGTAGCCTACTGCGCTTGTGAGTCGTGTCTTCGGCGTGTAACGACATCATGTGACACGTAAAAGGCACCAACTAGCTGGTTTTGCCCTGTGACCGTTGTCTCTCGTTGGATTTGGATATGGATGTCCTTCCTGATTCTTACGGGATTAAGCAGGCGCTTATATAAGTGAAAATCTGAATAATCACACGGAGTAGGAGCTATGTAAGTAAATTTTACTCTGCGCAAGTGCAAAGGTGCTCATGGGAAGCTTGGCGTTGGCACTCGGCAGTTAAAACTGCCTTTGCAGACGGCGTGGAAAGTCATTCCGAAACCACCTTCGAATTTAGTTACGCACGGGCACGGCAGTGAAGGGGATCACACTTCACAAGTTCCGCTACAGGAATGGAGTAGTACCAAGCAACATTGACTCATTGTGCATTAACAAGTTCACATGATGCACTAGGCCGACTATGTGCGGGCCCCTCGTTGCCGCGGAGAGCAAACCAAGAGAGAGAAACAGCGCAATTAGCTACGAGTAACCCCTTTAATCTCGCTCCCTCCCCTGAGACTTGCTCTTTTCTCTCTCTCTCTGCTTACGCGCTGAGCGCCCTGGAAGTACGAGAAAGAGGCACAGGAAAAACAGAAAGGCCACCGCCGCGAACAACACCGGCCACGCCGAACCTTTTCAGGCTTACATTTAGCGGCACGCACCAATCCATCCAAAACTGTAAAGCCACCGGGACAGGAAGATCCTCCTAGACCTCTGCGCTCCTGCCTCTGCCTGAGCCACTGGGATCGGCAATCAACCCAGAAAAGCTGCCATTGCTGCTGCCGCAGGAGCAGCAGGAGGCGGGAGGGGAGCTCCCGGCCGGAGCAATCAAGAAGAACAATGCCCCTGTCAAGGCACACGGTCGCCAACGAGTACTCCCTCGGCGGCCGCGACCTCTACAAGCGGGTCAACCAGCACGACCCCGAGGACATCCTCGATGGCGTCGCCACGGCCGGCCTCGTCGGCCTCCTCCGCCAGCTCGGCGACCTCGCAGAGTACGTCCATGCTGCTTACTGCCTCCCTTGTCATCTAGGATTTCTTTCCTTTGAGTTTCTCTTTTCTTTTCTTTTCTTTTCTTCTGTTGGATGAATTCTTGCAAACATTTTGGATTATTATTATTTTTGCGTCATGAATCATCAATATCGTTGGGTCAGTCGTGTTGACAGCAAGTAGATCACCTAATACTTTTGTTATGAGCAAATTCGGTGTCTTTCAGACCCTTTTTCGGACCAACTAAACTAGGTGATTGATGTATGGATTAGCGCCCTTGACTTCGAGGTGGTTAACTGTTGTTGTTGACAGTCTTGTCCTTGCTAGGCAACAGAGAGCAGTTTCTTTTTCTTGGTTGTGATCAAGCACTCTCTTGTCATCATATAACTTCCACCATTATTCAATCTTATGTTCCCATTCATGTACTGTTAGAAGGAGTCGGCCGACCCAGGAGATTTCGCCCCCGTGCCGCTCCCGCGAGCGGCCCGGGCGGAACCCTAGATCGCCGCCGCCGCTCCCCTTTCTCGCCTTCCTTCTCCCTCGCCGCCGCCAGGGGACGCCGCCGGGCAAAGCCCGCGCGTGCGTCGGCGGCGGCGGGGCTCCCTCCCTCCTCGCGAGGCTCCTGGGCGGCGCGGGACGGCCAGCCCTCGCGGCGGCGCTCTGCTCGGCGGCAGGTCGGGCCGCCGGCGGATCTGCGGGGCTCCCCTTGGTGGCGCTGCGGCGATGGCGGCGGCGTGGTCTGCGCGGGGCGGCGAGGCGCGGGCTCCTCCTCCTCCCGATCTGATGGCACCGCGGTGGCATCGGCGTGGTCCTCCTCAAAAAAAAAAAATGTACTGTTAGAAAAGAAAAAAAAACCTTTGATTATTCTATAGAGCCTCAAGGTTGAAGCAAAGACAATACATTACTGCTCTAAAAGTAACCAAAGTTTGACCCCTAAGAATTTAGAACTAGGACGTGCTGAATCACAAATTGTTCTTGGGACGATCATTGGCTTTTCCATTCTTCACCAACTTCAGATTTTCTTTCTTTTATGTTTTTTTAGGCGAGGGGGTCCCATACAAGTGTACAACTCAGCTATAATATCCTTGTGTTTGGCTTCAATGTTTCAGAGGTTCTTGAATTGCACTCAAGCCACATGTTAGGACATAGTACTAGTTCGATCTCCAGTGTTCTTAGTCTTATGATCTTTTGGTGTAGCAGTGGCATTTAATTAGTAAGCACTTTTCTTCTGAGACGAAATTTCTGCAACCACTTCAATTTTTTGCTATAATAACGTACTAGTAGAATTATAGGAAGACGCATCAGAATTCATAACTTGACGTCTTGATCATGATGCCATCGTATGGCGCCATCATTCGTGAGCAGATTTGCGGCAGAGGTGTTCCACGGGCTGTATGATGAGGTGATGACCGCGTCGGCGCGGGGGCATGGGCTCGTGCTCCGGGTGCAGCAGCTGGAGGCAGAGTTGCCACTCCTGGAGAAAGACGTCTGTCAGAGAGATTACCTGTACATAGCTTCTAACAGGGGTGGGTTCAGCACAGAGCACAAACTTCCTCTCTGTAAACTTGCATCTTTGGACTGCTTGTAGTTTTTCTCTTTTTGCTGCACTGAGATAACGTTGCCATGCTCATGCAGGAGTTGATTGGCATGCGAACCTGAGGGTGGACCATGGGGTTGTGACGACGGGCGACACGCCTCGCTTCATCATGGATTCCATCAAGCAGTGCCATGGGCCTCCGAGATTGTTCATGCTTGACAAGTATGATGAGTTTCTGCTTTTGTGAGTTGGAGGTAGCGAAACGATGTACTCGTGTTTATGGAAGTTTGGTCAACTTTCAGGTATGATATCGGCGGCGAGGGAACGTGCATGAAGAGATACTCGGACCCGGCCTTCTTCAAGACAGATTCCACATGCTCCAGAATGCTGCAGGAAGGAATGAGAACAGAAAGAAGACCAATTAGAACCATGGTAATCAACTGCTAATCTCTAGTGTTGTTATTGCATTAAGTTCATATGTACTAGTTCACTCAGTTGTAATCTTTGTTGATATAACCCTACTAGTGTAAATCAGAATAACAGTCTGGACTGAAAGTTTCTTGTGCTAACTGTTTATCTGGAAAGGATATTCAACATATTTTGTTCCTTCCTTTTGCAGGAGATCAGGCCGGACCTGCAGAATGCTGAGATTTTCAGACCTTCTGATGGAGCCAACAATGACTCGAGGTACACCCCCATCCCCCATAAGAACAACAAAAATCTTCTGCTAAGTGTAATTTTATTTTTCCCTGTTTATTCCTTCTCAAAGAAACCTACCATTTCCCTGCATAGGTTCAAGACTGATTTATCGGGTGAAGTTTTGGATGAAGTCCCGACAAGGCGCCAACGATTGAAGCGCCGACAACTAAATGGGACCTTGTTCCGAAGCTTCAGACCGCAGATGCAGGATCTTTATGAAAAGGCTTCACCAGAGGAGAAAACCTTCTCCATGGATCGATCAGAGGTGCAGATATCTTTCACCGACTCACCCGACACAAACGCCGAAGAGAGAGATATCATGGTGGACACTTACAGCAGCACTGAGAAGGTCAAGGAAGGCTACTACGCCACAGCACGCAAGAGGAGGTCTACTTCCCAAGAAGCACCGTCAAGCTGTTCAGATGACCGTTCAGCAGGAAGCAGCAAGGGATACACCTCCGAAGTTGACATTTACGTGGACACACTCACCACAATGGGGTCTGAAGTGGAGACAGACTCAGAGCACAGGGACCATGGACAGCGTGCCTTTGCATCGGCACTGTCGGGGAAGATGTGCTCTGATGTTCAGGGCGCCGCTGTCTCCAGGTCTAGTACCTTCAGTAAGAAGGAGGAATCTTGCTCTTCAGATGTTGGCTCAGCAAACAGAGACGAGGCTGATCACTCCGAAGGAGATGTCGCTGTCTGTGTAACTGAGGCCAAGCTTGTTGGTGGTGAACATGAGAGGACTAGCTCGTTGGAGGTATTGTTTTCTCAAGAAAAGCCGGTTTCTTGCGAGCATGAGAGGACTGTTTCCTTGGAGGAACTGCTCACTGGGGACATGCTTCTTTCGGAGCCTGACACAAGGGAATTAGCCACCGAGTCCAATAGCAATGCTATTGTCAGTAATGCTACATCAGATGGTACAGTTGATGCTACTAAAAGGGCCAAGGGGAACAATGTTTCGGCCATTTCCTTCAAGAAAACAGCGAGCAAGAGGTGTGTCGAAAGCATGGAGCTGTTTGCCTCAAAAGTCGGCATTCTGCCCAGGAAACTCTCCAAGAAGCATGACCCGTTCTCTGATTCCCTCCGTAACATGGCAAAGGAGCTGCTTGAGCTCAAGTGTGATGGCACTCAAGATACTGACCTGTATGAGTTTGAAGCAAATGGCGATGGATTCGACGTGAAGTGTCGGAAAATGGCCCACCCTCCTGTTGAAATTACGGAGGAAAGTTTCAGGAAGAGCATTTCTTTTGATTCACCTCAAGATGATGTTGGTTCAAGGGAATGCCAGCTGGAAGTAGTGGACCAAGAGTCAGACCATGATGTCCCAACTGCTGACAGTCCACAAGATTCAGTCCCTGATGAAAATGGTTTTCAGCACACCGATGTCTACCTGAAAGACATCACATCACCGAGTCCCAAAGAAGAAGAGGAAGAAGAGGAGGAGGAGGAAGGATGGGCGGTTGCGGCACCTGATGAGCATTCATCTGTTGGCATGCTCAATCATGCATCAGAGCTTATTCAAGAGCACACTGAGGATATACATACCGAAGGTGCTTCTGAAAATGCATCTGATATGGGTGAAGATTTGAAAGAAGTGTGCATTTGCGAAGAGCGTGTGAACGCGGAAGATGCTGATGGATGCAGTGAATCTGATGAATATGCATTGGATGAAGAAATCACAGAGAACACAGGAGAACATTTGGCTCCAGATGATGTGATCTCCTCGCCGATTTCATCCAAGCAATCTGATGATCCTTGCCAAGTAACTCCATTCACTCTCAAAGATGCAGATATTGCAGTAGCAAGTGAAGGCCCAGACAACTACAGCACTGAAATGGAGCATGTCACATTGCTGGAAACAGTCATGGAAACGGAGCTACCTAAAGGTGTGACTGAATCAGCAGTCAGCAGTGAGGCTGCCGTGCCAGATGATGAACAGTGCTGTCCACCTCTAGAAACTAGTTTACCACAAGATACTGTTCTCGGTAGCTGTGAACTTCTAGACCAAAATGAGCAACTGCAACTGCACAGCTCATCTATGATGTCTGCCACTCCAGATCCAACTGTAAACACAGGGGAAATACATGAATTGCATGAAGAACCACCTAATCCATGCAACAGCATCAGCACTGACATTTTTGCAGATCAATTGGCTCCTGACTCCACAGATTTGCCGCTGCCCAGCATTTCAAGTTTTGATTGGATGCTTAGTGGTTTAATGAAGAAGTCATTGAACGTGCTTCCTGCTCCATCAAGTAATATAAATCTACAAGAGATTAGTTCTTCTGAAGATACTGAAGAAGCACCACCACTTCCACCTCTTCCGCCGGTGCAGTGGCGAGCGACCAAGCTTCAGACAGGATCCACATCTTTATTTGCAAAATTGGGGAGACCACCAAGGCCAAAACCTCCAGTGAAACAGCTAGAAAATGAAAATAACTCTGCACCCGGCGAAACAAATCAAGAATCTGAAAATGTTCAGGAAATAAGCTGGAACAATGGTTTTAGTTCGCAGAAGGAAATGGCACAGGCAACAACAGTTTGTAGTGAGACTCGGACAGATCTGTTACCTGAGAGTGATTCTCAAGAAAATAATGTCCAAGAAGGATACAAAGAGTGTGATGTGCAGTCTTCTAATCTATTTTGCTCATCAGAAGTCAAGTGCAACACAGACGTTACTTCAGTAGGCGACGACATGCACACTTTGAAGCTGCCTGAGCTTATAGTAATTCCAGAGGAGGCTTGGTCTGAGCTCGTAGATATGAAACCGATACTGAAGCAGGAGGAAGAGAGAAAACAACAGCTCATAAATGGAGTTTCTGATTGCAGTAGCATTCATACCAGTGGTTTGCCAATTGAAAAGACCACTGTGGAGCATGAAAGATCTGACCAAAAGGAGGAATTGTCAGCAGCAGATAGCAACACAACTACAGATTCGGAGGAAAACAAACCAAATGGGCTTCCTTGTCAAGATGATATTCAGAATCCTGACTTCTCAGTGCAACAGGAAGATAAATCCAATGACATGGTTAGGGAGTTCTCTTCAGCATTAGAAGAGGAACTAGCAAAGTTGCCTCCTCATTCAGTGCCAGAACCACCTAGATATCCTCTGCTTCAAGTTATTTCTCATGATAGAAGCATGGTATGCAATATAACTACTTCCATGTTCTGCGTTTTTTTCCCACCACTTTAAGATCATCACCCTGAGTATATTGACTTAATTTTTTCTTTTCATGTTTGTAGCTAAGAAAGGCTCCAACTTTGGTTCAGTCATCAAGTAAGCTTTCAGACGAGAAGAACACAGTGCTGGATCAGATAAAGAACAAGGTAAGCCTTCACCCTGCACATAAACAACATCGTTGTTCAGCTAGATTATATCCTAAATATAAACATGCTTTGTTTGCAGACTTTCAACTTGAAACCGGTTGTTGCAAAGAGACCAAATGTGATGGGTGGTCCAAGAACAAACTTGCAAGTGGCGGCCATTCTCGAGAGGGCCAACGCGATTCGCCAGGTTAAACCCTCTCGCTTCATCGTGTATATATCTTGCTAGAAGTTTCAGCTGACAATAGCTTTACCATATGGCACGGTACCGAGATGACACATTCTTCTTTTAAAAACAGGCGGTTGCTGATGACGATGACGAGGATAGCTGGAGTGAGTAGCTTTCCTCGGAGCAATTTGGCGGCTGATGTTTCACATGTAATGCGCAGGTCTTGTGCTCGTGTTCTTGCATGAAGAAAATGGTAGAATATATCAGTAGAGTCAAATGCACCTTTTTCTTCATCTTGAGAACACCATGCCAAGACAGTTTGATCTGTGCTAGCGTATTTTGACGTTTTCGGGGCATGCCATATGTTTATTATCTTTTGATGTGCCTCCTGAAGTTTGATTTTTGATAAGGACTCTATGTGTACGCCCATAGACTAGTGTGATTGTTGTAACTTGAGTGTATATAGAAGAAGCAAAAGTGCACATTTTGTCTGGTCAAAACCAAGTCTTCTGAAGCCAAGGAGACCCGTTGTCGCCCTATTTCTTCATCATTGTCGCCGACCTACTGCAACAGATGATCCAGCAAGACTGCAACCTTCTACATCTTAGCCACCCTCTGTTCTCACACCTACCGCCAACAATTTTGCAGTGCGCCGACGACACTCTCATCATCGCCAAGGCTTCGACTGACGCATCCATACAGCTAAAAAGCATACTCCACAAATTCGCTATGGCAACTGGCCTCACTATAAACTTCACAAAAACCACGTTTGTACCTATGCACGTCTGCCTTGTTCTCGCAGCCAACATTGCCACCACACTGCAGTGCACGACCTCCACCTTCCCGCAAACTTACCTAGGACTACCCTTAGCACCCACACGCTTACCTGCTAACGCTTTCCTCCCAATCATAGAACGATGCCGGAATTTTTTTATGGGCTGGCGGGCCAAACTTCTCTATAAGGGTGACAGACTTATCCTACTGTCGGCTGTACTCGACTCCATCCTAGTCTACTTTATGTCTGTCTTCCTTATTCCGAAGAGTGTTCTAAAAACACTAGGCTCGATTCGACGAGCTTTCTTTTGGGCCACAGAGGAAACCTGCACTGGTGCACAATGCTTAGTTGCCTGAAAAAATGTATGCAAACCAAAAAAGTTTGGGGGTTTAGGCCTGAAAAATCTTCATCAGAACAAATGGCTCCTGATGAAATTCTCTGTAAAAGCACTGCTACCAGACCAAACGCCTTGACTAGATTGGATCGCCCTGTAACACCCTAATGCTTTCATCGCTCCACAAAATAGTAAGTCCTTCCTTTGCCGTACTGTCAACCAACAACTACCAGCGCTTCATGCTATCTCATTTGTACTCACAAACTCTGGCACTATGACCTACTTTTGGTTAGATATTTGGCTACACCATAAACGGCTCGCTGTTGCCTTTCCTTGCCTCTACTCACACACCGCTTCACCACTTGCCCGTGTGGCTACTGTTTTAAATCACGGTTTAGAATCAATCCTGCGGAACCGCCTAACATCTATGCTGCTGCCGGGTTGTGCTCCTTGTTGTCGCTTTTACACGACTTCCAGCCTTCACAGGAACCAGATGAGCGCTTCCTCAATGGCGGCCTATGCTTCTCCACAAAGAATGCCTATGATTTGACCATGCGGGCAGACGACACTGCGACACCGACGCTCATTCTGTGCCCATATGGTCTTCATGCGTCCCCAACAGAGTGAAGATATTTGTCTGGCTACTATTCCGTGGTAGACTGAACTGCAAAAACAACCTGCTTTGCAAGCATGTCGTCTTAAATTCACTCTGTCCAAGATGTGGGTTCGATGGCGAAAGCACCACGCACATATTCATCGAGTGCCCGCTCGTGCAATGAGTATGGCAAAGGATTGGCTTCCGACCTCCTGACAACATAGACGAACTCTGGGACTGCCGCCTGCCTCTCCACGTTGATGCAACGATTTGGCAATCCATGCTTCTTATCATCCTATGGAAAATATGGGACTCCAGAAATGCGATGAATTTCAGACAACAAAATCACCACAGTGTCTTCACCCTCAAGCAAATCATTGAAGACCTAATGCTCTGGACACACCGTATGAAGAAACCGAAACAAAAACAGGCCGCCTCCCCATGGCGTTCCTATCTCTCATCATGATTACATGTGCTTATGTAATTCTCCTTTGTAATCAGTCAAACGATGGATTGCAAACTTGAGAAATATATTCAGGTGGGGAGCTCCCCCACCCCCCGGTGATTTTTCAAAAAAAAAAGTCTTTTGAAATAGTTAAGCAACTGGGCTTATATAGAGATATTAGATAAGTATATACATAGTTTAAAATAGCCCGCTATAGCTTTTTGAGAGCCCTCCTGCTAAAGCTATGCACTTTTAACACTAAACCAAAAATGACACTAATAGCTTGCTAACTCCTGCTATAGTGCTAAATTTGGAGTCATTTAGTGCCGCTAAGCCGCTATAGCCAGAAGTGGGACCCAAGTGAATTATACAAAGCCATCCATTTGCCTCATTCTTCCTTCTTGTTCTTTATATATATGATGCCTTATTGCAAAGCTTGATAACTGAATTAGGATGCTTGATCAGTGCTTGGTTTTTGGATGTCTCAACATGTGTATATCAAGTATATGCGAGATATCATATATGATGGTTGATCGTATGTTTTTCAATTGTTCATGACTTAAGTAAAACACTAAATAGGGCTTAGCTTCGCTATAGCTTTTCATAGCTTCTGGCCGAGCCATCACTAAATGGCATAGCCTGCTATTTAAAACTGATAGGGAATGGCTTAGGGGAGGTGAGTTTCGGGTGATGCAAGGAAATATGGATTGTATACATATGGTTGTACTGCATAATCATGTTGCATTTAAGAGAGAGAGAAAAACCAAGGTCTTGTTCAGTTAAACTCCCTCCCAAAGTGATTGGAGAGAATTGGATAGAATTTGGGGGGATTTTGGCTTGCAGGAGATTTAATCGCCTCCATTCCTTTCAATTCCCTCTTAATTGAACAAGCCCTAAGGTTTAGCTGAACAAAACTTGGTATATATACCCGCTTTTTTGTGGGAATGCTTTATGTTAAATCTTGAATTATGGCGCATATAGGTACTGGTCAGGTTGTTAGGCTAAGTTGAACAACTTCAGGACATTATACCTAATTTTATTTCCTTCTCGGTTCACGATGTGTCGGTGTACTAAGATATGGGTACTTTAGTACCCTGACTTATGCACAGACAGTAGCCTTTCCGATGGCAAGGGCTTGGCGGAGGATAACTCTAATCAAGACTGAAAGCACAAGTGCTCCCTGGGTGATTTTGTAATTAATGTCAACATATCTCTTGTTGGACTAATGCTTTTATATAGTGTATTTCAGACAAGTTCAACAATGACGTGGAAAGGACAAGAGGATGTGGAACCCCTTCAAAATGCTAAGGACACATATTGGCAAAAGCTCAAGACTCTTCATTTACATTTTAGTGATCCAAGATCACATTGAGTCCATAGGAAAGCCAATACTGTTAAAAGGAGATGAGGTGTTGCTTAATGGCTTGCTTGTTCAAATGCTTAGTGATATTGCTCCAAATCCCTCAACTACTTTCTCATTCCAAATATGTCAAAATCCCAAACTCCAACTCGGCCCCACCGATTCATACTATCCGGAGCCACCGAGCTCATATGACATAGCCACTGCTAGAAACCCTAACAGTTCGGTCACACCGATATGGATTTCGGTCTCACCGAGATGGCCTTGCCAACTCTCTGTTGCATGTTGCAATTATTTCGGTCTCACCGAAATAGCGATCGGTCTCATCGAGATGGCTTGACCAACTCTCTGTTGCTCAATTGCTTCACTTCGGTCTCACCGAGTTGATGCAATCGGCGTCACCGAGATGAGGTTTGCCCTAAGCCCTAGCACATCGGTCCCACCGAGTTGTTCCAGTCGGTCCCACCGAGATTCCTAATGTTCACATTGTGAACTAAATCGGTCGCACCGAGTTCTTCTATTCGGTCTGACCGAGTTGGGTCAAATGTGTGTAACGGCTGGATTTTGTGTGGAGGCTATATATACCCCTCCACCCCCATCTCCATTTGTGAGAGAGCCATCAGAACGTGCCTACACTTCCAGCATACATTTCCTGAGAGAGAACCACCTACTCATGTGTTGAGATCAAGATATACCAATCCTACCACAAGAATCTTGATTTCTAGCCTTCCCCAAGTTGCTTTCCACTCAAATCATCTTTCCCCCATATCCAAATCTGTGAGAGAGAGTTGAGTGTTGGGGAGACTATCATTTGAAGCACAAGAGCAAGGAGTTCATCATTCATAACCCACAAGTATAGGGGATCGTTTGTAGCCCTTTTCGATAAATAAGGTTGTGTTAGGTATAGCTTTTAGAACCGACTTCTGCTGCAAAAAGCTACAAGCTGAACCAAACGCAATTATTTCGCAGCAGATTCGGCCGAAGCAGCAGCTTCTCGTACGTGCAAATGTCGAAGCCGGCTGACCCCAACTTTCTCAGCTTCTCAGCGAACCATTTTTAGATGTATCCTAGAAGTTGCACGTTATTTACCCACCACTGCCACTCATTAGTCAAAAATGATTCAGAACAGAACGAGCAAAGCAGCCAGCCCTCCCGTTCAGAACAGAGCAGCGAGCCGGCCCCGACCCCGTGACGCTAGGGTTCCGCCGCCGCCGCCTGCCCCCCGCCGCCCGCCCGCCGCCAGCTCCGCCGGCCCAGGTTAACTTCCTTCCTCCTTTCTCCTCCTCCTCCTCTCTTCCCTCCTCCCCCCACCCCCTGCTCCGGCCGGCCATCCGGCGGCGCCGGACATCTTCTTCCTCCCTCCTTTCTCCTTCCCTCCCTCTCCTCCCTCCTCCCCCTCTCCGGCCAGGGCCTCCTTCTCTTTCCCCCTCTCCTTTCTCCTCCCCCTCTCCTCCCTCACAGGGCCTCCCCTCCCCATCCCATGCCGCCCAGGGTCGGCCGGCCGGTGGCCCAGATCCGGCTGGGTGAAGAAGAAGAATAGGAAGAGAGAGTTGACTATGCTTGCTGCCTGGATGTGAAACTCTGAACCAAAATTATCTCATTCAGGCTTGTGTTTTGACTATGCTTGCTGCTTGTTAGATGAGATGTTTGTGCTGCTGACAGTCAGCAATTTGATGCTGCTGCTCATACTTAATACTTGATGCAGTTATTCAGATATTCAGACTTCCCTGCATACTTGCTGCAGTTTTAGAAAAAATACCTGAAACATCTGCATTTGCATTCTGTAGGACAGCACATGCAAAATCACATGCTTGCATATATTACATACAGTTGGAAACAATACCTGAAACATGCAGTTTGAATATGTATGTTGTATCCCATGGCATCCCCTGTTTTATTAATTCTTGGATGAGTAGGTTATGTAATGTGGCCATTTTGTGAGTAGGAAGATGGTTATTTGATAGTGATATGGGCTTGCCGCATATTTATTTTGCTGCATATTGCTATGTGATATGGTACTGTCGACATGGTTTTACATCACAGAATGTGCTTGCAATATGTGACTTTGATATGAGGTTTACCTTTGTGGTTGCGGGTTGGCCGGGCTCTGCACATGACTCAAGGATCCTAAATCATGCATTGGCACACTTCTCTTCATTTCCTATACCTCCCAAAGGTATAACATCACAACCTATATCATCGTTCATTATATTATTATGTGAGACGCACACTTGTTGATTTGATTTTCGTTTTTAGGGAAGTACTATCTTGTGGACTCTGGATATGCAAACCGAATAGGCTATCTTGCTCCTTTTAAGGGGAGTACGTACCATCTACCAGAATTTCGACTTCGTCGTCACCGTCCACCTCAAGGGAAGTATGAGTTGTTCAACTTTTCACATTCCTCCCTTCGCAATGTCGTTGAGCGTGCTTTTGGGGTGCTCAAGCAGAAATGGCGCATATTAAAAGGGGTCCCAAGTTTCTCACCTCGTACGCAAAAGCATATCATCATTGCTTGCATGGCATTGCACAACTTCATTCGTGATAGCAAGTTGAGTGACAATTTTTTTGATAAATGTGATGCCGATGATGAGTATGTACCTCCAGTGCTACGACAGGAAGTAACACCAACACAAGCGGATCCCGTTGAAGAGGAGGAGAATGAAGATACCATGGATACTATTCGTAGTAGGATAGCAGATGCTTGTCTTGCGATAGCAACATAGGTTAGCTATCTTTGATGGAGGTTATGATCATGTGAATCATATGTATATTCTATGGTGCATGTCTTTTGTAATATTATTATGGGATCAATATGTATATATATGTAATATGCAACATGAAAGTATAATCGTTGAATCTCAATTGTCGTAATTTTTATTTGCAAAACGGTCGTTCTATTGCCTACCAATGTAAATATCATCATTTTACGGTCAAGTTGCACATAACCATTTTGACTCATTACCCAGGGTCATTACAGACAATTCACAGTCAAATCTACAGTTTCACAGCTGTTTCAGCCAAACAGCTTCCAGCTTCTCCACAGCTGAAAGTTCACAGCAGCTTTTTCACAGCTCACAGCTCACAGCAGCTTTTACAGAATCTGCAGCTCAACCAAACACAGCCTAAGAGTGTCGAACCCAACGAGGAGCTAAAGGCAGAACAAATATTCCCTCAAATTCTATCGACCACTGATACAACTCTACGCACACTTAATGTTTGCTTTACCTAGAACAAGAATAAAACTAGAAGTACTTTGTAGGTGTGATAGGTTTGCAAGATAATAAAGGACGTGAAAATAGAAGTTAGGTGTTGTTTAGATAAAGAAACAATTAAGTTTAGTAAAACGAGTGTGGATTAGTGATGGTAGGATTTGCGGAATTGTCCCTTAGCAATTGACTACGTTGCTAGACCGATAGCAAGTTTTTATGTTGGAGAGGCCACTGCTAGCATGTCGTCCCTTACTTAGAATTCTATGTACTTATGATTGGAACTATTAGCAAGCATCCGCAACTACTAACGTTCATTAAGGTAAAACACCCAACCATAGCATTAAGATATATATTGGTCCCCCTTCAATCCCATACGTATCAATTTCTATGTTTAGGCTGAAGCTGATGTCACCCTTGCCCTCCAATGCATAGTCCTATCAACATACAACTAACCCTATGGTGTGATTGATAACCCACAAGTATAGGGGGTCGTTTGTAGCCTTTTTCGATAAATAAGAGTGTCGAACCCAACGAGGAGCTAAAGGCAGAACAAATATTCCCTCAAGTTCTATTGACCACCGATACAACTCTACGCACACTTGACGTTTGCTTTACCTAGAACAAGTATGGAACTATTTTGCAAGAATAAAACTACGGGTACTTTGCGAGAATAAAACTACGAATAAATTGCAAGGTAATAAAAGTGGATAGCTTTTGTCAATAAGAAAGTCATTTGTCCCTAGGTAATCGATAACAAGTACCGGTAATCATTCTTGTAATTTTATATGAGGGAGAGGCATGAGCTAACATACTTTCTCTACTTGGATCATATGCACTTATGATTGGACCCCTAGCAAGCATCCGAAACTACTAAAGATCATTAAGGCCGTGAAACCCAACCATAGCATTAAGTATCAAGTCCTCTTTATCCCATACGCAACAACCCACTTACTCGGGTTTAAGCTTCTGTCACTCTCGCAACCCACCATAAGCGAATCATGAACATATTGCAACACCCTACAGCGAGGATCCCTCATGTTTGTGCGAGACGAGGGCACCGTAGGACAGCACCATAAATAAAATATACAATCATACCAACCAAGATCACGATTAACCCACAGGACAAAACGGATCTACTCAAACATCATAGGATAACCATAGATCATTGGGAAATAATATATGGAGTTGAGCACCATGTTTAAGTAGAGATTACAGCGGGGAAGAGAGGTGTTACACCGCTGCATAGAGGGGCAGAGTTGTTGTTGACGGTAGCAAGATTGTTGATGTAGATCGTCGTCACGATCCTTGCCCCGGCGGCACTCCGGCGCCACCGGGAGAGAGGGGGAGAGAGCCCCCTCCTTCTTCTTCTTCCTTGGCCTCCCCCCTAGATGGGAGGAGAGTTCCCCCTCTGGTCCATGGCCTCCATGGCGGCGGAGGGGCGGGAGCCCCTCCGAGATTGGATCTCCCTCTCTGTTCTCTTCTGTTTCGCGTTCCCAGATCTGGCCCTTCACCGTTTCTTAAATTCCCGGAGATCCGTAACTCCGATTGCGCTGAAATTTTTACATGATTTTTTCCATAAATTATCTTTCTTGCGCCAGAAGAAGGGCCCCAACCGACGTTCGAGGAGGGCACAAGATACCTGGGCGTGCCAGGGGGTGCCCGGCGCGCCCTGGTGGGTTGTGGTCACTGTGGGCCCCCGTTTGCGTTGATTCCACCTCCCAAAAATCATAAATATTCCAAAATAATTCTCCGTAAATTTTTATCGCGTTTGGACTTCGTTTGATATGGATTTTCCGCGAAACAAAAAAACATGCAACAAACAGGAACTGGCACTGGGCACTGGATCAATAGGTCAGTCCAATAAATCATATAAAAAGTTGCCAAAAGTATGTGAAAGTTGTATAATATTGGCATGAAACAATCAAAAATTATAGATACGACGGAGACATATCAGTGATCCACACACGCGCTCATATGATGGGCACCAAAGGACAGCAACATAACCACAAGCAAATTAAACCAACCATAGCAATTCACCAATTACCGATAGGACAACAAAAATCTACTCAGACATCATAGGATGGCAACATATCATCGGATAATAGTATGAAGCATAAAGCACCATGTTCAAGTAGAGGGTACAGCGGGTTGCGGGAGAGTGGACCGCTGAATATAGCTGGGGGAAGGTGTTGGAGTTGTTGGTGAAGATGACGGAGCTGTTGGAGTAGAGCGCCGTCACACGATGATT
The DNA here is from genome assembly GCA_011799875.1 of Thinopyrum elongatum. NCBI lineage: Eukaryota > Viridiplantae > Streptophyta > Magnoliopsida > Poales > Poaceae > Thinopyrum > Thinopyrum elongatum. The sequence continues at coordinate 400,007,161 of CM022300.1, forward strand.
GCCCCGGCGGCGTTCCGGCGCCAACGGGAGAGAGGGGGAGAGAGCCCCCCTCCTTCTTCCTTGGCCTCCCCCCTAGATGGGAGGAGGGTTCCCCCTCTGGTCCATGGCCTCCATGGCGGCGGAGGGGCGGGAGCCCCTCCGAGATTGGATCCGTGTCTCTGTTCTCTTTTGTTTCACGTTCCTGTTTTCTGGCCCTTCACCGTTTCTTAAATTCCCGGAGATCCGTAACTCTGATTGTGCTGAAATTTTTACACGATTTTTTTCCATAAATTATTTTTCTTGCGCCCGAAGAAGGGCCCCAACCGACTTACGGGGAGGGCACAAGACACCTGGGCGCGCCAGGGTGTGCCTGGCGCGCCCTGATGGGTTGTGGAGGCCGTGGGCCTCCGTTAGCGTTGATTCCACCTCCCAAAAATCATAAATATTCCAAAATAATTCTCCATAAATTTTTATCGTGTTTGGACTTCGTTTGATATGGATATTCTATGAAACAAAAAACATGCAACAAACAGGAACTGACATTGGGCACTGGATCAATAGGTTAGTCCAATAAATCATATAAAATGTTGCCAAAAGTATGTGAAAGTTGTATAATATTGGCATGAAACAATCAAAAATTATAGATACGACGAAGACGTATCAGCATCCCCTAGCTTAATTCCTGCTCGTCCTCGAGTAGGTAAATGATAAAAAAGATAATTTTTGATGTGGAATGCTACCTAGCATAAACTTGATCATATGTTTAATCATGGCATGAATATTAAGACACGAGTGATTCAAAGCAATAGTCTATAATTTGACATAAAGACATCAATACTCAGGCATCCAAACAAACAATCATGTCTTTCAAAATATCAACGCTAAAGAAAGCTATCCCTACAAAATCATATAGTCTTGTCACGCTCTGTCTTCTTAACACAAAGTATTTATCATGCACAACCCCAATGACAAGCCGAGCAATTGGTTCATACTTTTTAACGCACTTCAGCTTTTTCAACCCTCACGCAATACATAAGCGCAAGCCATGGATATAGCACTATGGGTGGAATAGAGTATAATGATAGGGGTAAATATAGAGAAGACAAAAAAGTAAGAGAGTCTCACATCGAAGCGGCTAACCAACGTGTAACACCCCATGTATTAAGCTACAGTGATCACCCTTTTGATTATGCCATGTCGTCATGATCAACAGTGCTTAATCATCATTAGTATCATATCTCTTTTCAAAATCAAATTCAAATGGAAATTCAAACTAAAAGTGAAAATAAAAGTTCTCCAAACCCAGAAACTAAAATGTTCATTAAATAGCAAATAATTTGGAGGCAATGATAAAATTGTAACCAACCTTATTGAAATTGGATAAGTGACTTAAACATCCTCAAACAGTGGCTGAAAACAATATTTAATAACCTATTAATTAAATATAAAATAAATATGAAATGATAAATACCCCAAACTAATTTTTGGTGATAGGGTATATTGCACTGTGATTTATGGACCAGGTCATGTATTTTGCAAAATTCATTTGGGTGCCACCCATTTTGCAAAACAGAAACAAAAAAGAAAACAGAAACAGAAAAGAAGAGAAAAAGAAAAGGCCCACTGTGGCTGGGCTCAAGTCACCCGCGCGGCCCAGCCCACTCCCCTCGCTCGTCCCCTACCTCCCCTGTTCACCGCGCGCCGCTGTCGCCGCGCCCGCACGCCCCGCCCCGCCCCCCCTTCTCCTCGCTCGACACCGTGCCGCCCCGCGCCCGCCAGTGGGGATAAGGTCCCCCCCTCGACCCCTCTGGCTAACCCTAGCCATCCCCCTCCCTCTCCCCCCACTCGCTTCCACCTCGCCCGAGCGCCACCGTCGCCGCCGCTCGCCATCATCGCGGCCACCGGCGCTGTCCCGTCCTCCCGAGCTGTCCACGGGCTCCGCCGACGTCCTCTCCTTCTTCCCCGACCTCGCGTCCGAGCCCGAAGCCACGGCGTTGGCCGAATCGAGCCAGTGATCGCCGCGGATCGCCGGAGCACCGCAACCCCGTTCGTCGGTTTTCTCTGCGCTACAAAGTCACCAAAGGCCGCCGTGAGCCGCTGCGGTGAGCTTCATCTCTCCTCTCTCTCTCTGTTGCTCTTTTCCGAGCCCGAACAGCGCCGCCTTGGCTCCACTGCTTCGGTTGCCGCCAACGCCGACGAACGGTGCAGAGCAGAGCCGCCCGCGCCCTTCCTCCGTGCCCGTCGTGCTCCGGGTGCTCGCAGTGGCCGCGTAGCCGCTCGAAAAATGGCTCAAAAACCCCGCGCCCATGCTCGACCGAATGGCTTCGCCGTTGACCACGACGCCGGCGACTATTCCGGCCGCTCCACGGTCAACCAACCCCACCATTGGATGCGCGCGAGTCTCACGAGGCCGTAGGTGCAAACCACGTCGCAAATGGTGCACCACAGCTGAATCCCGAGCTCGCCACCACGCTCGGGGCTCGCCGGAGCGCTCTCCGGCGGCCGGTCCGACGTGGCGCTGACCTGGCCGCCTCTGGGCCACTGACTGGTGGGCCCAGGGCCCTCCAGTTGACCCGTTGACCTCGGTCAACGCTGACTGGGCTGGCCCAGTCGCTGACATATGGGGCCCACACCCTGTTAATTAATTAGATTGATTAAGTTAATTAGTTTAACCTAATTACACACTGACGTGTGGGCCGAGTAGTTTAATTAAGTAGATTTAGATTAGTTTTAACTCTGTTTAAGCCCACTGTCTATGACAGGTGGGTCCCCCATGTCAGGTTTGACTGGTCAGCCCCTCTGTTGACCGCTGATGTCACCTTTACGTCATGCTGACGTCACCCTCGTACTGTTCTGGATAATGTTATTTTAATAATTTAAATAATTCCAGAAATTAGTCTAAACATTAGAAATTCATATAAAATAATCCGTAGCTCAGATCGAAAAACTTTGTACATGAAAGTTGCTCAGAATTTTGATACAAAGCTGAATACGCCATCCGTATTCCTGTCAGATGCCCCTAGCTAGATGAACATGAAATTTTTTGCCTGATTTCGATAAATGAATAGTGCCTGGCTTTTATAAAATAAATCCAAACAAATTCCTGAAATAACTAAATGACTTAGACATGTCTTTAGGCAACCCTGCACTGCACGTTAGTGTAGCCTGCTCTGTGTTGCTCCTGTTTGCTGTGTATTTATACTGTTTCCTCCCCCTCTTCTCTCTTGTTAGACTCCGACGCAGTTCTCGGTACCGACGTAGCTCCGGAGACCGACGACACCATTGACGACCTTGCCCTTGCCGCCGAGCAACCAGGCAAGCACCCCCTCCCTTGAGCATACCGATATCGCCTATTCTTTCTCTCTCATGCTTGCATTAGAATTGCTACTGCTACTGCTTTACCTATTCTGATGCATAGCCTATTTATTGTAACCTGCTATTGAAACCTTACCTGCTTATCCTAAACTGTCTAGTATAGGCTGGGTAGAGACCTATCAGTGACCCCACTTGTTCCGACTGCCCCGATGGATTATCAGAAGACCCGATCATCGGGATCGAAGACAGGCACCGCACATCACCCCCCTTAGTTGTAACGACACTGCAGCGTTACTATCGAGTGCCGAGGGTGATACCTCGTGTAGCACTTCTGATGTTAACTCTTTACAGTAGCTAATCGGTCGTGGTCATCGAGGGTGATTCCTCCTTCACCACCTCCGATAACGAAGCCGTCGTACAACACCTCAAGTGTGAACCCAGCGAGGGTGATTCCTCCGAGTTCACCTTGACGGATACATCAAGTAGGAATCCAACGAGGGTGATACCTCAGATTCCCCTGATGTTATGGACACACTGATACTTGGACTGTACTATTGTTACTTGGACGGCGGGTCGACCCTGAGGGGTACCCGCGTGTGATGTGAAGACGGGTTGACCTGGATGGTGCCCGAGTGATGAACACGAGGCGTGGCCGGGCATTCTTGGCCCTTGCTGCAAGTCCTCGAGACGGGGCGACGGGGTCACATCTTTCATGCGTCTCTGCTCGTTACCGCAACCCCCAAGGTACTAACGATTTGGATATTTGATTTGAGTGGGCCTCTGGCCCGATAGCACTAACCATCACGCGGGAATAAATATGGGTACTATGCATCATGGCATCAGCCGAAAGTTCTGTCAGACATCCAGTTCAGCATTGTGGCACGGTCATATCGTACCGACCATCTGAGGCGGTGCTGGTATCCACCCTGCACACAACGACCCGGAGTGCACAGGGCGATGGCCCAAGACCCCTGAGCGCTTAGGTTGTAGACCGGCGGGGACCTCTCTGCTGAGCTTTAGGTAGGGTTGCGGTGTGTCGTTTGGCCGAGGCCAGGCATGACCCGGAAAAGTGTGTCTGGCCGGAGTTAAGCGAGCATGGTGGGTAAGTTGGTGCACCCCTGCAGGGAAGAACTAATCTATGCATAGCCAGATCCTCGGTAACGGACACTCGGAGTTGTATCCCGATCGATACAACTAGAATTGGATACTATGGCTCTGGGATTGCTTCTCGTAGGGAGTCAAGAAGGGATCTCAGGACGAGGTTGATGACAGTATGGCTCCGGGAGTCGAGAAAGGATCTCTGGGTGAGGTTGATACTTATTGATACTATTACTTTATACGGTACTAATCTACACTCTTCTAATGTTGCAAGACCTCTGAAGATGCTAGTCTTCGATAGGACTAGGCCTTCTCTCTATTCTGGCATTTCTGCAGCCCAGTCCACATATACAGCCTTGTCCTTTGAAAATGTTGCATATGTAGTGTAGATCCTTGCTTGCTGAGTACTTCGGATGAGTACTCACGGTTGCTTTGCCTTCTTTTTCCCCATATACCCCTTTCGATGCAACCAGATGACGGAGCCCCGGATACAACTGCCCCCGCCGACGATCGCTGCTACTACCTCGAGGGTGGATACTACTACGAGCTGGCCGACGACCAGGAGTAGGTTCGGAGGGTCCCAGGCAGGAGGCCTGCGCCTTTCGATCGTAGTGTTTTCTTTTGTCCCGCCTTTTAAGGGCCTTTCTGTGTTTTCTTTTATATCTGTACTCAGATATCTGTTGCTTCCGCTGACGCTTGTATGCGAGCTTATGTATTCGAGCCCTCGAGGCCCCTGGCTTGTAATATAAAGCTTGTATGACTTAATTATGTTTTAGAGTTGTGTTGTGATATCTTCCCGTGAGTCCTTAGGCTTGATCGTGTGCATTTGCGTGTATGATTAGTGCACGATTGGGCCGGGGGCATCACAAGTTGGTATCAGAGCCGACTGCCTCTAGGAATCCCCTTTCCAACTCCTTGGCCGAAGTTGAGTCTAGTCATTGAAAAACTTTTACTAACATGGCTGTGTGGCTTACGGGCCCACGTCGCCACTGGGTGGTATTAGGATCTTTTACTCCTCGACCCTTACTCTGGGACTCTGCTCTCTCTTCTATTCGGGTTAAAATTTTACTAACTCCAACCTTAGGTTCTCGTGATCACATCCACCCGGAGTTCTGAAAATATTCCCCCTTGCTTCAAGATTGTGGGCCAGGTTCTGCTTACAGGATCCTTTTATCGAGGGCACCCTGTGTTGTCACTTGCAGATTCCTCGCTCCAACAGTTTTCTCCGACGTTGATGTAGCCTTTGCTATGTCTCGTTGTGTACTTCCTTGCCGTGTGCCTGCGCGCCGCCTAGCTTGTCTAGCTGCGTGCCTTGCCGAACTCCTATCGCCGTTTGTGTCCAACTCCGTACATCATTCTGTATGTCTTTAATGACTACTAATATGCACCTAATGCCTTTCCTGTTCATTTCCCGTGTTACATCATGAATAACTCCATACACCTGGAGTTTTTCTTGCTAAACTGCCCCTGTTGAATTTGGCAGGATGGCTAACGATCCCCCACCTCCACCTTATATTGCCGCAATGATGCAACAGTTTGAATTGAACCGTCAGGTTATGATCGGAATATTGGCCCAGTTCCCTAATCAGAATGCCCAACAACAGACTGCTCCAATAACTCTGCCAGAATTTGTGCGCCTCAATCCATCTGTTTTCCGCAACTCCACCAACCCTATGGATGCTGATGATTGGCTTCGTGATATCCCGTTTGAGATGGAGTCAGCTAATGTTGCCCCTGACAGTTACGTCGCCTTTGCGACATTCCACTTAAAGGGTCCAGCTGCTCAATGGTGGGAAAGCCACAAGGGTATGTTGCCTGCTGAAACAGTAACCACTTGGCAAGAATTTCAGTCAGCTTTTCGTGCACGGTACATTCCTCACGGTCTGATCGACCAAAAGAAGCAGGAGTTCCGCAAACTATCTCAGGGTAAAATGACTGTGGATGAATATCAGAGGAAATTTCTTGAATTGTCCCGCTATGCTGAAGATGACGTCTGCACTGACGCACACAAGCAGGAGAAATTCCGTGAAGGACTGCGTACTGATATAAACCTTGCACTTGCTGTCCATGATTGCACAGACTTTGCAACGCTTGTCAGCCAATCTTTCCAAGTTGAAACTGCTCTGACTAAGTACCAGGAGTCGCTCAAGCGTACTCGAGATGTCGGCTCGTCTTCGGGTCGACCTGTTCGGAAACGTCAAGTCTGGATCCCACATAATGTTCATCACCGACCTGCTCCAACAACAAGGCCGTCTTATGTTGCACCTCATCTGCCTCCGCCGCCGAGACAGCTAACAATTCAGGGTGGACAGTCCAATGTTGTGGCTCCATCCCATAATGATCAGAATGCATCTTGTCCTCCTGCTGGCCGTAAGAAGAATTGTCGAAACCGCCGATTCAGAAACCGTAATATCTTACCGTCTGCTGTTGTACTTGGCCAGGCCAATCACGTTAATGCTGAAAAGGCTCAGAAGGAACCAACTATCGTGCTGGGAACACTCTCTGTGAATTTAGTACCAGCCTCTGTTCTCTTTGATTCAGGAGTATCGCATGCTTTTGTGTCACAACAATTTGCTCAGTCACATGAGTTATACCTGGAAGAATTACCCACTCCTCTAATGGTTCAGTCCCCGAGATCCAAGTGGCAAACCACAATGCTAAGCCCTCACAACCACATCGAGATTGGAGGTCTACTTTTTCCGGATTCTCTCATTGTACTTGGACCTTCCGACATAGACATCATTCTCGGTATGGACTGGTTGACAGCCCATAATGCTTTGATTGATTGCGCTACTAAGACAGTCCAGCTCACTCACCCTTCTGGCCAGACAGTCAAATACTCAGCCCGAATAGCTCAGGATGCTGAGAGCCAGATATATGTTCTGAATGCATTGAATGCCTCACCCCTTGAAGGCATCGAGAACGTTCCAGTTGTTCATGATTTTCAAGATGTCTTCCCAGAGGAACTTCCAGGAATCCCCCCTGCTAGAGCTGTTGAGTTTGTCATCAACTTGAAACCAGGCACAACCCCTATTGCGAAGCGTCCTTATAAAATGCCTCTGCACCGCCTTCTCGAGCTTAAGGAGGAAATCGACAAGTCACTTAAGAAGGGTTTCATCTGCCCTAGTTCCTCTGCTTGGGGAGCACCTTCACTCTTCGTTAAGAAGAAGGATGGAACTAACCGATTGGTTCAGGATTATCGGCCCATTAACCAAGAAACAATTCAGAACAAGTATCCGCTTCCCCGGATCAATGATTTGTATGATCAACTTGCTGGATCATCGGTGTTTTCTAAACTCGACTTGAGGTTGGGTTATCATCAGATCCGTGTTCGTGAAGAGGATATTCCCAAGACTGCATTTGTTACCCATTATGGCTCCTATGAGTACACTGTCATGTCATTTGGCTTAACAAATGCTCCAACTACGTTTTCCCGCCTGATGAATTATATCTTCATGGATTACCTCGACAAGTTCGTCGTGGTTTACCTAGATGATATTCTGGTCTATTCAAAGAATAAGGAAGAACATGCTGAACACCTCCGTCTTGTACTGGAAAGGCTCCGAGAACACCAGTTGTATGCCAAATACTCCAAATGTGAATTTTGGCTTTCTGAAGTAACCTACCTTGGTCATGTAATTTCCAAGGATGGAATTGCCGTTAACCCAGAACGAGTTCAGGCTATTCTTGACTGGACTCCTCCGAAGAACGTCAAGCAAGTGAGAAGTTTTCTCGGCCTTGCAAGCTATTGCCGTCGATTTGTTGAGAACTTTTCTAAAATTGCTAAGCCTTTGACTGATCTGCTTCACAAGGGCGTTAAGTTTGAATGGACAGAAAAATGTCAGGAAATTTTTCAAACACTCAAGGACAAGGTAACATCTGCCCCAGTACTTGCTCCTCCAGATTCTCGCAAAGATTTTGTGATCTATTGTGATGCATCCCGTGAAGGATTAGGCTGTGTCCTAATGCAAGAGCGTAAAGTGATTGCCTATGGCTCTCGTCAGTTGCGCCCGCATGAAGAGAATTATCCAGTACATGATCTAGAACTAGCTGCTATCATCTACGCATTGCAGTTGTGGCGACATTACCCCCTCGGTAATCATTGCGAGATATACATGGATCATAAAAGTCTGAAGTACTTGTTCACTCAGCCATATCTAAACCTCCGTCAGCAAAGATGGATGGAGGCCATTGCGGACTATGATTTGGGCATTTCCTATACCCCTGGCAAGGCTAACGTGATGGCTGATGCCTTAAGCCGCAAGTCCTATTGCGACAACCTCATGGTTAGGCGAGCTCAACCTCGTCTTTTTGAAGAACTATGCAAGCTGAATCTGCGTATTGTTCCACAGGGATCTCTTAATAACCTTGTGATACAACCAGATCTTGAGAAAGCTGTTAAGAATGCGCAAGCTAAAGATGCTGAAGTTGATCTGATGAAGAAAAATGTTCACCTAGAAAAGTACAGGGATTTCTCGTTGTCTGAAGATCGAACCTTGTATTTCAAAGACCGCATTGTGGTACCTCGCTTCGAGCTTATGACTGATAAGGTCATGAAGGAGGCACATGATACACCGCTGTCTATTCATCCGGGTAGCACCAAGATGTATCGTGATCTCCGTCAAAGGTATTGGTGGTCTAAAATGAAGCAGGATATTGCTCGCTATGTTGCTGAATGTGATGTTTGCCGTCGCGTTAAAGCAGAACATCAGAAGCCTGCTGGAATTCTGCAACCACATCCTATTCCTCTATGGAAATGGGATAAGGTTCAGATGGATTTCATTACTGGCCTTCCCAGGTCATAGAAGGGTCACGATGCTATTCTTGTTGTCGTCGACCAACTCTCTAAAGTTGCACACTTTCTGCCTGTCAAAGAGACTATCACTGCTAGTCAGTTAGTAGAGTTGTATATCTCCAGAATTGTTTCACTCCACGACATTCTGAAGGAGATCAGTTCGGACCGTGGCAGTCTTTTCACCTCCAAGTTCTGGGAAAGTTTCCAAGAAGCTATGGGAACTCATATTACCTGGATTTCAGCTTATCATCCCCAATCCCAAGGCCAAGTCGAGCGAGTAAATCAAGTGCTTGAAGATATGCTTCGAGCTTGTGTTATATCGTTCGGTAAGAAGTGGGAAGAATCTCTCCCGTATGCCGAGTTCTCTTATAACAACAGCTATCAAGCCAGCTTGAAAATGGCTCCCTTCGAAGTACTATATGGACGTAAGTGTCGAACCCCTTTGAATTGGTCAGAAACTGGGGAACGACCGCTCGTGGGTCCGGATATTATTCAACACGCTGAAGAGCAAGTCCGTATCGTCCGTGAACACCTCAAGGCAGCTCAGGACCGCCAGAAGAGCAACTATGATCGCAAACGATGGGGTTTGACTTATCAACCTGGTGATCAAGCTTATCTGCGTGTCACCCCTATGAAGGGCACTCACCGTTTTGGAATCAAGGGCAAGTTAGCTCCACGCTACATTGGTCCTTTTCGCATAATTGCTAGATGTGGTCAGGTGGCATATAAATTGGAGTTGCTGCCACAATTCTCTCATATCCACGACGTCTTCCATGTGTCGCAACTTCGTCGTTGCTTCAAGGAATCTCCGCACCGAGCAGTAGATCATGAAATGCTCGAATTGCAAGATGATCTTTCCTATAAGGAGCATCCGATCCGCATTCTCGATGAAGCTGAACGTTGGACCCGTCAAAAGGTTACCAAGTTCCTCAAAGTGCAGTGGTCAAATCATACTGAAGATGAAGCCACTTGGGAACGCGAGGATAATCTTCGTGCGGAATACCCCGAACTTTTTCCTTCTACCTCTTAATTCTCGGGACGAGAATTCTTGTTAGTGGAGGAGTTTGTAACACCCCATGTATTAAGCTACAGTGATCACCCTTTAGATTATGCCATGTCATCATGATCAACAGTGCTTAATCATCATTAGTATCATATCTCTTTTCAAATTCAAATTCAAATGGAAATTCAAACTAAAAGTGAAAATAAAAGTTCTCCAAACCCAGAAACTAAAATGTTCATTAAATAGCAAATAATTTGGAGGCAATGATAAAATTGTAACCAACCTTATTGAAATTGGATAAGTGACTTAAACATCCTCAAACAGTGGCTGAAAACAATATTTAATAACCTATTAATTAAATATAAAATAAATATGAAATGATAAATACCCCAAACTAATTTTTGGTGATAGGGTATGTTGCACTGTGATTTATGGACCAGGTCATGTATTTTGCAAAATTCATTTGGGTGCCACCCATTTTGCAAAACAGAAACAAAAAAGAAAACAGAAACAGAAAAGAAGAGAAAAAGAAAAGGCCCACTGTGGCTGGGCTCAAGTCACCCGCGCGGCCCAGCCCACTCCCCTCGCTCGTCCCCTACCTCCCCTGTTCACCGCGCGCCGCTGTCGCCGCGCCCCGGCCCCCCCTTCTCCTCGCTCGACACCGCGCCGTCCCGCGCCCGCCAGTGGGGATAAGGTCCCCCCTCGACCCCTCTGGCTAACCCTAGCCATCCCCCTCCCTCTCCCCCCACTCGCTTCCACCTCGCCCGAGCGCCACCGTCGCCGCCGCTCGCCATCATCGCGGCCACCGGCGCCGTCCCGTCCTCCCGAGCTGTCCACGGGCTCCGCCGACGTCCTCTCCTTCTTCCTCGACCTCGCGTCCAAGCCCGAAGCCACGGCGTTGGCCGAATCGAGCCGGTGATCGACGCGGATCGCCGGAGCACCGCAGCCCCGTTCGTCGGTTTTCTCTGCGCTACAAAGCCACCAAAGGCCGCCGTGAGCCGTTGCGGTGAGCTTCATCTCTCCTCTCTCTCTCTGCTGCTCTTTTCCGAGCCCGAACAGCGCCGCCTTGGCTCCGCTGCTCCGGTTGCCGCCAACGCCGATGGACGGCGCAGAGCAGAGCCGCCCGCGCCCTTCCTCCGTGCCCGTCGTGCTCCGGGTGCTCGCAGTAGCCGCGTAGCCGCTCGAAAAACGGCTCAAAAACCCCGCGCCCGTGCTCGACCGAATGGCTTCGCCGCTGACCACGACGCCGGCGACTATTCCGGCCGCTCCACGGTCAACCAACTCCACCATTGGATGCGCGCGAGTCTCACGAGGCCGTAGGTGCAAACCACGTCGTAAATGGTGCACCACAGCTGAATCCCGAGCTCGCCACTGCGCTCGGGGCTCGCCGGAGGGCTCTTTGGCGGCCGGTCCGACGTGGCGCTAACCTGGCCGCCTCTGGGCCACTGACTGGTGGGCCCAGGGGCCCCCAGTTGACCCGTTGACCTCGGTCAACGCTGACTGGGCTGGCCCAGTCGCTGACATATGGGGCCCACACCCTGTTAATTAATTAGATTGATTAAGTTAATTAGTTTAACCTAATTACACACTGACGTGTGGACCCAGTAGTTTAATTAAGTAGATTTAGATTAGTTTTAACTCTATTTAAGCCCACTGTCTATGACAGGTGGGTCCTCCATGTCAGGTTTGACTGGTCAACCCCTCTGTTGACCGCTGATGTCACCTTTACGTCATGCTGACGTCACCCCCGTACTGTTATGGATAATGTTGTTTTAATAATTTAAATAATTCCAGAAATTAGTCTAAACTTTAGAAATTCATATAAAATAATCCGTAGCTCAGATCAAAAAACTTTGTACATGAAAGTTGCTGAGAATTTCGATACAAAGCTGAATACGCCATCCGTATTCCTGTCAGATGCCCCTAGCTAGATGAACATGAAACTTTTTGCCTGATTTCAATAAATGAATAGTGCCTAGCTTTTATAAAATAAATCCAAACAAATTCCTAAAATAACTAAATGACTTAGACATGTCTTTAGGCAACCCTGCACTGCATGTTAGCGTAGCCTGCTCTGTGTTGCTCCTGTTTGCTGTGTATTTATACTGTTTCCTCCCCCTCTTCTCTCTCGTTAGACTCCGACGCAGTTCCCGGTACCGACGCAGCTCCGGAGACCGACGACACCATTGACGACCTTGCCCTTGCAGCCGAGCAACCAGGCAAGTACCCCCCCTCCCTTGAGCATACCGATATCGCCTATTCTTTCTCTCTCATGCTTGCATTAGAATTGCTGCTGCTACTGCTTTACCTATTCTGATGCATAGCCTGTTTATTGTAACTTGCTATTGAAACCTTACCTGCTTATCCTAAACTGTCTAGTATAGGCTGGGTAGAGACCTATCAGTGACCCCACTTGTTCTGACTGCCCCGCTGGATTATCAGAAGACCCAATCATCGGGATCGAAGACAGGCCCCGGCACCGCACATCACCCCCCCCTTAGTTGTAACGACACTGCAGCGTTACTATCGAGTGTCAAGGGTGATACCTCGTGTAGCACTTCTGATGTTAACTCTGTAGAGTAGCTAATCGGTCATGGTCATCGAGGGTGATTCCTCCTTCACCACCTTCGATAACGACGCCGTCGTACAACACCTCAAGTGTGAACCCAGCGAGGGCGATTCTTCCGAGTTCACCTTGACGGATACATCAAGTAGGAATCCAACGAGGGTGATACCTCGGATTCCCCTGATGTTATGGACACACGGATACTCGGACTGTACTATTGTTACTTGGACGGCGGGTCGACCCTGAGGGGTACCCGCATGTGATGTGAAGACGGGTTGACCTGGATGGTGCCCGAGTGATGAACACGAGGCGTGGCCGGGCATTCTTGGCCCTTGCCACAAGTCCTCGAGACGGGGTGACGGGGTCACATCTTTCATGAGTCTCTGCTCGTTACCGCAACCCCCAAGGTACTAACGATTTGGATATTTGGTTCGAGTGGGCCTCTGGCCCGATAGTACTAACCATCGCGCGGGAATAATATGGGTACTCTGCATCGTGGCATCAGCCGAAAGTTCTGTCAGACGTCCAGTTCAGCATTGTGGCACGGTTGGATCGTACCGACCATCCGAGGCGGTGCTGGTATCCACCCTTTACACAACGACCCGGAGTGCACAGGGCAATGGCCCAAGACCCCTGAGCGCTTAGGTTGTAGACTGGCGGGGACCTCTCTGCTGAGCTTTAGGTAGGGTTGCGGTGTGTCATTTGGCCGAGGCCGGGCATGACCAGGAAAAGTGTGTCTGGCCGGAGTTAAGCGAGCGTGGTGGGTAAGTTGGTGCACCCCTGCAGGGAAGAACTAATCTATGCATAGCCGGATCCTCGGTAACGGACACTCGGAGTTGTATCCCAATCGATACAACTAGAATTGGATACTATGGCTCTGGGATTGCTTCTCGTAGGGAGTCGAGAAGGGATCTCAGGACGAGGTTGATGACAGTATGGCTCTGGGATTGCTTTCTCGCCGGGAGTCGAGAAAGGATCTCTGGGTGAGGTTGATACTTATTGATACTATTACTTTATACGGTACTAATCTACACTCTTCTAATGCTGCAAGACCTCTGAAGATGCTAGTCTTCGATAGGACTAGGCCTTCTCTCTATTCTGGCATTTCTGCAGCCTAGTCCACATATACAGCCTTGTCCTTTGAAAATGTTGCATATGTAGTGTAGATCCTTGCTTGCTGAGTACTTCGGATGAGTACTCACGGTTGCTTTGCCTTCTTTTTCCCCATATACCCCTTTCGATGCAACCAGATGACGGAGCCCCGGATACAGCTACCCCCGCCGACGATCGCTGCTACTACCCCGAGGGTGGATACTACTACGAGCTGGCGACGACAAGGAGTAGGTTCGGAGGGTCCCAGGCAGGAGGCCTGCGCCTTTCGATCATAGTGTTTTCTTTTGTCCTTCCTTTTAAGGGCCTTTCTGTGTTTTCTTTTATATATGTACTCAGATATCTGATGCTTCCACTGACGCTTGTATGCGAGCTTATGTATTCGAGCCCTCGAGGCCCCTGGCTTGTAATATAAAGCTTGTATGACTTAATTATGTTTTAGAGTTGTGTTGTGATATCTTCCCGTGAGTCCTTAGGCTTGATCGTGTGCATTTGCGTGTATGATTAGTGCACGATTGGGCCGGGGGCGTCACACAACGGGCTATATAGATGCCCATCAATTGATATCAATGCAAGGAGTAGGGATTGCCATGCAATGGATGCACTAAGAGCTATAAGTGTATGAAAGCTCAACATGAAAACTAAGTGGGAGTGCATCAAAGTCTATAATGAAAAATTCCCACTAGTATATGAAAGTGACAACATAGGAGACTCTCTATATGAAAAACATGGTGCTACTTTGAAGCACAAGTGTGGAATTAGCATGCCCCTTCTCTCTTTGTTTTTTTTTCTTTGTTTTTTTTTTCTCTCATTGTCCAGAGTCTCATCCCGACTTGTGGGGGAATCATAGTCTCCATCATCCTTTCCTCACTGGGGCAATGCTCTAATAATGAATAATGATGGTCATCACACTTCTATTTACTTACAACTCAAAAGAAATAAAAATTACAACTCGATACCTAGAACAAAGTATGACTCTATATGAATGCCTCCGGCGGTGTACCAGGATGTGCAATGATCTAGCGTAACAACGATATCAAAAAATGGACAAGCCATGGAAATATCATGCTAGCTAGCTTACGATCATGCAAAGCAATATGACAATGAATGCTCAAGTCATCAAAACGGAAGCGATGGAAGTTGCATGGCAATATATCTCGGAATGGCTATGGAAGGGCCATAATAGGTAGGTATGGTGGCTGTTTTGAGGAAGATATAATGAGGCTTATGTGTGATAGAGCGTATCATATCACGGGGTTTGGATGCACCGGCGAAGTTTGCACCGACTCTCGAGGTGAGAAAGGGCAATGCACGGTACCGTAGAGGCTAGCAAATTGCGGAAAGGTAAGAGTGCGTATAATCCATGGACTCACATTAGTCATAAAGAACTCATATAATTATTGCAAAAGTTTATTAGCCCTTGAAGCAAAGTACTACTACGCATGCCCCTAGGGGGATAGATTGGTAGGAAAAGACCATCGCTCGTCCTCGACCGCCACTCATAAGGAAGACAATCAATAATAAATCATGCTCCAACTTCATAGCATAACGACAGACTATACGTGCATGCTTCAGGAATCACAAACCTTAACACCAATATTCTTACTAACCACAACCATTTACTAATGCCTCCCACATATTCCATCTCTATATCACAAAACTATTGCAAGGAATCAAACATATCATATTCAGTGATCCATAATTTTTATGTAGGATTTTATGACTAACCATGCAAATGACCAATTCTCGTTGACTCTCTAAATAGATATAAGTGAAGCATGAGAGTTTAATTCTTTCTAAAAAAGACCATGCTCTAATAAGTATAAGTGAAGCAAAAGAGCATTCTACGAATAATGGTTTTCCATGTGAAGAGAAACAGGCAATCCAAACTTCAAATGATATAAGTGAAGCACATGAAGCATTCTATAAAGCCATACTCAAAAGATATAAGTGAAGTGCAATGAGCATTCTATAAATCAACCATGGACTATCTCATACCATCATGGTGCATAAAAGAAAAATGAAAACTAAACACAAAAGATGCTCCAAGATTTACACATATCACATGAACGAAACGAAAACGAAAACATACCGATACTTGTTGAAGAAAGATGGGATGCCTTCTGAGCCATCCCCAAGCTTAGACATTTGAGTCTCCTTGGATATTTACTTGGGGTGCCTTGGGAATCCCCAAGCTTGAACTCTTCCCTCTCCTCCTTCTCCTCATATCGAGACCTCCTCGATCTTTGAACACTTCATCCACACAAAACTTAACAGAAAACTGGTGAGATCCGTTAGTATAATAATGCAAATCACTACTTTAAGTACTGTTGAAAACCAATTCAAATTTTGTTTTTGCATTGTAGCTACTGTATTATAACTTTTCCATGGCTTATACCATCGATAGAATCGATAGTTACATCAAAACAAGCAAAACAATGCATAAAAAACAGAATATGTCTTAAAACAGGACAGTCTATAGCAATCTGAACATCTACCATACTTCTGGTACTCCAAAAATTCTGAAAAATTAGGACAAAATAAAAAATTTGCATAGCAATACTATGCACAAAGTCTTAGAAACTTTTGACATTCCAGTAAAAAATTGTAAAATCACGCACTACAGCCAAAGTTTTTGTTTTTGCACCGCACATACCAACAAGCAATCTAATCATCCTAAAGGCAAATCTTGGCACATTATTTTTATAATACAATGGATTTGTAAAAGGGGATAATTATTTTTGTGAGAATCTTCATGAAAAATTTACATTGTTTCCATGAGCATGAACACAAGTGTTCAAGGTCGACCCTCACTTCTCCAATGCATCACCTTTCAATCGCTTCTCTTTTTGAAAAAGTTTTTAGATTCCCCTCTATATATATATTTTTAAACTTTATAAAAGAACTCAACATAATAAAATGACTCTAAAACTTCTGGGTTGTCTCCCTTGCAGCGCTTTCTTTAAAGCCATTAAGCTAGGCATAAAGTGCTCAAGTAATGGATCCACCCGGATCCCAAGGTATATCAAAGCCAATTTTAATTAACAATGATTTGGCATTTAGTAGTGAGCACAAAGAAACATATATCATTCAATGACGAAGTCTAACTCTCTTCCTATGCATCGGCATGTCATAAAAGAACAATTCATGCACATCAAGTAAAGGCCAATACATAGCATAAGCAGTTTCTTGCAATTTTATCGTGTTGGAAACATAGAGAGGCGGAGATGTAGTTCCTCTCTCATAATAATTGAAAGTAGGAGCAGCAAGCACATGCATATTATATTCATCAAAATCATCAAGTGCAACGATAAAAGGCAACCCATCAATATAATCCTTGATAAGAGCAAACTTCTCCGATATAGTGTAGTTTGGAGAATTCAAAAAGATAATAGGACTATCATGTGTGGGTGCAATAGCAACAATTTCATTCTTAACATAAGGAACTATAGCAAGTTCATCTCCATAAGCATAATTCATATTGGCATCTTGGCCACAAACATAGCAAGCATCAAGTTCATCAAAAATGTATATTTCAAATGAATCAACGGGATCATGACAATTATCATAGCATTCATCCTTCGGTAAGCACGAAGGGACATTAAACAATGTATGAGTTGAAGAGTTACTCTCATTAGAAGGTGGGCACGGGTAGCTAATCCGTTCTTCCTCTATTTGTTCTTCGCTCTCCTCATCATCTTTTTCATCCAATGAGCTCACAGTTTCATCAATTTCTTCTTCCATAGACTCCTGCAAAATATTAGTCTCTTCTTGGACAGTGGAGACATTCTCAATAAATACATCAATATCATAATTGCATTTATAATTATCATATCAATATTTAAGTATAGCAAAATTTTCAGGTCTATAAACTGAATCATCAAAATCTTCATACTTTTCAAACAAAGATTCAATTTCATAAGCACCCTTAAAAGCAACAAATTCTTCTATTTGTTCCACATCATAGTAATCATATCTACCATTAGCATAAGAAGCCAAGGTTTCACTATCACTAAATTCACATGAAAAGGGAAGGTGTCGAGCCTTCATCCTAGAGCAACAAGTATAATCATATCTCGAGCATAAATTCCAAGCATACAATTGCAACATTTCAATTTGATCCCATAATAGTTTCCCTTTTTGTGTCAAGCGATAATCCCTAAAGTATTCACGTTGATCCAACATGTCTCCCATTATTAAGTTGAATGGGGTTTTCTTAGGATTATAAAAGTAGTGTTTAATACTTTTCACATAACGAGCATCGAGGGTTTTAGGAGGTTCCCCATCTCCATGAGTAGCAAGTACAACTAATTTTTTTGGTATTTCGTGTTCCATATCCAAAATTAAAGATAGAGAACAACTTAGAACAGGAAATAAAAACTACTCAGTGATAAAGCAAACAAGCACACACGAGAATATTCACCCCACGCTATTGCTCCCCGGCAACGGCGCCAGAAAAAGGTCTTGATAACCCACAAGTATAGGGGATCGTTTGTAGCCCTTTTCGATAAATAAGAGTGTCGAACCCAACGAGGAGCTAAAGGTAGAACAAATATTCCCTCAAGTTCTATCAACCACCGATACAACTCTACGCACACTTAACGTTTGCTTTACCTAGAACAAGAATAAAACTAGAAGTACTTTGTAGGTGTGATAGGTTTGTAAGATAATAAAGAACGTGAAAATAAAAGTTAGGTGCTGTTTAGATAAAGAAACAATTAAGTTTAGTAAAATGGGTGTGGATTAGTGGTGGTAGGATTTACGGAATTGTCCCTTAGCAATTGACTACGTTGCTAGACCGATAGCAAGGTTTTATGTGGGAGAGGCCACTGCTAGCATGTCATCCCTTACTTGGAATTCTATGCACTTATGATTGGAACTATTAGCAAGCATCCGCAATTAATAACGTTCGTTAAGGTAAAACACCCAACCATAGCATTAAGATATATATTGGTCCCCCTTCAATCCCGTGCGTATCAATTTCTATGTTTAGGCTGAAGCTGCTGTCACCCTTGCCCTCCAATGCATAGTCCTATCAACATACAACTAACCCTATGGTGTGATCCACATGCGCGCTCATATGATGGGCACCAAAGGACAACAACATAACCACAAGCAAATTAAACCAACCATAGCAATTCACCAATTACCGATAGGACAACAAAAATCTACTTAGACATCATAGGATGGCAACATATCATTGGATAATAGTATGAAGCATAAAGCACCATATTCAAGTAGAGGGTATAGCGGGTTGCGGGAGAGTGGACCGCTGAATATAGATGGGGGAAGGTGTTGGAGTTGTTGGTGAAGATGACGGAGTTGTTGGAGTAGATCACCGTCACACGATGATTGCCCCGGCGGCGTTCCGGCGCCACCGGGAGAGAGGGGGAGAGAGCCCACCTCCTTGTTCTTCTTCCTTGGCCTCCCCCTTAGATCGGAGGAGGGTTCCCCCTCTAGTCCATGGCCTCCATGGCGGCGGAGGGGCGGGAGCCCCTCCGAGATTGGATCTGTCTCTCTGTTCTCTTCTGTTTCACGTTCTTGTTTTCTGGCCCTTCACCATTTCTTAAATTCCCGGAGATTCGTTACTCCGATTGCGCTGAAATTTTTACACGAATTTTTCCATAAATTATCTTTCTTGCGCTTGAAGAAGGGCCCCAACCGACTTACGGGGAGGGCACAAGACACCTGGGCGTGCCAGGGGGTGCCCGATGCGCCCTGGTGGGTTGTGGAGGCCGTGGGCCTCCGTTAGCGTTGATTCCACCTCCCAAAAATCATAAATATTCCAAAATAATTATCCGTAAATTTTTATCGCGTTTGGACTTCATTTGATATGGATATTCTGCGAAACAAAAAACATGCAACAAACAGGAACTGGCACTGGGCACTGGATCAATAGGTTAGTCCAATAAATCATATAAAATGTTGCCAAAAGTATGTGAAAGTTGTATAATATTGGCATGAAACAATAAAAAATTATAGATACGACGGAGACGTATCAATCATCCACACACCATCTATTAGCTTTTGGAGAGTGGTGTCTCCTAGATTGGTTAGGTGTCGCTTGGGAGCCTCCGTCAAGTTGTGGAGTTGAACCAAGAAGTTTGTAAGGGCAAGGAGATCGCCTACTTCGTGAAGATCTAGCCGAGTGAGGCAAGTCCTTCGTGGGCGATGGCCATGGTGGGATAGACAAGGTTGCTTCTTCGTGGACCCGTCGTGGGTGGAGCGCTCCGTGGACGCGCTCAACCGTTACCCTTCGTGGGTTGAAGTCTCCATCAACGTGGATGTACGATAGCACCACCTATCGAAACCACGCCAAAAATCTCCGTGTCTTCATTGCGTTTGCACAGTCCAATCCCATCCCTTTACTTTCTTGCAATTAGCATGCTTTACTCTTTATGCTGCATATACTCTTGTCATGCTTGCTTGAAATGTATTGTGAATGCTTAAACTTGTGCTAAAACTCCACCTTAACTTGAATAACTTACAAATTGCCACTTTTACTTGTTGAGGGTCTAGTCACCCCCCCCTCTAGACCCCTCATCTCGATCCTTTCAAAGACACAAGACTTGGTTTATAAAACCGTGAAGAAGACCTTCAGACAGGTCATAGAGAGGTACTAAGATAGTACTGAGATCAAGACTCAGGCTGCCGACAAGCTACATACCGACAAGCAAGGACATAGCAAGCTCCGTGCCAGCAAGCTCCCACTACTTGCCCACCGCTCCACCTCATTGACCAGCCAGTCACTTGTCAATAGGTGTCAAGCGGGCAGGTAGTTAGGTGAGGCTTGTCGGGGCACGTGTCAGCACACCGCTGAAGAACCAACTTTATTGCCACCCGTCCCAGAGGCATGGCGAAGAAATAGGAGGTAGCTGGACGAACGACACAGAAGGAGAGGCACCTCTTGCCGGAGAACATCACCAGCGTGACACCTCACGGCGCATTTAATGCTTTTTTTGCCCTAATTTTGCAAGGTTGGGTATGACAGCACTGTAGCCACTATTTACCCCATGTAATGTATTTTGTCATTGTGGTGACCCCTTAATCTATAAAAGGAGACCCATGGCTACCTTTATAAAGGTCGACACTTTGCTCATTTACATGTATAGCTGCACTTCCCGCGCACCTTGCCGCCAAGCTGCGCTCCTTGTAACTTGATCGCATACACAATCAATCCACCAAAGCAGGAGTAGGGTTCTACACCTCACGGTGGCCCGAACCTGGCTAAATCGCTTGTGTTGATTGTTGATTCTGCTCTTTGTGCTCATCGATCCCCACAGTCGAACCGCAAAGGGGTCGTTGCCAGTCCCATAGATTGTCGTACCTTGACACCATGTCGGTAGGGACTCAAACTTTCCTGCTCACCAGTGTGCGCAACGTGCATGCACACTGGAGGGTACGGAGTGCTAGCTTTCTTATTAATGGCCTACTGGCAAACTGTAACCAGATGATTTTACATTGAATAAAGTCCAAAGTTTGATGAAAAAAGGTTGTTAGGCTAATGACTAGATAAGTTGTGACCTCCTCAACCTCCACACATCTCTCTCTCTCTCCCCTCTCTCTCTCAGCATGCTTTGCATGATTGTAACAAACTTAGTATGTGTCTCTCGAGATAAGCCCCGATCAATCTATAAACACCACGCGAGCCTTCTACGGGAGGTTGAGATGCTTCACATATTTCCACATGCTATACATAGCACTTTATCTTCCATCTCATCTAGCCTAAAGCTCCACCTCCCTGCCATGGCGACCTCCTTTGGCTCATCTTCCTCCTTCGGCCTGACCTCTCAGGTATCGTAAAAACTCACCCGCACCAACTTTGTCTTATGGAGAGCCCAAGTGACATCACAGATTAGAGCTGCGGGCATGTACGAGTATCTAGATAAAACCTTCCCCGAGCCAGACAAAACCATCACCACAAAGAACTTTCAGGGCAAGGATCAGATCATTGTGAATCCTGCACACACGGTTTGGATGAGAGAGGATCAGCAGGTGTTTGCATATCTCCTCAATAACTATCCAGGGAGGTGCTTGTCCAAGTTGCCTCTCATGAGCAATCCCACACACTATGGGCTACTGTAGTGAGCATGTTCTCTTCTCAGTCCAGATCCTGCGTCAACAACATCAGATGAACCTCACCAACTCCCAGAAGAGATCCCAAACTGCTGGCGCATACTTTGGGTACATGAGGTCCCTAGCTGATGAACTAGCATCAATCCCCTCTCCACCGAGACAAGTTGATCTCCTTCATCATTGGTGGGTTGGACATGACTATCCGCCCATCGTGTCTGCTCTTGACGTCCGCACCAATCCCCTCTCCACCGATGATCTCTTCAGTATGGTGGCCAACTTTGCTCAATGCGTGGAGATGTTCCATGGGTCCGGTGCTGGCGCCTTCAAATCCTCCACCAACGCCGCCGCACGGGGTTGCAACGACCCTCCTAAATCCTACTGTGGTATGCCCAAAACACTAGCAGTGGCGGCAGCAATGGCGGCGGCAGCAGTGGTGGCAGCAACTACTACCACAACAACAGTGGAGGCAATAACTACAACAATGCCAATGCAACCTCAGGGTGCCATACTACTCCAACAATAGGGGGCGTCAAGGTGGAGGTGGTGGCAATTTCCAAGGGTATGAAGAATATGAAAATAAACGTCCCATTTGCAAAAAGACTAATCATATAGCCAAGGAATGTCGTTGGCGTTATGCCGAAGACAAGTCCCAAAGGAAGAGAATTGCAGCTGCAGCAGACACATCATATGGTGTGCATACAAATTGGTACGCCGGTAGTGGTGCTATCGATCACATCACCAACAAGCTTGAGAAGGTGACCGTGCAAGAGAAATATCGTGGCCATGACCAAGTCCACAACGCAAATGGTAAAGGTATGAGGATAAGTCATATTGGTCATTCAATTATCAAAAACCCTCATCGAAATATTCATCTCAAAAATATTTTGCATGTTCCCGATACTTCCAAAATTCTTCTTTCTGTTCATCGCATTGCTATTGACAACAACATTTTTTTTAGAATTTCGCCATATATCTTTCTGATCAAGGACTAGGCCACGAAGAAAATTCTCTATCAAGGTAGATGCGTGCGAGGGATATATCCGTTGATCCCTCGATTTAGAAGCTTCAATAAAAAAGTGTGGGGTGTTGTCAAACTTTCATTGAAAAGGTGGCATGAACGCTTAGGTCATCTGTCTTTTTTTATTGTTCAACAAGTGCTTAGTGACAGAGCTAAATCCGGTAGATCTCAGGTAGGGGGTCCCGAGCTGGTACTCTTTACTAGATGGTAACAGGATGAAGAAGAGACACAATATTTACCTAGGTTCAGGCCCTCTCGAAGAGGTAAAATCTTACGTCCTGCTTGTATTGTATTGATTGTGGATGGCGTACAAAGTACAGGTTGATCTACCTCAAGATCGTATGTGTGAATGCATCTACCTCTACGGTCCAAACCCCTCGGCTTATATAGACACCGGGGGTACCTAGGGTTACACCTAGGTCGGTTACATCTAAGGATAAACATGCCGAGGATTATATCGTGCCGAGTATGCGTCAAGTCTTCAGAAGATTCCATCTTGAGTACGTCGTGGGGCCTGGCAAGTGTGGCCCACTGGTTGGTAGTTTGGGGTCCTCGGTCCAGCCCATGCTTGGAGGACGACGTGGTTAGCACCCCCTATGTAGGACACAATCATTTACTAATAATCAGCTCCCATGTGTTGGTGAGCGTAGTCTTGATACTATTTGTGATTCTTGTCGAAGAGCAAAATCTCATCAATTACCATGTCATGTTCTCAATAGTGTTTCTATCAAACAATCAATTATCGCCATCCAATCTGATTGGGGAGGCTAATATGAGAAATTGGACTCCTCCTTCCAAAAGCTAGACATTCTCATCATGTATCACCCCCCCCCCCACACACACACCAACAGAATGGTTCTATGGAATGCAAACATAGGCACATTGTTGAAGTAGGATTAGCTCTCTTAGTCGGTGCTTTCATGCCTCACAAGTTTTTGGATAAATCTTTCCTAATTGCCTATCACATCAACATGGTACCTAATTGTGTCATCAATAATGAAGCCCAATGGAACGGTTACTTCACACTAAACCAGATTACAATTCCCTTTGTGTGTTTGGATGTGTATGTTGGCCAAACCTTCGCCCCTACAATAATCACAGACTCATGTTTCGCTCAAAACAATGTGTTTTTCTTGGCTATAATGCACAACATAAAGATATCAAGTGCCTTGATGTACCTACTAGCAGGGTCTAATATTTCTTGTGATGTTGTCTTCAATGAAACAATTTCCCCTTTTTCTCATCTTCATCCCAATGCCTACACTCTTCTTCGCAAAGAAATCCCCCTTCTTCCGTCCCATTTATCTGGTTTTCATCAAGGGGTGATAATTGTGATGATCACTTGACTAATTCTTTATCTAATCCTACAAATGAGACTTATAATGACACTAAAGAAGCACACAAAAATCCGCAGGAAATGGTGAAGAAATCACACAAAATGGGCAACATTCGATGTGCCTCCTGGTTCAAGAAAGACCCGTAGCGGAATCCGTCTCAGGATAGCCAATGCAAGAGCTAATGCGATCAGCTCCGGGATCAGCGCCACGTCAAAATGTTATCTAGTGCTAATTCAAGTTTGCTTGGTTCTCCTGTTAAACACGCGCGCCAGCCAAACCACGTGCGGTAGAAGAAAGCTATGGAAAAAGAATTCCATGCACTTAAAAAACAAAACTTGGCACTTAGTTCTTTCACTTCAAGGTTAAACTTGATCAATTGTAAGTGGGTGTTCGGGATAAAAATAAAATCTGATGGCACTATAGATCGATATAAAGCCAGACTTGTTGCTAAAGGCTTCAAGCAAAGGTATGTCAAGGATTATGAGGACACATTTAGTCTTGTCGTAAAAGCTGCCACCATTCACCTTGTTTTGTCTATTGTTGTGTCTAGAGGATGGAGTCTTAGACAACTAGATGTGCAGAACGTGTTCTCCATGGTGTTCTGCAAAAGAAAGTGTATATTAAACAACCTTCTGGGTTTGAAAATAAAAATACACCTTTCCATGTGTGCAAGCTTGATAAAGCCCTTTATGGACTGAAGCAAGCTCCTAGGGCATGGTACTCTTGTCTGAGCTCAAAGTTGCAGGCACTTAGTTTTGTTCCCTCCAAATCTGACACCACATTATTTGTCTATAATAAGTCAAATACATTCATATTTGTGCTTATATATGTTGATAATATCATTGTTACAAGCTCATCAAATGAGGTGGTGACATGCTTACCGATAGACTTGAGCTCAGAATTTGCCCTCAAGGATCTAGGAGATTTGCATTTCTTTTTTGGTATTGAAGTAAAGAAAAACATAGATGGTCTTCATCTCACTCAATATAAACAAAAAGTGATTTTTTAATAGAGTTGGCTTGCGGGGTGATACGTCTCCAACGTATCTATAGTTTTTTTATTATTTCATGCTATTATATTATCAATCTTGGATACTTTATATGCATTTTATGCTATTTTATATAACCTATTAACCCATTGCCCAGTGTCAGTAGTTGTTTTATGCTTGTTTTTAAGTTTCAAAAAAAGCAGTATCAAACGGAGTCCAAACGCTACGAAACTTTTTAACATTTTTTTCTGGACATAGGAGACCCCAGAAGCTTCGGAGGAGATGAGACATGAAACGAGGAGACGACAAGGCAATAGGGCACGCCCAGGGGGGTAGGGCGCGCCCTGTTACCTTATGGGCCCCACGTGGCTCCGTCTGACCTAATTCCACTTCTATAAATTCTCAAATATTGGGAAATCAACACGGAGCCACCCGAAACACTTTTTCCGCCGTCACAACCTTCTGTTCTTCTGTGATCCCATCTGGAGGCCTTTTCCAGCACTCTGCCGGAGGGGGAATCGATCACGGAGGGCCTCTACATCAACCTTGTTGCCCTTCTGATGATGCGTGAGTAGATCATCATAGACCTACGGGTCCATAGCTAGTAGCTAGATGGCCTCTTCTCTCTCTTTGATCTTCAATACAATGTTCTCCTCGATCTTCTTGGAGTTCTATCTGATGTAATCTTCTTTTATGGTGTGTTTGTTGGGATCCGATGAATTGTGGGTTTATGATCAGATTATTCGTTGAAAGTAATTGAGTCTTTTCTGAACTTTATTATGCATGATTATGATAGCTTTGTATTTCTCTCTGACCTATCTGTTTGGTTTGGCCAACTAGATTGATTTATCTTCAGTGGGAGAGGTGCTTTGTAATGGGTTCAATCTTGCGGTGTCCTCACCTCGTGACAGAAGGGGTAGCGAGGCACGTATTTGTATTGCTGCCATTAAAGGTAAAACGATGGGGTTTATCCATATTGCTTGAGTTTACTTTGTCTACATCATGTCATCTTGCGTAAGGCGTTACTCTGTTTGTCATGAACTTAATACCATAGATGCATGCTGGATAGCGGTCAATTGGTGGAGTAATAGTAGCAGATGCAAGCATGAGTCGGTCTACCTGTCACGGACGTGATTCCTATATGTGTGACCATTGCCATGAATAACGTCATAACTATGCACTTTTCTATCAACTGCCCCATAGTAATTTGTTTACCCACCGTATGCTATTGTATCGAGAGAGAAGCCTCTAGTGAAAACTATGGCCCCCGAGTCTACTTTAATCATATTATAAAAACCAAAAATACCTTGCTGCAATTTTATACTTTTTATTTTTATTTTATTTTTATCTATCTATCACTACCAGAATTAGTCCTTGCAAGTAACGAGTTCAAGGGGATTGACAACCCGCTTGCCCGCGTTGGGTGCAAGTATTTGCTTTTGTGTGTGTAGGAGCTGAAGAGGGGAATTTGCGTGGTTCTCCTATTGGTTCGATAACCTTGGTTCTCACTGAGGGAAATATTTATCTCTACTGTACTGCTCCACCCTTCCTCTTCGGGAAAATCCCAACGCAGCTTACAAGTAGCAGAAAGAATTTCTGGCGCCGTTGCCGGGGAGACATCATCAAATTCTTGTCAGGTTCCTACATACAAACTATCATCTACTTGCTCTGCTTTTTATTTGCCTCTCTTTTTCATCTACCTCCACTTCTCTAAAAACAAAAAAACAAAAAAAAATTACTTTGCTAGTTTTCTTGTTTGCTTGCTCGGTCAGCATGTCTCAAGAGAACACTAAGTCGTGTGACTTTTCAAATACTAATAATAATGATTTTATTAGTACTCCAATTGCTCCTCCCACTACTAGTGCGGAGTCATATGATATTAATGCTGCATTGCTAAATCTTGTTATGAAAGAACAATTTTCTGGAAATCCTAATAAAGATGTTGCATCCCATCTTAATACCTTCGCTGAATTATGTGATATGCAAAAGAAAAAAGATGTGGATAATGATATTATTAAGTTGAAATTTATTTCCTTTCTCGCTAAGAGATCGTGCTAAAACTTGGTTTTCATCCTTGCCTCGCAATAGTATTGATTCATGGGATAAGTGTAGGGATGCTTTTATTGCCAAGTATTTTCCTCACGCTAAGATTATTTCTCTTAGAAATCAAATTATGAACTTTAAGCAACTTGAGCATGAACATGTTGCACAGTCTTAAGAGAGAATGAAATTACTTATTAGATATTGTCCCACTCATGGTGTAAGCTTATGGATGATAATACAAAAAAAATATTATGGGACTAAACCTTGTGTCGAGAAATCTTCTAGACTCAGGTGGTACTTTTATGGAAATCACATTGGGAGAAGCTACATGATACGTCCCAAACATATATACTTTTCCAAACACTTTTGCTATTGTTTTGAACTCTAATTTGCTTGATTTGAATGGAACTAACCTGGACTGGCGCTGTTTTCAGCAGAATTGCCATGGTGTTACTTTTGTGCAGAAATAAAAGTTCTCGGATTGGGATGAAAATTTACAAAGAATATTTCCAGAATATATAAAAAATATTGGCGAGGAGAACTACTGGAGGGGGCCACCCAGGAGCCACGAGCTCAGGGGGCGCCCACCCCCAGGGCGCGCCCTGTGAGCTCGTGACCCCCTCGAGCCTCCGTTTTCCCTAATTCCAACTCCATGAATACCGTCTCACGAAGAGAGAAAAATCAGAGAGAAGGAAGCATCATGTTTTACGATGCAGAGCCGCCGCCACCTCCTGTTCTTCATTAGGAGGGCTGATGTGCAGTCCGTTCGGGGCTCTGGAGGGTGGAAATTGTCGCTGTCATCATCATCAACCCTTCTCCATCAACAATTCCATGTTGCTCACCACCGTGAGTGAGTAATTCCTTCATAGGCTTGCCGGACGGTGATGGAGTTGGATGAGATTTGTCATGTAATTGAGTCAATTTGTTAGGGCTTGATCCCTAGTATCCACTACGTTCTGAGATTGATGTTGCTATGACTTTGCTATGCTTAATGCTTGTCACTAGGGCATGAGTGCCATGATTTCAGATTTGAACCCTCTATGTTTTCATGAATATATTTGAGTTCTTGATCCTATGTGCTAGTTATATGCACTTGCTATTGTTCTGATCCGTAGACCCCAAAGTGACAATAGTTGGGATACTCTCCGGGGATGACTGTAATTCGAGGAGTTCATGTATTCACCATGTGTTAATGCTTTGTTCCCTTTCTCTATTAAAAGTAGCCCTTAATATCCCTTAGTTTCCTTATGGACCCCGCTGCCACAAGAGGGTAGGACAAAAGATGTCATGCAAGTTCTTATTATAAGCACATATGACTATATACGGAATACATGCCTACATTACATTGATGAATTGAAGCTGTTGTGTATCGCCCTAGGTTGTGACTGTTATATGATGAATATCATCCAACAGAAATATCCATCACTGATCCAATGCCTACGCTTTTCTCATATTGGTCTTTGCTAAGTTACTTTCGTTGTTGCTGTTACAATCACTACAAAATTGCTATTGTTCATGTTCATGTTACTATTGCTACTGTTACCACTGCTATCAAACTATCAAACTACTATGCTACTAAAAACTTTGCTGCAAAAATATAATTTCCCAGGTGTGGTTGAATTGACAACTCAACTGCTCAGACTCATAAATATTCTTTGGCTCCCCTTGTGTCGAATCAATAAATTTGGGTGAAATACTACCCTCAAAGACTTTCGCGATCCCTATACTTGTGGGTTATCAAGACCTTTTTTCTGGTGTTGTTGTGGGGGAGCATAGCTCTATTTATTGAGTTCACTTGGGATTTTACACTATGAAGAATCTGAAAGACGCTAAGATTAAGATCGTACCCTCTCAGACGAGGGGAGGTAAGGAACTGCCATCTAGCTCTGCACTCGATTCACCTTTTGTTTTAAGTAGGCTTGCGACACCACCACCTGCTATTCATTCTGATATGTCATAAGTAATTAATGATACTACTTCTGCTATAATTGAAACTTGTGATGATGCTAGTACTCTGCTTAATGAAACTGTGCCACTAGGTGAATTTCTTGATGAACAACTTGCTAAAGCTAAAGAACTTGAAAATGTTGAAACTGATGAAAACTATGATTCACTTATTATGCCTAACTCTTCTACTAGAGTTGAAACACCTAAGATACCTGAGGGTTATGTTATAGATGGGCAGACAGCTAGAGAAATTCTTGCTTGTCATGATAGAGATGATGTTAAGAAACTATTGAGTAAGCTGAAAGTAAAGTCTATGATAGCGAGAATGAAATATGATCCTAAGTTTGCTACTTCTCCTATCTGTGTTACTGATAAGGATTATGAATTCTCTGTCGATCCTGAGTTAATTACTTTAGTTGAATCTGATCCTTTTCATGGTTATGAAACTGAAACTGTTTTTTTAACCTGAGCAGTAGGAGAACCTCCTACTGTGAAATAATTAATATAATGGGGGTTAACAATTACATGGTATAATTACAATCCTTCCCACTTTGGGGTAAGGAGGAATGGGGCAGAACTAATGAATGGAGGCAAGTACAGTGTCGTGGGAAAACACGGCCACCTATGGGTCCATCGGCCCCTTGTGGTTCGGCAGCGGGGAAGGACGCATTGCACAAAGAGCGGAGGGCGCGCGGCAGCGATCACACGGGCAATTTTTACCCAGGTTCGGGCCGCCGTGAGGCGTAAAACCCTACTCCTGCTTTGGTGGATTGATGAGAGGACCGTGGTGGAGACGCGATGCTCTAGCCTGGCAAGGTCGCCTCAGGGCGAGAGAAGCTTCACGCGTATGAGTGTACAGGGGTCCGAATCCTTTCTAAGGTTTCCATGGCCCTCCTTTTATAGATCAAGGGGTCACCACAGTGGCAAATCAGTCATTGTGTACTGATTAGATAGCAAACAGTGCCATCATACCTAACTCTGCAGACTGGGCAGAGCGCATTAAATGCGCCGCTTAGTGTCACATCGTAGTCTAGCCCGGCAAGCCTTGTCGTGCTGTTTTGCCACCTTCTCGCCTACCTGCGTGACACATCACTGGACGAGTGTTGTTTGGAGGTGATTTCCTCTGGAAGTGGCCGCCACGTGCCAAATAGCGGCCACTTAGCATCTTGAGGGCTCGACACCGCACTGATCGGTGACTTGCGTTGCTGTGAGGTGGAGCGGTGGAGCCTTGGCGGGGTAATCCGCCCTCGGCAAGCCTGCCGGGGCAATCTGGAGACTTGTCTTCGGGGCAACCTCGTCCCCGCTAGGCTTGCCTGC
This sequence comes from Thinopyrum elongatum, assembly GCA_011799875.1. Classification (NCBI taxonomy): domain Eukaryota; kingdom Viridiplantae; phylum Streptophyta; class Magnoliopsida; order Poales; family Poaceae; genus Thinopyrum; species Thinopyrum elongatum. The sequence continues at coordinate 400,037,753 of CM022300.1, forward strand.
TCGGCAACGGAGGTTTTTCCATTGTGGTGTTTTACTCCTTGGGTTGGTCTTGGTCTTCTTGATCCGCCCTTTGATTCCTCAAAGATCTGATCTCTTCTGCTTGGCCTTATCGTTGATGGTGCAATCTCGTTCTTGAGCCTGTGTACAGTCTGGGTAACATACCTGGGGTTTGTTGCACCGACAGGAGCCCCCAGGCCTGGCCTGAACGCGCTGCCGAGCGTCGCCGGGGTAGGCCCTATCCAGTACACAGGCGGGGAGGCCGTAGTAGCTCACCCCTTGAGATCTTCTTTGCTTCTTCATTGATCTGAGCTTGAGTCAGTTTCCGGTTTTCCCGCGTGTCGTGTAACGCCAATTGCATTGGGGCCATCCTTGTAATGGTCCATGAATGACTTTAACACACGGGTAAGTAACTGCCAATTCACTCTTCCTACCATGTTCTTATCCCTTGCCACGTATACTGCATGCATTGAGTGGGGTAGGTAACGGAAGTGCATGGTGCGGGAGAGAGCGTCATGGCAGGGGCCCGGTCTTCTTGGGTTGGTGGAGAGGGGCAGCGGTTACCCACCGAGGAATCAGCCCCCAGCCTTAGCCCGCCTATAAAAGAGGGGGTGAGGGGTAGTGGAAATGCTCATCCACGCACCCTTCTTCTTCTCTTCCCACCGTAGTGCCTAGGAGGAGGAGAGGGACAAGAAAGGGATTACGGGGCACTTATCTTTTTTCAGTTTAAAATGTGCAGGCATCGGCCAAACTTTAGTCTAAATAATGTAAACCTCTTTATCCATGTTTGTGTTCTGTAAAATCTGTACTTGCTTATCAGCATATTAATGAAAAAGACAAGCTTTGTCGGGCACTTGTGCATGTACTATCTCCATGCAGAGGTGAAATGCCTCTATACATTTAAGTAAACAAGTTTCTCCAGCAAGCTATCCTGCCGGTACCCTTAGTTTGTTGCCGCGGGGCTAGGCCTGCCGGGCACAACCATAAAAAAAAGGACCAGCCCCCCGCCGAGCCTCTTCCGTCAAAGGCTACTGCGACCACCCTGACTGAAGCAGCGTTCAAGTCAATGGGTAGGAGCACCTATGTTTCGAAGGTGGCGGGGTTTTCATATGCACAAGTCTGCCAATTACAGAACAAATATGGATAAGAAGGAACTTATCTGTTTGGCTTGCCGGGGATCGTCACGTGGGCTCGTCTTCATTCCTTTTCTTCGGGACCAAGTCCACGGCAAGAATCCTGCAACTTAATGCAGATGTAAACAATGCCACATGCGCCCTCTTCTATATGATCATGCTATGCTCATGATATGCTTATGCATGCATGCAAGTTTCGGGGGCCCCCCAACGCTTCGTTTATTTCTCTGTTGCTCAGGGTCTGCACCTGGCTTTGTACAAGGGTTACATGCAACTTAGGCAAAGCTTGTACAAAAGGGTGGCTGACAGGCAGGGCCCGACAGCCGCGCCTTACGGGTAGAACTTACAAAGATGCTCAATATTCCATGAGTTTTGCAATTGAATGCCATCTCCGGTCTCCAGACGGACTGCGCTAGGTCTGGTGACTCGTACTACCCGGTAAGGGCCTTCCCACTTCGGCGTCAACTTGTTTGCACCCTTGGTGGACTGAATGCGCCTAAGGACAAGGTCGCCTTCCTCAAAACTCTGGGCATGAACCCTGCGGTTGTGATAGCGACGCAGGGCTTGCTGGTAGCATGCAACACGCGTAGCAGCCCAGAGACGGTTCTCCTCAAGTAGCACAGTGTCATCACGCCGGTGCTGTTCCTGCGCTACTTCATCATAGGCAAGCACTTGAGGAGACCCGTATATGAGTTCCATGGGGATAACTGCTTCTGCCCCATAGACTAGGGAGAAGGGAGTCTGCCCGGTAGCTCGATTTGGTGTCATGCTAAGGGACCAAAGAACCACCGGCAGCTCGTCGATCCATCGCCTGCCGCACTTCTGGAGTCTATCAAAAGTTCTTGTCTTGAGACCTCGCAACACTTCAGTGTTTGCCCTCTCAGCTTGTCCATTGCTTCTGGGATGGGCCATAGAGGCAAATGAAATCTTGCTTCCGAGGGCATGAACGTATTGCATGAAGGCGCGGCTTGTGAATTGGGTGCCATTGTCGGTGATGATTCGGGTAGGTACCCCGAAGCAGCGCAGTCACCTTTCTCACGGGCTCCACCTCTGGCCACTTTGTAAACTTGTTGATTGCGATGAACAAGAATTCAAAGCCCCTGGTAGCACAGGGGAAGGGACCCAGGATGTCGAGCCCCCAGACCAAAAATGGCCATGACAAAGGGATTGTTTGGAGAGCTTGAGCAGGCTGATGGATATTCTTGGAGTGGAACTGGCAGGCTTCACACTTGGTGACTAGCTCAATTGCATCTCGGAGGGCAGTGGGCCAGTAGAAACCTTGCCAGAAAGCTTTCCCAACCAAGGCCCTTGATCCGATGTGGGAGCCACACATACCCTTGTGTATTTCTGCCAGCAGTTCCTTTCGTTCTTCCCGGCAAATGCACTTCAATTTCACACCGTTGGGCCTTCTTCTGTATAGCATGTCGTCAATGAACTGATACATACTGGCCCTCCGGGCTACTCTTTCAGCTTCTTCTTGTTCTTCGGGAAGTTCTCCTGTTTGGAGAAAACGAACAATGTGCCGTGCCCAAGTTGGAGCCCGGGGCTCGGCAACAAGGACTAGCGGCACCTCCTCGTCATAAGGAGCGCACGCCTCGACTGCAAAGACTGGTAATTCAGCGGGAGGGTGCAGCTCACTGATCGAAGGGGAGTTGTTCCCGCCAAGCCTTCTGCCAGAGGCTTCGGGAAGCTCTGCCGGGAGAGGCTTGCCGGAGTTCAATTTCCTCCTTTTGCTGGCCAATTTTGCCAGGGATACGGAGGGTTGAGTCAGATGGAGAACAAAAGTCCCTGGTTCCACAGGGAGTTTTTGTGCAGCGCACTTTGACAGATGATCAGCAATGCTGTTTTTCACACGTGGTACGTGCTCTATTTTCAATCCGTCAAAGCGCTCCTCCAACTTTCTCACTTCCTCGAAGTATGCCTCCATCAATGGGCTTTGGTAGTCCTTGTTGATTTGTCTCACCACCAGTTGTGAGTCTCCACGGATGATCATCTTCTTGATTCTCAACTCTGTTGCAATCCTAAGCCCGGCAAGGAGCCCTTCATACTCTGCAGTATTGTTGGTAGCCTCCTCCCGGGGGAAATGCATTTGAACGACGTACTTAAGGTGCTCCCCAGTGGGAGCAACGAGAAGCACGCCAGCTCCTGCACCGTGTAGGGAGAAGGCGCCATCAAAATACATAATCCATTCTTGGATCGCTTCCTTGCCGGGGATAACTGTTTCCAGTACTTCCTCATCAGGGGTTAGCGTCCACTCCGCAATGAACTCTGCCAGTGCTCTGCTCTGAATAGTTGACGTGCTTTCAAACCTCAAACCAAAGCTGGATAACTCCAAAGCCCATTCCACGACCCTGCTAGTAGCCTCGGGGTTTCGGAGTCTGCGTTGCAAGGGGAAGCGGGTGACAACCGTGATCTCGTGGGCTTGGAAGTAGTGACGCAGTTTCGTCGAGGCCATGATGAGGCCAAAAATCAACTTTTGCACGCCAGAGTACCTCGACCTAGCCCCCTGTAGTAGGGAGCTGACGAAGTACACTGGGCGCTGCACCACTTTCTTCCTTGTCGTGATCTTGGTACTGTCTCTGCTGCCTTGCTCTTCTTTGTCTTGAACTGCATCTGATCTTGCTGGGACTAGTTCACTTTCCTCTCCAGAGGGGACGGTGGCGGCGGTTTCTGCTTCATCTACCTCCCGCTGTGCCACCAGTGCTGCGCTAACCACTTGATTGGTCGCTGCTAAGTATAGCAACAACGGCTCTTGTGGTTTAGGAGCGACTAAGGTGGGAACAGAGGAAAGGTAGGTCTTCAAATCTTGTAGCGCAGCGTCTGCCTCCGGGGTCCACGCCACGGGCCCTGCCTTTTTCAGGATTTTGAAAAATGGCAAGGCGAGTTCAGTGGACTTGGAAATGAACCTGCTCAGTGCGGCAACACATCCAGTCAAATGCCTCACGTCCTTGACTGTCTTTGGTGCTTGAATCTGCTCGATAGCCTTGATCTTGTCAGGGTTGGACTCTATCCCCCGGTGGACACAAAAAAGCCAAGTAGCTTGCCGGAAGGAACACCAAACACAGACTTCTCAGGGTTCAGCTTCAAATTGAGCCTGCGCAGATTTGCAAAGGTCTCTTCCAAATCCTGAATGAGAGTCGTTCTGTCCTTGGTTTTGACCACAATATCATCCATATAGGCTTCAACATTTATGTGAAATTGGGACTCAAAGCCAATCTGTACTGCTCTTGCAAAAGTGGATCCAGCGCTCTTCAACCAGAAGGGCATCCGTACAAAACAGTATGTGCCACATGGAGTTATGAACACAGTTTTTTCTTCGTCCTCCTTGGACATGAAGATCTGATGGTATCCAGAGTAGGCATCCAGGAAGGAGAGCAAGTCACATCCGGAGGTGGAATCCACAATCTGGTCGATGCGCGGCAAGGGGAATGGGTTCTTCGGGCATGCTTTGTTAAGATCAGTGAAATCTATGTAAAGCCTCCATTTCCCATTTGCCTTGCGCACCACCACTGGGTTTGCTAACCAAGTTGGATGCAATACTCCTCTGACCAATACAGCTGCCTCAAGTTTCTTGATCTCCTCGGCAATAAACTACTGCCGCTCCAAAGCTTGCTTCCGAACCTTCTGCTTGACGGGCCGGGCATGTGGGCAGACAACAAGGTGGTGCTCGATTACCTCCCTGGGAACACCGGGGATGTCAGATGGTCGCCAAGCAAACACATCGACATTCGGCCGCAGGAAGGCAATGAGCGCGCTTTCCTATTTGTCATCGAGGGTGGCACTGATGGTAAATGTACCACCAACGCCAGCCAGCCCTGCCAGGACCTTTTTCACAGACGGTGCGGCAGCCTTGGATCTCTTGCAATTGGAACTCTCCGGCAAGTCATCAACAGGCGCAGCGCACTCTGGAGAGGCACGCTTCCCGGATTCCTCATTGGCATCCTTGCTTCCTTTCTTCTTTTTCTTGCTTTCCTTGGTGGGAGCAGCGGCTTCCGTAGTTTCTGCAGCAACTGCCTCCCGGTACATCTTGTCCATGCATATGATTGCGTCTTTCTTGTCTGATGGGATAGAAATAACGCCCATTGGTCCTGGCATCTTCAAAGTGTTGTAGACATAGTGGGATGCCGCCATGAATTTGGCCAGGGCAGGACAACCAAGGATTCCGTTGTACGGCAGGGGGAGGTCAACCACATCAAACACGATCTTCTCAGTCTGGTAGTTCAATTCCCCCCCGAATGTTACCGGTAATGTGATCTTCCCCTTAGGATGACTCCTGCCCGGGTTGATCCCTTGGAACGTACCAGTAACCTTGAGCTCTTCATCTACTATCCAGAGTTTGCTGATGACCTTTGGAGAAATCAGATTCAACCCGGCCCCGCCGTCAACCAACATCTTTGTGACCTTGAGGTTGCGGATTGTTGGTGAAACCAACAATGGCAAACACCCCACCACGGTAGTGCGGTCAGGGTGATCCTCCTCATCAAAGACGATGGGCGTGTGGGACCACTTGAGCGGCTTTCGAGAATCTGTCGTTGGCTCCACGACATTGACCTCACACGCCCACCTTTTAAGTTGGCGGTGAGAGGAGTGCAGGGATGCACCCCCGTCAATGAATAGGGCATCAGTGGCTTTCTGGAATTCCTGCTTGATGGTTTCCTCTTCATCTCCTTCATCACTTCCGTCCTCGCAATCCTTCTTCTCATGGCCCTTGGCGGGTTTCCCCTGATACTAAGGAGCCTTGCCAGGGCGACCTGTTCTGCCACCTCGGCCCTTCCCACCATCGCCATCTTGGTTTTTCTCATTATCACGCTTCTCGTACTCAGCCCTCTGTTTCTTGATGAGCTGCTCAACCTGATGACACTCCTGGAGATCGTGGCCCTTGGTCCGATGGATCTTGCAGCATGGCCCGTCACTCTTTCTAGCTTTCTCGGCAACCGTGGCTTCCCGTCAATCAGTGCACGCGGCAGCTTCCTTGCCGGGGACCTCGGTCTTGGCCTTCTTGCCAGTACCACGTGCACTCGACCCTTCAATGGTCATCACCACTTTATCATGGCGCTTCTTGTTGCGCTTCTTGCTCTTCTTCCGGTTGGCGTCTTCGTCGTTGTCTTCTAAGTCAATGTCGACTCCATCTTCTTCACCTGGGAGTTGTCTCCCCTCTTCTACTCGGGCACACTTATCCACCAGAGTGTATAGCTCATTCACAGTCTTGGGCAAACGAACGTTCATTTTAGAATGTATCCGGCGGTTGTGCATGTTGGACTGGAACACGGCTATCACAGCTGCCGGGTGTATGTCTGGGATGTTCCTATGCACCCGGCTGAACCTCTGCATGTACTTCCGCAGGCTCTCTCCTTCCTTTTGCGGAAGCAACTGTAAATCACTGGGCTGTCCTGGTTCTTGATGGCCGCCCGTGAAGGCGCCAACAAACTCATGGCACAGGTCAGCCCAGGTTGAAATGGAATTCTCTGGCAAGTGCATCAACCAAGACCTCACATTTGGCTTGAGTGCCAAGGGGAAGTAGTTGGCGAACACCTTCTCATCCCTTCCCCTGGCAGCTTGAACAGCGATGGTGTAGATGCTCAAGAACTTTGCCGGGTTCAGTCTTCCCTCGTACTTCTCTGGTATTTCTGGCTTGAACGTGCGGGCAGATGGCCAACGGACTTGCCGCAGCTCATGAGTGAAGGCGGGGCACCGGACCCCGAAAGGTAGGGACCCACCCTCATCGGGCGTAGGCTCGTCGTCGTCGGGGCCGTAGCGCCTATCAGACCGGCGTTGGGTTTCGTGGCGTCGTTCAATGGTGACACACGCGTCTTCCCCCCGCCTGTCTTCCAGGACTCGCCGCTGTTCTTGTCGTGCTCGAGGATTGGACGAGGCCATCGATTCGTCGTCGGGTTCTTGGTTGTGTTGCTCTGGCCGTGGCCCCTGCGCTGGCTGCCGCAGAGGGGATTGCACCGTGGGGGTGGCCCCTTCGGTATGGCCAGCAGCTCAGGCCGTTGCCACCGCCTGTGGAGGCTGTGACGGGCCTGCTCGCCGTGATCCTCCTGCCTCGGCGAAACCAATCAAACTCTGAATGGTGGCTCTCCACTCATCCATCTGATCAGCCGCCGGCGGAAACCTCAACAGGAGTTGGGCCCGCGCCATGGCCTCCGAAGCAGTGCTCGGCATGGATGACGGTGCCAGTAGTAGTAGCGCCGTGCTCCTGTCGCTGTGAGCCAGTCGCCAGGGCGGTGTGGAGGCGAGGTGGATGTGCTTGGGGATCGGTGGCTCCGTTAGGCGCATCAGCTTTTCCAGCCCGTCCTGGGGGTGACGCATGCCCTGCAGCCACACCCGCAGCGGGGGCGGTCGGAGGATTGGGGTTCGCCCCAGGGCAAGCATCACCGTTGTGGTCGCGTTCTTCTGCGGGGTGGAGAGGCATGGATGGAATGATCTCTCCTCCCGCACCTTGCGGAACGTGGCCGTCGAGATGTTGTTGGCGCCGTCCTTCTCCGGTGCCTCCTGCTCCCGTTTCGGCCACGGGGGAGGTGGTGACGATGCCGCCTATGCCGGTCATGTCCACCGCAGTGTCCACGTCCCCGTGCGCCCCCATAGCCCCCACGGCGTCGGCAGCCGTGCATGGGGGGCCTTCGAGGTGGACGGGTGAGCTGCGGCACCGGTTTTCTTCTTGGGCGCCATGGATGATGAAGCCGTCGACGAAGAAAACGATGATGAAGATGACGCGATGCGTATGCTCTCGGATTCGCGCAAGCGCTTCCCCCTACCTGGCGCGCCAAAGATGTCGTGGGAAAACAAGGCCACCTATGGGGCCATCAGCCCCTTGTGGTTCAGTAGGGGGGAAGGACGCATTGCACAAAGAGCGGAGGGGGCGGGGCAGCGCGGCAGTGATCACACGGGCAGTTTTTACCCAGGTTCGGGCCGCCGTGAGGCGTAGAACCCTACTCCTGCTTTGGTGGATTGATGAGAGGACCGTGGTGGAGACGCAACGCTCTAGCCCGGCAAGGTCGCCTCAGGGCGAGAGCAGCTTCGCGCGTATGAGTGTACAGGGGTCCGAATCCTTTCTAAGGTTGCCATGGCCCTCCTTTTATAGATCAAGGGGTCACCACAGTGGCAAATCAGTCATTGTGTACTGATTAGATAGCAAACAGTGCCATCATACCTAACTCTACAGACTGGGCAGAGCTCATTAAATGTGCCACTTAGAGTCACATCGTAGTCTAGCCCGGCAAGCCTTGCCGTGCTGTTTTGCCACCTTCTCGCCTGCCTGCGTGACACGTCGCTGGACAAGTGTCGTTTGGAGGTGATTTCCTCTGGAAGTGGCCGCCACGTGCCAAATAGCGGCCACTTAGCATCTTGAGGGCTCGACACCGCACCGATCGGTGACTTGCGTTGCTGTGAGGTGGAGCGGTGGAGCCTTGGCGGGGTAATCCGCCCTCGGCGCCCCCGGCAAGCCTGCCGAGGCAATCTGGAGACTTGTCTTCGGGGCAACCTTGTCCCCGCCAGGCTCGCCTGCCCGGCAAGGGAGGTTTTTCCATTGTGGTGTTTTACTCCTTGGGTTGGTCTTGGTCTTCTTGATCCGCCCTTTGATTCCTCAAAGAGCTGATCTCTTCTGCTTGGCCTTGTCCTGGATGCTGCAATCTCGTTCTTGAGCCTGTGTACAGTCTGGGCAACATACCTGGGGTTTGTTGCACCGACATAGAGGGGGGATGAGGTGTTTATGCTTCTCCTTGACCCTATAGGTTAGGAGGGAAAATCTGTTTTGAACCTACCCAACCAGGAGTTCTTTGATGGTGTGATCCCTCTAAAATGTTTGTTGTTGCGTTCCTTCCAAATGCTACAAGCAGCCACTAGGAATACTTCCATGAACAATGGTTGGCCCCAGGCTTCTTTGGCTACGGTTATGTTTTGGAGTCTAGAGCCACCAGGGGGCCACGATAGTCTCAGACTGGCCCAGCAATTTGCATTGAATGGGCATTCGAAAGATAGGTGTTCCATAATTTCTTCTATGTGTGATCCACAGAGTATGCAACCATGATCATTACCAATGTGATAGTGTTTGCGTTTGAGCATGTTCCTCGTGTTTAATCGGTTAGACATAAGGAGCCACCCAAACACTTTGATCTTCATGGTTGACTTTGATTTCTAGATCCATCCAAAGGCTTTGTGTGCTTGCACATAGCTGAAGAAGAAAGAGTAGAAGCTATGTGTAATAAACTCGTTAGCCCCCCAAATGTATGAGCAGTGGTCGTTCTATGTTTGGTCATTGGAGAGGGCCACATTAACCATCTGAAGCTGCATCTGTCTAACTTCTGCATGCGCTTGCGTAGATAAGGGTACGTGAAAAGCCTCACAAAGGGACGTGCTTGCTAAGAAATCACGAACTGAAATATCTTCATTGGACGTGTATGAAAATGCCCTTGGGTAATTCTCTGCCATAATGCCATCGTTTCCACAGATCCTTCTAGAACAATACATTTGAGCCATTTGTCACATCTACGCTCGTGATTCCTCTATATGTCGACATTAATTTCACCACGTCTCTCCACCAGAATGAACCAGAGGGGTCTGAAGCATGTTGGATTTTGTTCTGGTAATAAGTATCCCAAACAAATTGTACCCAGGGCACGTCCCATTTATTGTAAAATTTATGCAGGTATTTTAGCAATAATCCATCCCCTTGGATTCTGAGGTTGATGACTCTGAGTCCTCCACTATCTTTTGGTCTGCACACCATACCCCAAGATGCCAGTGAGTTACATTTGTCCCCCTGTTCATTTTTCTTAGTCCATAGGCATTTTCTGCGTATCTTGTCCAAAAGTTCAATGATTTTGGCTGGGAGTCTAAGTGTGCAGAGAGCAAAAATTATCAGAGAAGTGATTACTGAGTTAAGCAAGGATAGCTTGCCACCATATGAGATCATATTAAGTGTGGTCGAGAGCCTTCTTTCCACTGTGCAGACAAGTGGCATTAGTTCCTGGACAGTAGGTCTTGTGGTTCCAAGTGGGAGTCCCAAATAAGTAAATGGCATTTTTCCAACCACACAACCAAAGATGTTGGCCAGCTCCATATACTTGTCGGTGTCACAGTTGATCGGTATAAGTGTTGATTTGTGAAAGTTTATTTTCAAACCAATGGAAGTAGCATAATCTGTCAAGATGTTTTTGATGACTATCGCCCGTCGAGGACATGCTGGTAGAATCATAATAGTATTGTCAGCGTATTGCATAACTGGATATTCCGTTTGGTTGGGGCAAGGAAATGAGAGTTGAATTTGGTTGTGTGCAAACACATCATTGATGGCCGCTTGGAGTAAATCTGCTGCAAGGATGAAAATGAGAGGAGATAAGGGGTCTCCTTGCTGTACTCCACACTTGCAATGGAATTGCCGCCCAGGGATTCCATTCAAAAGCACTAAGGACTTCCCTGAAGAGAATATGCATCTCATCAAATCTAGCCATTTGTTGTTAAAGCCCATGTTTTTCATGATATCAATCATTGCTTCATGCTCAATGGTGTCAAATGCCTTTGCAAAGTCAAGTTTCAGAAGCACAATTCCCCTCTTGGAAGACTGACATTGGTATATATATTCATAGGCCCACGCAAGGCAATTTTGGATGGATCTCCCTTTAAGAAAACCATATTGGTTGCGGTGGATGATCTTCAGGATTATCTTTTGCAAACGGTTGGCTAGAATCTTAGTGATGACTTTTAGGCAGTAGTTGAGTAATGTGATCGGCCTATAATCATTAACCATTGCAGGTGCTCTAATTTTTGGTACTAGGGTAATGAAGCCATGATTTATGCTTTCAAGGTTCAGGTTGCCCTAATGGAATTGGTTGCATAGCTTGTAGAGGTCCTCTTTGATGATGGCCCAACATCGCTTTAAAAAGATCCCAATGAATCCATCCGGACCAGGAACTCTGTCAGCTGGCATCTCTCTTTGATCACTTTGCCTATTTCTTCCTTGAGAAAGGAGTCGTAAGCTCATCAAGGCCCTCACATCTCTTGATAAGTCTTGAGAGATCAAATTTCATAGTGTGTGGTGTGGAGGAGCCCATCCTTTCTTTGAAAGTCTGAAAAATGATGGATTCTTTCCCATTGTGGTCCTCAATGGACACCCCATCTCCAGTAGTTAGGGATGCAATGTTATTTCTCTTGTATCGTTCTGATGCCATGGCTTGGAAAACTTTGAGTTTCATCACCAAATTGTACCCATCGAATAGTACAATGTTTCTTCCAGTATAGTTGTTGATATTTCAGCAACCTAAGGATATGAGCTTTTAAGATTTTTCTGAAGTTGATTTCAGGAATAGACAGAGGCCTTTTGTTCTCAAGCTCATCAATTTCATTTAGGGCTCTATTAGAATTCTCAATCACCACTGAAAGTTTGGAGATTCCTCTGCTCCAATGTTTGAGGTCTCTGTGAAGGTTCTTTAATTTTCCACAGAGTATTGATGCCTGGTTGTTTGACCTGACTGGCTTTGCCCAAGAGGCAGCAACCACCTCCATGAAGCCAGGATGCTGCACCCAATATGACTTAAAACAAAACAGTTTAGATCTGGGGATAGCAATTTCAGTGTTTACCACGCAAGGTGTGTGATCAGAGACCGGTTTACCTAGAGGTTTTACCATGGTTTTGGGGTAGGAAGTGGTCCAATTATTACTCATGAAAAACCAATCAAGCTGTTCTAGTAGAGGGTCAAGTTGCATATTGCTCCACGTATAGGTTCTTCCTTTGATAGGTAATTCAATTAGGTTTTGAGATCGTATTAAATCATTGAATGTGATCATGTCTACAATGCTCCCCCCTGGTTTATTACGATTCTCAGGTGCTCGGATGAAGTTAAAGTCGCCAACTAGTAGCCAATCTTCAGTGGAAGGGGTGTCCAAGGCGAACATCCAGTTAATGAAATTGTCATGTTGTTCTCCATGACAAGGCCCATAAAAATTAACAAGTGTCCAACTTTGTGATGATTGTGTGGAACGGAAACATGTGACTAACGCAAATTCCTCAGTAAAGAGCACCTCCGCAGAAAAGATAGAACTGTTCCATATTGTGGCAATGCCCCCATAAGCCCCATTAGATGGTATATAAGCAAATTGATCAAACCGGCGAGGACAACATGACTTAATAAAGGGTAAATCAAAAGAGGTCTTTTTAGTCTCCTGCAAACAAACGACAACGCACCCACTAGAAGTGATAGCATTGGATAGAGCTAACTATTTATCACCTGAATTTAAACCACGAACATTCCAACATAGAGCGTTCCAATTCACCAAAAGAGGCATAAAACGGAGATAAAAGGTACTTAAGGCAAGGAAGCTGACTCTTCCTCAGTAGGAGCCAGAAGAGCTTCATCACAGAGCTCTATCACCGAGATAGCACACATAGTAGTGCCAATCTGCTGAATCACCGGGATGCGTGTGGGTGGTAGGACCTGCTCGTCAACAGCTTTAGTGATCTTGAGTGTAGATGGGACAACTCGAGGTTTGACTTTGGAAATCTTCATCTTGTTGTCAGTTACTGGAGGGATACGGAAACCAGCATACTTGTTTGCTCGTGAGCTCCTTCGAAGAGATACAGAACTCTCAGGAACCACTCACTTCCCTTTGTGTCCCAAGGAGGGCATGGGAGCAGCAGGGAAGGGTGCAGGAAGCTGATCAACCGGGGCAGGAGCAGATGTAAGAGCTGAGCCAGTCATCAGTTGTTGTGGTTGAGAAACAGGTTGCATAGCAGGTTCAGAGTTGTGAGTTTTAGAGATTTGCAGTTGTCGAGCACCACCTACATCAGATTCAGGCTGATTATCAGTCGAGCATAACTCCCAGTTGCTAGCTTCAGGTATTTCCTTGATGGTTACAGAAGAAGCAGCAGTGTAGGTGATGGTCTTGGAGGCGGAGATCACTATCAGAAGTCCATCAGTCTACGTGAGAGTGAAGCTGAAAGCAACATTGTCATGTCTGAAACCATAATTGGAGCTCCAAGGGCCATAGGATGCAATAATCGGCATCACAACAGCTCCGAGGTATGTGTTGAACCTGAACATAGGAATGCAGTCTATCAGAATCAACGCAGGAGCGAAATTGCCATGGGAGGCCATGTCCACATTTAGACCAATAGCAGAAATGGTAAGCGAGATCTCTAGAGTATCAGGTTGCTGCACTGAAACAGTAGGGCTGGGCTGAGCAGTCATTGCAGAACTAGAACCCTCTTGAGGCCAAAACTGATTCATGAGAGAAAGTGGCACTAGTACATAAGAGTCAGAAATAGTAGCACTAGAATCAGAGCTACCCTGAACCAAAATAGATTCATTCCAAGCAGAGGCAGGATTGTCTTGGAGATTGTTAGGGGGTACAATGCCATGATGCACCTGCAATCCTTCACCAGCAAGCCACTCTTGAAAATTTTACAGAGTTGGGGGTGCTTGAGGGGGGGGGGGGAGGCCACACACCCCATTCAGGATGGAATTCAACATCGTTAGCTTGATCAACCACCACATTATCATCACTAGGTAATTGCCCGTGCATTGCTATGGGTGTAAACATGTATTTGTGGTTAAAAAGTATTTTGGTGGTTTCACACCAATGGTGGAAGTGTTTTCTATGAGATGACCTCTAGAATCCAATGGTGGTGGGTGCGGTCAACTAAGTTGTGCTATGCCAATAATCAGAAGAAATATAAACATCAAAAATTCAGAATCAAGCTTGTCATCCCAACCAAAGCAGATGGTCGTCAATAAAATAAATTAATAGATCAAATAACGGGCAATGGAACATTAAGATAAAGCTAGCCATTAGAGTTTTTGTACATGACATGCAGATGCAGGTAGACGAGCTTGATGTATGTCTTGTTGCTTAGTGTGTCCATGAGCGTGCTTCCACCATGTGCGCGCCCAGCCGTCCATGAGGTCGAGACCAATTGCAGTTGTGGATGAGGAACACGCCGGCATTGAGGCCAACCCAGGACCTTGGTGACACGCGTCGGCATCGAGACACTAGACCGACTCGACCTTCAGGCTGGCGAGCCTGGTGGTGTGCACGCGCACGGCTAGCATCTTGGCCCAATACGCCACCATGCTGGGCTGCAGCAGCCGTGTTGTACAAGAGCTCGATCCTGTGGACATGGCCATAGCCATAGTCGAGAGTTTTGTCAAGGAAGTGCAGGAGCACGTTATCGCTTTGCCAGTGCACAGGCGGGACTGCGATCCTCCTGGACACCATGAGCATGCAGTCCCCAAGATCACGCCAAGTACCAAGCCTAAGGAGAAAACACCCGGCCAGATGTCTGTGAAGCGGTGTACAACATCCTGCTCATGCTGTTGGAGGGGCGGAGAACTCGGCCACAAGGTGTTGGAGCAACGTGAAGGACCCATTGCCGCTAGCGGTAGAGGTGTGGTCCACGTGGGTCGTGGCCTCCAGTCACGACGACAGCGTGGAAAAAGCAAGCTTAGATGCGAGATCGGAGAGGTTGGAGCGAGGATGGCGGCCGGCGGTGTGCTAGCGGGTGTGGAGACGTCGCCACGGCATGGTCGGGGAGGCAGCGAGGTGTGGCTGAGGAGAGAGAGCAGCGGCTGAGGAGCCGATGGGCTGGTGACAACGCTAACCCTAGCGGTACGCGCGTGTTTGTGTTGCCATGCGGGTTGGCTCGCGTAAGTTTGCTGGGCTTGGCCCATATGATTGGCCGTAGCACGGACGATGAGATGGACAACCAAATGACGAGCGAGCGTAAAAAACCAAACGACGAGCGAAAGGCGGGGCGAGAATGGACGAAACATGGGCAGGAGACGGCCTTGTTGGCAGGAAAAGGAACATTATGTGTTTTTTAGATAGTAGAGATTAGGTGCAAGGGGAGAGACGGAAAAAACCCATATGATGGTGTGAGGAGGACGAAAAAACCAGACGAAGGTGGGAGATGGGACGAAAAAATCGGCGGAGACTACCAACTGCTCCATTAGGAGTAGAGATTCATGTTCAGGTTAACATTCCCGGCTGCATTCTGGGCCATCTAGTTATGTACTGCTGTTGATAGAGTTGTTCAGCTATGAGGCCCTCCCCATGCAAAGGATGTGGAATGCCATTTGTTGGTGGTGGATCTTCTCCTGCTGGTGGAACTTCAGGTAAGTGAGCATTCCAATCACTACTACACAGCATTGTTACAGCAACTGTCCAATAGTACCTAGGTCCTCCCAGTTGCCTCATGACGAAGCTCTTTGGCACAAGACATAGGTGAATCACCCGAGCTTTAATGAGAACAAACTTACTATCCCCCCGTGGATTATTCCAGTCAATCAGACTACCAAATTTGTCTACAGACTTTTGAATGTAATGTTGGGTTTGATAGTCATATGGAAATCCCACATAGAGCAACCAGACCTCCGGACCATAGGTTGTAAGGCGCATGTTGAGCGCAGCATCATGTGGGACAAACGAGACAATAGTGTGCTCATCAATTTCATTTTCATCAAGCTCAAAAGTGGTTCCCATTATCGCATCTCTAACAGCAGAGTCCACAAATCCAAATATGCCAATGCCTAGAGGGTGATCATCCACTCTAGTAGGGAAGAACTGAGATTCATGTACCAAACCTTCAATGATGTGACGCAGTTCGGCCTTGCGGTGGAAGGGATGAACCAATTCGCCTCGGCAATGGCGAGGAAGTCATGGTGAAGAGGAGGCATCGGGCTGACCACCATGTCATCCCTCACCTTCCTGTCCGCAGGCCCCAGCTCGATCGTCATGACATGCGGGAGGTAGGGGAAAACATTGAGGGGGAAGTTCACCATTGTTACAGTGGATGGTGGTGGATCAGGGGAGAGCTCAGAGTGTGAGGAGGAAGGCGTATCGGCAGCCCCAGGCTGAGACTTGGGTACCCAGACTCCTCGATTGAAGTGACCCGCGTAAGGCATGATGCTTCCACGTGTCCCTGGATAACACAAGATGCACATCGGACGGCCTTCCCGGTTCGGTTGGCAGGTATCACATTATTAGCAGCGTCAATAAATTGTTGCCTCTGAATCCCTGATTTGACTGAATCATGACAACACGGCTTACTCTTTCCATGTACCAGCACAGAAGTAATGTGATTACTGGGGATAGTATTATCTTGAATTGGCACGTCCCGATTATCAGAATCGGCAAAAACATTACCCTTCCAAACCTTAGTAGTAATTTTATTATCCAAGATTATGTTTCTTACCAAAGGGGAAGAGAATAATTCCGAGATCTTTGGCTTCCATTTCAATTGCATCACATTTGGAGACTTGCAGGAGAATTTCAGATGGCCCAGAAATCCACAAGCTCGACACTTAGAAAGGTTCGGGCAATCAATGTCGTAATGGGCCAATGATCCACAAGACAAACAGGTCAGGGATGCTTGAATAGCAGATGACTTTACTGGGCCTTTCAGTATGGGCTCCTTAGAATGATCTTGGCAATTACAGGGATGACCAAAGCATAAAAGGCAGTAGGGGCCCGGGCAATTAATGGCCAAGTGATCATTGTCATCGCAAATGCCGCAAATGGTTAATTTTTCATAAATACAATCCATAGGCGGGACTGAGGGGATCTTCCATAATGATGCAATCTTGTCCTCCAAAATGCCCGCACGGTGATGATTGATACATCTCCAATGTATCTATAATTTTTTATTGTTCCATGCTATTATAGTATCAATTATGGATGTTTATATGTCATTAGATACAATTATATATCATTTTTTGGGGACTAACCTATTAACTCAGTGCCTAGTGCCAGTTGCTATTTTTTTTGCATGTTTTTGGCTTTTCAGAAAATCAATATCAAACGAAGAAAAAACAAAGAAAGACCCTAGAAGGTTCGGGAGGACGCCAGAGGAGCCATGAGGGAGCGACAAGCCCTAGGGGCGTGCCCCCTAGGCTTGTGGGCCCCTCGTGGCACATCAAACCCTAATTCCACCTCTATAAATACTCAAATATTCCCTTGACATCAGAGAGACACCTGAAATACTTTTTCTGCCACCGCAAGTTCCAGAACCACGAGATCCCATCTGGAGGCCTTCTCCGGTACCCGGAGAGGGAATCGATCACGGAGGGGCTCTACATCAACCTTGCTGCTCCTCCGATGATGCATGAGTAGTTTACCACGGACCTATGTGTCCATAGTTAGATGGCTTCTTCTTTGATCTTCAATACAATGTTCTCCTTGATGTTCTTGGAGATCTATTCGATGTAATGACTTTTTGCGGTGTGTTTGTTGGGATCCGATGAGTTGTGAGATTATGATCAGATCTATCGATGATTATTTGAGTTTTCTCTGAACTCTTTTATGCATGATTGTTATAGCCTCGTATTTCTTCTCTGATTTATTGGTTTGGTTTGGCCAACTAGATTGATTTATCTTCCCATGGGAAGAGATGCTTTGTAATGGGTTCGATCTTGCGGTGCTCAATCCCAGTGACAGAGAGGGACATGACACGTATGTATCACTGCTATTAAAGGTAAAAAGATGGGGTTTATTCATACGTCAGTTTATTTTGTCTACATCATGTCATCTTGCTTAAGGCGTTACTCCCTTTTTCCATGAACTTAATACACTAGATGCATACTGGATAGCAGTTGATGTGTGGAGTAATAGTAGTGGATGCAGAATTGTTTCGGTCTACTTATCTCGGACGTGATGCCTATATACATGATCATTGCCTTGGATATCATCATAATTATTTGCTTTTCTATCAATTGCCCAACACTAATTTGTTTACCCACCGTATGTTATTTTCAAGAGAGAAGCCTCTAGTGAAAACTATGGCCCCGGAGTCTATCTTTTATCATATATTAAAACCAAAAATACCTTGCTGCAATTTTATTTTATTTATTTTCTTTTGTATTTTTGTTCAATCTATCTATCAAAAACTATACAATTTAATCTTGCTCGTAATCGTCAAGGGATTGACAACCCCTTGTTCGCGTTGGGTTGCAAGGATTTATTGTTTGTGTGAAGGTACTGCTAAAGAGTCATTGCTTGGTTCTCCTACTGGATTGATAACCTTGGTTTCATAACTGAGGGAAATACTTATCTCTACTATACTGCATCATTCTCTCCTCTTCGAGGAAATCCCAATGCAACTCACAAGTAGCAATGATCCAAAATGTGTCAAAGAATAAACCCAGGGATTGAATTCCATGCCTTAGTTTTAAACTGAGAGCCCTCAAAACATTTAAAACCATTGGTGCAATTGTCCTTAAAGTCAACACTAATGCTTGATTGAAAGCCACTGAAAGCTAGATTAGTGGGCATTGAATGCTCATGGGAGACCGGGGATTGAGCCTTACCAAAAAGATTATGTCGGGCTGTCGGGAGTGCTCGGGTTTCTGCCGTCGATGAGGATTCCGGTGAATCAACATT
Source organism: Thinopyrum elongatum (assembly GCA_011799875.1). NCBI lineage: Eukaryota > Viridiplantae > Streptophyta > Magnoliopsida > Poales > Poaceae > Thinopyrum > Thinopyrum elongatum. Next base: position 400,056,253 of record CM022300.1, read on the forward strand.
GGGACCGGAGGAATCCAGAAGTCCAAATTTCATAAGAACAACCTTTGAGGAGGCATCTAGCTTAGATCCATTGGTATCAAACTTAAACCTTGATTTTACAGCCAACAAAGAATGAACAGCCACGTCTAGGCTTGGCTCGCTGAATGCCATCTCAAAGTTTCAACCGGAAAAGAATGACCACTCGGACAGAATAAGCTAAAATGAGAGATGAAGTCTGGCCAAATTCGATCCTTAAGCCCTTAAATGAAATGTCCAACATGATTTGAAGCCACAAAGAACCAAAAACGTCTGCCCTCAATGTGGAGCACATTCAGACCCGATGGAAGACCTCCAATACAACATTGCAAAGCAATGGCAACCGACTCTTCATTGTGAGGGAAGGGAGCCGAGGAAAAGCTAGCAACCAAAAAAAATTCCTTGGTCGATCCAGAAGGAGAGAAGTGAACCGTGGATCCAAAACGACGACGCACTTGGGCCGCGACCACAAGGCTGGGGGAGAAGTCCCAATGGAGAAGCCCTTCCATGGTAAGCTAGATCAGAGGACGCCATTGTAGGTTGGATTTAGGTTGGAGGTAGGGTGGAGGAGATCTTCCATCGGAGTACACGCAAGGAATAGAAATAAACTTGAGATGAGATGGTGCTGGTGAAGTGAAACTGAAACTGTTGTGGCACACCTTACCAAATTAAATGATATAGCAACCCTATTTGCTCATGAGGAAAAAAATTGCTACTACTATATCCTTAAGTTGTTTCCTTTCTCATTAAATGGTGATGCTAAGAATTGGTTTAATACTCTTGCTCATGGTTGTGTGCGGTGTCCCCAGGATATGATATATTACTTATCTGAAAAATATTTTCCTGCTCATAAGAAACAAGCTGCCTTACAGGAAATATTTAACTTTGTGCAATCTGAAGAAGAGAATCTCCCTCAATCTTGGGGGAGGCTTCTCCAATTACTTAATGCTTTGCCTGATCATCCACTTAAGAAAAATGAAATACTTGATATCTTTTATAATGGACTAACCGATGCTTCTAGGGACTACCTAGATAGTTGTGTTGGTTGTGCTTTCAGGGAAGGAACTGTTGAAAAGCCTGAAGAACTATTGAATAATATATTAAAGAATGTCGATGATTGGACACTTCCTGAGCCACCACCAAAACAACGCCAAAGAAGAGAGTTATTCTATTCCTTAGTCCAGAAGATATGCAAGAGGCAAACAAATCGATGAAAGAAAAGGGTATTAAAGCCGAAGATGTTAAGAATTTTCCACCTATTGAAGAAATACATGGACTCGATACCCCGACATGGGTAGTAAATGTAAATTCTCTATAGATTCGATGAGGGTGATATTCCCTATAATAATTCTACTAGTCAATGCCTAGATGAATTTGATAATTACATTGTTAAGCAAAAACACTTCAATATGTATGTTAGCAAACAATTGAAATGAATTCCTATCATGATTGATCGTTTGAGCGATTCGATGTTTAGAATTGCCAATGATGTTAAAGGTTTAAGTAAACATTCATCCATGGTTCATACCTAGTTAGAACAAGTTGCTAAGTGATACGTCTCCAACGTATCTATAATTTTTGATAGTTCCATGCTATTATATTATCTGTTTTGGATGTTTATATGCATTAATATGCTATTTTATATTATTTTTGGGAATAACCTATTAACCTAGAGCCCAGTGCCAGTTTCTGTTTTTCCTTGTTTTTGACTTTTACAGAAAAGGAATATCAAACGGAATAAAATTTTACGATGATTTTCTTGGACAAGAAGACACCTACGTAACTTGGAGAGAGGGCCAGAAGAGTCCTGAGGAGGCCACAAGCCTCTAGGGCGCGCCCTAGGGGGCGCGCCCGAAGGGCCTGTGGGCCCCTCGGGTGTCCTCCAACCCTAATTCCACCTCTATAAATTCAGAAATATTCCCCCAACATCAGAAGCGTCCACCAAAATATTTTTCCGCCACCGCAAGCCTCTGTTCCTGTGAGTTCCCATCTTGGGGCCTTTTTCGGCACCCTGCCAAAGGGGGATTTGATCACGGAGGGCCTCTACATCAACCTTGCTGCCCTTCCGATGATGCGTGAGTAGTTTACCACAGACCTACGGCTCCATAGCTAGTAGCTAGATGGCTTCTTCTCTCTCTTTGGTCTTCAATACCATGTTCTCCTTGGTGTTCTTGGAGTTCTATCCGATGTAATCTTATTTTGTGGTGTGTTTGTTGAGATCCGATGAATTGTGGATTTATGATTAGATTATCTATGAATATTATTTGAGTCTTCTCTGAACTCTTTTATGCATGATTAAGATATCTTTGTATTTCTCTTCGAACTATCGGTTTGGTTTGGCCAACTAGATTGGTTTTTCTTGCAATGGGAGAGGTGCTTAGTTTTTGGTTCAATCTTGCGGTGTCCTCACCCAGTGACAGAAGGGGTAGCAAGGCACGTACTGTATTGTTGCCATCAAGGATAAAAAGATGGGGTTTATGTCATATTGCTTGAGTTTATCCCTCTACATCATGTCATCTTACTTAAAGCGTTGCTCTGTTCTTATGAACTTAATACTCTAGATGCAGGCAGGAGTTGGTCGATGTGTGATGCCTATATTCATGATCATTGCCTTAGATATCATCATAACTTTGCGCTTTTCTATCAATTGCTCAACAATAATTTGTTTACCCACCGTATGTTTTCTTTCAAGAGAGAAGCCTCTAGTGAAACCTATGGCCCTCAGGTCTATTTTCCATCATATATTTTCAGATCTATAAATCAAAAAACCCAAAAATACCTCGCTGCAATTTATTTATATTTACTTTAGTTTGCTCTTTTATTTATCTTTTATACCCATCTCCATTAGATCTCACTCTTGTTCGTGACCGTGAAGGGATTGACAACCCCTTTTTCGCGTTGTGTGCAAGTGTTTGTTAGTTTGTGTAGGTGCATAGATTGGAGACTTGCTTGTGCCTCCTACTGGATTGATACCTTGGTTCTTAACTGAGAGAAATACTTATCTCTACTTTGCTGCATCACCCTTTCCTCTTCAAGGGAAAAATCAACGCAAGCTCAAGAAGTAGCAGGAAGAGTTTCTGGCGTCGTTGCTGGGGAGGTTCTACATCAAGCCTACCAAGTACCCATCATAAACTCTCATCTCTTGCACTTACATTATTTGCCATTTGTCTCTCGTTTTCCTCTCCCCCACTTCTAAAACATTTTCAGAAAAACACAAAAATATTTGCCTTTTTATTCGCCCTTCTTCCGTTCGTCTTTTCATTTGCTTTTCATTTGCTTGAGTGTTAGATTGCTTGCTTTTCCTTATGGCTCAACTCAAGAGCTTTGATCCTTACTATAGGAAGTTGGAAGAAATTGAAAATAATGCAAAAAGTTTTATGTCCTTACAATTTGAGCATAATAGTTTCTTTAGGAACGAACTTAAGGAACAAAAAACTATGATGGAATACATTAATAAAGAGCTTGATGATGTTACTAAAGAAATTTATGGTCTTAAATCTCAATTTGATCATATTGAAAATTTAGTAGGCCAAATTTCCGATAAGCAAACCACTTTGGTAAATAAGATGGCCGCTAAACCGGAGTCTTTAAATAATGATGAAGATCTTAAAGTGATTGGTGTGACTCCTATTGAATCTTTGTTTTCTAATATAAATCTTGATAAAGATGGGACTGGAGATGAGTCAACTTTAGCTAGAAGGCGTCCCAATAATTTGGAGTTTAAAGACCTTAATGAAAAAATTGATAAAAGTGGGATTGGAGAGGTCAAAACTTTAAGTAGAGATGAACCCACTCTTTTGGATTTCAAGGACTTTAATTATGATAATTGTTCTTTGATAGATTGTATTTCCTTGTTGCAATCCATGTTAAATTCACCTCATGCTTATAATCAAAATAAAGCTTTTACTAAACATATTGTTGATGCTATGATGAAATCTTTTGAAGAAAAACTTGAGTTGGGAGTTTCTATCCCTAGAAAGCTTTATGATGAGTGGGAACCTATTATTAAGATTAAAATTAAAGATTATGAGTGCAACGCTTTTTGTGATTTGGGTGCTAGCCTTTCCGCGATTCTGAAAACTTTATGTGATGTGCTAGGTTTCCATAAACTTGATGATTGTTCTTTGAATTTGCATCTAGCGGATTCCACTATTAAGAAACCTATGGGAAGTATTAATGATGTTCTTATTGTTACAAATAGGAATTATGTGCCCACGGATTTTATTATGCTTGATATAGATTGCAATCCTACATGTCCTATTATTCTTGGTAGACCTTTCCTTAGAACGATTGGTGCAATTATTGATATGGAAGAAGGAAACATTAGATTTCAATTTCCATTAAGGAAGGGCATTGAACACTTTCCAATAAAGAAAATTAAGTTGCCATATGAATCTATTATGAGGGCTACTTATGGTTTGCATACCAAAGATGACAATACCTAGATCTATGTTTTATGCCTAGCTAGGGGCGTTAAACAATAACGCTTGTTGGGAGACAACCCAATTTTATTTTAATGTTTTTTGTTTTTGGTTATGTTTTTCAATAAATACACATTATTACCTCTGTAGTAATTGTGTTTTGGTGTTTTAATTAGTGTTTGATCCAAGCAAGACCTTTGGGATGCTTTGGTATATCGTTGATTTGGTTTTGCTGAAAAACAGAAACTTTTGCGTCCAGTAACAGAATTGTTTAAATTCACTGGAGGCTGGAAAAATTCTGAATTTTTTACACAAGATTGATATATTAATTGCCTCAGTTTTACTAATTATTCAGAACTTTTGGAGTTACATAAGTATGATTAATATTCTGGTTACTATAGACTATTTTGTTTTTGACAGATTCTGTTTTCTATGTGTTGTTTGCTTATTTTGATGAATCTATGGGTAGTATCGGGGGATATGAACCATGGAGAAGTTGGAATACAGTATATATAACACCAATATAATTTTAGAATGAGTTCACTACAATAGCTAAAGTGGTGATTTATTTTATTATACTAACGGATCTTATGAGTTTTCTGTTGAGTTTTGTGTTGTGAAGTTTTCAAGTTTTGGGTAAAGATTTGATGGACTATGGAATAAGGAGTGGCAAGAGCCTAAGCTTGGGGATGCCCAAGGCACCCCAAGGTAATATTCAAGTACAACCAAGCACCTAATCATGGGGATGCCCCGGATGGCATCCCCTCTTTCGTCTTCAATCCATTGGTAAATTTACTTGAGGCTATATTTTTATTCACCACATGATATGTGTTTTGCTTGGAGCGTCTTGTATGATATGATTCTTTGATTTTTAGTTTTCCACAATCATCCTTGATGTACACACATTTTGAGAGGGACACGCATTAATCATGAATTTATTAGAATAATGTATGTGCTTCACTTATATCTTTTGAGCTAGGCAGTTTGCTCTAGTGCTTCACTTATATCTTTTTAGAGCATGGCGGTGGCTTTATTTTATAAAAATTGCTGAACTCTCATGCTTCACTTATAATATTTTGAGAGTCTTAAACAGCATGGTAATTTTCTTAGGTTATGAATTTAGTCCTAATATGATGGGCATCCAAGAGGGATATAATAAAAGCTTTCATATAAAGAGCATTGAATAAGATGAGAAGTTTGATTCCTTGCATTTGTTTTGAGATATGAAGATGGTGATATTAGAGTCATGCTAGTGAGTAATTGTGGATTGGTAGAAATACTTGTGTTAAAGTTTGTGATTCCCGTAGCATGCACGTATGGTGAACCGTTATGTGATGAAGTCGGAGCATGATTTATTTTTTGATTGTCTTCCTTATGAGTGGCGGTCGGGGACGAGCGATGGTTTTTTCCTACCAATCTATCCCCCTAGGAGCATGCGTGTAGTACTTTGTTTCGATGGCTAATAAATTATTACAATAAGTATGTGAGTTCTTTATGACTAATGTTGAGTCCATGGATTATACGCACTCTCACCCTTCCACCATTGCTAGCCTCTCTAGTACCGCACAACTTTCGCCGGTGCATTAAACCCACGATATACCCTTCCTCAAAACAGCCACCATACCTACCTATTATGGCATTTCCATAGCCATTCCGAGATATATTGACATGCAACTTCCATTGTTCCGTTTTATTATGACACATACCATCATTGTCATATTGCTTTGCATGATCATGTAGTTGTCATAGTATTTGTGGCAAGGCCACCATTCATATTTTTTATACATGTCACTCTTGATCATTGCACATCCCGGTACACCGCCGGAGGCATTCATATAGAGTCATATTTTGTTCTAGTATCGAGTTGTAATTCTTGAGTTGTAAGTAAATAAAAGTGTGATGATCATCATTATTAGAGCATTGTCCCATGTGAGGAAAGGATGATGGAAGCTATGATTCTCTCACAAGTTGGGATGAGTCTTCGGACTTTATAAAAAATAAAAGAGGCCAAAGAAGCCCAGATAAAGAAAAGAGGCCAAAGAAGCCCAAACAAAAAAAGAGAAAAAAATGAGAGAAATGAGAGAAGGGACAATGCTACTATCCTTTTTCCACACTTGTGCTTCAAAGTAGCACCATAATCTTCATGATAGAGAGTCTCCTATTTTGTCACTTTCATATACTAGTGGGCATTTTTCATTATAGAACTTGGCTTGTATATTCCAATGATGGGCTTCCTCAAATTGCCCTAGGTCTTCGTGAGCAAGCAAGTTGGATGCACACCCACTTAGTTTCTTTTTGAGCTTTCATACACTTATAGCTCTAGTGCATCCGTTGCATGGCAATCCCTACTCACTTGCATCGAAATCAATTGATGGGCATCTCCATAGCCCATTAATTTTCCTAGTTGATGTGAGACTTTCTCCTTCTTTTTGTCTTCTCCACAACCACCATATTCTATTCCACCTATAGTGCTATATCCATGGCTCACGCTCATGTATTGCGTGAAAGTTGAAAAACTTTGAGAACACCAAAAGTATGAAACAATTGCTTGGCTTGTCACCGGGGTTGTGCATGATGAAATACTTTGTGTGATGAACATGGAGCATAGCCAGACTATATGATTTTGTAGGGATAACTTTCTTTGGCCATGTTATTTTGAGAAGACATGATTGCTTTATTAGTATGCTTGAAGTATTATTATTTTTATGTCAATATTAAACTTTTGTTTTGAATCTTATGGATCTGAACATTCTTGCCACAATAAAGAATATTGCATTGATAAATATGTTAGGTAGCATTCCACATCAAAAATTCTGTTTTTATCATTTACCTACTCGAGGACGAGCAGGAATTAAGCTTGGGGATGCTTGATACGTCTCCAAAATATCTATAATTTTTGATAGTTCCATGCTATTATATTATCTGTTTTGGATGTTTTATATGCATTAATATGTTATTTTATATTATTTTTGGGACTAACCTATTAACCTAGTGCCCAGTGCCAGTTTCTGTTTTTTCCTTGTTTTTGACTTTTACAGAAAAGGAATATCAAAGGGAGTCCAAACGGAATAAAATTTACGATGATTTTTCTTGGACCAGAAGACACCTACGTAACTTGGAGAGAGGGCCAGAAGAGTTCCAAGGAGGCCACAAGCCTCTAGGGTGCGCCCCAGGGGGGCGCCCTAAGGGCTTGTGGGCCCCTCAGGTGTCCTCCAACCCTAATTCCACCTCTATAAATTCAGAAATATTCCCCCAACATTAGAAGCGTCCACCAAAATACTTTTCTGCCGCCGCAAGCCTCTATTCCCGTGGGATCCCATCTTGGGGACTTTTCCGACACCTTGCCGGAGGGGGATTCGATCATGGAGGGCCTCTACATCAACCTTGATGCCCTTCCGATGATGCGTGAGTAGCTTACCACAGACCTATGGGTCCATAGCTAGTAACTAGATGGCTTCTTCTATCTCTTTGATCTTCAATACCATGTTCTCCTCGGTGTTCTTTGAGTTCTATCTGATGTAATCTTATTTTGCGGTGTGTTTGTTGAGATCTGATGAATTGTGGATTTATGATCAGATTATCTATGAATATTATTCGAGTCTTCTCTGAACTCTTTTATGCATGATTAAGATATCTTTGTATTTCTCTTCGAACTATCGGTTTGGTTTGGCCAACTAGATTGGTTTTTCTTGCAATGGGAGAGGTGCTTAGTTTTGGGTTCAATCTTGTGGTGTCCTCACCCAGTGACAGAAGGGGTAGCGAGGCACGTATTGTATTTTTGCCATCAAGGATAAAAAGATGGGGTTTATGTCATATTGCTTGAGTTTATCCCTCTACATTATGTCATCTTACTTAAAGCGTTGCTCTGTTCTTATGAACTTAATTCTCTAGATGCAGGCAAGAGTTGGTCGATGTGTGGAGTAATAGTAGTAGATGCAGAATCATTTCGGTCTACTTGTCACGGACGTGATGCCTATATTCATGATCATTGCCTTAGATATCGTCATAACTTTGCGCTTTTCTATCAATTGCTCAACAGTAATTTGTTTACCCACCATATGTTTTCTTTCAAGAGAAGCCTCTAGTGAAACCTATGGCCCCCGTGTCTATTTTCCATCATATATTTTCAGATCCATAAACCAAAAAACCCAAAAATACCTTGCTGCAATTTATTTATATGTACTTTAGTTTGCTCTTTTATTTATCTTTTATACCCATCTCTATTAGATCTCACTCTTGTTCATGACCGTGAAGGGATTGACAACCCCTTTTTCACGTTGTGTTGTAACACCCTGGTTTTTGGCCCTTTCTTTTTCTTTTTGATTTATTTGGTTTTTGCTCTGATTTTCTTTTTGGAGTGGTTCTGTGGACTTGCAACCTGGGAGATCTTCAATTCTTCTCCTCCAAAGTGACTCATCATTCTCAAATCTCTCTCAAAGTCATGTCATTTCATTTCTAGCCCAACCCCAAAATTCTTTTTCTCGGGAATATTCATTTTTCTATTAAAGGAATAGTTCTGTTTACCCTAGGTTGTGAAGCAACCTCCATTTCTGTCTTCCACAAAATTCCCAAATAATTCTCATAAATGTTTGGATCATATATGCCCCAAATATGTCCAAACTTTCCTTTCCTAGCCCAAAAATAATTCATCAATATTCATTCTTCATTTCTGTCCAGAGTGGTCTTCTGTGAAGGAAGTGCCACCTATATTCCCTTGATTGCTCCCAAACTTTTTGGGCATGCTCTTACATCCAAATCATTGCCTCATGACAAAATTCAGCTCCATTTGCCTAGTGAATCTTCCTCAGCAATTTTCCAAAGTTTTTGTCAGATGGAAGCCTTGTTGAAGGAAGTACTAGCTAGGAGTATCCAAATGAGTTGAAATTTTGCAAGCTCCTTAAGGTGCTCATATCATGACTCTCCACCAATTTTCATCCCCATCCAATCATCTATGTGAGCACAGTATCAAATATTTGCTTCTGTCAATATTTTCAGGTTGTGAAGCAAGTATATTTTATATTGCTTCATTATTGCTGAAAATTTACCAGAGCATTATTCTACCCACAAAACTTCTCTCCGACAAATTTGGGATCAGTTCATCAAGCCAATATTTCCCTATAATTATCCCAAGTTTCTGGACAGAGAGGATATCTGTGAAGGAAGTACCATTTTGGCAAGTCCAAATGGTATGAAATTTTTACAGCATATTCTTATGTCCATATGACCATGATCTACCAAATTTCAGCTCAAGTGACCCCTCCATGTGAGAGCATCAAATTAGTCAAGTTTTTGGACCAAAATTGCAGTTGCAAAGCAACTATATTAATTTGTGGTCCATTTCTTCTCTAATTGCATAGGATCATAGTCCTTCCTAACCGAAACATCCCAGACATCAAGTTTGGCTCTTTTCTCTTCTCTGTTGATCACAGATGTGTAGTCAAGTTTGCTACAACAAACTTGCATTGAGGCCTCACTTCACTACAGAGCTCCTTCTCTCGATCTTTCACCTCCTACAGTCCATTTGGTGCAGGGACAACTCACTAGACATCACTTAACAGCCCCTCTTGTCCTCTCCTTGCCATGCGAGGCGGTGATCACGTGGATTTTCGCCTGTGCATGCGCTCTGGCAGCGTTGGACACGCTCTGGGCGACGGGATGCGTCGGGCAGCTCCTTCCCGCCGGCGTTCGTGCGTCCTCAGTGCCGACCTGACTCGCCCTTCCCTCACATCGCTATCCAGCCCTGTTCCCCCTCCGGCAGCTTCCTCGCCGACGCTAGCGGCCGCGCGCCCACGGGCGTATAGTGCGCCGATCGGCTCTATTGCCGCCCCGTCTTCTTCCTCCTCCCCCGTGGCATCAACCTCTGCTCCAGTGCAACTCCTCTGCCCTCACCCGTCCCCTCCCTTGCTCCCATGATGCTCCCAGCCATCGCCAAAGCTGGCCGTGCGCCCTTGGCGGCATCCAGCTCGGCCATCCCCTCCCCCGGCTATATAAACCTTCACCGGCCTTGTTTGTCTCCACCAGCAGCTCCACCGCACTCCCTACCCCTCCCTAGCTACCTGCCCGAGCCCCGGAGCTCCTCCTCACCATGACTGGCCGCCGTGCCCGCTGCCGGCCTCCTCTTAAATTGTCTCAACGCTGAGGCCCTCCTGCCCTTTTTCCTCCACCAGAGATACCTACAGACCTCCACTAGCCAACCCATTACCCTGCGACGTCTTCCCCATGACCGGAGCGCAGTGCCCAACTCCGGCCGAACCCCAGTCCGCCGCGGCTGTAGGTGCGCTCGAGTCCATCCTCCTCGAGGTCGGCGCTACCTCTGGATGGGTGCGGCTCGACGCGCCAAGCTTGACGGTATGCCGGCCAGCAAGAACGGTGGCCGGAGCCGCCCGAAGTCCTCGTCGGGGCCGGCCGGCCTCACCTCTCCCCTGTGCCGTCGGGAGGAAGAAGGAGAAGACCAGGAGGAGAGAGAGGTGAGGTGGGACCCGCGTGTCAGCGACACCGAAGCCCGGCCCCACCTTGCCACGCTGGATAAGTGGAGGCGTACTTCGGCAAAGTACGTCTTCGTTCGGTGAAAGCGTATTCTGTTGCTATTTCGGGCACAAGTACGTTTTCTTTGTATGGAGGCGCATTAACTGAAAGTGCGTTTTCAGTTTAACCACTCAGGGGCCTGTTTGTGGATATATTTTTATAGATTGGTCCCTGGCACTCCTCTGGCCATATCTTTTCGCTCACAACTCCGATTCAGGTGATTCCAAAGCCCATGTTCTCTATTCGTCGAGCCCATTCCGTTGGTATCATTTTCATGATGATATCTCATTCTAAAAATGACCATTATTCCCTTGCCCTTATTCAACCCCCTCCGAGAGAGAAAGTTTCCGGCAATTCTTTCCGCGAGCTTCTCGCACTTCCACCCGGTGGTTCCATCCCTCCCAGGCAAGCCACACCCTCCATTTGCATGATTGTAATGCAATACCATGGTTTATTTAATTCAACTTGTTTAAAATGTTGCATTAGTAGTGTATGATTTATTCATGGCATTTCTTGGGGTGATGTTTGATCTTGTTATTGCCATGATGATGCTTGGATTTCTAGGACATGTTTTGCAGATTGAAGATGACATGTTGCCATTGGATTATTAGTGGCTATTATTATTTTCAACATGATAGCATGTGATATTATGCTCTGGAGTATGGTTTGGATTTGGTGTTATCATGTTGATCTATGGTTAATCATCTTGTTCTTACTATTGGATTAGTAGCATCATGGTTCTTGGATTCATCCTGATCTTAGTTAATATGCTATCCTCGGAGTATTGTGATATGACTATATTATGCTTTGGATCATTTGTTGGATATCACTATAACTTGGATTACAGGTGGATATATGATATCGGAGTATCAGTTATCACTGTTATACCTTGGTGATAAATTCCGTCATTTCGTTGGTCAGGTGCCACCGAACCGGGCTTTTCCAGTGCAGCCACATTTGCCTTTATGGGAAGGCCCTAATGCGGTCTACTATCATGCCTCTCGCTGGTGCCTCCAACTAGGGAGGTTATGTGCGTGCGTTACCCTGATCAGGTAGGCGGCCATAAGCCTTGTGTGCCCGTAGTTGTTGTAGGCGCCTTTTTGTCCCCGTTTCGGACCCTTTTTTTTGCCATGACAGTGGTCGTTGGATGTCACGAGGTGACATCGGGGCCACCCAGGAGTGAGCCCAAAGGGGAGTTGGTCGGAGTGGCCGGGAGAGTGTCATTGCAGTAGGTTGGTTTTTTCGGAATGTCGTTGGTACACCCAAATGGGAGCATGAGGCCATGGGTTCTATGATGTGGGTACAGTGTACTAACCTCTGTAGAGTGTGTTTAATCTATCGATAGCCGCGTCCTCGGTCATGGGCATAGTTTGTACTAGGTCACACCGTTCGATCAACACGCACATGACGGAATGACTTCTTAGATGACTTATATGTTGATAATGTGAGTAGTAACAGTTTGGCAGGATGCCGACGATGATGTTGGGATGATCTTGAGGATGATCATTCAGGTTGTGATGTGGTCACGCGGTGATCATGTGGAGGTATTAATCACGAGGTGATCGAGGCGATATATTGCTTGGCGGGACAGCCAAGAGTGAGATGATTCTTGAGATCCGAGATGTTGGTTCATCAGTATTCTAGTAGTTTCATATCATGCTTAATAGTTGCTTTCACATCATAGTAGTTGATAATAACATAACCTGTTAATGCTATGTTGTTGTTTTGCCTTGATGCCTTTGGTTGTTGTGAGCTTGCAAGTACATTCAATGTACTGACCTGGCGTGTCATGCCAGATTGCAGGTGATGTCGTGATTGATTGCTTGTCGAGGTTACCGAGCATGCGAGCTAGATCGTGTCCCAGCCAGAGTCCCTGCGGAGTGGAGTTCACCACCGTCGTCATTGTTCCGCTGCTAGCATAGAGCTACCTTAGCAGGCGTAGTGTCGCCGTGCTGATGTGATCTTTTGTAACATCAGACCTTTGTACCATTATCCTTTGTAATAAGAGTTGATTTGTTCTATGCCAAGGTAGTGCCATATTCCAGAAGACTTGATCTCTGGGCTGGAATACGGGGTGTTCCAGTTCCTCTGAGCCGGGCTGCCACATGTGTGCAAGTGTTTGTTAGTTTGTGCAGGTGCATAGATTGGAAACTTGCTTGTGCCTCCTACTGGATTGATACCTTGGTTCTTAACTGAGGGAAATACTTATCTCTACTTTGTTGCATCACCCTTTCCTCTTCAAGGGAAAAATCAACGCAAGCTCGAGAAGTAGCACTAAGTCACAATATGATTTGCTTAATGAGATGAATAATAAAATGAATGATCGTGCTATTAGAATTGTGACCAGGGGAGGTAGAATGACTCAGGAGCCTCTATATCCTAAAGGTCATCCTAAAAGAATTGAGAAAGATTCTCAGAGAATTAATATTGATGTACCTAGTTCATCTAAGAAGAAAAATAAAAATAAAAATGATAGAACTGTGCCTGCTTCTAGTGAACCTGTGGTAGAAAAACCTTCTGAGAATCATAATGATGTTTCTATTTCTGATGCCGAGACACAATCTGGTAATGAACATCCACCTAGTGATAATGATAATAATGATGTTCATGTTGATGCTCAACCAGACAATGATAAAGAAGCTGATAATGATGTAGAGATAGAACCTGCTGTTGATCTTGATAACCCACCTCCTAAGAATAAAAGATATGATAAAAGGGATTTCATTGCTAGAAAATATGGTAAAGAAAGAGAACCATGGGTTCAAAACCCATGCCTTTTCCTACTAAGCCTCCAAAAAATAAGGATGAGGAGGACTTTGAGCGCTTTGTTGAAATGCTTAGGCCTGCCTTTTTGTGAACTCGTTTGACTGATATTCTAAAAATGCCTCCATATGCCCAACAAATGAAAGATATTGTCACTAATAAAAGAAAGATACCTGAAGCTGAGATTTCCACCATGCTTGCAAATTATTCATTTAAGGGTGGTGTACCTAAGAAGTTAGGAGATCTGATAATCCCCAAGTGTAAGGAATCATCATAGCAATTTCCAAAGATGGAAGTGATAAGTATGGAGTGTCGAACCCACAAGGAGCCAAAGGTAAGATCAATATTCTCTCAAGTCCTATCTGCCACTGCTATGACTCTACGTACACCGAGCGTTTGCTTTCATCTAGAAACAAGAAATAACACTACATTGTGGGTATAAAGAGGATAGCTTTGCATGATATCGGAGAACTAAAATATAAAAATAGGTGTTGTCAACATAAAGTTAGAATATATTACAATATGTTACAAATAGCGAGTGTGGAATAATGATGGATCGGTGTGCGGAATTGTCCTAGGCAATTGTTAACAAAGATCGGTAATCATTATTGCAATTTTATATGAGGGAGAGGCATGAGATAACATACTTTCCGTACTTGGATCATATGAACTTATGATTGGACCTCTAACAAGCATCCACAACTACTAGAAATCATTAAGGTAAACCCAACCATAGCATTAAGTATCAAGTCCCCTTTACTCCCATACGCAACAACCCCCTTACTCGGGTGTAAGCTTCTGTCACTCTAGCACCCACTATAAGCGAATCATGAATGTATTACAACACCCTATAGCGGGAATCCCCCACGTGTGCGCGACACAGAAGGTACCATAGGACAACACCAAAATAAAACATATAACTCAAAGAAATCAAGATCATCAATCAACCCAAAGGACAAAAGAAATCTACTTAAACATCATAGGATGACAACACATCATTGGATAATAATATGTGGCATAAAGCACCATCTCCAAGTAGGGGATTGCAGTGGGGTGCGGGAGAGTGGACCGCTGAAAAGAGATGAGGGAGATGATGAATACGGTGATGTTGATGAAGACGATCACCGCGGCGATGGTTCCCCTGGCGGCACTCCGGCGCCACCGAGAGATTGGGAAGAGAGGCTCCTCCTCTGTCTTTCTCCTCCATGGCCTCCCCCTAGATGGGGATAGGTTCTCCCTCTGGTCCTTGGCCTCCATGGTGCCCGGAGGGGTGGGAGCCCCTACGAGATTGGATCTCTCTCTCTGTTCCCTTCTGTTTCTGCGACCCTGTTTCTGGCAGAAAACCATTTCTTAAATTCTCGGAGATCCGTAACTCCGATTGGGCTGAAATTTTGAGGGGATTTTTCTCTGAATATTCTCTTTCTTGCGGCGAAAGAAGGGCATCAACTGATCTACGAGGTGCCCACCAGGCACGAGGGCACGCCCAGGGGGGTGGGCGTGCCCTGGTGCCTCATGGTGCCCTCGAGCACCATCTTTCATTGATTCTTCTTCCCAAAAATCACATATATTCCAAAATAAATCTTCCTAAATTTTTATCGTGTTTGGACTTCGTTTGGTATGGTAATTCTGTGAAACAAAAAACATGCAAAAAACAGGAATTGGTATTGGGCTCTAGATCAATAAGTCAGTCCATAAAAATAATATAAAAGTGCACCAAAAACATATAAAACTCATGTAAATATAGCATGAATACTTCATAAATTATAGATACGCTGGAGACGTATGAAGATCCCAGAATACCCACTATACCATGCTCCATTAAAATAAGTTATATTAAAACTACTTTATGTGATTTAGGAGCCGGTGTCAATGTTATGTCTTTCTCTTTATATAGAAGACTTGATTTGAATAGTTGACACCTACTGAAATATCTTTACAAATGGTTGATAAATCAACTGCTATACCTATCGGCATTTGTGAGGATGTACCTGTTGTAGTTGCAAATGTTACTATCTTGACAGACTTTGTTAGACTTGATATGCTCGAGGACGACAATATGTCAATTACCCTTGGTAGACCCTTTTTGAATACTGCAGGGGCTGTTATTGATTGCAACAAAAGCAAGGTCACTTTTCATGTCAATCGTAATGAGCATATGGTATATTTCCTGAGGAAACAAAGTTCGATGAATAGTATCAACACTTGAAAAAATTGCGACAATTACTATTGGAGGTTTTGAATTTCCTCTTCTGACCGTCAAAAAGAAATATGAAACTCTTATTGTTAGGGAGATGCATATTCCTGTTGAGGTAACCTAGTGTTATACGAAAATTCTTTGGTTGCATGTTACTCGGAAATAGTTTGTTAATAAGACTTGATCAACCTTATTAATGGATTCTTTTTTAGGGGCATGTGGTCAATGAATTTAGTAAGCACAACCTACTGTACCCACCATTTACTCTCTATTATTTAAAGTTTAATAAAGTAGAAATGCCATGATTATCCTGTTTTCTGAATTATCCATGCAATAAAAAATGTCCAAAAAATAAAAGTTCTCAGAATGACCTAAAATTAAGTATGATTTTTCTATAATATATAAGAATTTTTGGAACTGGACACACCCCAGGGGGGTGCCCCTGTAAGCCACGAGCTCACAGGGTGCGCCTACCCCCTAGGCGCGCCTAGTGAGCTCGTGGGTCCCACAGGGGGGCCCTCACTTATTCCAGTAGCCCACTGCCTTCTACCTCCAAAAAAACCATCCTTGCCTCATAACCCGTGTTCTTGCTCATTCCCGTGCGACTTTTGATCTCCTTGCTCGAGCTTCGTTTCTGAAACTGTTATAGGGGATTACTCCTTGGTATGTGACTCCTCCAATGGTCCGATTAGTTTTTGTTCTAGTGTTTTATATTTTGCAATTTTTTACTGCTATGGTGACCATGTATTTGGGCTTGCATGTTGAATTTGTATGGTCCAAAGTAGTTTTGATGCATGATATAGCCTCTAGATACTTGTGGGAGTAGTTGCTATCAATTTTTATCTACTTGTGAGCTGCGTTGGGATTTCCTCGAAGAGGAGAGGATGATGCAGTACAGTAGAGATAAGTATTTCCCTCAGTTAAGAACCAAGGTTATCAATCAAGTAGGAGAACCACGTGAAACCTCCTTAGCAGCACCTACACACAAAAGAGCAAATACTTGCACCAAACGCGATCAAGGGGGTTGTCAGTCCCCTCAGCGGTTATTTGCAAGGATCAAATCTCGTAGTGATAGATATATAAAATAAAACACAAAATAAAATAACAATAAATAAATTGCAGCAAGGTATTTTTGGATTTTATATGTGATAAAAGTAGACCCGGGGGCCATAGTTTTCATTAGAGGCTTCTCTCTCGAACCAAAAGCATACAGTGCGTAAACAAATTACTGTTGGGCAATTGATAGAAAAGCGCATAGTTATGATGATATTCAAGGCAATGATCATGTATATAGGCATCTCGTCCGAGGCAAGTAGACTGACTCCTGCCTGCATCTACTACTATTACTCCACCCATCAACCGCTATCCAGCATGCATCTAGAGTATTAAGTTCATAAAAAACAGAGTAACGCCTTAAGCAAGATGACATGATGTAGACAAAGTAAATCCAATCAATATGAATAAACCCCATTGTTTTCCACAAATGGCAACCATACAAATACATGTCTTGTCCCCTACTGTTACTGGGATATAGAGCACCACAAGATTGAACCCATTACAAAGCACCTCTCCCATTGCAAGATAAATCAATCTAGTTGGCCAAACCAAACAGATAGATCAGAGAATACAAATCTATAATAATCATGCATAAAAGAATTCAGAGAAGACCCAATTAATATTCATGAATAATCTGGTCATAAACCCACAATTCATCGGATCCCAACAAACACACCGCAAAACAAGATTACATCGAATAGATCTCCAAGAACATCGAGGAGAACATTGTATTGAAGATCAAAGAGAGAGAAGAAGCCATCTAGCTACTAGCTATGGACCCGTAGGTTTGTGGTAAACTACTCACACATCATCGGAAGGGCAGCAAGGTTGATGTAGAAGCCCTGTGTGATCGATTCCCCCTCCGGCAGAGTACCAAAAAAGGCCTCTAGATAGGATCGCGGAAGAACAGAAACTTGCGGCGGCAGAAATAGTATTTTGGGCGGCTCTCTGTTGGTTTCCCGATTTTAGAGAATTTATAGAGGTGGAATTAGGTTAGACAGAGCCAGAGGGGCCCACGAGGCATGAGGGTGCGCCTACCCCCTAGGCATGCCCTGTTGCCTTGTTATCTCCTTTTTGCCTTCTAGTCTCCTCCCGAAGCTTCTAGGGTCTCTCTTGTCCAGAAAAAGTCATCAAAAAAATGCGTAGCGTTTGGACTTCGTTTGGTATTGATTTATGGAAAACCAAAAACAGGCAAAAACAACAACTAGCACTTGGCACTAGGTTAATAGGTTAGTCCAAAAAAATGATATATAATTGCATATAAAACATCCAAGATTGATACTATAATAGCATGGAACAATAAAAAATTATAGATACGTTGGAGACGTATCAAGCATCCCCAAGCTTAATTCATGCTCGTCCTCGAGTAGCTAAATGATAAAAACAAAAAAATTAATGTGGAATGCTACCTAACATGTCTATCATGTAATCTTTCTTTTATGGTATGAATATTTAGATCCGAATGATTCAAAGCAACAGTCTATAATTTGACATAAAGACATCAATACTCAGGCATACCAATAAACAATCATGTCTTTCAAAATAAAAATGCTAAAGAACGTTATCCCTACAAAATCATATAGCCTTGTCATGCTCCATCTTCTTAACACAAAATATAAATCATGCACTACCCCGGTGTCAGCCAAGCAATTGGTTCATACTTTTTAATGCACTTCAGCTTTTTCAACGCCCACGCAATACATGAGCACAAGCCATGGATATAGCACTATGGGTGGAATAGAATGCGGTGGTAGAGATTAATATGGAGAAGACAAAAAAGGAAAAAGTCTCACATCGACGAGGCTAATCAACGAGCTATGGAGATGCCCATCAATTAATGTTAATGCAAGGAGTAGGGATTGCCATACAACAGATGCACTAAGAGCTATAAGTGTATGAAAGCTCAAACTGAAAACTAAGTGGGTGTGCATCCAACTTGCTTGCTCTAGAAGACCTTGGGCATTTGAGGAAGCCCATCATTGGAATATACAAGCCAAGTTCTAGAATGAAAAATTCCCACTAGTATATGAAAGTGACTACATAGGAGACTCTCTATATGAAAAACATGGTGCTACTTTGAAGCACAAGTGTGGAAAAAGATACTAACATTGCCCCTTCTCTCTTTTTCTCTCATTTTTTTGGGTGGGCTCTTTTTTGCCTCTCTTTTTCTGGGCTCTTTTTGGCCTTTTTAATTTATTTCCTCACTAGGACAATGCTCTAATATAGAATAATGATGATCATCACACTTCTATTTACTTACAACTCAAAATTACAACTCGATACTAGAACAAAATATGACTCTATATGAATGCCTCTCTAGTAGTGTACCAGGATGTACAATGATCTAGTGTAACATGTATAAAAAATGATGAACGGTGGCTGAGCCACAAATACTATGTCAGCTATATGATCATGCAAAGCAATATGTCAATGATGATGTGTGTCATAATAAACGAAACAGTGGAAGCTGCATGGAATATATCTCGGAATGGCTATGGAAATGCCATAATAGGTAGGTATGGTGGCTATTTTGAGGAAGATATAAGGAGGCTTATGTGTGATAGAGTGTATCATATCACGGGATTTGGATGCACCAACGAAGTTTGCACCACATCTCTAGGTGAGAAAAAGGGCAATGCATGGTACAGAAGAGGCTAGCAGATTGCGGAAAGGTGAGAGTGTGTATAATCCATGGACCCACATTAGTCATAAACAACTCACATACTTATTGCAAAAGTCTATTAGCTCTCGAAGCAAAGTACTACTATGCATGCCCCTAGGGGGGAGGTTGGTAGGAGTTAACCATCGAGCGCCCCCGACCTTCATGCAAAGGAAGACACTCAATAATAAATCATGCTCCAACTTAGCATAACGAGAGACTATACGTGAATGCTTCGAGAATCACAAACCTTAATACCAATATTCTTATTAAACCACAATCATTCACTAGTACCTCCCACATCTCTATTTCGCAAAACTATTGCAAGGAATCAAACTTATCATATTCAGTGATCTACATGAAAATTATTATTATATCCTTCTTGAATACCTATCATATTAGGACCAATTTCACAACCCGTGCATATTGCCATTACTATTATCAAACTCTAAAAATGATATAAGTGAAGCATGAGAGTGTAATTATTTCTTTAAAATATAACCACCGCCGTGCTCTAAAAGATATAAGTGAAGAACTAGAGCAACTGCCTAGATCAAAAGATATAAGTGAAGCACAAAGAGTATTCTAATAAATCACGAATAAATGTGTGTCCCTCTCAAAAGGTGTGTCCAGCAAAGATGATTGTGGCAAACTAAAAAGCAAACAAAGCAAAGACTCATATAATACACGAGGCTGCAAGCAAAACACAAATCATGTGATGAATAAAAATAAAGCTCCAAGTAATTTACCGATGGTTGGTAGAAGAAAGAGGGGATGCCATCCGGGGCATCCCCAAGCTTAGATGCTTGGGTCTCCCTTAATATTACCTTGGGGTGCCTTGGGCATCCCCAAGCTTAGGGTCTTGCCACTCCTTATTCCTTCATCCATCATGATCTCACTTAAAACTTGAAAACTTCAGCACACAAAACTCAACAGAAAACTCGTGAGATCCGTTAGTATAACAAGCAAATCATAAACTAGGTACTGTTATAAACCCATTCATATTTTATTATTTCATAATACCTATTGTATTCTAATTTCACCATGACTTATACCCCCCAATACAATCTATAGATTCATTAAAACAAGCAAACTATGCATCGAAAACAGAATCTATCAAAAATAGAATAGTTTGTAATGATCTGAACAAACCCAATACTTCTGTAACTCAAAAATTCTGAGAAATTAGTACAACGTGGGAATTTTTATATCAATAATGTGTAAAAAAGTTCAGAATTTTATCACATTCCAATGAATTTAAACAATTCTGCTACTGGGCGCAAATTTTTTAGTTTTTTCACACAATCAAATCAGCTATCAACCAAATCATCCCAAAGGCTTTACTTGGCACAAACATTAATTTAAACACAAAAACACAACCATAACAATAGAAGAATTGTGTGCACACTCAAAAATAATGATAACTACTGGGTTGTCTCCCAACAAGCTCTCTTTATAGCCATTAAAATAGGCTTGAGATTTTATTGATGCTCAAATGAAAGATAATAATTGAAACACAAAGAGAGCATCATGTAGCATGTGAAAAACACATTTAAGTCTAACATACTTCCTATGCATAGGCATTTTATAAGCAAACAAATTATCAAGACAAGAAATATCTAGCATATTCAAGGGAGAAGAATAAAACATTGACAATCTCAACATAACGAGAGGTAATTTAGTAAGATGAAAATTTCTACAACCATATTTTCCCCTCTCATAATAATTACATGTACGATCATATTCAAATTCAACAATATAGCTATCATAAACAATATTCTCTTTATGATCCACATGCATAAATCTTTTAGAATCTTCCAAAATAGTGGGATTATCATCAACTAAAGTCATGACCTTCCAAACCCACTTTTATAAAAAAAACATAAGATTGATCATTCTCCAAAGTAGTGGGATCATTATTACCTACAGTTGACACTCTTCCAAACCCACTTTCAATATTATTGCAAACATTATTGTCAATATTAAATTCATCATGAGGCTTAAATAAATTTTCAAGATCATAAGAAGCATCACCCCAATCATGATCATTGCAATAAGTAGTGGACATAACAAAATTGTCTTCCCCAAGCTTGTAGCTTTGTATATCATTAGCACAATTGACATTAATAGAATTTATAGTGACATCATTGCAATCATGCTTTTCATTCAAGGGGCTATCATGAATTACTTTATAAATTTCTTCTTTTAACACTTCATCACAATTTTCAGGTTCATGATTTTCAAGCAAAACTTCATAGAGGTAATCTAGTGCACTCAACTCACTACCAATTAGTTCATCATAGCTGGATATTTTGAAAACATTAGCAAGAGGATGAGCATCCATAGTTATCTTAAAATTTTGCTTTCATTTCCTGTTTTTGAGTGTTGACATGAAGGCAATAAAAGCAAGCAAAATAAAATATTTTTATGTTTTTGTAATTGTTATGAGAAGTGGGGGAGATGAAAACGAGAGGACAAAGGCAAATGAAATTAAGAGCAAGTAGATGATAGTTTATGTGAAGGTACTTGATAGGTTTTGGTTATGTCTCCCCGACAACGGCACCAGAAATTCTTCCTGCTACTTGTGAGCTGCGTTGGGATTTCCTCGAAGAGGGGAGGATGATGCAGTATAGTAGAAATAAGTATTTCCCTCAGTTAAGAACCAATGTTATCAATCCAGTAGAAGAACCACGCAAAACATCGTTAGCAGCACCTACACACAAAAGAGCAAATACTTGCACCCGACGCGATTGACGGCGTCCTGGACTAGGGGATACTCACCATGTCGTCTCCCGACCAGTGGGTTGGTCCGAGGACCCCCGTGGCAGTTCACTAATGGGCCAGTTCGGACAGCCGATGACATATACGAGGAAGATTCCACAAGACTTGGTGATCAAGACAAGGACTCCTCTCCACCAACGTAGCCGACTAGGACTCTTGTTATCCTAGGCCTCCGGTACATTATATAAGCCGAGGCCAGGCTCGTTGATAGATTATCATGACATTACTCATCATACCCCTTGGGTTTAGACCACAACATATGATCTCGAGGTAGATCAACTCTGTACCTTGATACTTCATCAATATAAACAAGAGCAGGACGTAGGGTTTACCTCCATAGAGAGGGCCCGAACCTGGGTAAAACACCGTGTTCATCGTCTCTGTTACCATCGATCCTAGATCCACAGCTCGGGACCCCCTACCCCGAGATCTGCCGGTTTTGACACCGACAATGGTGCTTTCATTGAGAGTTCCGCTGTGCGATCGGCAATGGATCAATGGCTCGCTTGCAGATCAACTGCAACATCGGCATATTCGTCGCCGGCTCGACTAGTCACCTTGGCTCGACCGAGGACTGCGCTCCATCTCAGATCATCATGATCGGACGAGGGCTTTCATCAACATCAACTCCGATCTCTATCAAGATCGTGGAGGAATCATCCATATAGCTCGGGGGCTCAACTTCAACATTGTCCTTGAGCGGCCGTGTTGTTTTTCTATACAGCGGATTCGTATTCGCTGTCACCTCTTCCTCGAGTGTCGCTTTGACGATTGCTTTGGTGGCATAGTGCGGAATTGTGTATATAACAACCCTGTAAAATTTTTTCGTATTCCGATGGAGGAATCTCCAGCGATCTACGATATACCGGACCCCTGTCAAATCTGGACGGGAATCTGGACGAGTTTAGGGCGTAGAGTCCTGCATCTAGCTTGGACGTCCTTTGGAAGATCCAACCGTTGATCGGCTGTGGAATTCTTGTATCTACCACCCCTCAAAATTTCAGCTCGATCCGACCGTTCAAACTCCGGGAAACCTCCAATGAGCGCATCGATTTTCTGATCTGTTTTCTGCGCGAATACGAATCCGACCCGAGTTCATATTTCTTCATGAACGGGATATTGGACAACCTTTTTGGAGGAATCTCTTTCTAGGGTATTGTGTTTTGTTTCCAAACACATGCTCACAAATTTTGCTCCTTTTCGGAGGTAACTTTCACCGTTGCTCCGGTGTCAAACCAGCCTGACAACGTTGCTGCACGGCCGCCGACCTGCGTCAGACGGGTCGTCGCTTCATCAAGCCGAACTCAACCTCTTCGGATCATTATCTCGGCAAGCCGAACAAGAGTTTGGCATCATGATGGGTAAATCATCACCAACATTGTCGCCCCACGAATTATACGGAACGGACACACCGGCATCGCCGCACTATTGCTTCTTCAAGCCTGGATGTGACCTCTGCGTCCGAAGATCGGGAGACAATTTCGGCCGGACTCGCCTCTCTTATCCCGTATCCAGCTTCAATCCTGGACGCGACTTCGGCGTCCGAACATTAGGAGTCAACCCTGGCCGGACTTGCCCCTCGCACCATAGTACCAGAGGACGATTCCGAAGAAATCCCAAATAACAATCCGGCTGACCAAGCCGATGTCCACCACGCCGACCTGCTTCGACACCTCAGCCGGCATGGGGCTGCAAACGTCATACTACCGACCTGCCCCGGCACCTCGGCTAGACCGGGGGCTTCGTCATCTCTTCATCAACCTACTCCGGTGACTTCGGCGTCACCAGCCAACCAGCTTCGTCACGTTAGCTGGACCGGGGGCTTCGCCTCGCCACATCGACTGTGCGGCATCGCCACCTCATCAAGCCGAACTCCTCGCTCGGTTACCTAGGGCTTGGGGGCTGTGACCTTGGCTAGGCTGCGGATTACGTCTTTGTCCCGCCACGAGCTCGGACCTCGTCAACAATACCGAGCACATCAACCAGCTAAGTCGCCTCCATGCTCAGTTTTTTTTAAATTATCTTATTTTATTCCTTGTTCGGTTCAACCAAACATTATATTTGTGTTAAACAAAAAAGTTGTTCGTTCAAACGTTGATTGTTAAACACTTATTTTTTTCCGCCGAGCTCTTCGTCACCTCGGTCATGAGGGTTTTTCTCACCTCGGCTGGACTTGGGGGCTTCGCCTCACCGCATCGACCATACGGCGTCGCCACTTCATCGAGCCGAGCTCTTTGCTCGGGCACCTCGGGACCGGCTTGGGGGCTAGGACCTCGACCCGCCGCAAGCTCGGCCCATATCATCAATGCCGAACACGTTAACCAGCTAAGTCGCTTTCATGCTCAAAGTTTTTAAATTTTTAATTTATGTTCGGTTCGACCATGCTCGCATATGTTGTTTGAAACTCTACCCATGTTAACTGGGGGCTCTTAAAATTTATATGAGCCATTTTATAATAAATGTGTTTTCTTCTCAGTCATTGCAAAGTCTTTTTCTACTACTCCTTTCTCGACTCGAGTGTGTGGTCAATAGCCGGATAGCCTGGCTTCCCTCTAAAGCCGCTCGAGTTTAGTTCGCTAAACTGGCCTGAGAAGCACTCCGCCTTCGGGATAGGAGGTTGAAGCCGAAGGCTGACCCGCTTGAAGTCTTGAGATCGGATGTGTCATATTAATGCACGACAGAAGCACGAAAATTTTAAGACCAATTTTCGGATTGGCACCAAATGACTTGATTTAGTTCGGACGTCAAGCTTTTACATAAGTTTTTGGTTTTTCGAGCCTATGGCACTTTTAACCTATTTGTGTGTTTTCAGCATAAGTCTCGCAGTGCAACGCCGGACACCTTTAGAGATTCGGCAAAAACATTCTCGGATACTGCTATATATGCATTGGTTTCGAATTGTGTCTTCGGTTAATAGTTGGGTTGCCCGGCTCCTGTGCTTGCCTCCTATGTTCCGCTTTATTCGGCTAGGTGTGCAAAGGGAGAACCACTGCGATTGTGCTTCCAGCTCGAATGGTTAAGCACCTCAATGGAGAAAGCCGAAAACTGACTGTCACAATGGGCGTAAACTGGTCAGCGATCCGATGACGGTGTCACACTATAGATCGATACCGATTACCCCGTGTTAAACAATGGGCCTTTCATAATATTGGCCGAAGTGTTAATGGCTAGACTTCGGTCGATGCCGAACACTAACCGGGGGCTCGTAGCTAGCTTTCCCAGTTTAAAGCTCCTATGACTAAGTGAAAGTTATAAAGCCCGCATATCTGATTGCCTCGTTTCCGCTAACACAACCGCCTTCGGGCACCGAGACGTCGGCTAAGGGTTGTTTTGTTATTGCGGAAACACCCTGCGTAGCATCTACAAGGGGGTGGAAGCCGACGATGGGCCACTTTCAACTGATAAACGGTCGCAACGGAGTCAAAATAATCATATCGTCGGCCTTTGTATTTAGTATACGAGGGCTGCCTTCCGCAATCATCGTTATAAAGCCATAAATATGCATCAATTTGACTTAAGATTTTTGCCAAGCTGGGTTGCCTGGCTCCTGTGCTTACCCCTACGTTCCCGATTGTTCGGCCAAGCAGTAAAGGGCGCACCTCTGTGATTGTTACTACCGGGTCATCCGAGTTAGTACCTCAGACTGGGTGAAGCCGAAAGCTAGCGATCTTAAAGGATATAATTGGTCGGCAACGACGGAAGTGAAAATTTTGGTTCATTATGGACCACAGAGTTTGGGAACTTTCTCCCAACTAAATCCTCAATATTTTCCTCCCACATTGATCGGAGTTGAGGTTTCATGATCATGATCAACATGACAACCTGGGAAAAGGAACCTGTAACGGAACTATTTTTCCCAGAAGATGTTTTATAACATATCTCTCTGCGTACCTTTGTTTATAAAACCGTACGGCCGGATTGCCTTATTTGTCGTAAATCTTTGCCCTAATAAAGGCTTTATAAAGTAGGACGAACACTCTTCGGCTGCTGGCCGAAGAGGTTGAAGCCGATGGTCGGTCAACAAAGTTTTGTACAATGCGGATCCGAGCATTAGTGATGTAAAGTACTTGGATACATAGAATCATTACACATAAATTGTGATATACTCCGGACATTGATCCTTAATTCGGCCACCCGTGCCCACATTAAGGCTCGGGGGCTACTGGGCTTTGCGCTTCTCATTTACAAATGTTAAAGGGGCACATCGATCCCCTGATCTGGTGTTGCCACCCGACCATTGGCTCGGGGGCTACTGCATCGACGATTCAATGCAGACAGTTTACAAAGTGCGAAATAGTTCCCGAGGAGATTATGATCCTCAGGTTGGTCGGCCGCACCCAACCTGAGTCTCGAGGAATAGGCACACCACATTTCTATTCCTAAGTATGCTACAGAGCTAGGAGTTGATCCTCAGGCCGATTTTGTGAATTGACCTGAGTCTCAGGGGCTACTAGGATCACCGATTTTATGCCATCCTTCAGGTGCATCTCGGGTTTTAGACCGACACACACCTTGAGGGCTACTGGCTATATATCTCGGCAGAGAATAAATTGCACCAATTGAAAATATTCACAAAAAATCAGCCCGCAGTCAGGGTGGTGCACCACCTCGGAAGCAGTCCGGCATAAAGCTCGGGCGCCAGTGGCTGGCTCCATAGAGGGCATTTCCAACATTAAGCTCAGCTGAATTCGTTCAATCTTTTGAAGACTGAGGTAGTTATGACACCTCAGATGCTAACCATCGTTAGAACTCGGATGCAGTCCGGCGTTGGAGCTCGGAAGCAGTCCGGCATAAAGCTTGGATTCGAATGGCTCGTTCCATAGAAGACTACTCCGGCATTTAAGCTCGGATGAACTCATTCAAATTTTCAGAGGCCAAGGTAATCTATGATACCTCGGATTCAGTTCGGCGTTGGAGCTCGGACGCAAGAGGATACCTTGAATGCCGAATAGTGTTGGAGCTCGGTTGTGAAGAGATACCTCGGATTCAGTTCAGCGTTGGAGCTCGGACGCAAGAGGGTACCTTGAATGCCGAATAGTGTCGGAGCTCGGCTGTGAAAAGACGCCTCGGATTTAGTTCGGCATTAGAGCTCGGACGTAAGAGGGCACCATCTCACGGGAAGCACTTCAAACCCCAGGTGTGGCGTAAAAAACTTACAAGGCATTGATAAAAGCCGATAACTTAAAAAGACTCCTCGGATACCCGACGTATGAACTCTTCGGATACACCTCGGCGATCCTCAAGATCGGAGATGGGAAGATTTGTTGAACCAGTTTTCAAGACCGACGACCGAAGATGAAGAACAGTTCGAAAGAATCGAGGAGCGTCCCCAACTTGAAGACTGGTTCAGGGGGTTACTGACGGTGTCCTGGACTAGGGGGTACTCACCATGTCGTCTCCCGACTAGTGGGTTGGGCCGAGGACCCCCGTGGCGGTTCACTAATGGGCCAGTTCAGACAGCCGATGACATATACGAGGAAGATTCCACAAGACTTGGTGATCAAGACAAGGACTCCTCTCCACCAACATAGCCGACTAGGACTCTTGTTATCCTAGGCCTCCGGTACATTATATAAGCCGAGGCCAGGCTCGTTGATAGATTATCATGACATTACTCATCATACCCCTTGGGTTTAGACCACAACATATGATCTCGAGGTAGATCAACTCTGTACCTTGATACTTCATCAATATAAACAAGAGCAGGACGTAGGGTTTTACCTCCATAGAGAGGGCCCGAACCTGGGTAAAACACCGTGTTCATCGTATCTGTTACCATCGATCCTAGATCCACAGCTCGGGACCCCCTACCCCGAGGTCTGCCGGTTTTGACACCGACAGCGATCAAGGGGGTTGTCAATCCCCTCGGCGGTTATTTGCAAGGATCAAATCTCGTAGTGATAGATAGATAAAATAAAACACACAATAAAATAATGATAAATAAATTGCAGCAAGGTATTTTTGGATTTTATATATGATAAAAGTAGACCCGAGGGCCATAGTTTTCACTAGAGGCTTCTCTCTCGAACAAAAAACATATGGTGGGTAAACAAATTACTATTGGTCAATTGATAGAAAAGCGCATAGTTATGACGATATTCAAGGCAATGATCATGTATATAGGCATCACGTCCTAGACAAGTAGACCGACTCCTGCCTGCATCTACTACTATTACTCCACCCATCGACCGCTATCCAGCATGCATCTAGAGTATTAAGTTCATAAAAAATGGAGTAACGCCTTAAGCAAGATGACATGATGTAGACAAAGTAAATCCAATCAATATGAATAAACCCGTCATTTTCCCCTAAATGGCAACAATACAATTATGTGTCTTGTCCCCCACTGTCACTGGGATATAGAGCACCGCAAGATGGAACCATTACAAAGCACCTCTCCCATTGCAAAATAAATCAATCTAGTTGGCCAAACCAAACGGATATATCGGAGAGAAATACAAAGCTACAATAATCATGCATAAAAGAATTCAGATAAGACTCAATTAATATTCATGAATAATCTGATCATAAACCCACAATTCATCGGATCCCAATAAACACACTGCAAAAGAAGATTACATCGAATAGATCTCCAAGAACATCGAGGAGAACATCGTATTGAAGATCAAAGAGAGAGAAGAATCCATCTAGCTACTAGCTATGGACTCGTAGGTCTTTGGTAAACTACTCACACATCATCAGAAGGGCAGCAAGGTTGATGTAGAAGCCCTCCGTGATCGATTCCCCCTCCGGCAAAGAACCAAAAAAGGCCTCCAGAGGATCACAGAAGAACCGAAAATTGCGGTAGCAGAAAAGGTATTTTGGGTGGCTCTCTGTTGGTTTCTCGGTTTTAGAGAATTTATAGAGGTGGAATTAGGTCAGACGGAGCCACGAGGGGCCCACAAGGCATTAGGGCGCGCCCTGTTGCCTTGTCGTCTCCTTGTTTGCCTTTTGGTCTTCTCTCGAAGCTTCTAGGGTCGCTCTTGTCTAGAAAAAAATCGTTAAAAAGTTTCATAGCGTTTGGACTTCGTTTGGTACTGATTTCCTAGAAAACCAAAAATAGGCAAAAAAAAAAAAACAACAACAACTGGCACTAGGTAAATAGGTTAGTCCCAAAAAATGATATATAATTGCATATAAAACATCCAATATTGATACTATAATAGCATGGAACAATCAAAAATTATATATACGTTGGAGACGTATCACAAGCTGTGGCTCTTTTGACGGCAGAAGTGACTTGGTTACATTGGTTACTTCAGGACTTTGGTGTTTCTGTCACTACACCTACTCCGCTATTGTCTGACAGTAGGGGTGCTATTAGCATTGCACGCGACCCTATGAAGCGTGAGCTCACCAAGCATATTGGTGTTGATGCTTTTTATGTGCACGCCGGTGTGCAGGATCAAATTATTGCTCTTCAGTATGTGCCTTCCATGTTACAGTTGGTAGATTTCTTTGCGAAGGCCCAGACTAGAGTGCAACATGGCTTCTATCTCTCCAAACTCAGTGTTTTTCATCCACCGTGAGTTTGAGGGGGGTGTTAGAGTACTATATCTATAGCCATGTAGTCTTTTGTATTTACCCTATTGTATAAGGGGTTTCCTGCATATTTCCTACACCTGTACATGTATATATACTGGCATATGGCCTCATGGGAATACAAGTTGTGTATTTCCTAACAAGTTGCTCATGCCATGCTTAAATAGATAAGATGGATAATGGTTTATCTTGAGTGTCAACATGCATTAAAATGGTTGTGACGTAGAATGTTAGTATGGTATCCTCCTCTGAATGATTCTAGTGGCTTGACTTGACACGTGTTCACACGTGTAGTTGATTCAAAACCAACAAAGCCTCCACAATATTTATGTTCATGGTGTTTATATCCTACTCATGCTCGTATTCAATGTTAATTACTCTCAATGCATGATTATGACCGTTTTCGCTCTCTAGTTGGTCGCTTCTCAATCTATTTGCTAGTCTTCGCCTGTACTAAGCGGGAATACTGCTTGTGCATCCAAATCCTTAAACCCAAAGTTGTTCCGGATGAGTCCACCATATGTACCTATATGTTGTATTACTCTGCCATTCCAAGTAAATTTGCATGTGCCACCTCTAATCATTCAAATAAGCATCTGTTTTGTGTGCCCGTACCGCTCATGGAGCAACAGGGGGTGATACATCTCTGTCGTATCTGCTTTTCCAACACTTTTGCTCTTGTTTTGGACTCTAATTTGCATGATTTGAATGAAACTAACCCGGACTGACGTTGTTTTCAGCAGAACTACCATGGTGTTGTTTTTGTGCAGAAATAAAAGTTCTCGGAATTGGACGAAACTTTTTGGATATTTTTATGGAATATATAAAAAATACTGGAGCAAGGATCCACATGAGGGGACCACCCAGTGGCCCACAAGGCACTTGGGTGCGACCACCCCCTGGGCGCGCCCATGTACCTTATGGGGCCCACGTGGCTCCGCTGACCCTAATCTCAAGCCTATAAATTCATATTTCCTGAGAAAAAAAGAGAAGAAGTTTCATTGCGTTTTACGATACGGAGCCGCCGCCACCTCCTGTTCTTCACCAGGAGGCCAGATCTGGAGTCCGTTCGGGGCTCCGGAGAGGGGGATTCATCGCCATCATCATCGCCAACCCTTCTTCATCACCAATTTCATGATGCTCACCACCGGGAGTGTGTAATTTCTTTGTAGGCTTGCTGAACGGTGATGGGGTTGGATGAGATTTATCATGTAATCGAGTCAATTTGTTAGGGCTTGATCCCTAGTATCCACTATGTTCTGAGATTGATGTTGCTATGACTTTGCTATGCTTAATGCTTGTCACTACGGCCCGAGTGCCATGATTTCATATCTGAACCCTTTATGTTTTCATAAATATATTTGAGTTCTTGATCCTATCTTGCAAGTTATACGCACCTATTACGTGTTATGATTCACATACCCCAAGGTGACAATAATTGGGACTCTTTTCGATGATTACCGTAGTTTGAGGAGTTCATGTATTCACTATGTGCTAATGCTTTGTTCCGGTTCTCTATTAAAAGGACGCCTTAATATCCCTTAGTTTCCTTATGGACCCCGCTGCCACGGGAGGGTAGGACAAAAGATGCCATGCAAGTTCTTATCATAAACACGTATGACTATATACGGAATACATGCCTACGTTACATTGATGAATTGGAGCTAGTTCCGTGTCGCTCTAGGTTGTGATTGTTACATGATGAATGTCATCCAACGCAATTATCCATCACTGATCCAATGCCTATGCTTTTCGCATATTGATCTTTGCTAAGTTACTACTGCTACTGCTGCTGTTACAATCACTACAGAACTGCCACTGTTACTTCTACCGTTACTGTTGCTACTGTTACCACTGTTATCAAACTATCATATTACTGTGCTACTAATCACTATACTGCAAATATTTAGTTCTCCATATGTGGTTGAATTGATAACTCAACTACTAATACTCGTGAATATTCTTTGGCTCCCCTTGTGTCGAATCAATAAATTTGGGTTGAATACTCTACCCTCAAAAACTGTTGTGATCCCCTATACTTGTGGGTTATCAGGGGGCGGTTAGTATCTTCCATGCTAAGTGGGTTATTCTCATGATGGGTGTTCATTCACTTGTCATTTCACGAGAGAGGCTGGTAATTGCAATGCCCAGTCCTATAATCAAAATAAAGAAAATATAATGAAACAAACTCCCCCGGAAAGTTGATTGTATGGAGAGCACGCGTGAATTCGGCTAGCCATGGCTTGTGTTTGTATGGTTGAGGGGGAGTAAACTTTACCTTTCCGCTTGGGAACCGCCGATAATGTGTTTAGCTTGGAAGATATTGAAAATCCTCGGTCGTAAAGTTGACAGGAAAAGCACACCTCTCAAAAATATTCATCTCTGTTTTAAGCTTCAAGCTCTGGCACCTCTGCAAATCTCTACTTCCCTCTGTGAAGGGCCTATCTATTTACTTTTATGTTTTTACTTTTATTGTTGAGTCATCACCTTCTCATTCAAGCACCAATTTGGAGAGCACTATTGTCATTCTTATGCATTGAGTCTACTTAATGTTGGATGTGACCATGACTAGATCTCTTCTACCATGAATTACAATGTTTAGTCGCTCCTTGAACTTTAGAGGTGCCCTACATTTATGTTTTGCGGTCTTAGAAGGGGCTAGAGAGATACCATGTTATCATATTATATCATGATTGTTTTGACAAATTGTTGGCATCCGAGATATCTTATTATTGCTCGCTAGTTGGTTCTCTTATTGTCATGAGTAAATGTGAGACCTAAGTGTTATCATTCACATGGTTAGTTCATAATCTTTGCTGAAAACTTGAACACTAGTTAAGTATATATACAACAACAAGAACAAAAGAGTTTGTAAAAGTTTTTCTTTATCACTTTCAGTTTGTCAACTGAATTGCTTGAGGACAAGCAATGAGTTAAGCTTGGGGGAGTTGATACATCTCAAACGTATCTACTTTTCCAAACACTTTTGCTCTTGTTTTGGACTCTAATTTGCATGATTTGAATTGAACTAACCCGGACTGACGCTGTTTTCAGCAGAATTGCCATGGTGTTATTTTTGTGCAGAAATAAAAGTTCTTGGATTGGGTTGAAAATTTACCGAGAATATTTCTAGAATATATAAAAAATATTGGCAAAGATAACTACTGGAGTGGGCCACCCAGGAGCCACGAGCCAAGGGGGCACGCCCTGTGAGCTCGTGACTCCCTCGAGCCTCCGTTTGCCCTAATTCCAACTCCATAAATATCGTTTCACGGAGAAAAAAATCAGATAGAAGGAATCATCATGTTTTACAATACAGAGCCGCCGTCACCTCTTGTTCTTCATCGAAAGGGATGATCTGGAGTCCTTTTTGGGCTCTGGAGGGTGGAAATCGTCATTGTCGTCATCATCAACCATTCTCCATCAACAATTCCATGATGCTCACCACCGGGAGTGAGTAATTCCTTCATAGGCTTGCTGGACGGTGATGGAGTTGGATGAGATTTGTCACATAATCGAGTCAATTTATAAGGGCTTGATCCCTATTATCCACTATGTTCTGAGGTTGATGTTGCTATGACTTTGCTATGCTTAATGCTTGTCACTAGGGCCCGAGTGCCATGATTTCAGATTTGAACCTTCTATGTTTTCATGAATATATTTGAGTTCTTGATCCTATTTGCTAGTTATATGCACTTGTGATTGTTCTGATCCATAGACCCCAAAGTGACAATAGTTGGGATACTCCCCGGGGATGGCTGTAATTCGAGGAGTTCATGTATTCACCATGTGTTAATGCTTTGTTCCGGTTCTCTATTAAAAGGAGACCTTAATATCCCTTAGTTTCCTTATGGACCCCGCTGCCACGGGAGGGTAGGACAAAAGATGCCATGCAAGTTCTTATTATAAGCACGTATGACTATATACGAATACATGCCTACATTACATTGATGAATTGGAGCTATTGTGTATCGCTCTAGGTTGTGACTGTTATATGATGAATACCATCCAACACAAATATCCATCACTGATCCAATGCCTAAGCTTTTCTCATATTGGTCTCTGTTAAGTTACTTTCGTTGCTACTGCTGTTACAATCACTACAAAACTGCTACTGTTACTACTGCTATGAAACTATCAAACTACTGTGCTACTAAACACTTTGCTACAAAAATATAATTTCCCAGGTGTGGTTGAATTGACAACTCAACTGCTAAGATTCATAAATATTCTTTGGCTCCCCTTGTGTCGAATCAATAAATTTGGGTGAAATACTACCCTTGAAGACTGTCACGATCCCCTATACTTGTGGGTTATCACTATAAAACTCATTGATAATATAATGACAAATTATTCTCAATGGCACACTGAACGAGCTCCAACTGGTAAGAAGGTAAACTCTGTCAAAGAAGTTTCTACTTTGAGTGATTAAATGGATGCTCTTATGAAAATGCTGGCTAGTCAAAATGCTCATGTTGATCCCAATGATGTGCCACTATCTCTTTGATTGAGCAAAATAATTAGGCTATTGATGTGAATTTTGTCTCTAGAAATAATTTCAACAACAATGCTTATAGAGGTAATTTCAATCCTAGACCGTATCCCAGTAATTCCTCTAATATTTATGGTAATTCCTATGGAAATTCTTACAATAATAATAACAGGATACCTACTGACCTTGAGAACCACATTAAATAATTTATTAGCTCTCAAAAGATTTTCAATGCTATGGTAGAAGAAAAACTACATAAAGTTGATGATATGGCTAGAAACATGGATATAATTGCTCATGATGTGGATACTCTTAAAATTAAAAAAATTCCACCTAAGCATTATATTAATGAGTGAATAAAGTATATCCAAGTATCCATTAATGAAATTAAAGAGAGAACCGCTAGGTTGAGAGGTAGGCAAGAATTGCTAGAAAAGGCTATTCCACCCGGTTTTTATCGTAACCATGATGAGGATATTAAAATGATTGGTGCGACACCAATTGAATCCTTGTTTAGTAATATAAAACTTGATGAAAAAGGAACTAGAGATGAGTCATCTTTAGCTAGAAGGCATCCCAATTGTTCGGAGGGTGATGATCTTAATGATAAAAGTGGGTTTGGAGAGGTCAAGACTTTAAATAGTGATGTGACTACTACTTTGGATTACAAGGACTTTAATCATGATAATTGTTATTTGATTGAGTATATTTCCTTGTTGCAATCCATGATAAATTTACCCAATGCTTACGAACAAAATAAAGCTTTTACTAAACATATTGTAGAAGCTATGATAAAAGCTCATGAAGAAACGCTAGAATTGGAGGTTTCTATACCTAGGAAATTGCATGATGAATGGGAACCTACTATTAAAGTAAAGATCAAAGATTATGAATGTAATGCTTTGTGTGATCTAGGTGCTAGCCTCTCTACTATACCAAAATCTTTATGTGACGTGCTAGGTCTCACCGATATGGATGCATGGTCCTTTAATTTGCACTTAGCGCATTCAACTATTAAGAAACCATTGGGTAAAATAAATGATGTCCTCATACTTTCTACTAGAAATTATGTGCATATGGATTTCATTGTGCTTGATATTGAATGCAATCCATCTTGTCCTATAATACTTGGTAGGCCTTTCCTACACACCATAG
This sequence comes from Thinopyrum elongatum, assembly GCA_011799875.1. Taxonomy (NCBI): domain Eukaryota; kingdom Viridiplantae; phylum Streptophyta; class Magnoliopsida; order Poales; family Poaceae; genus Thinopyrum; species Thinopyrum elongatum. The sequence continues at coordinate 400,091,856 of CM022300.1, forward strand.
GTGCTATTATTGATATGAAAGAAGGAAATATAAGATTCCAATTCCCATTAAAGAGGATGGAACACTTTACTAGGAAGAGAATTAAACCACCATATGAATTTATTATGAGAGCTACCTATGGAATTAATTTGAAGGATGACAATACTTGAAACAATGCTTTATGCCTAGCTAGGGCGTAAAACAATAACGCTTGTTGGGAGGCAACCCAATAGTTATCTTAAATTTTTGCTTTTACTTTCTGTTTTGGTGTGTTAACACAATTATTGCTACTGTTATGGTTGTGTTTTAATGTTTAAATTAGTGTTTGTGCCAAGTAAATCCTTTGGGATGATTTGGTTGATAGTTGACTTGATTCTGTGAAAAAACAAAAACTTTTGCGCCCAATGCTGGAATTACTATAATTCACTGGAATGTGATAAAATTCTGAAACTTTACACATGATTTATATACAAATTTCCCACGTTGTCCTAATTTTTCAGATTTTTTGGAGTTAAAGAAGTATAGTTTTTGTTCAGATCATTACAAACTGTTCTGTTTTAGACAGATTCTGTTTTCTATTGCATAGTGTGCTTGTTTTAATGATGCTATTGATTATATCGAGGGGTATAAGTCATGGAGAAGTTAGAATACAGTAGGTATTATGCATGAATAAAATATGAATGGGTCTATAACAGTACCTAAAGTTTATGATTTGTCTATTATGCTAACGGATCTCACGAGGTTTCTATTGAGTTTTGTATGCTGAAATTTTCAAGTTTTGGGTGAGATCACGATGGATGAAGGAATAAGGAGCGGCAAGACCCTGACCTTGGGGATGCCCAAGGCACCCCAAGGTAGTATTCAAGGAAGACCCAAGCGTCTAAGCTTGGGGATGCCCCGGATGGCATCCCCTCTTTTGTCTATAATCTATTGGCACTACAAAAAAAACCACTTCCGTGATGATACGTGTTTGTCACAGTAGGTCACATTTTCTATCATGCATGTACATCCATGACGATTTTATGACAGAATCAAGATAGTGTAGCGACCCGACCTCAGACGGTCAAGTCTTTGTGTATCTATGCTATCCCTGGATCGGTATGCTAGCACACACAGTACATCAATGTATATATCAAAGTGCAATCACATGTATAAGTAACGAAAAACTGATATATACCTTAAGAATCTCAGCGGAAACAGGCAAACGGGTGTGGAGTCCCATCAACACCAATGGCAAGTTGAGTGCGGACCGTAACCCTATCGTATCACTTACTCGTCGGATAATACTTGCAACATAATATGTCGCAGCCGTGTAGGTCAGTACGTTGAATGTACTGGCAAGTCACACCACAAGAGATGAATAAATATCCTATTTATACATGCAATATGGCTGGTGGATGGTTCTAAATTTAATTTGCATAAAGCTGATTTTTCCCTATCATCAAAAGAATATCATATTGTTACTACATAATTCATCATAATATGATTGAGATGGTTGCTCCATTCAATCTATACCCAAATTCATTAAAACCCATTAAATTAATTAAGAGTGATGAGATCGCTCAATTCCCACTTTCCAGATGCTCAAATTGTCCATAACTGGGGACATGGCTAATCGATTAGTTCAAAACTGAGATGGTTGCTCCATTCAATCTATACCCAAATTCATTAAAACCCATTAAATTAATTAAGAGTGATGAGATCGCTCAATTCCCACTTTCTAGATGCTCAAATTTAATGGGTTTTAATGAATTTGGGTATAGATTGAATGGAGCAACCATCTCAATCGTATTATGATGAATTATGTAGTAACAATATGATATTCTTTTGATGATAGGGAAAAATCAGCTTTATGCAAATTAAATTTAGAACCATCCACCAGCCATATTGCATGTATAAATAGGACATTTATTCATATCTTGTGGTGTGACTTGCCAGTACATTCAACGTACTGACCTACACGGCTGCAACATATTATGTTGCAGGTATTATCCGACGAGTAAGTGATACGATAGGGTTACGGTCCGCACTCAACTTGCCATTGGCGTTGATGGGACTCCACACCCGTTTGCCTGTTTCCGCTGAGATTCTTAAGGTATATATCAGTTTTTCGTTACTTATACATGTGATTGCACTTTGATATATACATTGATGTACTGTGTGCTAGCATACCGATCCAGGGATAGCACAGATACACAGAGACTTGACCGTCTAAGGTCGGGTCGCTACAGATAGTCATACCTGTGCTCTCGTAGAAGTGTTCCATGACAATACCAAAATTATCATCACGGAAGTGTCCACTTCCATGACGATAAATGGCGCGTCATGGAAGTGTTTTCATCAAGGGTAACCGACACGTGGCATCCACCATAACGGGTCGCCGTTAAGCTATCGGGTTCCGGTTTGGATCTGATAACCCGTTAACAGCTCAGACCAATGGGGATTTTCCACATGTAAAATTCTCATTCGCCGGAGGATCCACATGTCGGCTTAGCGTTGGGATAGATGTCATCCGTACATTGGAGGGAACGCGCCTATGTTACCTCGACACATGGCAGGGCCCAACAGTAGCCCATTTAAGACAAAAAGGCCGGCCCAGCCAAGGGCCCACAAGATTTTGTCATACTCTACTGGGTCGGCCCGTTAATAGCCTACCACGGTTTGGGCCTAATTACGACCCACATAAGATCCGGCCAGTTAGATTTCTATCACGTTTTGGACCAAATGACAGCCCACATCAGATCCGGCCCGTTAACAGCCTGCCATGTTTTGGGCCAAATGACGGCCCATATAGGATCCGACCCATTAACTGTCTAACAATCTTTGGGCCAAATTACGGCCCATATATGATATGGCCCGTTAACAGGCACTGTGCTTTCGGCCCCATTGGGGGCCCATTTGAAGTATGGCCTCTTAAAGGCCCAAGTAATAGTTCAGCCCGATATTACTTTTGGTCTGTTAATGGCCATTGGTACATGTGGGCCTATTTCTGGGCCGAAGTGACTTTCGGCCTCTTAAAGGCCCGTAGTCTTCGTGGATATATTTTAGCCCAACCTGACTATTGGCCCATTATAGGCCTATGAGATAACTGGGCCTAATGATGGCCCGCTTTGCATCCGGCCTGCTTACGACCCATTTTGTTATTCGGCCAAATGTGGCCCGACAAATATTTTGGCCTGTTAACGGCCCGTCTTGTGGTTGAGCCAATCATGGGCCTCCAACACCGTTCAGGCCCAATCTACTTTTCGAACTGTTAAAAGCCCATTCTTTTTTCTGGCCCAACTTAGGCAACTGGTTTACTCGGCCTGCTATTGGCCGAACATGATTGTAGGCCCACGTTTCGGCCCATTTGCAGCGATTGGTGGGCCATCCAGTTTTAGTACCATATTTTTTTATATAATAAACTAAACGTTTATGCCCATTGCGCTCCGTCAAAGCTTACGGCCTTTTCAGGGAGCGACGACAGCATATACAGAAATTAAATTACAGCATCATGACGAAGAATATACCTAGACTATACAACAAAGAAATTACTGCATATTACATGCACTGGGCATAAAAGTTCATCGCCAACGATAATAAAGCGCAACCAGACAGCAGATTACATACACTGGGCATCAAAGGACGCCACCAGTGCAAATTAACACGCCACCTAAAATAATATACAGAACCGACAGCACTTCAACATAGTTCAAGAAAGGTTAGCCCTGCCTGGGAGCTGCAGCGCAAGCAGCTGAGCAAGCTGATGACTGCACTTGTTTGACGTTTATATCCAACTCTAGCTGCATAGCATCAATGGCAGTACTTGGCGTCAGTGATATCACCCTGAAAGAGAAAAAAACAGACAGATAACATGCTTTGCACATATAAGCAACAGTGTTGTCGATTCATCCCATTTATTAGTGGCAAATAAAGAGACCTGGATTACAATAGAATAAAAAATGTTCACACTTAAGACATGGCAGGAAATGGCATTGTGCAGGAGTGGCCAGCTTCACCACACCACTGGATTACAGATCAAGAACACAAGCATAGATGCAGTGCTAAAGAATGTATAAGCATCGATGGTGAGTGTACTGTCAATCTATCCCATTTTAGATTGGTAAATAAAGAGACACGATTTAAATAACATGAACATAATATGCGTTGTTCATAGTTAAGACATAGCAGGATATGACATTGTCCTGGAGTTGGTAGTTTGACCACTCCACTGGATTACAGATCAACAAGCATACATGCAGTGCTAAGGAAGATCATTTGCTATGTTTAGTTTAATTTACATTGTATGAATAAGGAACTAGGTTGTACAACTAAAAATTGAAATTGAGAAGGAGAAACTTATGTTTATGAACTTCATAATAAACTTTAAACATGCAATTTAATGCAAACGATAAAAATAAACACCAGTTGCAGTCATTGCTATCCAAATATACACAACAAAGTTTGAAGGCTCGAGAAGGACAAACATACGTTAGTAATGAAGACCGGCTCTATAAAGCCCTTTTCCATGTTGATGGGCGGGCAATTCAAGAAGTTTACCACGGAGTCTTCTTCATAAGCATTGCCTTTATTCTATATTTTGTTAAGAGTAAATATAGAAGTGATAATATAGGAACAAATGGAGATTATTTAAGCTAAGATGCAGAGTGATGCTACATAATCAACTAGCTAAAAATGTAGGTACAACATACAGCCAAAAGGTACTGACAAGAGTAATGCAGACCTTAACATCTTCAGTAGCATTGGTTTTATTCAACATTTCGGTAAGAGCAAACATTGATCAGATGTGTACAAAATGGATGCCAAGGGAAAATAAGCTGCAAAGTGATGGTATATGAACAACTAGCTGACAGTAAAAGTACAGTGGTAAAGGACAACAGATACTTACATGAACAATGTAGAGCTAAACTTCTTCATAAGCATTGGGTTTATTCTACATTAATGTAAGCATTAATATATATCTGATAATTATGAGAGAACAGTGGATATGCAGGTTATCATGCACACTGATGTCACATAGTCAACCAGGTATTAATGTAAGTACAGCGATACAAGACAACAGGTACTAACAAGAGCAAAGCAGCGAGCAGCATAGTTGCGATATCCTAGATTTTGTGGCGCTGGTTCTATCGCCAATATAAGTGGGGTGATGTCTGATTTCTACGGTACCACCACCTTTTTCAAGGACTTTGCTACTACTCCTTCAGGTTCTGCAATCACTCTCTTCCTTTTGGATGTCTGATACACAAGAGCAGCATATGAATGGAAAAACATGGTATGATGACAAATGGAATGCGTATTGATAATGGGTGGGCATGGCAACTTCACATATATGATGAGTAAACTAACACATGGTGGTGCAAAGAAGTAGAAGAAACGCAAGACAGCTTACGCAAGTTACGTGCAACCAATAAAACCTTGCCAAATTAGAACAGGCACCTTGTAGCGTGAACAGGATAGGCCATCTGCCTTTGACTTCTTGAGCTCAGAATAGTCATTAGGATCATATTCTGAACACGAATCTATAGGTGCGGAGCGTGTGGGCTTCATTCCATCCAGAATGGAACTCAATGCCTCGATGCCATGTTTGTTAGTCATTGCACTGTTCCGCGATACTCTTCTGATGTGCGCATTCTCATATTCATTGCGATTTTGTTCAATATCTGAGAAGCATGACAACATAAATAGTAGTGAGATTATCTTTGTAATGCAGAGGATATTCTAATATAATAGGGGGTCCTTGTAAACCCTTGTGTGCTATTACTGGATTTTGATGAGAGAGCCCTTGTGTACTGTAATTTGGTGCATACAATAATATAATCTGGCACAACTACACACAAAAATAGGCTCCCTGTTGGGAGCTCCAGAAGTAAGGATAGTTGGCAGATGATAGGTTCATAATATGTTGTATTCAAAGTTTATTGCGAAACCATGACAACGAGAGTGCACAGAGAAATAGTATTCCAACATGTCTCTATAGGTGGCGCACATGCATTTCAAAACTCACGTAGTAACATTAGCTGACCAATTAAATGTAAGCTTTGGAAATATGAGTGGCATGTAGTTTCGCTTGAAGGATGGAGTGTTGCTAATACGACACAAAGCCACTACGCAGATTGTAGTGTCGATAAAAGGGGGACACCATAAGCATCATAAGTAAATCGGGGAAGTTGAACTGGCTGGAAAATATGGGGTTGCATTGCCGCTACTAATCAAAAGCCTATCGATCACCTACAGGCCAGCTCTATTCACCTGAAGGCACGCTACTGTTACTATCAGTCTAGTCTCTCAAAGGCCGCACAGCTCCCAGCATTTCCTGGATATTATGGCAGACCAACTCGAATTGCTGAAAGCAACTTGCAGAAGCGGCCAAATAGACCTGTCGACTGCAGATGTCCCTGCTTGCCTTCTTGACGAGGAACATACTTTACTTATTAAAGAAGAACAGTTGAGGAACATTTTAAAGAATAGAAGAGGAATCATATTATGGAGATTCCGTTTCTTTCTATACAATCTTGGTTTCCCACCCATGATGAATCAGAGCATCCAAAGAAATGCAATTCCATGCTGTCTCTCTCTATGTGGCCACAGGCATTTGGAAACTCAAGTGGGAGCATTAGCTGATCAATTAAATGTATGTCTGTTAACTAATATGAATATCATGTCACATTCGTATTGGAACAACTAAGCTTTGGAATTATGATTGGTGTGTTGTTTAGTTTTAAAGGGTGGACTACTGCTAGTAGGACACAAAGCACCTACGCAGATCATAGTGTAGATATAATGGGAAAACCCTAAGCATCACGAGTAAAATCAAGAAAGTGGAACTTGCGAAAAATATGTGCTAGTATTGCTGGTACGGCTAGAAAGGCTTCGGATACCAGCTCTCTACAACTGAAGGCGCAGTACTGTTACTATCAGTCTAACTCTCAAAGGCGACACAGCTCCCAGCATTTCCTGGATATTAGGGCAGACCAACACGAAGAGTTGAAAGCGTCCATGACAGGCGACCGAATAGACCTGTACACTGCAAATGTCCCTGCTCCTCTTCACTACAAGGAACATACTGTACAACTATTATACTCCCTCTGTTCCTAAATATAAGTCTTTGTAGAGATTCCACTATGGATCACATACGGGTGTATATAGATACATTTTTGAGTGTAGATTCACTCATTTTGCTCTGTATGTAGTCCATGGAGGAATCTCTACAAAGACTTATATTTAGGAACGGAGAGAGTACTTATTAAAGAAGAATAGAAGAGAAACATGCTAAAGAAGAGCAAGCAGATTTTGGATAATAAAAGGTTCGTTGCCCACACATGATGAACCAGAGAGCATAAAGAATGCAGCTCCCTGCTATCTCTGTAACACCCCAAAAATATTTTCTGAATTTTTCAAATCTTTCCTCTAAAAATAGATGCTTCGAAAATCATTTTTGATCATATTACTTTTCTACCGTTTGAAAACCCTTTCAAATTTTAATTGGGTTTCAAATTTTTCTTTAATGATTCTGTTTGAAAGGTTTAAAATTATTTGGATATTTAATTTGGGGGTTTTCAAACAATTTCATTTAGAAAAGTTTTTGGGAATGATTTAAAAAAATTCAAAGGAAATGGCCCTTTTCACTTCCCTCTAACCCTTCTAAAATCCATCCAACAATTTTTCTTCCACTCCAAAATTCATCCCACAAGTCACTCACATCTTCTAGGGCAGTATCCAACTTCTTTCCACCCCACAAAAAAATATTTTCTCATTTTAAACAAATTCCAAAATTTGAATTTGCAATATCCATGGTTTCCTTGAGTTACAAAGGAGCTATAATTTCTACAATTTTTCTATCCCCACAAAAATTATCCTAGCAACTAGATGGTACCCACAATCCATTTCACCAAAAACCTTGGGGGTCCAAAGTTCAAAAATTTCAAAATTCATACAGTTGAAATTTGGACCAGAAACCATTTTCTTGCTCAAAACCAAACCTAAACTTCTCCAAAAATTCTGAAACTTGGTCAGGCCCTCTCATTTGCATCAACACATCACCACAAAAATTGCCACAAATTATAAAAATCCCTAGCATTCTCTGCTATAGATCATATGAATGGTTGTGCACTGTTCATAGCTGAATAAGATTCAATTAACTGAATCTTCAGAGGCAGTGGCAGAGACGATCGGTGCCGTGCACCCCTCCCCTTCCTTCTCCTTCACGGCGACGCCAAAGATCATCAATGCATCGCCCCTCCTTGGCCCACTTCGCAGTCTCTCCTTGCCGGTGAGCTAGCGGCTGGCCGGTGCAACCCCCTGCACCGTGCTCATCCGCGGCGGACCGAGCAGAGTCGCCTTGGCCACCGACCTCCATTACTGCGCCGTAGCTTCCCCGCCTACCTCCTGGCCACACATAGCGCCTCTCCGCGTCCTCGCATGCCATCTGCACCGTCCAACCCCTCCCTGGCCCGCTGGCAGTCGCCGAAACCAGGACAGCGCCGCCGCACCGTACGGGAGCTCCGCTCCGGGATAAGCTCGAAGAGCTCGAGCCCGTCCACGCCGAGCCTTCCGGAGTTCTTCACCGCCCTCATCACTCCCTCGCCGCCCATGACCACCGCCCAAACCTACTTCGCCGACCACCGTAACTCCGACGTGATTCGAACCTCGTCGGACCGCCTCGGATCGCCTATAAAAGCCCCCCCCCCGACTCCACTCTTCCACAACCCACCTCCACAACCTCCTAATCGCCGCCCCCTCGCCACCTCCCCTGACCTCGAGGAGGTCTCCTCCCTCCTCTCCGGTCACCGCTCCGCCGCCTCTGTCTCCGATCGATTTGACACCGTTCCGCCACCTCCACCACTCAAATCTTGCCAGAAGCCACCTCTTGCATCAACTCATCGACCCCGCACCTCAATTCCAGCATCCGAGCTCTCTCCGGCGAGTTCCAACCCCACCCGAACCACCGTCCGCCGTCGCAGACCTCGCCGCCGTTCTACTGCTCGCCGGCGACCACCACCGCCACCCACCGACGTGGACGGACTCCCTGAGCACGTCCCGACCATCACCACCCTCCAAGACCCCGGCAATCGACACCGGTGATCACCGTCTCCCCTCTGTAGATGCGCGCGCAGCGCGTTTGAATTTAAACCTGACGGGTGGGGCCCACCCGTCAGTGTTTTATTCTTTTCTGTTTAAAACAGAAGGCGTATTCTTCTGTTTACGCCTTCCGCGCTGAGAAGCGTACTTCGGCCCGAAGCGTTTTCTTTATAAACGCACAGGGACTAGCTTTTTTGCAGAAAAACCCCTGGTTTTGAAAGTCTAATAACTTTTAAACCACAACTCTGATTGAGTTGAACTTTTTTTTAAAATTCTTATTTTTCTCTCTAGTTTTTTTAGTATTTATTTAAAAATGTTTTGAGACAACTTTTTGCACTGTTGTCAAATTTTTAATTTGAGTTGAATTTGAATATTTTCAGAAAAAGAAGAGGGAAACCTTGCCGAGAATTTCGAAGGGTTTTCACCTGACTACTTTGGACAAGGCAAGCATTATTGAACTTGGGATATGGTGATTGCATTTTGCATGTTTGCATCGGATTGGAATTGCACCACATATATCACAAGTGCATGCATGTTTGGTCATATCACTTCTTATGCTTGTCTTGCACTTCACTCAAACAAGAAAACTTACTGACTTGGTATAGCTGTGAGATATTCAGGAGAGTGTCTCCTGCCTTGGATGTGCCGGTGGGCACGGGCCATTATTTTTGACACGGTGGTGTCACATGACGTATGTGGAATATATCAGTGAAGATAATTAACGCCTCCTGAGTCGGCCTAGATCGAGTCTTGTTCCGTTACACCTAGCTGGATACCGTACTGCCACGAGTCCTTCCGCAAGGAAGGTACAGCTGAGTAAGTTGTTAACCCCTATCCAGGTACACACCATACAGAGGGCCACGATAAGGGTTTCCAGGGCCTTGGACTAAATCCTGTCATCGAGTCAGGGGGCATGGGTGTTTCCGGTTGTAAACGAGAGGGGGCACCCCTTGGAATCCGCGCGTATTAATAGTGATCCCATGCAGGACGTTGGTCTCTTCGTCTTAGAGTTTTTCTTGAACGATGCTTTGGGTGATTCCTGGCATCCGGAAAGTTAATCTGGTGTGTGCTGGTCAGGTGTGTTTTCAACCCAAAGACCGTAATGGGAATTAGTCAGTGTCACGGTACTGACTAAAGAAATCCTTTACTTGTGGGTAAAGAGTACACCCTCTGCAGAGTTTAAACCTATTCGAATAGCCATTGTCCACGGTCAAGGGCGTTAGCTGGGTGGGTCAAGTGTCGGTCCCGGTGTCGGTCTCCGGAGGAAATAATTTTAATATGCCTGAAATATTTTACAGGATAATTATTGACACCCTGATGCTACCATGAATATTTTATGCATGTTCAATATTATTATGGTTATGCATATTATTGAGGACTAACCCGTTTCACTTATTTTGAATTTCCTGAGTGTCTCAGGGGCTGGCTAGACTACCCCGGGCACTCAACTTTAGTTTCAAGACCTCTCGTGGCGTCCCTCGAGTTTACAGGCAGTTCTGCCACTACTCTTGTGGACACCCGATTGGCATCTCTCTTCAAGTCCGACCGTGGTGTCACTTGACACCCGACTGGCATTTCTCTTGAAGTCCGACCGTGGCGTCACTTGACACCCGACTGGCATTTCTCTTCAAGACCTTTTCGTGGCGTCCCTCGAGTTTACAGGCGGTCTCGCCACTACTCTTGTGGACACCCGATTGGCATTTCTTTTATTTTGCTAAATGTCACTTGGGCTGGCTAGACTACCCGTGGCATTCATTTGCTTTAAGTTTGATCATGACTAACATGCTATGCTCACGTTCATATCATTTATTGTCATGATTTAAATTTTAGTCAGCATGAGCATATGCACCCATTATATCTTTTGTTCATAATGTTTGCGAGTACATTCCAATGTACTCACTGGCTTGTCCCTGGCTATTTACTTGGCCAGACTTGGAGGAGGACGAGCTTGTGGAGGAGGATTGCGCTAGCGAGCCCGACGCTTAGAGGAGTCCCAATCAGTCAACCTGTGAGATAGGAGTCTACCACATGTATCATCCGCTGAGCTTCCACTACACAAATAAATAGTCAAGCCTCACTCTGACGCTTGGCTCTATGTTATTGTACTAGTATTGTATCACCACCACACCACTGTCATATTCCGCCACTGCCATATATTGGCGAGTTTGTAATAAACTTTGTTGAGCCCTCAGACTCAACCCTGTGTAATATTATCTTGTACTGGTTATCTGTATCAAGGAAGTCCACCAGTTGTGTTGATCTTGGGGCTGGTCTGACTTAGGGCTATTCTGGGATTTATTCTCAGAAATGGGCCCGACAGTCTCTCTATATGTGGTGCACGTGCTTTTCGAAAGTAAAGTAGGAACATTAGCTGACCAATTAAATGTTCTCTGTTTTAGTAATATCAGCATCATATCAGATTTGTATTTGAGCAACAAAGTTTGGAATTATGAGTGGCATGCTGTTTAGCTTGATGGGTTGAGGAGCAGTGCTAGCACGTCTCGAAGCACCTAGGATGATGGTACACTGAATATAAAGGGAATGTCTACATGCAAGTCGCCTGACTATCGTCATTTGGGTCAGTCGACCATTTCAGGTGGTTGGATGAAGATCCTATGTCTCCTAACCCTTCTTCTTCCTCACCTCTTTTTCTTCCCCTATAGACCACCGCACGGACCGCCGGCCAAACCACTGGCCGCCGCCCTCCACTGAACCGCCCACCACCTCTGGTCTTTCGCTGCCCCCGGCCATCCCTCTAGCCAACCCCACCCCCAGCCCCCCACCCGCGTCGAGTTTTGCCTCCGGCGAGGCCCCACCATAGCCCGACGACAGCCCCCCACAACCACTATCCCCCACCCAAAACCCTAAGATAGATAATGGGGCAGCCCTCCGGCGAGCCCCTTCCTTCCCTCCGGCGAACTCCCAAAAATGGACTGACCCCAATTTGAAATTCAGTCTACTGTCATTTAAGCTAATGTGGAATATAAAAGGGGAAAACCATAAGCATTGCAAGTATAGTGGTGAGCGTGCCATGGCGGATCTGAAGGTGCAAACCAGACAAAGGCAACTTCGCAACCAATGTTTGGTTTCAACTAACAAGTAAGATTCTAAGTGATGGACAAGAAATCACAGTAAAGCAGTGGCGATCTATTTTCTTGCTGAGATAAATGACTTGAGCAGATACGAAAGAGTACCGCCTCTGGTGTGGCGCCATGTAAGCATCTGCTGAGGCGATGAGGATGCTGCGGTAGCGATGGTTGTCGGCGGCGTGGAAGCAGATCTAGGAGGGCAGACGGGGGCGGTGAGGGAAATATCCCAGCGCGGTGGACGAGACGAGACGGTCGTACGAGCGGCCTCGGCAAGGTGGACGACGGCGCGGATGAAGCGAGAGGACGCGATGCAAGGATCCTGGTCTGAAGCCGTGGATGATGGAGGTCGATCTCTTGTAATGGACGACAGCATCAGGGTATCAGCTTCGGCATGGTGGAGGAGGACGGCAGTGGATGGGGTGGCGGACAGAGGAGACTGCGGTGGAGAGGGTGTTTTGGCGGCCACGGAGTACAAATGGGGAAATGGAGGGAGAGAGGTAGGGGGAACCATGTCTTCAGGGCGCGCTTGTCTCAAATGCAAGGAAATTTACAAACTTAGCCCCCGTTTAAAATTTCCTACATCACAGCAATATTAGTCGGTTGGGGATAGGACGGTAATCTCGCATACACCGAATATTTGCCGACGGAGATTTCGGCCGAGGAGAGTTTGTTTTGGCGCCCACCGTGTATGAATCGGGGAGGTGAGAGGCGATTTCGGCCGAGGAGAAACTGTGTTTTGGCGCCCACCGTGTATGAATTCGGGGAGGTGAGAGGCGGAGGCGGTTATGTCACGTTTGAGTGAAATTACATGCCTACCCCTATCAAAACCTATAGAAATCGAGCCGGTAGGCTTTGCATGTCAGGGATAGGCAGTAATTTCCTTCTCGCAGATTTTGGTTTTGGGCGGTTACTGCGAGTTTCCCCGCTTCGTTCAAATTTTTGCAGAAAAAGAGTGCACGTTTACCGTGCCAACTCAATTCGAATCCATTTTGTATTTTTTTCCGGGCAGGATCCATTTTGTATTCGAATACAAATCTATATACATCCTTTTTTATATATACTTTCAAAAGCACAACAAAGAATTTTGCTCCTTTATATATAAAATATGATTTACAAATGCAATGATCTCAAAATCATAAGGTTGAATTCAAATTTTTGAAACCAAATTATGTTCGACTTTGAATTCAAATTTTTGAAACCAAATTATGTTCAGCTCAAATGTATGGATCGGTAATATCAATATATTAAATAACATACACATGCGCAAATTCAAATTTATATGCATGTTTGATAGATCAATTTTGGTTCGAGTATGAATTACATGTATCATCATCTGGAATTCAAATATTTGAATCCCTTTTATGTTGACATCTTCTATGCACACAACTAAATATTTGAATCTCGTTTCACGCCCATCTCTCTCTAGGTCTCTCTCGCGTGCTCCTTCATGTAGCTATCACTCTCTTTTCTCCATCTCACCCGCACGCTCACTACATGCTTCTCCATTTTTTGCAAACATGGTCTCTCATCGTCTCCCTCGAGAAGTGTCACGCTCTCTCTATCTTCATAGATTACACAGTTTTCATTATCTCTCACGTCTCTATCGTTCTCTGGTTTCACTATAGCTACCTAAGCTTTCTTTTTCACCGCCACATGCACACTCTCGCTCGTCTTTCACTTTGCCTTTCTCTCCAGGGTTCTCTCACGCACCCTATATCTTTCTAGATATGACTCCTACCACTAAAATTACTCTCTCCCACACACACATCGTTTGTTGGGGTCTCCTTTCCGTCCTCATCTCCGTTCCAGAACTGACATTATTCATTTGTTTACCGATTAGACAAACTCTCTCCCCCCCCTCTGTCTCACTCACTCTCACACACACACAACTCCAGCTTTGGATCCCCCTACCGACTACCGTCTGTCTCTCACACACACAAAACTCTCGCTTTCGCACCCTTGACTCGTATCTCTCTCACAAACATTGATCGACCAGCCTCTAGATAGGTTTATCCATCCACCGCACACTTTCGCTCCTTGTATCTATGTAGATTTTTTGTCCCTTCTTGAGACACGCCCTCTCGATCGTGCACACGCACACTATCGCCTCATTTTATGGTAATACCTCTCGCGCACACACTCTTCGTGTCATTGTCACACACGCTCTCTGCCCTCCTCCTCTCTCCCTCTCTCTCTCTATCTCTCTCTCTCTCTCACACACACACACATGGGCTTTTTGCAACAATATCTCACTTCTCGAATCTTGAAACCAACCACATTCCTCCCTTATCTCATCAAAATAGCCAAAGGAATATATTTTGAGTGAAACATAAGATATTTTTAGTGATATATGTATATCAAAACTACACTGTTTTCTATCAAATTGGTGAATATGTATTACTCTACTTTGGATGTGTTGCAACGCATTGGCACATTGCTAGTTATTACAGTATTATTTTTTGGACACTAGACAAACGCCGGAGTACATATACGAAGAGAAGAGGCGCACGCACATAGTCGATCTCTCGCTGTCTCGCACACATGAGAGTTACGTAAGGCACGGTAAACAAATAAACCCATAGGTGCACGATTGCTGCATGCGCGGGTACCGGGTACGTGGTGGAGCGCACCTTTGTAGGAATAGTCAGCTCGCGTGATAATTTGATCCGTAGGAGTTCATAGTCGGGGACCACAGGTGAATGACTTGGAGGCGGTGGCTCGCCAGTCGCCACTGATCGAGTTGCCACGTTTAAAATATCATTTTTTAGCGGGGTAAGAGTTTCGATTTTCAATGGCGCATTATACTAGTTTTTAGAACGATTGGTATGGAGCAAAAATGGAATTCATCACTACTACCTCCGTCCTGGTTTACTAGTCCCCATCGTATTTTGGGTCAAATTTTGTCCACGAAATTTACTTGTAAAATGTGAATGGAAAATGAGATTTTGTTATACCCAAACAAAAAAGGACCAGAGGGAGTGATTGCTCTGACACGGATGCGACCTCTCATAGCGCAGGCATTGAACCGGCGTGCCGGCCAAGAGGGCCCCACTCGCTACACGCCTCCTCACTGCATGCAACCGGCTTCAGACTTCCCCCACCTACCACCATTGAATCCGCGCATGTGCCGGCAACACGTCCTTCTGCGAGCCGGCCGGCATTTTAGAACACAACGCCAGTTGGCTCCTCTCGTGCGCCCGCTATTTAAACGAGGACGCCTGACAAGAAACGGACCACACCGCCGCTTCCCATATCCTCCTTGCACCATTTTCTCCACACTCTCCATAGCATCCGGTGAGCAGGAAGACGAGTTCTCCGGCATAAAAGCCGGCTGGGTGCCCCGACGAGCCAGGCAACTCGCTGCCCCACCTCCCTCCCTGCCCCAGGCTGTCAGTACCATGGGCGAGGCTGCAGGCGGGCAAGCGGAGGAGCAAGCCGCCGCTCCAAGCTGGCCCCTGGTGCATCAACTCGACGCTCCAAGCCTGCTCGCAGAGGAGTGGCCAGTTGCTGCACGCTGGCACACGGGGGACCACGGCGTCCAGTGCACCATGGTTGGCCGCGCCATCCGATGCAAATGTTGGTGGAACCGCGGCATGCTGGCGGAGGTGGCCAACATGTCCACGGCCACCGCCGACATCGAGGAATAGTAGACCACGGGAGCCGCTGCCGCTCGGAACCCACGAATGCTACGACCACGACATCGCCGGCATAGACACTTGGTGTCTTGCCCGGTTTGGCTCAAAACATCGTGGACCCCAGCCGCGACGGGCATTAGAAATTATACCTGCTTCTAGAAGTTATTCACGTTTAGCCAAAAAATGTCCAAAAAATAATTAATTACGTATGGTCTTGACTTGTTGTGCTTGCACTGGTAGTAGGAACTAGAGATTTTTCTTTATTTATAACTCTCCTCACATTTTTTTGGCTTTGAAGTGAATCATGGTTGTGGACATTATCTATGAATGTGCAGATATCTGTGAACATGAGTTTGATGTGGAAGTTGAACTTGGAATGTTGGGCTTGCGTGTGAACTATACCATGTCCAATGGTTTGTCTGTTATTGTTCGAAAAGTAATGGCTGTTATTACATGACCTGGAAAAATATATATTTTGTGCCACATCTAGGCATCACAGACTTGCATACATCTCAGTAGATGCACGGACATCACAACGGGCATGCTGGCTTGATAAACATTTGAACCTAGCTATTATGAATGAAAATTTGTATTGACAACAACTTTAGATAGCAGGAGACGCCTAGCCTGCTCTGCCTCTGCTAGCTTCTTTCTGGCTTCTTCCATCTCTTCTTTGGCTTGGGTGAAGAGAGCATCTGATTGCTCTTTTCGCTTCTTCGGGAACTCAGCTACATTCTCAAGGGCTGTTGCATGCTTTGTTTTAGCCTTTACTAGAGCAACGAGGACACGAACACTTGACGACTACACCTGGCTTGTGAGTAATCCAGCATCATCTGGGAATTTGCACCTTGTGTCTAATCTGGCATCATTAGGGAAATGGCACCTTGTGTGTAATCCAGCCTCATTTTGGAAACATGATCTCAAGGTTGACCATACTTCCCTCCTCGCAGGAACTGCTTCCTGACATGAAGAAGTTACTTCTTTTTTAGATCAATAGTCAGAGCTCCCCAGATCCATTAAGTAGAAGCCCGATAAACATGACTAGGAGAAGTGAATTCAAAAGGAGTAATATAAAAACAGACTGCAAGGTGAGAACACCCACTTCCTACATCAAGCTAAAAAGGAAAGCATTAGGATGATTAAGACTGTGCTTATTACATATCAAACAGAGCCATCTTATAGAAACTATGACATATACATCGAAGAACACAAGGCTAAGAGAAATAGAAAAACCAGCAAAGGGGTGCACTAAACCAAGGGTTGCTGCAGCAAAACAACCAAAAACCAGATGATCTCCAGGGCCTCTGTAGGTGCGTTTGACTGACTAGCTTCAACACTAAATTACAAAAGATTCATCCTACGGCATGGTGGGTCCACTGAGTAAATTGAGATCCTACAAATGATTGAGAGCCTAATCAAGTGTACAGGAAATTGTTTGTCTCGCCTATTTTGTTTAATAATCTGCCACACTGCTGGATTGCATGGCAAGAACCCTAGCCAAGCAGACAACGTGGTTTGACGCTGCTTTTAGCTCGGGGCTTGCCCAGGGCCTGGTCTGGTCCTGTGTTCACTACTGCTGCCAGACACATACCATGTCAAAGTAAAAAAATGGTCAAAAGAGGTGGCTCCCTCCGATTTCATTAACGAAACCATCAAGGACACACAAAACATCCACCACTGCTAGTCAGGTTCTCAATGTAAAAGTAATTGAAAGGTTGTTACTTACCAAAGCTCATTTTACAGGTTCGGTGCAGCTCCTCTTTAACTTGCGACGTTCCTTGAAGATGTCCCCAACATCCCGTATTTGGTCTTCATTGCTCCTCTGCATGTTTGCATTCATAGTTTTAAAATCTCAACATGGCAAGAAAAATATAGTAACACTCACGCATCTTGTGGGCAACATTAAAGCACTCATCTGCCATGTTAGCACGAGTGATTTTTAATATCCTACTACGTGGCTCTTCAACTTTGCTAGAACTACGTTGTGGTTTCATTTTGAGTGAATAGAACAGGGGGGTCACCTCCCTGCTATTCTAAAAAACTTTCCATCATTTGCGACACTACTAGTTACAGATGAAGAACCTACCCAAGCACAACGCAATACAGGAGCGACACACAACTACAAGATGATATTCTGTTGGACAATGCAAGCTATAACCAATTACTTTTATCGGAACAATAGCAGCCAGGAAATTAGAAGGGTAGGTATGAACATAATCGGAACTGCACATGTACTGCTTAGAGAATCAATATACACATTACCAATCGAGGAGTATGAAGGTCGCGGCGGCGTCTGTGCATCATGGTCGGCAATGGGAGTTAGTTGATTGTCGACGACGGTGGTGCTGCTGCGCTTGGCATTGACTTCCGGGAAGCAGATCCGAGATCGTGGAAGACGTTGCCGGGGAAGCGGCTCCATGTACGACGGCGATGGCGGACCGGCTCCAGTGTGGCGTACGACATCGTCGATGAGGCAGATGCACTGTGGTGGACGAGTGCGCCAATGAAGAAGGGGAGGGGCACAAAGGGAAGGTGTTGCGGTGCCGCAGAGAAGTCTATTTTGCGGTGGGGATAGAAAATGGGGAGTAATGAGGAGTACTCTGGGTGCCAGGGTGGGGTTGGATGGTTGGGGTGAACGTGAAGTTACCAAAACAGCCCTCGACCAACCAGCATCCGTTGGCCTGTTCGACCAAGGGTATGATGGTAACATTGCATTGGTCGAATCTGAGTCGCGGGAGATCTCGATGGAAGCAGGAGATTTTGCCGCCGACCTGAAAATTTGTAACACTATACTAGTACTCCCTGCTCCTTGTCCGGCATGTTGGGTGATTGGGCTGAGTAGCTGATGACCCACAAGTATAGGGGATCTATCGTAGTCCTTTTGATAAGTAAGAGTGTCAAACCCAACGAGGAGCAGAAGGAAATGACAAGCGGTTTTCAGCAAGGTATTCTCTGCAAGCACTGAAATTATCAGTAACAGATAGTTTTGTGATAAGATAATTCATGGCGGGTAACAAGTAACAAAAGTAAACAAGGTGCAGCAAAGTGGCCCAATCCTTTTTGTAGCAAAGGAAAATCCTGGACGAACTCTTATATAAAGCAAAGCGCTCCCGAGGACACATGGGAATTGTTGTCAAGTTAGTCTTCATCATGCTCATATGATTCGCGTTCGTTACTTTGATAATTTGGTATGTGTGTGGACCGGTGCTTGGGTGCTGCCCTTCCTTGGACAAGCCTCCCACTTATGATTAACCCCTCTCGCAAGCATCCGCAACTACGAAAGAAGAATTAAGGTAAGCCTAACCATAGCATGAAACATATGGATCCAAATCAGCCCCTTACGAAGCAACACATAAACTAGGGTTTAAGCTTCTGTCACTCTAGCAACCCATCATCTACTTATTACTTCCCAATGCCTTCCCCTAGGCCCAAATCATGGTGAAGTGTTATGTAGTCAACTTTCACATAACACCACTAGAGGAAAGACAACATACATCTTATCAAAATATCGAACGAATACCAAATTCACATGATTACTTATAACAAGACTTCTCCCATGTCCTCAGGAACAAACGTAACTACTCACAAAGCATATTCATGTTCATAATCAGAGGAGTATTGATTATCATTAAGGATCTGAACAAATGATCTTCCACCGAATAAACCAACTAGCATCAACTACAAGGAGTAATCAACACTACTAGCAACCCACAGGTACCAATCTGAGGTTTTGAGACAAAGATCGGATACAAGAGATGAACTAGGGTTTGAGAGGAGATGGTGCTGGTGAAGATGTTGATGGATATTGACCCCCTCTTGATGAGAGGATCGATGGTGACGACGATGGCGACGATTTCCCCCTCCCGGAGGGATGTTTCCCCGGCAGAACAGCTCCGCCGGAGCCCTAGATTGGTTCTGCCCAGGTTCCGCCTCGAGACGGCGGCGCTTCGTCTCGAAAGCTTCCTTATGATTTTTTCCAGGTCAAAACACACAATATAGTAGAAGATGGGCGTCGGGGGCCTGCCAGGTGGCCCACAAGGTCGGGGGGCGCGCCCTCCACCCTTGTGGCTGGCTGGTGGCCCCCCTCTGGTGCTTTCTTCGCCCAATATTTTTTATTAATTCCAAAATGACTCTCCGTGAAGTTTCAGGACTTTTGGAGTTGTGCAGAATAGGTCTCTAGTATTTGCTCCTTTTCCAGCCCAGAATTCCAGTTGCCGGCATTCTCCCTCTTCATGTAAACCTTGTAAAATAAGAGATAAAAGGCATAAGTATTGTGCCATAATGTGTAATAATAGCCCACAATGCAATAAATATTGATATAAAAGCATGATGCAAAATGGACGTATCAACTCCCCCAAGCTTAGACCTCGCTTGTCCTTAAGCGAAAGCCGATATCGAAAAATATGTCCACATGTTTAGAGATAGAGGTGTTGAAAACTAAAATATGGACATGAGGGCATCATGATCATCTTTAGAACAGCAACATATATTGTCATATAATTTCTTATGTCAAAGTAATAATTCGTTCACAAGGTAAAGTATGAATCAAAAACTTTATTGAAAACTAACAAACTATGGTCTCAGTCATTGAAGCAATTGCAATTTATCATAACATTGGAAAGAGTCAATATAAGAGCTTTTCAGCAAGTCCACATACTCAACTATCATTTAGTCTTTCACAATTGCTAGCACTCACGCGATACTTATGGGTTCAAAGTTTCCATTGGACACAGAGAAAGATAGGGGCTTATAGTTTCGCCTCCCAACCTTTTACCTCAAGGGTAATGTCAACAATAATACTTTATGATAACCTACATCCGAGGGGATATATATATCCGGATCTCTCTAACACATAGTGCTTGCCAAAGGAGAAAGTGTAAAAAGGAAAGGTGAAGATCACCATGACTCTTGCATAAGGGTAGAAGATAAAAGTAAAAGATAGGCCCTTCGCAGAGGGAAGCAGAGGTTGTCATGCGCTTTTATGGTTGAATGCACAAAATCTTAGTGCAAAAGAATGTCACTTTATATTGCCGCTTGTGATAAGGACCTTTATTATGCAGGCCGTCGCTTTTATTTCTTCCATATCACAAGTTCGTATAAAGCTTATTTTCTTCACACTAATAGATCATACATATTTAGAGAGCAATTTTTCTTGCTTGCACCGATGACAACTTACTTGAAGGATCTTACTCAATCCATAGGTAAGTATGGTGGACTCTCATGGCAAAACTGGGTTTATGGATGTTTGGAAGCACAAGTAGTATTTCTACTTGGTGCAAAGAATTTGGCTAGCATGAGAGGGAAAGGAAAGCTCAACATGTTGGAGGATCCATGACAATATAACTTCTATTCGGATATAAGAAAACATAACCCATTATGTTGTCTTCCTTGTCCAACATCAACTCTTTAGCATGTCATATTTTAATGAGTGCTCATAATTACAAAAGATGTCCAAGATAGTATATTTATATGTAAAGCCTCTCTTTCTTTATTACTTCCTATTAATTGCAACGATGACCAAAACTATGTTTGTCAACTCCCAACAAATTTTATTTATCATACTCTTTATATGTGAAGTCATTACTCTCCATAAGATCAATATATGATCTTTTTATTATTTTATTCCCTCAAGATCATAGCAAGAAAACAAAGCCCTCAACTCAAAACTACTCTTTATTATATAACTCACGGACTCGATTACATATATAGAGATCAAAACAAAACTCAAAGCTAGATCATACTAAAACTTTATTCTACTGGATCAAGATATAACCAAAAGGATCGAACTAAGAAAAACGATAAAAGTAAAGGTGTGATGGTGATACGATACCGGGCACCTCCCCCAAGCTTGGCAGTTGCCAAGGGGAGTGCCCACACCCATGTATTTAGATCTCTTTCTTCGGAGGTGGTGATGATGGAGTTGTTGATGAAGTAGGCTTCCTTCTCAGCTTGCGCTTGAGGATAGCATTTTCCCCCCCTTGAGTCATTGATCTCTTGCTCAAGCCTTAATAACTTTTTACATAGTTCCTGTTTGTTTTCCTGCAAGAGACGAAAAGGGATAAACTCGATCTTAGGTATCTTTGCTTTATTAGGAAGACTTGACTTTTTGAACTCCACGTGCATGTCCCCAGGTTGGGGTAGTGGGACTTCCTCTTCATCGGAACTGGTCTCTTCTTTTCCTTTCCGGTCATAGTCCTCTTCTTCCTCTGTGGTCCAACCATAATACTCTGCATCCCCATAAACCTTGGGGTCTGCAATGTAATCAGCTACATAGCTCTCTCCCTCTGAATCTTGGGACGACATCTTACTCCAAAACTGCTACAGAAACAGCTCAAAACGAAAACAGAGGATTTTGCCGTGGTACGGTGGTCAAAACCTTTGGGAGATTATATAATGAATTTTTACCGACCAAAAGAAGTATTGTGCAAGAAAACGGAGTCCGGAGGGCACACGAGGTGGCCACAAGGTCGGGGGGCGCGCCCTCCACCCTTGTGGACGCCTCGTGTCTCTTTCGGACTACTTTTAATTTTCCTAATTTTTTAAATATTCCAAAACGGAGAAAAATTATCATTGGAAACGTTTTGGAGTCGGTTTACTTACCGTACCACATACCTATTCCTTTTTGGAGTCTGAAACGTTCTGGAAGGTGTCCCTTATGTACTCCTCCGGTGTTACGGTGTCAATAACATTGGTTTCAACATTTATGGGAGTACCTGAGATATAATGTTTGATTCTTTGACCATTTACCACCTTCGGATTTGTGCCTTCGGCGTTGTTGATTTTGATGGCACCGGAACGATAGACCTCCTCGATAATGTAAGGACCTTCCCATTTAGAGAGAAGTTTTCCTGCAAAAAATCTTAAACGAGAGTTGTATAGCAAAACATGATCACCTACATTAAACTCACGCTTTTGTATCCTTTTGTCATGCCATCTTTTAACTTTTTCTTTAAGCAACTTGGCATTCTCATAGGCTTGGGTTCTCCATTCATCAAGTGAGCTTATGTCAAATAACCTCTTCTCACCGGCAAGTTTGAAATCATAGTTGAGCTCTTTAATTGCCCAATAAGCTTTATGTTCTAATTCGAGAGGTAAGTGACAAGCCTTTCCATAAACCATTTTATATGGAGACATACCCATAGGGTTTTTATAAGCAGTTCTATAAGCCCATAATGCATCATCAAGTTTCTTAGACCAATTCTTTCTAGATCTTGTCGGTGTACTAAGTATTGGGCCACTAGTACCCCGTACTTGTGCACGGGCAGTTGTAGTCATCCCCGTGGCAAGGCTTGCCGGGAACAGTTCGAGGTCGGTTCAAGCCACCAAAGAAATCATCAAGTTAGAAATCTGAGGATCAGCAGACAAGAAGAGCTGGAATCCGAAGGCCAGCTTCCCCGGCAAGATCTTGCCGGGGTGGCCTGCGGAGCCCGGCAAAGATCGGCGCCCGGCAAGGCTTGGCGTCCGGCAAGGCTTGGCGCCCGGCAAGGCTTGGCGCTCGGCAAGTTTCGGCGCCTAGTGGGATTCTGCCACTATGCCACCGCTCCAGCACAGCGACAAAGCCTGACATTCTGGGTCCTTCTCTGGATACGTGGCAACGCGCCAGTGGAGGAGAGCTTAAGCGGTGCTGATGGGATGGCCCCTTTTTCCATCCCCAAGAAAGTAAGGACACCTAAACGGACACCTCATGGTGCATTAAATGCGCTTGTCCTAATCCATCAGGGGTTAGGTATGATACCCTGTAGCTACTTTACACCTCAATGTATGTACATTTTGCCACTGTGGAGACCCCTTTGAGCATATAAAAGGAGGCCCAAGGCAACTGCTACAGAGGAGGAGAACTTCTGGCCCATTCTGCATGCGTAGCTACTCTTTGAACGTACTGTTCACTGCGAGTGCTCCTGAAGGCTGGGCTCAAGAGCATCAATAAGAACACAAAGCAGGAGTAGGGTTTTACGCTGATCAGCGGCCCGAACCTGGGTAAAATCGCCCTGCGACGATCGTTGGTTCTGCTCTTTGCGTATACCTCTCCCCCCGCCGAATCGTAAAGGGGTCTCTCGGGATCCCATAGGTGTCATGCCCCGACATCTTTGGCGCGCTAGGTAGGGGATTGAAGGTTGCATGAACCTGATCTAGTGATCGGCGCCTCAGTTTCTTCATCATCATGCCACCCAAGAAGAAGAGCGCTGCGACGACGCAACCGTCCACGTCCGTTTTGCCTACGCCTTCACGTACGGGCGACGGCGTGGGTGCAGAAGGAAGAGGGCAAGAACCCCCACGGCATTCTGGTGATCCGAGCCAGGCAAGCGGCATCGTTCGCAGTGGCAGTGGTAACCTGCACGCCGCTGGATCTAGAGACGGTGCTGTGCTGCCTACGGGTGGCACAACGAACTCCAGAGACCGGAGGGCGCCTGCTGGAGCCCCCGCGCTGGCGCAAGCCTCACGACCTACCCAGGTCGTGCATGACGAGCGACGTCATGGCGCTGGTGGTTCAGGGCGTCCCCATGAAAAGATTTCTGCGCATCGATCCCAAGATGCGCGGGCCAGCATGCACACCGAGCTACTGGCGAGGGTGGCGCGCGGTCGCGAGACCGTGGTGGTGTTCCTTCTAACATGGTTAGGAGTCAGAGCACCTCAGGTACATGGCACCTGTCGCCGCCGCCTACGCCAGCGGAAGCCTTGGCACGTGCGCAGCTGCTCCTCGATTTCCCTCCTGCCCCGGAGAAGATGGAGGAGTGGCGAGCTACTATCCAGAGCCTTATCGACTTCGCCAACAAAGATGGACCGCAAGAGGCAGGGCCCTCGCAGCGGAGGCCCATCGATCCGGCGCGAGCCGATGTGGAGAAAACCGGAGGTGGTGCAACCACGGTGCACTCCCCTCCATGGCACCAGCGGCGGCCGACAACTCAGCAGGTCGACCGCCGTGAAGAAGTTTCCACGGCGTCATCCGATCCACGGATGCGCTGCGATCAGCGTCAAGTTCTCCAGGAACGAGGCAAGCAGGACGGTCGAACTACCATCAAGCGGCGGCGGGAAGCGCGTTATCAGTCTGATAAGCGCGCGGGGCCGGCTGTCGACGAGCCTGCGCCAGGGGACGTAGGAGACTTGCCTTATGAGGTAGGGACTCCAGCGTTTACCCGTGAGCTGCGGCAAGTCCGGTGGCCCAATTCCCGAACCTTCAAGCCGGAGGTCCCGGAGAAATATGACGGTAAGACCCATCCCTCGGAGTTCCTGAGCATCTACACCATTGCGATACAGGCTGCCGGGGGCCGAGATGACAAGATACTTGCCAACTACTTCCCGTTGGTGCTCAAACCCAACGTCAGGTCGTGGTTGATGCATCTGCCGGAGAATTCTATTTCTTCCTTGTCAGATCTGTGTCATCAGTTTGTTGGCGCCTTTGTTGGAGGCCACCAAGCTCCTGGCCAAGAGAGCGATTTACATATCATCCCTCAGAAGGAGGGCGAGTCCCTGCGCAAGTTTATCCAGAGATTTAGCCGGGTGCAGTACAATATTCCTGACGTTCACCCTGCCGCTGTCGTTAGCGCATTCCACCAGAACATGCATAACCGCAAAATGCGGGAAGAGTTGGCAATGAACAAAGTCAGGAGTATTGCCGAGCTTTACGCCTTGGCCGACAAGTGCGCTCGAGCTGAAGAGGGGAGGAAACTCCCTGGCGAGGTTGTTGGCGCGGCGGGCGAGTCCGAAGAAGAAGATGCCGCGGCCCCGTCAAGGAAAGGCCAGCGGCGGAACAGGAAGCGCGGAGGCAAGGCCGTGCTTGCTGTCGAGGAATCCGACAACCCCGGCGCCGCCAAGAAGGCCAAGGTTGGTGACCCCGGCAAGGATCTTGCCGGGTGTCCTTCCTGTCAGGCCTTGGCGGCTGCCGACAAGTCGGAGAACTCCGGCAAGCAGTATTGCAAGATCCATCGCACCAAGGGCCACGATCTCCAGAATTGCCGGCAAGTTGAGCAGCTTGCCGAGAAGCAGAGGGCCGAATATGAGAGGCGAGATAAGGAGAAGGCCCAAGATGGTACTGACGGATCCGGCAAGAAGCGCGGTGGCCGAGGGGGTCGCCGCGGCAAGGCCAAGCAACAGAAAGACAGGCTCGCTCGAGGCCGGGACAAAGAAGAGGATGATGATGAAGAAGATGATGAATCCAGTGAGCAAGAATTCCAGAAGGCTACGGAGGCCATGTGTATCGATGGAGGTGCCTCGCTGCATTCTTCCCACTGTCAACTTAAACAGTGGGTGCGGGAAGTTAATGCAGCAGAGCCATCTCCAGATGCATGTAGGCCCCTGAAGTGGTCCAGCACGCCTATCATTTTCGACGCCGAAGATCACCCTGATCGCACAACTGCGGTCGGGTGCTTGCCATTGTTGGTCTCGCCAACAATTCGCAACCTCAAGGTGACGAAAATGTTAGTTGACGGTGGGGCCGGCCTAAACTTAATCTCACCGGATGTGCTCAAAAAGCTTTAGATTCCCGACGAAGACCTTGAAGAAACGGGTACGTTTCAAGGGGTCAATCCGGGAAGAACCCAGCCCAAGGGCAAGATTACGCTACCGGTGACATTTGGCAGCGAGCTCAACTTCAGAACCGAGAAGGTGGTGTTTGATGTCGCCAAGATCCCCATGTCATATAATGGGATCCTTGGTTGGCCAGCGTTGGCTAAGTTCATGGCGGCATCACACTACGCGTACAATGTTCTGAAGATGCCTGGGCCGTTGGGCGTCATCACTATTCATTCTGATAAGAAGGATGCGCTCATCTGTGCCGACCAACTTTACCGGGAAGCAGTTGCAGCACCTGCCATCAAGGCACCTGCTCCTGCCGCTGGAACTCCTGGGGGGAAGAAGAAGACCGGCAAGAACCTTGGCGCGAACTCCAGCAAGCGCACCTCCTCGGAGTGCTGTGCTTCCGTCGAGGACGCACCAGAGAGTTCCACCGGCAAGAACAAGAAGTCCAAGGCTGCTCCGCCGGAGATCAAGAAGGTGCCTGTCAGAGAGGACAGAACGGGGGGAACTTTCACCATAAGTTCCACCCTAGATGACAAATAGGAAAGCGCGCTCATTGCTTTCTTGCGGGCGAATGTCGACGTGTTTGCATGGCAACCGTCTGACATCCCCGGTGTTCCCAGGAAGGTAATTGAGCACCACCTTGCTGTCTGTCCTCATGCGCGGCCCGTCAAGCAAAGGGTGAGGAAGCAAGCCTTGGAGCGGCAAGAATTCATTGCCGAGGATATCAGGAAGCTGGAGGCGGCAGGACTGGTCAAAGGAGTGCTTCATCCAACCTGGTTGGCCAATCCGGTTGTAGTGCGGAAAGCGAATGGGAAATGGAGGCTTTGTATCGATTATACAGATATCAATAAAGCCTGTCCAAAAGATCCCTTTCCCTTGCCGCGCATCGACCAGATTGTGGATGCCACCGCTAGTTGTGATCTCCTGTCCTTCCTTGATGCCTATTCAGGGTATCATCAGATTTTTATGGCAAAAGAAGACGAAGAGAAGACCGCATTTATCACCCCATGTGGTACGTATTGTTTCATACGAATGCCTTTCGGGTTGAAAAGTGCCGGTTCGACATTTGCCAGAGCAATCCAAATTGGTTTTGAGCCTCAACTCCATAGAAATATGGAGGCGTATATGGATGACATAGTGGTCAAAACCAAAGAAAAGCGACACTCATTCAAGATTTAGAAGAAACATTTGCAAACTTGCGCAAGATCAACTTAAAGCTCAATCCTGAGAAGTGCGTGTTCGGTGTTCCTTCCGGCAAGCTCCTCGGATTCTTTGTATCTTGCCGGGGAATCGAAGCGAACCCCGACAAGATCAAAGCTATTGAGCAAATTGAAGCGTCGAGGCGCGTCAAGGATGTGCGTCGTCTCGCCGGCTGTGTTGCTGCTCTAAGCAGGTTTATTTCCAAATCTGCTGAGCGCGCCCTGCCCTTTTTCAAAATTTTGAAGAAGGCAGGTCCAATGAAATGGACTCCGGAGGCGGAGGCTGCGCTGCAAGATTTGAAGAAATACCTTTCCTCTCTGCCAATGCTAGTCGCGCCTAAACCACAAGAGCCGTTGCTGCTGTATCTGGCAGCAACAAATCAAGTGGTTAGTGCTGCGCTAGTGGCGCAGAGAGAAGCTGATGAGGAAGCAACACCAGTGGCAGGACCGCCATGTGACGCGGCAAGATCTTCCCCGGCAAGGGTTGATCCCGGCAAGACTGGATCTGCGCGAACAGAAGAACCAGTGCAGAAGAAGAAGATGGTGCAGCGCCTAGTTTATTTTGTTAGCTCTCTTTTACAAGGAGCTAGGTCAAGATATTCTGGTGTGCAGAAGTTGCTTTTCGGCCTCCTTATGGCCTCGAGGAAGCTGCGCCATTATTTTCAAGCACATGAAATCACCGTCGTCACTCACTTTCCGCTGCAACGGATTTTGCAAAATCCAGAAGCAACCGGCAGGATCGTCGAGTGGGCGTTGGAGTTGTCCAGCTTTGGCCTCAAGTTTGAAAGCACTTCAACGATCCAGAGCAGGGCCTTGGCGGAGTTCATTGCCGAATGGACCCCAACGCCAGACGAAGAGGTTCAAGAAACAATTCTCCCCGACAAGGAAATCGATCAGCAATGGGTTATGTACTTTGATGGGGCTTTCTCGCTTCAAGGCGCCGGTGCTGGCGTGCTGCTTGTCGCACCCACCGGAGAGCACCTCAAGTATGTAGTCCAAATGCACTTTCCCCGGGAGAGTTCGACCAACAACACTGCAGAATACGAGGGTTTGCTTGCCGGTCTCAAGATCGCGGCAGACCTTGGTATCAAAAAGCTCGTCATCAAAGGCGATTCACAGCTTGTCGTCAGGCAAGTTAACAAGAGTTATCAGAGTCCATTGATGCAAGCCTACGTGGATGAAGTGAGGAAAATGGAAGAGCGCTTTGACGGTCTGCAAATGGAGCACGTTCCTCGTGCCGAGAACAGTGTTGCTGACGACTTGTCAAAATGCGCCGCCCTCAAGTTGCCTGTGGAACCAGGAACTTTTGTGCTCCAATTGACTCAACCATCCGTGGCGCCATCGGTGCGGCAAGAAAAGAGAAGAAAGTTGAACTCTGGCCAGTACTTCCCGGCAGAGCTCCCCGGAGCCGCCGGCAAGGAAGTTGCCGGGATCGACATACCTGCCGGGGAACAACAGGCTCCGGCAGGGCCTCAGGCCCTTGCTGTCGAGACAAACGTTCCCCCGGCAGAGGAGATGCCCTTAGTCCTAGCTGTCGAGCCTCAGGCTCCAGCATGGGTGCAGCACATTGTTCATTTCCTTCAGACAGGAGAACTCCCTGAGGAACAGGAAGAAGCAGAGAGAGTAGCCCGTCGGTCTATTATGTACAAGTTTGTCGATGACGTCCTGTACAGAAAGAGACCAAACGGTGTGAAATTGAAGTGCATTCCTCGGGAGGATGGACTAGAGCTGTTGGCAGAGATACATGGAGGCATATGTGGCTCTCACATAGGGTCAAGAGCGCTTGCCAGGAAAGCATTCCGGCAAGGTTTCTTTTGGCCCACCGCTCTCCAGGATGCAACTGCACTAGTCACCAAGTGTGAAGCGTGTCAGTTTCATTCGAAGAAATTACATCAACCAGCTCAAGCTCTTCAGACAATCCCTCTCTCCTGGCCATTTTCGGTCTGGGGGCTCGACATACTGGGCCCTTTCCCCCGTGCTACCGGGGGCTTTGAGTACTTGTACGTTGCTATCGACAAGTTCACAAAGTGGCCGGAGGTGGAAGCAGTGAGGAAGGTGACAGCACAATCAGCCGTCAAGTTCTTTAAAGGAATTGTTTGCCGTTTCGGTGTGCCCAATAGGATCATCACCGACAACGGCACGCAGTTCACAAGTCGCACCTTCATGCAGTACATCCAAGACCTTGGCGGCAAGATTTGTTTTGCCTCTGTTGCTCACCCGAGAAGCAACGACCAAGCGGAGAGGGCCAATGCTGAAGTACTGCGCGGTCTCAGGACCAGAACCTTTGACAGGCTGAAAAAGTGCAGAAGACGCTGGATTGATGAGTTGCCGGCGGTTCTTTGGTCAATCAGAATGACACCAAATCGAGCCACCGGCCAGACACCATTCGCTCTGGTCTATGGAGCGGAAGCAGTTCTCCCCACGGAACTCATATACGGATCACCTCGAGTGCTCGCTTATGATGAGCTTGAGCAAGAGCAACTGCGGCAAGATGACGCTGTGCTCCTTGAGGAGAATCGTCTTCAGGCTGCTGTGCGAGCTGCACGCTACCAGCAAGCTTTGCGCCGCTACCATAGCCGCAAAGTTCATGCCCGAAGCCTTGAGGAAGGCGACCTTGTTCTTCGGCGGATTCAGTCCGCCAAGAACTCAAACAAGTTGACGCCAAAGTGGGAAGGCCCTTATCGGGTAGTACGAGTCACCAGGCCCGGCGCTGTCCGCTTGGAGACCGAAGATGGCATTCCAGTGAGCAATTCCTGGAATATCGAACATCTTCGCAAGTTCTACCCATAAGGCGCGGTTGCCGGGGGCTCCCGGCAACCACCCTTTTGTACAAGTCTTGCCAGCAAGGCATGTGATCCTTTGTACAAAGCCAGGCGCAGACCCTGAGCGCAGATGAATAAATTTAAGTGTTGTACATTCCCTTATTGATTCCCATGTTCATATTTATATATGCATGTTTGTCTAAGATGTTGTATGACACCTACTCCCGGTAAGTTCTAACGAACTGCCAAGGTTTCATGTCTTTATTTTCTCTTCTTTCTTTTTAAAAGACAGAAGGATCCCTCGTGTGCACATTTGCCGGGGGGGGGAAGGGAGATATGAATATCAATTGGCGACGTTCGGAATCGACGCTTGCCGGAGGAAGGACAAAGACAGAAAGCTAAGTCCTAAAAACTCAGAGCAAGTTTTTCTTTTATTACAAAGTTATTTCCTTGGACGATTCCGACTCTTGTATGGAAAATCTGCACGCGAAGGAACCCTTGTTGTAATCGGTTGTGCCCTTATTTTGTTTCGAGCCTGCTCAACAATTTAAGTGGCTGCACTGAGAACACCAAGGAGTCTTGCCGGCCGCTGCACCTCCAGCAGGCTGCTGAAGTCCCGCACCCAGCGCTCGCGGCAGGTTGCACGCCAGCAAGTTTTTCAGTAAGCGTAAGGTGAACTCCATACATAAGGGAATCAGATAAGGAAAATAGCAAGCATGAACCTAAACATAGGCGAATTATATTACATCCATGAGTTGCCGCAATTCTAACTTGAGACTTAATTGTCTTTTACATGGAATGACGACGGCAAGAAAAAGGGGAGCACTCAATCCCTGCGCTGGCCTTCGATCCTTTTGATGGAGTCCACCTTCTCAAGGATAGGCGCGATGCACTCTTCAAGCGCCTCAACATTTGCGTCCCTTGGCAGATGGCCGAGCGCGTTGGAGAGGTCGATGCCGGGGTTGCTGTGCACCACTTTGATGAGCACCTTGCGGAGGACGGCCCGGCAAAGCCGGCGAGTCTCGTTGGCCAATTGGGTCGCCCGGCTAGACTGGAGCACCCTCAAGGCGTTGATGATGCTTTCGAAGAACATCGTCAACCTGGCACTTGGAGATATTCTTTCCTCGGAAGAATACTTGAAGTTCGACAGGCCCATGGTTGACAGTTCTGCCGTAAGCTTCTCCGCGGTGGCGATGAGACATCCAGTCCAGATCTCCACTCCCCTTTCGTAATCAGCTTGGGCTTCGGCGGCGCTCTTGAGCAGGTTCCTCTCTCCTTGGAGATCCTTGAGTAGAGCCTTCTCACGGGCCCTGCCGGCCTCGAGAGACTTCTGCAGCGTAGTCAGCTTTAGCTCCAGAACCGCAATATTATTAGCCGCAGAGGAGAGCTGCTTGGTTTTGTCGGACATGGCAACTTGCATCTCCGCCAAGGAGTGGAGGGTTTTTTCCCTATCACCCTTGAGTGTCGAGAGCTCCTTGCCGTGTTCTTTGAGATCTGTTTCCAGCCTCTTCACCTTGTCGCTCAGCTCGTTCTTGGCGGCCTCCGCAGCTTCGGCAGCATTGACGGCCTCCTTGAGCTTGCCGGCGTGACTTGCAGTCAGAGCTTCGAGCGCCTCCTTATGTTTTTGCTCCAGCTCCTGGGTCCGTCGCGTGACAAGATTCTCGATATCTTCATCTTTGCTGCGAAGCTTGGCGGCGAGCGCCTGCTCACGTGCAGTGAGATCTTCCTCATGAGCATCAAGAGCAACACGGCGCCCCGTCAGGAGGGCATCTTCGGCAGCAATCCTTTGAGCAGCTTCATCATGCGCCTTCTCCATATCGGATTGCTTCAGGAGGATCTCAGTCCACCGCTGGCTCACTTGTTCCCGGCCGGCAACCAACTCTTGGAGGGCCTCGGCGTGCCAGATCTGCATTTGTGCGACGCGCCTTTGAAAATCTGCTTCGGCCGCCTCGACAACTGCCATTCTGGAGTTCGCCTTGTCTTTCCGGGCGCGATGGAGAGCCTGGAGCTTGCGGAAATTCTCGCCCATGGCCTGGAGAAGCTGATCCTCTTCAGATTTGCCGCTGCTAGTGCTGGGGTCGTCAACAACTTCGAGCCCGGCAACAGCGATGATTTCTTCAAAAACTTCTCCTTCGGCTGGTGCCCCAGTGCTTGCCGTCCCCGACAAGTTGACGAACAGGTTCTCGCCAACCTTGAGGTATTTGCTGGATGAGGGGCCTTCAGATGTTGATGGCTGGTCTTCAGTGGCCGCCTCACCAGTGGCAGGGGGCTCTGTGGCCGGTGCAGCGCCTGGCGCTCCTGCGGCAGGAATGCCGTCAGTATGGTCATCAGCCTCCCTGTCGCCCCCTTCAGTAGGTTCCTTGGCGGGTTCCTCTTGTGCAGTCTTGGCGGCCTCCCCGTCAAGAGCACCACCAGCCTCGACAGTGTCATCCTTGGTGGCCTCGCTGGCAGCGATCCTGTCTACTTCGGCAGCGGCGTCCCTGGCGGTCTCCTCGATGACAACGTCGACGTCCATGTGTTCCATCACAGGGAACTCTGAAGGACGAAGGAGGAAAATAGAATAAGATCGAGATTGAAGTTTGAAGCGACTAAAGACAGAGAGATAAGGGAAAGAGTAACAAGCACTCTGAGGCAATCGAGTACCTGCGTCGAGCTGTTGGGAGGTGGCCTCGCCCCTCCCGGCAACTTCGGTTGCCGGGGGTGGGTTGCCGGGGTCCGTGCTTGCCGGCTCCTCCTCAATTAAGGTAGGCTCGTCGGTAGGATCTCTTGCCGGGGACGTGCTTGTGGGCGGCGCGGTCGATGGAGGTGGCACGACGGGGATGTCTTCCGACAACTCTCCTTGTTGCCATTCTTCTCCTGCATGCCCAAGAATATCAGCGGCAAGAATGGAAGCCTCAGCACCCGCCAGCGGAAAAAGAACAGTAAACTTACGCTGGGGGCTGCGTTGGGGGCTGTGCTGGGGGCTGCGTTGAGGACTGGGCTCCGGGCTGACGACGATGGTTTCTGGCACGATCGTGGAGCCTGCCGGGGGCTCGTCGCCCGTAGAAGTCTTTGATCTCTTCGCCATCCTCTCCAGCAATGTTTCTGTGTCACTGCAAAGACAATACAAGCAAGTTAGTAAGATCGATCCAAGATTGAAATATAAAAGCTGTGGCGAAGTACTCACTCTTCTTCTTCTCGCTCCGGACTAAAGCCGGAGATGTTGAAATCGACCTCCGCTGCAATGTCTGAGTGGGGAGGCAGAGGAGGGGTCCTAGGCCGCTTGGCTGTGGCAGGCGTCGGGGCAGCTTCCGGTGCGGTAGTACGAGACCCCCCTGCCGCCCCAGCAGTGGCCGCTGGTGCGGGTCTCGCGCGCCGCGCAGGCTGTTGACGAGCCCCCTGCCGCGGTCCAGTCTTGCCGGCCACTTTCT
Organism: Thinopyrum elongatum; assembly: GCA_011799875.1. NCBI lineage: Eukaryota > Viridiplantae > Streptophyta > Magnoliopsida > Poales > Poaceae > Thinopyrum > Thinopyrum elongatum. The sequence continues at coordinate 400,125,526 of CM022300.1, forward strand.
TGCCAGGAGCCTCGCCGCTCGAAGAAGGCTGGCTTGCTGGGATGCTAGATGCAGCCTTCCGAAGAACGCGCTTCATCTTCTTCGGGGGTGGGAACTCTTCTTGCGTTTCTTCTTCGGCTGTGTCCTCGCCGGACGAGCTCTCAGCGGCTGCGCTGCTCTGTTCCCCGGCAACTTTGTCCTCCCCGGCAGGTTTTACCTCCACTACTACCTCTGCGTCGTTGGCTTCCCACTCTGTGAAGCCGACGCTGCCGGCCTCTGCGGCAAGATTTGCCTCCTCCACCCTAGTAGCAATGTAAGCTACTTCTTGGTCGGTGGTGGCTCGGATGAAATCTGACTCTTGCCGGACAGGTCTCTCCGTCAAGTTGTCAAAAAACTTCTACGCTTCCTCCTCGGTTGGCTCGGCCCAGGTCGGGTCAAGACCGTGGGCGTTGAACATCGGCAGGAAGGCGATGATTGACCCCAAGGTAGAATTGTTGCACAAGGGGACAATCCTTGCCGGCAGCCAGTACTTGTCTTTGCGCTGGAATAGTTTTTGACGGAGAGCGTCAAGCTGCACAGTGGTCAGATTGTTGTTCAGCCCGGGGCGCAATCTCATGACATCTGCCGCATTTCTGTATTCCCAAGCTGGCCTTCCCCTGTTCTGCAAAGGGGCGATGCGGCGGCGGAGAAAGTCGAAGCCAATCATCTCCATCGTCAGCCCGGCAGCCTTCAGGCGGAGGATCCTGGTGGTGGCGATTGTGAGCCTCTCGTCCTCCGCAGCGAGATCGCTCCAATCCTTGCCGTGGACCACCTTCTGTTGCCGGGGAAGACAAAACGGATGGGGATCTGCTTCCTGGATCCAGCACCATTCAGCCCGCCACTCGTCCCACTTTTCGTGGTAAACTCCCTCTGGGTATATTTCCTTATTCCAAGCCCTTGGAATCCAGGCGATAGAACCAGAGAGGGCCTCTCCTTTTTGGATGCGAGGGAAGAAGTAATGGCGAAAAAGGGCAGAATTGGGAATCACGCCGACAAAGTTTTCACAGAGATGGGCAAAGATAGACATGCAAAGTACCGCATTCGGCGTGAAATCGAGAAGACGAAAGCCGTATGTGTACATGATATCATTGAAGAAGTCGAAAAAGGGGGGACAGAGCCCGCAATAGAAATACGCAGTGAAGAAAGGGTATCTGTCCGATCCACCTTTGGAACAAGCACCTGGGATTACGTGTGTGGCGGGGTGAGCTTGCGTCTCCTTCTCCCACATGCACTGGTACCGCCCCTTCAGAGCTTCAGCATCGAGCGTTGGGGGGAAGACGACAAGCCTCTTCCGCATCTTCGCCAGTTCGCTCTCCGGGACGTCGGCCTTCGCTTCCTTGCCCTTGCCTTTGCTGGCCTTGGGCGGCATGGTGGCTATGAGGGCGGAAGCCGGGGGTGGAGCAAGCATGGAAGCGGCGTGCGGAAGAGGAAAAAGTTTCGCTCTGAGCTCGAGAGGAGGAAGGCGATGGCGATGGCCAGATTGAGAAGAAGAGGGGGGTAAATAGGCTTGTGCCTCTGCGACTTCTCCTTTTTTATGGGGAAGGAGCGGGGCCGCCTCTTTTATTCCCCAATGTAAATGCGCCTCTATTGGCGCGTTGCAGTTGTAGCCTTTGGGGCACGCTCCCCACGTCGCGTGCTCGATGCGTGTAGTGGGGGGCACAGTAAAACGAGATATTTACGAGCAGTTAATCCCCTGCCACGCGTGCCCGTGCACTGTTTGGGCCTAGCCCAACAACGCCTCGCACTCGTGTATGGCCTAGGCCCGGGGGCTCCTGTCGGTGTACTAAGTATTGGGCCACTAGTACCCCGTACTTGTGCACGGGCAGTTGTAGTCATCCCCGTGGCAAGGCTTGCCGGGAACAGTTCGAGGTCGGTTCAAGCCACCAAAGAAATCATCAAGTTAGAAATCTGAGGATCAGCAGACAAGAAGAGCTGGAATCCGAAGGCCAGCTTCCCCGGCAAGATCTTGCCGGGGTGGCCTGCGGATCCCGGCAAAGATCGGCGCCTGGCAAGGCTTGGCGTCCGGCAAGGCTTGGCGCCCGGCAAGTTTCGGCGCCTGGCGGGATTCTGCCACTATGCCACCGCTCCAGCACAGCGACAAAGCCTAACATTCTGGGTCCTTCTCTGGATACGTGGCAACGCGCCAGTGGAGGAGAGCTTAAGCGGTGCTGATGGGATGGCCCCTTTTTCCATCCCCAAGAAAGTAAGGACACCTAAACGGACACCTCACGGTGCATTAAATGCGCTTGTCCTAATCCGTCAGGGGTTAGGTATGATACCCTGTAGCTACTTTACACCTCAATGTATGTACATTTTGCCACTGTGGAGACCCCTTTGAGCATATAAAAGGAGGCCCAAGGCAACTGCTACAGAGGAGGAGAACTTCTGGCCCATTCTGCATGTGTAGCTGCTCTTTGAACGTACTGTTCACTGCGAGCGCTCCTGAAGGCTGGGCTCAAGAGCATCAATAAGAACACAAAGCAGGAGTAGGGTTTTACGCTGATCAGCGGCCCGAACCTGGGTAAAATCGCCCTGCGTCGATCGTTGGTTCTGCTCTTTGCGTATACCTCTCCCCCCGCCGAATCGTAAAGGGGTCTCTCGGGATCCCATAGGTGTCGTGCCCCGAGAGATCTATTAACAGTCTTTTGCAAAATCAACTTAATCTCTCTATTGCTCAATTCTACTTGACCACTAGACTGAGGATGATATGGAGATGCAATTCTATGGTTAACATCGTACTTAGCAAGCATTTTACGGAAGGCACCATGAATAAAATGTGAACCACCATCAGTCATTAAATATCTAGGGACTCCAAACCTCGGAAAAATAACTTCTTTAAGCATCTTAATAGAAGTGTTATGATCAGCACTACTAGTTGGAATAGCTTCTACCCACTTAGTAACATAATCAACAACAACTAAAATATGTGTATACCCATTAGAGGAAGGAAAAGGTCCCATATAATCAAAGCCCCAAACATCGAATGGTTCAATAACTAGTGAATAATTCATAGGCATTTCCTGACGTCTACTAATATTGCCAATTCTTTGGCATTCATCACAAGACAAGACAAACTTACGAGCATCCTTGAAGAGAGTAGGCCAATAAAAACCAGATTGCAATACCTTGTGTGCAGTTCTATCTCCAGCGTGGTGTCCTCCGTAAGACTCGGAGTGGCACTTGCGTAGGATATGTTCCTGTTCATGCTCAGGTACACAACATCGAATAACACCATCTACTCCTTCTTTATAAAGGTGTGGGTCATCCCAAAAGTAATGTCTTAAATCATAGATTTTTTTTCTTTCGCTGGTATGTGAAACTAGGTAGTATAAATTTAGCAACAATATAATTAGCATAATCAGCATACCATGGAGTATTACGAGAAGCATTTATGACAGGTAATTGCTCATCAGGAAAGCTATCATTAATAGGCAGTGGGTCATCAAGAACATTTTCTAACCTAGACAAGTTGTCTGCAATGGGGTTCTCAGCTCCCTTTCTATCAATAATATGCAAATCAAATTCTTGTAGCAAGAGAACCCATCTAATAAGTCTAGGTTTAGCATCTTTATTTTCCATAAGATATTTAATAGCAGCATGATCAGTGTGAACAGTTACTTTGGAATCAACAATATAGGATCTGAACTTATCACAAGCAAAGACAACTGCTAGAAATTCTTTTTCAGTAGTAGCATAATCTCTCTGGGCACTGTCTAGAGTTTTACTAGCATAATGAATAGCATTCAATTTCTTATCAACTCTTTGCCCTAGAACAGCACCAACAGCATAATCACTAGCATCACACATAATTTCAAAGGGTAAATTCCAATCAGGTGGTTGAACAATAGTTGCAGAAATCAAGGCTTTCTTAAGTATTTCAAATGCTTCTACACAATCATCATCAAAAACAAAAGGAACATCTTTTTGCAAGAGATTAGTGAGAGGCCTAGAAATTTTAGAGAAGTCTTTAATAAACCTCCTATAGAAACCAACATGACCAAGGAAACTTCTTATACCTTTGATATCTTTAGGACACAGCATCTTTTCAATAGCATCTACTTTAGCTTTATCAACTTCAATACCTCTTTCAGAAATTTTATGCCCCAAGACAATACCCTCATTAACCATAAAGTGGCACTTCTCCAAATTCAATACAAGATTAGTTTCTTCACATCTCTGCAAAACTCGATCAAGGTTGCTTAAGCAATCATCAAAAGAAGTTCCGTAAACGGAGAAATCATCCATGAAAACCTCAACAATCTTTTCACAAAAATCAGAGAATATAGCAGTCATACATCTTTGAAAGGTAGCAGGTGCATTGCATAAACCAAAAGGCATATGTCTATAAGCAAAGGTACCAAAAGGGCAAGTAAAAGTGGTCTTTTCCTGATCATCCTTTGACACAGGTATTTGAGAAAGACCAGAATAACCATCTAGAAAGCAAAAATGTGTATGTTTGGATAATCTTCCTAGCATTTGATCAATCAAAGGTAAAGGGCAATGATCTTTTCTAGTAGCTTTATTTAATTTGCGAAAATCAATTACCATTCTATATCCTGTAACAATTCTTTGTGGGATCAATTCATTCTTATCATTAGGAACAACCGTAATACCTCCCTTCTTAGGGACACAATGAACAGGACTTACCCACTAACTATCAGTAATAGGATAAATTATACCTACTTCCAGAAGCTTTAGTATTTCATTTCTTACCACTTCTTTCATCTTAGTAAATTTCAGCACACTATATAAATGTTTCCTTACCAAATTCCACTTACCAAAGGCGCTTCACTCCCCGGCAACGGCGCCAGAAAAGAGTCTTGATGACCCACAAGTATAGGGGATCTATCGTAGTACTTTCGATAAGTAAGAGTGTCAAACCCAACGAGGAGCAGAAGGAAATGACAAGCGGTTTTCAGCAAGGTATTCTCTGCAAGCACTGAAATTATCGGTAACGGATAGTTTTGTGATAAGATAATTCGTAGCGGGTAACAAGTAACAAAAGTAAACAAGGTGCAGCAAGGTGGCCCAATCCTTTTTGTAGCAAAGGACAAGCCTGGACGAACTCTTATATAAAGCAAAGCGCTCCCGAGGACACATGGGAATTGTTGTCAAGTTAGTTTTCATCATGCTCATATGATTCGCGTTCGTTACTTTGATAATTTGGTATGTGGGTGGACCGGTGCTTGGGTGCTGCCCTTCTTTGGACAAGCCTCCCACTTATGATTAACCCCTCTCGCAAGCATCCGCAACTACGAAAGAAGAATTAAGGTAAACCTAACCATAGCATGAAACATATGGATCCAAATCAGCCCCTTACGAAGCAACGCATAAACTAGGGTTTAAGCTTCTGTCACTCTAGCAACCCATCATCTACTTATTACTTCCCAATGCCTTCCCCTAGGCCCAAATCATGGTGAAGTGTTATGTAGTCGACGTTCACATAACACCACTAGAGGAAAGACAACATACATCTTATCAAAATATCGAACGAATACCAAATTCACATAATTACTTATAACAAAACTTCTCCCATGTCCTCAGGAACAAACGTAACTACTCACAAAGCATATTCATGTTCATAATTAGAGGAGTATTGATTATCATTAAGGATCTGAACAAATGATCTTCCACCGAACAAGCCAACTAGCATCAACTACAAGGAGTAATCAACACTACTAGCAACCCACAGGTACCAATCTGAGGTTTTGAGACAAAGATCGGATACAAGAGATGAACTAGGGTTTGAGAGGAGATGGTGCTGGTGAAGATGTTGATGGAGATTGACCCCCTCTCGATGAGAGGATCGATGGTGATGACGATGGCGACGATTTCCCCCTCCCGGAGGGATGTTTCCCCGGCAGAACAGCTCCGCTAGAGCCCTAGATTGGTTCTGCCCAGGTTCCGCCTCGAGATGGCGGCGCTTCGTCCCGAAAGCTTCCTTATGATTTTTCCAGGTCAAAACACACCATATAGCAGAAGATGGGCGTCGGGGGCCTGCCAGGTGGCCCACAAGGTCGGGGGGCGCGCCCAGGGGGGTAGGGCTCGCCCTCCACCCTTGTGGCTGGCTGGTGGCCCCCCTCTGGTGCTTTCTTCGCCCAATATTTTTTATTAATTCCAAAATGACTCTCCGTGAAGTTTCAGGACTTTTGGAGTTGTGCAGAATAGGTCTCTAATATTTGCTCCTTTTCCAGCCCAGAATTCCAGCTGCCGGCATTCTCCCTCTTCATGTAAACCTTGTAAAATAAGAGAGAAAAGGCATAAGTATTGTGCCATAATGTGTAATAACAGCCCATAATGTAATAAATATTGATATAAAAGCATGATGCAAAATGGACGTATCAGTAGCTAGGAGTACTACTAGTACTCGCTCCGATTTTATTTACTCTGCATATTAGGTTGGGCTGAAGTCATACTTCCTAAAGTTTGACCAAGTTTATAGAAAAATATAAACATTTATCATAACAAATCTGTATGCTGTGAAAGTACATTCAATAATGAATCTAATGGTGTTGATTTGTTATTGTATATGTTAATATTTTTGTTTATAAACTTTGTGAGAGTTTACAAAACTTGACTTTGACCAATGCTAATACGCGTACTTAAATAAAAGCGGAGGGAGTACACATCTGTTTTCTTAGTTTGTCGTGCCATTAATTATTTGTTGTAATTCTGAAATAAATGTATTAAGCTATTGACTTCGAATGTAATGGTTTGTACAATTCAATATTTAGAATCGTTGTTGAATTCCAAGATGAATACCAGGTCTACAGTACTTCACAATATGCTCAAACTCACATAATCCAACTCAAATGAAAATCTAAATGCATTTCATAGTTATTAATTTGTTGGATGCAACAAAACCAACCATAACTCTACATGATCCGGTGTAAAGCAATTTTCAGAACACATCCCAATGTGTGAATGAAACGTAGAGAGTTTGTGGAGATGGAACAATGGCGGGAGAGAGATGTGTGCGCTCAACACACAGGATATACACTCAGTGGAAGAAAGAGACAGAGGACAGGAAAGATTGTATATATATATGTGGGCGAGAGAGTAGGAGAGAGAGAGAGAGAGAGAGAGAGAGAGAGAGGAAGTGTGCGAGAGAGGGATGTATACAGAGGAAGAAGTTAGGCATGTGAGTAAGATAGAGACATGTAATATATAGGGAGTGAGATGCGTGTGCATCGAGATTTTGTACATGTGGAAGGAGAAGAGATAAAAGGTTTGATGAGAGAGCTTAAAAGAACATGGAATAGAGGGGAATCTTGTGGGTTGAGGGATTGATAATTTTGTGCGGGAGGGATCGACAGGGAGAGAGAGAGGGGGGGAGTTACTCAGCCGTCGCCATGTCATCATGCTTCCAAATGCCCCCGCGGTCTCTAGTGCGGTCTGGTCGTCGTCTTCGTTCTTCCCGATGCCCTCCTTGAAGATCAAGGTGCTGTGCATGTGGGGGTGCAGATAAGCACAAGCGACAGGGGTCGCTATATAACCTTAGATGGGGATGGATAGTGTGGTGTGTGTGGGGGGGGTGTCAAATATTGAGAGAAATCAAACCTATGGAGAGAATGTGTGTGCATAGTGAGCATGCGAGAGAGGCTAATGGTGCGAGACAGATACATCATGTGCGTCAATGTTTAAGCAATATAGAGACATCGTGTGCGGGATACAAAGATAGGACTATGGGGAGTGTGTTTGCTAGGCAAAGAGACATGACGAGAGATAAATATGTGTGTGTGTGGTACATGGTGTGTATGTGACAGAGGGGTACATGCATGCCAAATAGGGTTTTCATGAAGAGATTGTGTGTGCGAGATAGAGAGCGATGTAGGGGCCTTGAGGCGGCAGGGGCTGGGTGAGGGTGTCAAAACGTGTGCGTTGATGCATGTGTTACATGCGATTGTGTGAGGGACGGTCGAATCGAGAGAGATGGTTGTTGTGTTACGGATGCTCCTCTCTCTCTCATGCACACACAGAAAAAACACAAATAGAAGACCGTTCTCTCATGTATACACAACATCTCAGTATATCTCTATGTCTCACTCATACATGATCATTTGCACGTTCACCCCTCTTTATGCCTATCCCACACACACACACACCGTCTCCACATTGCCCTTCCGCGGCAACACACATGTAGACACATACACGCGTTCTCTCTCCGTTACACACACAGAATCTCTATTATTTTTTTTGTAGGGGGCACCTAAAATGCCCAAATCCAAATAATCACGAACTGAAACTAAATACAAATATATGAAAATACTGTAGCGTGAGGAACTTTTCCAGCAAAAAAAGTAGAGTAATATTCGGGGATTGTTTTCACACACACAAAAAGGTTCGGTCGATGTCCTTCCAGCGCGACACCGTGACGCACCTTTCGATCGACCGCGCGGCCGCGGTGCACACGCTTGCATAGGATTTCTGTATCGATGCTGTGCTAACTAATGTGGTGTATAGGCGCGGCCGTGATGCACGCGCTTGCACAGGATTATGTGTACTAGTACGGTGTTCTTTTAAGTTTGACCAACCCTATAACCAAGCTCCCATAAGTGCACTCGTCAATATGCCGCCGCCGCCGTTGCGCATGCGTACAGTCGCTGAGTACTGTACGGTGCAGTACTATCGCTGTCATGTGGGACCCGGCCCACATGTCATCCGCACTACAGCACCGTATGGTACTGCAGAGGATCTGAACCCCTCACGTCATCTGCAGTCCCTCCTCGCAATGACGCCGCACTACCAAGCAAGCGAGCAGGTCGAGCCGCGTCTATGCCCGCAGCTTACGAAGGCCCTGTTTGGATACTCTAACTTAGCTAGAGGTTAGAGTTAGTTTCTAGCTCATGACTAACCCGGAACTAACTCTACCCAAAGAGGTGTTTGGATGACAGGGTTAGATTTACAATAAATGCACTAGGAGAACTAGCTCCAATTAACACCTCTTGGGTGGGATAGTTTTTTTGGGTGGGTTAGATGCAACTAGCTCAAACTAGCCCTCATGTTTGGATACTTTAGGGCTATTTGAGCCCAAACTAGTTCAAACTAACTCTAACCCATGGAACCAAACAGGGCCGAAGAGGAGGAGGACGAGCGCGTGCTCCAGCACGCCGGCGAGGAGGAGCTAGCGTGTCGTTGGCATCTCCGCCCGGGCGGAGGAGGCTCGCATGGTGGCTGTCGCGGCGGAAGCCGGTCGCGCCCGCGCCGAGCCCGCAAACCGGGCGCGGACGTGGAATCTACCCTCGAGACCTTCAATGCCACGTGGATCATGCAATCTAAAGGAACAATTTGGGTTAGTCGACTCTTGTGAGCCGTTGGATGCAACATGGACGGCCAGAAAGGCTTCTTCAACCTCCGAAAATGATGCACTGTTCATCTTCTCTCTCAACCATCGAGCCGCCAGCCCGCCACATTCCTAACCGCCTGCCACCACCGCCCCGCCCTCCCCTGAACCGCCTGCCACCGCCATGCTGCCCCCATCCCCGCCATCTGTTTAACCCTGGGCACGATCCATTTTTTCGGGCGAACTGCATTCCACACCCAACACTCATAAGATAGATCATGGGCACCCTGCCACCCTAATATAGATACTGGGGTAGCTTCTCTGCCATCTTCTTCCTTCGCTCCGTCGAACTTCTTTCACAAATCGACTGACCCAAATTATACTACTAGTACGTATTAAGTATAGTAGGAACGCGAAGATACGAGTAGTAGTACCAACTACAAGAAGAACAGTAGTAAGGCATACTAGTACTACTGTACATACTAAAGAGTTCAAATAACGAGAAAGAACATAACATAGTTCTACTGGGGGCTCAGCACAACACACCCCTGAAATAAAACTAAGCAACTAGTCCGCTTGACACTGCAGTAGAACCAGCATGAGCAACGACACTGCCACCTTACTCGGAGTCCTCGTCCACGTCCTCGACTTCGTCCTCGTCCCTCTTCCTCTTCCTCGTCGCCGACACTTCTTTGCTTGAACCGGACACTAGGCTCTACTTCTTCATCCAACCCTTGTAGATATTTAAGCAAAGGTAGGCATCCGTTGCTGCGTACACGATGTGATCTTCAGTACCTGACGCTTACCCGACCTGGTATGTCTTTTACTTTAAGTAAAGTATGCCAGTTACTTAAACTGGGCATGTTGTTTCGATGATAGACGATTAACAGGTGGCTTTGCAGTATTTTTGTCCTGATCTAATTCTAATCTCATGGTGTCAAAGAAACATGATACAGTTTCAAGGTCAAGTATAGAAGAAGAATACAAAACATTGGCTAATGCAAAAACAAGGATTATTTGGGTACAATCTATGCTGAAAGAACTTGCAATGCATCATGAGCAAGATCTGTGTCTTTGGTGTGATAGTCTTGGTGCCACATATTTATCAGCTAATCCAATTTTTTATGCGAGGACAAAATGCATTGAAATTGACCTGGGGAAGCCTTCGACACCTTTTAGTTAAGAGTCAGGTATGATATATGATTTAATCCCAAATCCAGTAATATAGAAAATGGAAGGGATAAAAATATCTCATCTGTGGCTTGGAGAAGCCTTCAACACCTTTCAGTTAGCAAGGTTATTTTGATAAATGAAAGCCTCTTTAAATTGGTGCAAGGGACATTATAGCTAACAAGTGGATTGCTCACCAGGCCGGCAAACCACAAAGATGGAGCAACAACCAGTCACACGACACCCATGGCATGGATGTAGCATTGTAGACCATGAATGAAAGGATGACATACCATCCTGAAATTGTGTCCCGTCTCGTGACCACCGATAGCCTCAACACCTCCCCGAAATTGACTTCTCTCAGTTTAAGTCCAATTGTTACCCTAAAATGTCTAAAAGGACTCTCCCCTAAAATATGTTAACCCCATCAGTTCTCCTAAATTCCCACTCACAAATATGTTAAAATATCATGTATCTACCAAAAAATAACAACCAATAATCATCCACATAAAATAGTAGCAATATCATCTCAATCTCTCCCCCTTTCTGCTTTGAGCAGCAACGAACACAACAAAGTAGCAACACAAAAAGCAAGAAAAATAATCTCAATCTCTTTCAATTTCTCTCTTGTCTCTATGATCCTTTTATTCTCACCGCACAAAGCAGTAGCAACAAGAAGCAACATGAAAGTGCAACTAATCCCCGGGTGGTTTTGGTAATTAATAACAACATATATGCCATTGATCTAATGCACATTGATAATAGATTTCATAAAAGATCAATGACTGGCATGGCAAAGACTAGTGGATGTGGACCCCTCAAAATACAAAGGATAAAAGATTGACAAAGCTCCAAGACTCTACATTTTTGGTTAAGTGATCCAATATCACATTGAGTCCATAGGAAAGCCAATACTATTAAAAGGGGACGAGGTTTTGATCATGACTCAATTATCAAGTGCTTAGTGATATTGCTCGAAAACCCTCAACTACTTCACCTCTTCCATCCTATCCAAAACCCTAAAGTTGATCTCGGTCCCACCGAAAAGCTCTCATCCGGACCCACCGAGATTACCATATACACTTCCACATGCCAAACCCTAATACTTCGGTGCAACCAAAATGTATCTCGATCTCACCGAGATGGCCTGACCAAATTTCTGTGATGAAGTTGCTTCATTTTGGAATCACCGAGATGAACCGATCGGAATTTTCGAAACGAGGTCTTGCCCTAGCCATCGCACTTCGGTCCCACCGAGTTGGTATGATCATCTCACCGAAAAGTCTAACGGTCAAGTCTTTTGCACTAGTCGGTCTCACCGAGATTTTCATGTAGGTCTCACCGAGTTGGGTCAAAGACTTGTAACGGGTGAATTTTTGGTGTTGCCTATTTATACCCCTCCACCACCACCTACTCTCTAAGAGAGCCATCAGAACGAACCACAACTTTCACTACTCATTTTCTGAGAAGAGAACCACCTACTCATGTGTTGAGATTAAGAGATTCCAATCCAACCATTTGAACCTTTATTTCTAGCCTTCCCCAAGTTACTTTCCATTCAACCCCCTCTCCTACCAAAGCCAAATCTGTGAGAGAGTGTTTGAGTGTTGGAGAGACTATCATTTGAAGCACAAGAGTAAGGAGTTCAACATCAATAACACCGTTTATTACCTTTCGGAGAGTGCTGTCTCCTAGATTGGTTAGGTGTCACTTGGGAGCCTTCAAGATTGTGGAGTTGAACCAAGGAGTTTGTAAGGGCAAGGAGATCGCCTACTTCATGAAGATCTACCCGAGTAAGGCTAGTCCTCCGTGTACGTAAGCCATGATGGAATAGACAAGGTTGCTTCTTCGTGGACCCTTCGTGGGTGGAGCCCTCCGTGGACTCGCGCAACCGTTACCCTCTGTGGGTTGAAGTCTCCATCAACGTGACGTACGATAGCACCACCTATCGGAACCATGCCAAAAATCACCGTGTCTTCATTGCATTTGAAATCTCCAATCCCTCCTTTACATTCATATGCAAAGTCTTTACTTTCCGCTACACAACTCTTAGACTTGCATATGTAGGGTGTATTTGCCTTGGTAGAATTGCTAAAACTTGCCTACAACTAAAATTAGAAAAATGATAAGTTTTATTTGGTCAAGTAGTCTAATCACCCCCTCTCTGGACATACTTTCAATCCTACACAACATACAACATGAATAAAAATTAGAGCAATCACACGCCATGTATAAGCTATACAAAGCAGTAGCAATCCTCCTCTCTCTCAGCCACGCAGCTCAGGACTGATCCTCTCTTTCCCCCCATCTCCGACAACCTGCGTCGCCTCCGCCTCTTGCACTTCCCAGCATTGGCGACTTCTTCTCTTCCCTCACAACAACACATTAGCCCAAAGAAAAACAAATCAAATGGAAGGTGAATAAGAACATACCAAGACAGAGCATCAACAGCCCGCACGAAACAGAGGCGAGGGCGAAAATCCTCCAACGACAGAGACGAAGACGACGACGGAGGTCCACCAACAGCAGCCACACACGCATGGGCGGACGTCCTCCAACAACAACGACATCCCCGACATAGCTCCTTCAATGGCAGCATCAAGCGACAACAAGGATGACTACTCTCGTAATCCACTCCAATTCCTCGCCAAATCTCACCATCCCGCACCACCAGTGTCGACCACCCCAAAGCTGACCTCAGCCCACCACAACGAAGACATCAACAGATTGACATGTTTCCCCCGAGCGGCTCCAAGATGCCACACCGCCTACCGGTCTTTGACCAGGAGAGATCGTCCCCCCACCATTGACAACGAAGTTCCACACGACCCATCCACTTACCAACAAGGCCCACCCAGCAAGAGATCTCTCCAAATATGCCAACAAACGACCTGGTTGAAATTGAGTACCAAACCGAAATCATTGCCCTCAATAGAATGTGCTTCCAGCCCGAGGGAGCTTATAGTGATTTAAAAGATATGTAAATCTTCCTCTCTTCAGTTATGTATTTGTATATTCTAACCATTTTGCAATTGTATTCTAACTCTTTTACTCGGCACCACCAACCTTTTCCACTTAAAAACTAAACCTTTCCACGTCTCGCAGAAAAGCCCTTGCTTTACTCCACCGTCCGCCTCCGCTCCCATCTATTCTCCCCCCTCCTCCCCTGAAACCCCAGCTTTGCATGGGCAGGCGCTTCCCGGCCGCCGCCCTAGCCGCCGCTGTCCGCCCCTACGCCCGCTTCTCCCCCGCCGCTAGCAAGGCAGCGAAGCCCCCGACCGCTCCGCTGGATACTCCCAGGAACGCCGGTCCCGGCGCCGCCGCCGGGGCTAGCTCTGGACGGGTCGAGGTGCGGGATGTGGCGGCGGCATGTGGGATGCAGGAGGACGACCGGGTGCCGCTCGCGGAGGTGGTTTTGGACTGCACGAAGCGGTGGTTCCAGGACACGCTCAAGGAGGCGCGCGCCGGCGACGCCGCCATGCAGGTCCTCGTCGGTCAGATGTACCGCAGCGGCTACGGCGTCAACAAGAACGAGCACAAGGTGAGCCCTTCCTTCGCTTTCGCTCCGGATTTTTGTGGAATCTGGAATAAAAGGAGCCGCCTTTACTAGCGACCTCGATCTGGATACCTGGCCTTGGAATATGAAAGTTCGTGATTCTTGAGAGAAACCTAGATTTGCATGTTCTACGGTTTATTATGCTCAATCCTATTATATTCTGCATCATAAATCTTATGGCAGTGTCAGAACTTCTTTAGTGAACTTGTACATAATTAGGTGTGCCTTGAGCATGCTTGCCTTCTTGCTATGCTAGTGCTTCCTTCACAATTCTTGTCAATGGAGAACATGGTATAACTGAACTTGCATGGTGGCACAATTATGTACTTATCGATATAGTTGAATGAAACTGGAACCGTGCAAATAGATCTGTAACCTGTTTGATCGCATCGAGCATGTAAATTGATTAATAGCCAAATGAATGGACACAAACATGATGCCTCGGATAATCACAAGGTTATAAAATTTGGTAACAAGTATTCGCTACATGTAAAGGGAAGTGAAGTCCATGCCGCAAACATGAGCTTAAACATATACTCCCTCCATCCCAAAATTCCTGTCCTAGATTTGTCTAGATACGGCTGTATCTAGTCATGTTTTAGTGTTAGATACATATGTATCTAGACAAACCTAAGACAAGAATTTTGGGACGGAGGTAATATATGACTGCCAATTTTTTGTTACAACTTTAGCCTGACCGTTTACCAACAACACATAATAGGCTTGCAGTTCAGTTGATGGAGCATGAGCTATTCTGAAAAGGCAGTAGTTACTGAAAAGCCAGTCATTTACTGTACTTGCAGAAGTTTCAGTTTATTACTTCTATTGAATTTCATGTCTTCTCGTTATGTTGTATTGCTGCAAATATTTGATTGACTAACCAAGAAATTTTTCATTGTATAGTCTAGAATTTGGATGGAGAAAGCATCAAGATATCGGTCTACAGTCTGGAAAGTTTGCAATAAACGCCCAGGTTAGCCGTCCTTGGCTAATTTCAAGCGTCCTTCATATCTTCAACTTGCTCATGTAAATGGTGTATGTGCTTCTTTTGTTTGCTGGTAACATGTTGTTTTGTTTTAGGGTACAATGCTAGTGACTCAGATTCAGATGATGTTAAGGAAACAGGCAAATAATCGATATTTCCGAGTTATGGGATTGTTGGCAGGGTAAGTTTCATGTCCAGAAGTGCCTTTTTTATGGCAGCTTTGTGATTTAGTTAATGGAAAAAGAATCCTTGTTCACCAGTTCATCATTATATGAATATCTATACTTTTAGCTGCCTACCATATTAGGCTATACAATGAAGAAGGTAGAATTTTAGGAGTGATTAATTGCTTGATCTTGACCTTTCTTTGTCCACCCCCACCCCCCTCCTCTCAAGCACACACAAACCAACGTTTATGGCTTCAACAACAAGTTGGGGTAGGCTAGAGCTGAAACCCATAAGATCTTGAAACCAACTCATGGTAGGGCCAGTTCTTTTGCAGCTTATAGGACCTTATTGCCAAATTAAGCCAAAAGAACTCGTTTTGGAGAGTTGGGCTTAACTTATTTCCACCCTCACCTCCTTCACAATGGAAATAAGTTGGCGGTAGGGTGGCTTCCCGCAGAAGCCCACTTTGAAACAAAGGGGTATGGCTTTGTATCACTGAAGTTTGCTCTATTTACAAGGAAAATGCCACCATGAGGCGTCACCTGTACCCAGCCACCGACCCTTGATTTTTTTTTTGAATCGCGATTCGTTCTGTCTAGCGAACAAGGAGCGAGCTCTTCAGCTAGGGTTCCCCCCGCCGCCGCCCCTCTGCTCGTCCCTTACCTCGCACCCACCCGTCCCTCCAGTGCCGACGACATGGACGGAGGCTAGCCCCTCCCCCACACCCACCCGTCCCTCCGGCACCGCTGTCAGCACTCGGCGCTCGAAGCTCCGCCTCCGTTGGCGCCCTCTGGTCGCCACCAAAGCCATGCCTCCAAGCATCCTCCCCGGTCGGAAAGCTCCTCGTCCGGGCTTGCTGACCGCGAAGCTCCCTGACGTCGGCCTCTCTGCTCCGCTGCAGGTCTGGCCGCTGCCGATGACCCTCGTGTGCGAGCTCTCCTCCTGTCCAGCCGGCTTCCTCCGAGCTCTCTAGTTGTCCATTGAGCAGAAAATGCTTGACAATCTCATGGTGATTATTAGGAATAGTATTCTGATTGTAGACATAGAGATGTAGCTGATTTTTGTTGACATTTCTTCAGGTTTCAGGAAGTGTAGTGGTCATGCGCATTCAGAAATAGTTCATGCGCATTCAGGAAGTGTACCTGACTTTTGTTGACATTTCTTCAGGTTTATACTTGCTGTAAAAAGGGCAGTTGGTACTGAATGCATTCAGAAATTTGTATACAAGACTAGCATTTTGATTGTTGTTTGATTCGGTCCTGCTAGCCATTTTGCAAGTTGGCAGTAAGAATACCTTTGCTAAAATGGAAGAGAATATGAATGAAGCGCAAAGGTCCTTTGTGTTTTTTTGAAAATAATACGAATGAAGTTGTCGAGGTTGCTGCTATGATAAACACAATAGAAATTACATAATATAAGTTAAAAGGCCATACATCTACAGTTTAGGGTACTATAGACTTTTCATCAGAGAACATAGAAAATAAGCTCAGTCAAAAGAACTGGATGGCTTATTCTCATGGACTTATTTCCAGAGCAGCTATATGAGGCTTATTTCCAGAGTAGCTTATGCATAAGCCACAGTCCAAAAGAACTGGCCCATACTGGCATGTGAATAGCTAACTTGCACACACACATGTCCATTCCAGTCCTTCAGATCTCTCTTTATGGACTCCTTCCATGTCATGTTTGGTCTACCCCGACCTCTCTTGACATTATCAGCACGCTTTAACCGTCACTTAAGACTATTTTCCTTATGATTAACAAAAATGAAGGTTTGAAAGATCTGTTAATATGTTTTAATTGGCAATCAGAAATACTGTACTATGGATTTTAAGTAACATTCTTACAAAGACAAGCGTTACCTCCTAATTTACCCCTGGGGCTTGACAATTTTCTTGAGCATGTGTTGACGCTTCAGGAAGGCAAGGTTATTCATTTGGGATTCTATCTTTACACATACGAGACACTGTTTTAATGCTCTTTTATATATATCATAGCAGTGTATACTTCATCCCTATTTCTACTTGTTCCATTTATTAGATTCATAGAATTTGATATTTGTTTAAGAAGCTCCTTTACTTTGCAGGGCCTGCAGTGACTACAAAGCCAGCAAGGCGGTAAAAAAAAAATTCAAATATGCAGTTGTATCAGGAAAAATTATCTGCGACCCCATTTGTTAGCCCGAACGGTGTTCTGTTTTCTTTCCCTTTTTAAAGTGTGTTAAATCTGCTTATCGTCACAAATGTAAAAAATTTCGGAATGTGTTTCAACTGGACACATAACAGCATCAACAGGATATTCATTTACACAGGTATTCGTCGTGCATTATAATTCTAGGAATGTTGTGTTTGCCGAGCCGTCACAGAAAGTTCATCTGTCCTCTGAATAAATTCACTTAGATGGCAATTAAGTGATTTAGTATGGCTCAACACTTGCATACCCTTTCGGTGATATAATAATCTATCTCAGAAGCTGATCCAAAACATAATCTTGATCACAATTGTTGATTACTCGCTCCTACTTTTTTTTTTGAAAAAAAACCTAGCCTTTATTCAGTTGAAATAACAGTTCCATTCAAAGGCTCCTCAGCCAACCTAGCAAGCTCATGTGCTTCTCTACTACAAAAATCAAAACAAGAAAGATGATAATCAGAAGCCAAATAAGAACAACCGTCAGACACAGCTGCACCCATCGGCCGCCCCTCCATTTTTCATTCTGTCAATTACCTTCAAATTATCATAGTTAATAATGAGATGGTTGCACCCTGCCCTTTGCAAAAGGGATAGACCGAATCTAAGCGCCACAACTTCCGCCATTAGAACATCTGCACACCAATCTACTCTTCATTTCCCCTGCAATGAATTTTTCTTTATCGTCTCTCAAGACCGCCTCAGTCGTAGCCTTAAGTAAGCCATGATCAAAGGATACTTCACCATTAAGCTTCACCCCCCTTCCCTTCTAATAGAAACATTTGGAGAAGAAAGAACATAATTAGCCTTGAGAGCAAGAATCCCCATAGCAATCTGGATAGTATCTTGAATCTTCTCCTTATGCACCAGCTTATGCCTTTCCCACCACAAATATTAAGCAGTGATGGCAATCAGCTCAAGCGTATTCTAAAGGCCTATGACAGATAAATCTTGATCGCGCAAGTGAAGTAAAAATTTCAGGACAACCTCACCGGCACGGTCAACTTCACAAGTTCTCTCAGTAATTTTGTCCAATCCCAACCTTCTCCAAAACTCCTTAGCTCTGTGGCATTGAAACAACAAATGTTTTGTATCTTCTAGACCAGAAGAACAAGATGGGCAAAGGGGTGAATTTTTTCAGATATCTATTGGCAAGCGTAACACGACATGGAAGAGTGTCATGTAATGTCCGGCAAATAAATATTTTAACCTTGCACCAAATGGGATTAAAATTGGTTCGACCCATTCCATTGGTGCCTCGAAGTTTCTCTCCATGTTGGTGATCCCATTCGACGAAATAGGCAGAACGAACAGAAAAAAACTCATTCTTGGGTATAGCTCCAAGCAAAAAAGTCTTGCATGTGATGTTAAGGAAGACGGATAGAAAGGACCCGTTGTACATCATTTGGCCACAATGTTTGCCTTACCAAATCTTCATCCCAACTGGAAGACATAGTCAATGAAATTTGATACCTCTGACAGCAAATGACTCCCTTTTGGGTTGACGACTTTTCTGTTAGCATAATTAGGGATCCAAGCATCTTCCTAAATATCAATACACTGATTATTACCAACTCGCTAGATATAACCATTTTTCAGAGAATTGATGCCCGCCATAATACTTTGCCAAGAAAAATATCTCCTTTTTAACTTTGCATCAGTGAATCTCCATGAGGAAATACTTAGCTCTTAAAACGGTGGCGCATAAAGAGTCTGGGTTCTCAAGAAGACGGAAAGCCTATTTCGCCAACAGGGCCAAATTAAGATAATGGATATCACAGAAACCCACACCTCCTTGATTTTTTGGGACACACTCCACCAAGCCATCAAATGCATTCTGCTCTTGTTTTCATCATCTGCCCACCAAAACTACGACATCGTGTCAATAATTTCTTTGCAGTTTTTAGGAATTTTAAAGACAGACATAACATAGGCAGGAATATCTTGGACAACAGACTTGAGAAGAATTTCCTTCCCTCCCGAGGATAATAATTTTTCTTTCCAGCCGCTAATTTTCTTTACAATACGATCGATCAAATATTGAAAACAGTCGGTCTTATCTAAACCCACATTGGCTGGCAAACCTAAATATTTGTCATTGAGAGCCTCGTTCAAAATATTCAGAATGGAACAACTTTGTTCTCGGGTTTCCACTCTCGTATTTGGACTAAAAACTATACTCGATTTATCAACGCTCACCAAATGCCCCAAGGCGATACAATACTGATCCAAATCTGGTTTCAGAGACTCCGCACTGAGAGTATTAGCTTTCATGAGGATAAATAAGTCATCAGCAAAAAGGAGACTGGAAATAGTGGGGGCATCCTTACACACCTCCGCTACAGAAATATTTCCACTCTCCTTCACATGTGCCAAAAGAGCAGTAATACCCTCTGTACATAATAAGAACAAATATGAAGATAAAGGATCACCATGTCTTAAAACTCTCATAGGTTTAAAGCTTTCACTTTCTTCTTCATTAATCTGGACCCTACCTGGTTTTGAATCTGGAGCTGAACTTTGATCTTGAATTAGGCATGCCACAAAAAGTATACTACTGCCTCTAGTCCTAATTAACTATCGCAATGTCAGTGTTAATGGCGAATGGACATGTGAAGGGGTCGCGTCAATTAAATGGGGCCGGAGGGAGTACTATTCTTTTTTGTGGCATATAACTCACATTTCACTACCTAATTTCATAACTAAAGTTGAACTCAAAATTGGAGGGTCCTTACAAACAATGCGGGGGTGGGTTTAATAATATATTAGTATTAATTTGGAATTTTTTTGATAATATGAAATTACTTTGCAAGAATCGAACATATATGATTTCTCTATGTTTAATCTAAAATATGTTACAAAATTCATATCGTCAAAGCTCATAGATTTTTTCTTCTCGAAATAGTCCTCAATGGATCTTGGTTCATTAATAAAGAAGAAGAGAGTTTCCTGGTTAATTAACGGAAAACCAAGCAAAAATCATCGCAACAAGCTTGCAGAAACAATGCACCTGAGCGACCTGCCTACCCGCACAAGAACACACACACCATTGAGGAGATTAGCTTGGAACCGATATTATGCGACCTGCCTACGTGCCTAACGTACATGTGAAAAATGTGCATGCCATGTGATGAAGCGCCGGTATCACAACCCAGATTACAAATATTCAGCAACAATAATATACATATATAATAACTCATACAACGAGGGCCTTTCGACCAAGATCCAACTTGTCGTGGTTTTATCACGGCAGATGTCCAAGAGAAAGGACTTAGTCGTGGAGCCATCGCGACGGGTTAGCTTAAAGGGGTTAAAGCGGACAAGGGACGCAGAGAGTTATACTGGTTCGGCCCCTTGCGGTGAAGGTAAAGGCCTAATCCAGTTGTTGTGGAATTGCTAGGGTTTCGATGACCAGGGAGCGAATTCGCTATGCCTGGCTCTCGAGTTGTTGTCTGTCTCCCTCAAACCGCCGCCGGGTCGTCCCCTTATATACATGGGTTGACGCCCGTCGGTTTACAGGATCCCGAGGCCGGCTCATGAACATGCCCGGCTCGGTCTCTACTCTTTCTATCTTATAACACAAGTTTACATATCAATGTCGGTTTATGTCTACAAGCCTTAATCCGCCGTTGGGCCCCGGGCCTTCATAAAGCGCCTCCATCTTTGTCCAAGTGGGCTTCAAGTATAATAACTCCTTATGGGGATAACCCGGCCTCTCCTGGCCGGTTTATACCCAGTAGTAATATCCCCAACATTAGGCCCCAGATTGATTTGAACTGGTTCATGTCAATTTTCAACTTGAGAAAAATTCCTCTTTCAGCATCTTCGCATAAATCTTGTAAACCGCCACGACGTCACCTGTTATTAAAAATGGTATGTCTCTCACCTTTATTAATGAGCCTCCGACAATCGAGGCGACAGCTCTGCCACATATCCCGCTTTGGGCTCCTCGATTCTCGCGCCTATCACTTATCCATTCGCCTTATAAATAAAGCCGAAGGGTCCGTTTCATTTTTCCCCTTGCCTCTTCGTATAAAAAAAAACTCATCTGAATCCGATGAACTGTTGAAGCACCTGTATTTTAGGTCTAAATATATTCTAGTTTTCTGTCGCACTGCAGATCTGAAATTATCATATCACTTTGTGAAACTTGTTTTTCCCTCACTTAGGTATTTTAGATCTGTATCTTTCATACCAATATAGGCGGTTTAGCTTTGTCAAAGAACAATAATCCGGTAGGCATCATTAGTCCCCTCTTAAACCGCCGATTCATTGATCTTTGCACCTTCTCCACTGTCAGACTCCGGTTTAGTAATACCAAACTCCGGTTTTACAATATGTATATACCTCTGCTTCTGCTTATCTTGCATTGCTTTATGCTCGCTCGTCATAAATCTTAAAACGGCAATAAATGTGTTTCAGCTTCCCGTTGAAATGGCCAAACAAGTTTACGAGTGCAACTGGGTTCCTTCCCGGGTTACTGAAGAGCAATTAAACATATGTGTCACAACTGGAGCTTTAGCCAAGAAAGAAGTCATCCACTTGAGGGTCCCTGGTCCGGAAAATCCTCCTGAACCCAAGGACGGAGAAGTAGTTGTATTCACTGACCATCTGGGTCGAGGCTTTAGCCCTCCCGGTTCAAAAAATTTCCGGGATGTGCTGGCCAGCTTCCAACTCCACCCTCAAGATATTGGACCAAACTCTGTGTCCAATATTTGCAATTTCCAAGTATTTTGTGAGGCCTATCTTCAAGAGGAACCCACAGTTGAACTGTTCAGGGATTTCTTTTACTTAAACCGTCACACAGAGTTCACAGACGGACCCAACACCGAGCTTGGTGGAATGGCA
Source organism: Thinopyrum elongatum (assembly GCA_011799875.1). Taxonomy (NCBI): domain Eukaryota; kingdom Viridiplantae; phylum Streptophyta; class Magnoliopsida; order Poales; family Poaceae; genus Thinopyrum; species Thinopyrum elongatum. The sequence goes on from CM022300.1 coordinate 400,147,743, forward strand.
ATTCAAAAGAGGAAGGATGTCAGCTTTCCTCATGCCAAGCTTCATAGTCACCCCAAGGACTGGAATCAGACTTGGTTTTACTGCAAAGACACATCTCCAACTGATGAAAATCCTCTGCCGGGTTACCGTCCCCACCGGCTTAGCAACACTCATCCCTTCCCTCAAAGGCTGACTGCCAAGGAACGGTCCAACTATGCACCACAACTGTCAAAGCTCAGAGCCTTTATGGCAAACGGTTTGACAGGTGTCGACTTTGTTCGCTGTTGGATAACTTGGAGTATTCTGCCCTTAAGCCGGCGCCCCGGTTTAATGTGTGAGTACACAGGGGATTTGAAAGACCCTCAACGACACATCGACATTCAGCTAACAGAAGCCGAAATTACTGAGGCTGTCAAGAAAATACTGAATGAACCGGAAGCTGTCTGTAGCCAGACCGGGTTAAGCCCTTTCTGCGTCTCCAACAGGCCACCCACTGTAAGAATCACAACTTTCTTGTTTTAGCTTACCCCTTTTCAAATAGTCTCAAAATTTTGTTCATCTTTCACAGGGCGATGACCCATTCTGGAAGAAAAAACCACAGGATAAACCGGCCAAACCACTTCGCCCGAAGACCAAGGTCACCAAGAAACCTACCAAGAAGAGGATCACTGAATCTTCTGAACCAAATGCTGACGCGGATCCGGCTAATCCGGACTCAGAGGTAGAACTTGACTCTCTCGGTTCTTTCTTCATACACCTTATTGACAATGACTGTTATCAGGACGACGCCGAAGGCAGCCAGGCTGACGATGCAGAGGTAACTATCCTTTCTTCCGGTTCAGACCCTCTGCCAACACAGAAACTCCGTCAAGCAAATCGGAAAATAAAATTTTCTCACCCCTTAGCTCACTTGGACCCAAACTTTCTTTTGAAGAAACAGCAACACGAAGCCCGCCGCACAACCTGGCACAGTGGCCAAGTAGTTACCTCTGCCAGTTTACTGAACACTCCAGTCCGGAAATGTCAAACAGAGGTCTCTTATACTCCTGATATTTCTTGCCCCAAGGTGGGTTGTTTTCGACAGCCCCTTAATCCGTCTGATTCAAATTATCAGGGAACACCTAACTCGTCCTCTGGCGAATCAACAACCACACAACTTCCAACCCTCAAGACGGTCCTTGGGTAGGTTATGCTTTAATCTTATCCTTAATGTGTTATGTTTGCATACTTTACTGATCTTTATGTTTGTTCTTCTCAGTGCCAAGCCTAGGCCTAGTAAGAAGGCCCGGTTAAATAGACCGTCTGATGACAATGTGGATATTAAACCGGAGAAGACTCCAGATCTGGAAAGAACAAATACTGATGTTACACATGATGATCCACCGCCTCAAGATTATAACTTCATAGTTGAACAAACAGAAGTTGACACCACAGGACACACTGATAAACCGACTAGCCCGGCTCGCACGGATGATAAGTCGGCCAGCCCAGCTAAGGCTGCTGATAAACCGTCAACTCCCGTGAAGGCTGCTGATGATAAAGAAGATGATATTATGATTACTGGCGTCGGCCACACCGCTCCTGGCAATCCTGTTGCTTTATCGAAGCATAGTGCCAAGGACGAGGTTTCTGCTATGGGCAAAGGCAAATGGAACACAGATTTGTCAACCTATGCTCACCTCAACGCCCAAGACATCCATTCTGGTTTTTTAAACCGCCTGTACACAAGCCCCGACTTTGAAGCCGGTTTAGTGAATCTAATGAAGGAGCGATATGAGGTAACTGCATAACTGCTTCTCTCTTGTGTTCAATTCCAAATATTAACTCTAGTAGCCCCCAAGTGCCGGTTTATGATAGTCATCTAAACTGGGACTTTGTAATATCTCAACTTTGCATGCTTAGCCTCCAAGGGCCTGGTTATCTTTCTAAGATGAAACGGTACCTTAGAATTGCAATATTACAACTTTCGCCGGTATAGTCCCCAAGGGCCGGTTTAACTGATGAAGATGAACCGGGACTTTTAGAAGAATACTCATAATGTCACTTTGAACCAGCATACATTAGCCCCCAAGTGCCAAGAGTAATACTTGTATTGCACTTGGGACTTGCAGAAATTTCTGATTACGAGCAAATATGCATTATCCCCCAAGTATCAGGTGCATGACTTGTTATGTGCCTGGTACTTCAAATATGCACTGCCAATTCATGATATGTTTGTCTCTTATAGGTTGAGCTGAGCAAAAAGGAAACTCAAACCGCTGATCTGCAAGAAAACATCAAGTCCCAGCAGGCAGAAACCTCCAAAACCAAAGATGAGCTTACCAGTGCCTTAGCCGCTATGGAAAAGCTGAAGGAGAGTTTCAACAAGGAGCGGGCGGATTGGGACAAAGAAAAATCCGCATTGCAAAAAAGAGCTGAGGACGCAGAAGCAGCTCTCAAACCGGTGGTGGATGAGCTAACTGGTGTAAAGCGGCAAATACATGCCATGACTGCTGCTGTGTTTGGTAAATATCCTGGCTTTAAATTTTCAACATATCATCCCATACATTGCCGGTTTACTGATGTTTATAATGGCGCAGGAACTCGCATTAGTCATTTGGGCTCTGACGTATAGAAGAAGCTGAAGGCTGCCTATACTCTTATAGAGCAGTTATATACCGGCGCGCAACGGATCATCTGCACTGCTTCTCACAACAAGCCGCCCCCAACTTTAATCAAGGAGACCTTAGAAAGGTTGTCAATGCTGCCTGTCCGGGTAGAAGAGCTAAAGAGATCTGCTGCCAGGGCTGGTGCTCTGACCGCACTAACCCGGGCAAAAGCATGGGTGCCTGATCTTGATCCGGTGGATGTGGCTAAAGGCTATCCAAGCTTAAAAGAAGACGGATCAGAATTTGGCCATGAGGACCTCCGAGCAATAAACCGGGAAGTACGTCCACTGGCTTGCCAACTGGCTGAAGAAACTGATCTTTCCTATTACCAGGCGAGTTATGATGTCAACAACAAACGGGTTGCTGCACCAACCCCTGAGGCTCAAAATCTTATCCCGCCAATCCGTAAGCACACCTATGCCCCTGACGTTGAACCGTCCACACTTATAAGCGATGAAGCTGTGTTCCGAGCGTTAACTGGGATCGATTGGGCCACCATTGACTTCCAGCCGCTGGGTAGAGAGGAAGAGGATGAACCGGCGCAAGGCGATCCACAACCGTCAGGGCACCCTGGTGACGAGTCATGATCCGGAGGCCGATTTAACCTTCCGCGTGCTGCAATACTTGCCAAAAAACAATTATTCTTTTGGGCACTGAAACACCTTGTAATAGGCTAGTTTAAACACTTGGTCTGCTATGCCATCGTGCATATTTTCTTTGCTTGATACTGTTAATTCACCATGCTTAAGATATATGATGTTCATAATACAGAGCGATTTATTCAGGCTGTTCCTGCATACAAAAAGTTGAACTTGTCCTGGCGGTTTACCACCGGACGGGTCATGATGCCCAAGCATATAGCCTGGGTTTATAAACAAGGCTGTTAAAAATAATCAAATATGAAAATAAATGATACCTGTGACATTGAATCACATCGTAGGTTGGCCAACTTTTGTAGTAAGGGCGATACCCCAAACATGAGTATTGATAACTCCTTCCATATTGTGCCGGTTTATGACAAACCCATACCGGGTTGTGAAAAACACCGGATTACTCATATAATACTGGCGACTTATAGTCAAAACCAGACCGGGTTAATAAGCACCGGAATACGACTAATCATGTACTGACAACTTGTAGTTGAAAGCCGAGCCGGGTTGATTAACGCCGGTTTACCAAAATCATCATAAATCTCATCAAAGGCGAAAAAACTTGGCAAATAAAAGCATATGAAAACTTGTAGTCGAGGCTTTTCATGGGCTGCCAGGCCCCAAATCCGAGGCTTTTCATGGGCTGCCAGGCCGCTGAGTTAAACCATTTTACAAAGCCTTTTAAGATGGACCTCAATCTTTAACCAATCGTCGTTTTAACTTTGACAAGTTCAGGGTCTTATGAGATTGACTTGTCGAAGTTCGACGGGTCATACCAGGTTTACCTGGACGGAGTGACTTACTTAAAAAGGCAGGTTAACCCGGGGTTTTAGGTGTATACACCAGGCTTCCAAGCCGTGGCTTGATAGCCTATTACAAGTGTAGATTATTTGTTCATTGCGATAGCAAAGAATCCCCAAGCAATATTTTGAGCTGTGCTCAGTGGGTGCCTATGTTTGAGTTGTTCTTCTGGAACACTCTCTTTGGCCCCTAAGTAATTTTTCTTTTTGGCTCTGAGCCAATCAAGAGGTGTAGCTATGGTTCGAGTATGACCAAGCCCCCAAGTGATTTTTCTGGTGGCCTTGCGCCTATCAAGAGGTGTAGCTAAGGTTCGAATACGACCAAGCCCCCAAGTGATTTATATATATGGCTTGATAAGCCGAATCAAGGGATAAACCGGACACCGCTTTATAAGCAGAAATCTCCATGTAACCACACCTGATGTAAAAAACAATAGATACCCCGCTTTAGCTGAGGCTCCGGTTTACTATATTGATCATAATATATACATTGTCATAACTATGTACATAGCAGAGCCTAGGGCTCAGGTATAGTAAGGCCGTAGATGAGCGATATTCCACGGCCGGTGGGTCTCCTCCTCTGATTTACGTGAGTCTTTGTGCTCTCGAACATCGATTAGATAGTATGACCCGTTGTGCAGGTTCTTGCTGACCACAAAGGGTCCTTCCCAAGGCGGGGATAACTTGTGCATATCCGACTGATCCTGGATGAGCCGGAGCACCAGATCACCTTCTTGAAAAGTTCTGGTTCTAACCCGGCGACTGTGATAACGACGCAGATCTTGCTGATAAATCGCCGAACGGGCTGCTGCAATGTCACGCTCCTCATCTAACAGGTCAAGTGCTTCCTGCCGTGCCTTCTCATTATCAGCTTCAACATAAGCCACCACACGAGGCGAGTCATGACGGATGTCACTCGGGAGAACCGCCTCTGCTCCGTAGACCATGAAGAAAGGTGTGTAACCCGTAGACCTGTTGGGCGTGGTATTGATGCTCCATAACATAGAAGGTAACTCCTCCACCCAACAACCCGGCGTCCGTTGCAAAGGAACCATAAGCCGGGGCTTGATGCCTCTCAAGATCTCCTGATTGGCTCTCTCCGCTTGACCATTAGATTGGGGGTGAGCCACTGAAGATACGTCAAGCCGGATGTGCTCACGCTGACAGAACTCTTTCATAGCCCCTTTGGACAGATTAGTACCATTATCAGTTATAATGCTGTGTGGAAAGCCGAACCGGAAAATCACCTTCTTGATGAATTGAACCGCCGTAGCTGCATCACACTTACTGACTGGCTCTGCCTCCACCCACTTAGTGAACTTATCAACCGCCACCAAAAGGTGGGTCTTCTTGTCCTTGGATCTCTTAAAGGGCCCAACCATATCCAGCCCCCACGTTGCAAACGGCCAAGTAATTGGAATCATCCTCAATTCCTGGGCCGGGACATGAGCTCGGCGTGAAAACTTCTGACAACCATCACACTTTTTCACCAAGTCTTCCGCATCAGCATGAGCCGTCAGCCAATAAAAACCGTGACGAAAAGCTTTAGCTACCAGGGACTTTGAACCGGCATGGTGACCACAATCCCCTTCGTGGATCTCACGCAGGATCTCACGGCCCTCTTCCGGAGATACACAACGTTGAAACGCCCCTGTTACACTGCAGTGATGTAATTCGCCATTGACAATAGTCATTGACTTGGATCACCAGATTATCTGTCTGGCCAAAGTCTCATCCTCTGGTAACTCGCCCCGGTTCATGTACGCCAGATACGGGATGGTCCAATCCGGAATAACATGAAGTGCTGCCACCAATTTAGCCTCCGGATCAGGAACAGCCAGATCCTCCTCTGTGGGAAGTTTAACCGACGGATTATGCAGCACATCCAAAAAGACGTTGGGTGGAACCAGCTTACGCTGGGAACCCAAACGGCTTAAAGCGTCCGCCGCTTCATTCTTCCGCCGGTCCACATGATCAACCTGATAGCCTTTGAAGTGACCTGCAACAATATCCACCTCTCGACGATATGCAGCCATGAGCGGATCCTTAGAATCCCAAGTACCAGACACTTGTTGAGCCACCAGGTCCGAGTCACCGAAACACTTAACCCGGCTCAAATTCATCTCCTTAGCCATCCGAAGACCGTGGAGTAAGGCCTCATATTCAGCTGCATTGTTAGTGCAAGGAAACATTAAACGGAGAACATAACAAAACTTATCACCTCGTGGGGAGGTTAATACGACTCCAGCCCCCGAGCCCTCCAATTGCTTGGACCCATCAAAATGAATAGTCCAATAAGTATGATCCGGCTTCTCTTCTGGCGCCTGTAACTCTTTCCAATCATTGATGAAATCCACCAATGCTTGTGATTTGATTGCCGTCCGAGGCACATAATTTAACCCGTGGGTCCAAGCTCAATGGCCCACTTGGCAATCCGGCCAGTCGCTTCCCTGTTCCGGATTATTTCCCCCAAAGGAGCAGAGCTGACCACAGTGATGGGATGACCCTGGAAATATTGCTTAAGCTTCCGGCTTGCCATAAAAACTCCATACACCAGCTTCTGCCAATGTGGGTACCTTTTCTTAGACTCAATGAGTACCTCACTGATGTAATAAACCGGCCGTTGAACCGGATACTCCTTTCCGGTCTCCTTGCGCTCCACCACAATAGCCACGCTAACTGCCCGGGCATTGGCAGCCACATATAACAGCAAAGGCTCTTTATCAACAGGAGCATCAAGGACAGGCGGCTCGGCTAGCTGCCGCTTTAAATCCTCAAACACTTCATTGGTGGCGTCGCTCCAGACGAAATTGTCCATCTTCTTCAGCATCTGATATAAAGGGATAGCCTTCTCCCCGAGGCGACTGATAAACCGGCTCAAGGCTGCAATCCGGCCTGCCAAGCGTTGAACATCATTGATGCACTTCGGTTTAGCCAAAGAAGTTATGGCCTTGATTTTCTCCGAATTAGCTTCAATGCCCCTGTTAGACACCAGAAAGCCCAAAAGTTTGCCTGCGGTACACCAAAGACACATTTGGCCGGATTAAGCATCATCTTATAAACCCGGAGGTTATCAAAGGTCTCCTTCAAGTCATCTATCAATGTCTTCTTCTCTCTGGATTTCACCACAATATCATCCACATAAGCATGAACATTGCGGCCGATCTGATCATGAAGACAGTTCTGCACACAGCGCTGATAAGTCGCCTGGGCACTCTTTAGCCCAAAGGGCATAGACACATAGCAAAAGGCTCCAAAGGGAGTTATGAAAGCTGTCTTCTCCTGGTCCTTAACTGCCATTTTGATCTGATGGTAGCCAGAATACGCATCCAGAAAACTCAAACGCTCGCAACCCGCCGTAGCATCAATGATCTGATCAATACGAGGGAGGGCGAAAGGATCCGCTGGACAAGCCTTGTTCAAATCTGTGTAGTCCACACACATACGCCAAGTGCCGTTTTTCTTAAGTACTAGCACCGGATTAGCCAACCACTCAGGATGAAATACCTCCACAATAAAGCCAGCTGCCAAGAGCCTGGCCACTTCCTCACCAATAGCCTTGCGTCTTTCTTCATTGAACCGGTGGAGAAACTGCTTGACCGGTTTAAACTTGGGATCAACATTAAGAGTGTGCTCAGCGAGTTCCCTCGGTACACCTGGCATGTCAGAAGGCTTCCATGCAAAGATGTCCCGGTTCTCACGGATGAACTCGATGAGCGCGCTTTCCTATTTCGTATCCAAGGTAGCGCTGATGCTGAACTGCTGGGATGAATCGCCAGGAACGAAATCAACCAACTTAGTCTCATCAGCCGACTTAAATTTCAAGGCCGGATCATGCTCCGTAGTTGGCTTCTTCAAGGAAGTCATATCTGCCGGATCAACATTGTCTTTGTAAAACTTCAACTCCTCTGTTGCACAAACCGACTCCGCATAAGCTGCATCACCTTCTTCACATTCCAAAGCGATCTTACGACTCCCATGTACCGTGATGGTCCCCTTATGACCCGGCATCTTGAGCTGCAGATAAACATAACAGGGCCTCGCCATGAATTTAGCATAAGCCGGCCGCCCAAACAGGGCATGATACGGGCTCTTGGTTTTCACCACTTCAAAGGTCAATGTTTCTGATCTTGAATCATGCTCATCACCAAAAGCAACCTCCAGAGCTATCTTACCGACCGGATACGCCGATTTACCAGGTACCACACCATGGAAGACCGTGCTGGACGGTTTAAGATTTTTATCTGTTAACCCCATGCGACGGAAGGTTTCATAATAAAGGATATTAATACTACTCCCCCCATCCATGAGTACTTTAGTGAACTTGTAACCTCCCACCTGAGGTGCCACCACCAACGCCAGATGACCCGGATTATCAACCCGAGGTGGATGATCCTCTCGACTCCACACAATGGGCTGTTCAGACCAGCGTAAGTAACGGGGCACCGCCGGTTCAACGGAGTTCACTGCCCTTTTATGAAGCTTCTGATCGCGCTTGCACAGGCTGGTGGTGAAGACATGGTACTGCCCACTGTTTAACTGCTTCGGGTTGCTCTGGTAACCCGACTGCTGCTGCTGCTGTTGGTTCCCCCGATGATTATAACCACCTTGGTTGCCTTGATTGCCTTGATTGTCATGTCCGCTTTGATTACCATGGAACCCTGAACCGGAACTGCCTCTACCATAACCCGACCCATGAGACCCGGGGCCTGAACCACCAGCCGGTCCATTATCATTCCGGAAAAAATCTGAATCTTTGAATTCTCGCATAATATAACAATCCTTCCAGAGGTGCGTGGCCGGCTTGTCCCGCGATCCGTGCTTTGGGCAGGGCTGGTTCAATAGGTAATTCAGGCGCTCCGGATTGGGACTTGGTTCTCTTCCACGCGAGGGCGGTTTACCCTTTCGACGCTGACCATTACCCTGCGCGTTGGTATTAGCTACAAAATCTGAACTGTTATCCGCTTTACGCTTACCGCTGTTTGCATGCCCCGCTGAGTTATGCTGCTGCCCTTTGGTGCCGCCACCCTTCTTTCCCTTTCCTGTCTTGTCATCATCAGATTCAGGGTCCTTGGTACTATCAGAGTCGGCGTATTTCACCAGAGCTGCCATAAGCGTCCCCATGTCATTGCAATGGTGTTTGAGCCGTCCCAGCTTCAACTTAAGAGGCGTAAACCGGCAATTGCCTTCCAAGGTCAAAACGGCCGTATCAGCGTTGATGCGGTCCGATGAATGCAAAATCTTTGAAACCCGGCGCACCCAATGAGTTGTTGATTCTCCTTCCTCCTGGACACAGGCAGCTAAATCCACAATTGACATGGGCTGTTTGCACGTGTCTTTGAAATTCTGAATAAACCGGGCTCTTAGCTCGGCCCATGACCCAATGGAGTTAGCTGGTAGGTTCTTCAACCAAGTGCGAGCTGTCCCTTCCAACATCATGGTGAAGTACTTAGCACATGCCGCATCATCTACGTCCAGCATCTCCATTGCCATCTCATAACTCTCCACCCACGACTCAAGGGATAAATCGGCAGTGTAATTCGGCACTTTACGTGGGCCCTTGAAGTCCTTGGGCAGTCGTACATTGCGTAATGCTGGGACGAGACACGGCACCCCCAAAGAGCTGGAGGTAACCCCTGGTTCCACCGGAGTTGTTGGACGAATCGGAGTAAGCTGACGGGCCGCGTTCTGTGCTGCTAACTCAGCCTCTCGATGTGTCCTAGCACGGTCCACCACATCCTGAGCATCAACACCGCCACCCGCCGGGTTATGGCCTCGTAGCGGATTACAATTGCGGGCACTGCTAGACACAGCCGGTTCATCAACATGCCTGCTGTAACTCCGGCTTGGGCGGGGGGTGGAATGAATCCTCTCGCGACTGTACGAGTAAGCCTGTTGCTGAGTCAAAGCTGTCTGAAGGAGCTCCCTAGCCCGTCGCGTCTCCACCGCTACAAGGGACTCACCATCGACCGGAAGGGCTGCCAATCGTGAAGCGGCCGCGACTATGTTATCCAAGGGGTTGGAATAATGACCCTGAGGTGTGGGCACATGCTGGGATGGGTTATTCTGAATAGGCGGATCCATTGCGCGTGGCTGAACCGGCGTCCCCGTTCCAGGCGCTTCTACCCGATTTACCACTGGCTGGTTGCTGGTTCCGGCCCCTAGCGTATTGAAGAGATTCCTGGCTTCGTAAGCCGGAGGCTGGTGAGACCGGTACCTTCTCCTCATTACATCATTGGACGCGTTCTGATCCAACGTAAGCCGATAGGCCTATGCATCTAACTCGGCCCGCTCGGTAGCCATCCTGGTGTTTTCAGCTGCCAGATCCACCTTGGCTTGGGCTATCTGATCCTTCACCTTCGCCACTTCTGCGTTGTGCCGCTCCTGATCCGCTGGGTGGACTTCGGCCGCTAACAGTGCTGCCAAGGTGTCGAATAAATCGGACAGAGCCTAAGCCGGTGATGGCGCGGGGCCTCCTGCCCCAGCGGCCGTCGCCGCCGCTGAACCAGAGATCATCGCCGCAGCGGTCGAAGATTGTGGCGCTGACTGCGTACCGGCCATGAAGATCGCAACCCGGCTTGGCGGGTCGAGAGAGTCCGGAATACTGTCGCCATCGGAACAACCACCAAACCGGCCATCTTGCAGCTGGTACAATGACTCGGTCTCTCCAGTAGATGACTCGTCACCGGAATAAACAATGGTTTCGCCATCATACTCCGATCCATCTTCAGATTCCACTCCGTGGATGACTCCCACGAAGGCATGCTTCATGACAGGCTTAACCCGGGCAGACCTCGCACGCTGAGCCGTTTCGACGATGTCGGTGTAGATGTCCGGCTCAGGGCCCGGTTCGCCAATCTTGCCAATGAACACGTGAATGCCGCCGAAGGGGACCCGGTACCCGTACTCAATCGAGCCGACCTCGGGGCCCCAGCCTGCGTCGTCGATGTAGAGCTTGCCGCGATGACTTTTGGTCATCCGGCCCACAGCGTATCCCTTGAGTCCTTCGAAGCTGCCCTCTAAGAACTCGAAACCATCATGCGATGGCCCCACGATGGGCGCCAACTGTCGTGGTTTTGTCATGGCAGATGTCCAAGAGAAAGGACTTAGTCGTGGAGCCATCGCGACGGGTTAACTTAAAGGGGTTAAAGCGGACAAGGGACGCAGAGAGTTATACTGGTTCGGCCCCTTGCAGTGAAGGTAAAGGCCTAATCCAGTTGTTGTGGAATTGCTAGGGTTTCGATGACCAGGGAGCGAATCCGCTATGCCTGGCTCTCGAGTTGTTGTCTGTCTCCCTCAAACTGCCGCCGGGTCGTCCCCTTATATACATGGGTTGACGCCCGTCGGTTTATAGGATCCCGAGGCCGGCTCATGAACATGTCCGGCTCGGTCTCTACTCTTTCTATATTATAACACAAGTTTACATATCAATGTCGGTTTATGTCTATAGGCCTTAATCCGCCATTGGGCCCCGGGCCTTCATAAAGCGCCTCCATCTTTGTCCAAGTGGGCTTCAAGTATAATAACTCATTATGGGGATAACCCGGCCTCTCCTGGCCGGTTTATACCCAATAGTAATATCCCCAACACAACTCATACAACAGAAGCAAATAAATCTTAGACATGTAAAGAACAACAATTGCCTTAAGAAGGCTCAAAGTAAAGCAAATGACGTTCATATCCCTGCCTAGACTACTGTCTGAAGGCAACCAAGCTAACATCATCCATCACCATATCTATAAGTGTTTGTTGTGGCAAGGTGAGTACATTGTGTACTCCTCAAGTCTCATTACCAAGGACACTAACACTAACAACACATTTGATATGGAAGGGATAAGTGTGAAGCTGCAAGCATCTAAGCGAGACACTACAACTTACGTCTAGAGAAAATAAATTCATGAGATTCTCCATCAAACTTAGTAGTAACTTTTTCTTTTATGCAATCAATAACAACACTAGTAGTATTCAAGAAGGGTCTACCAAAGATTATGGGATAAAAGTTATCTTGTTTAGAACCAAGTACTAAGAAATCAGTAGGATACTTAGTTTGTCCACAAAGAACTTCAACATCCCTAACAATCCCTAGAGGTAAGATAGTATCTCTATTTGCAAGTTTAATAGTAATATCAATCTCTTCCATCTCACAAGGTGAAATGCATAACCTCTTGCTAGAGAAAAAATGAATGACACTTACACTAGCACCCATGTTACACAAATCATGATAGCAATGATCACCAATCTTAGCTGAAATAATAGGCATGCCAACAACTCTAGTAGTTTTGTCCTCCTCAAGAATGTGAGAGGCTTGCTCACAGAATTGAATAACACGTTTGCCAACATTTCTAGCTACAAGATCTTTAGCCATGGCTATTTGAGGTTTAAATTTCATTTGTTAAGAATGTTTAAATGCTCTAATATAGCTTTTATTAACCATCATTGTTACCATGGAGTGCTCCTTAATCCTAACAGGAAAATATGGTTTCTCAATATAAGTAGTAGGTAAAACAAGATTAACACTATGAACTTGTATTTTATTATTAGCAATGATAGTTTCTATACAAGTATATTTAGTGGGTTCATGATATTTAAACATTTCTCCTTAGAGAGATCAATATGAGCAGCAAAAGATTTATAGAAGTTAACAACTATTTCAGAATCAAGTCCATAAGTTCTTGAAAAAATATCTATTTTAACAAAAGACTTAACACAATCATATTCAAGATTTATACATGATTCTTTACCTTTGTTGACTTCCCAATCTTCAGCATTGCATTGAATTCTTTCAATAAGATCCCATTTATAATCAATACATTTACTTGTAAAATAACCAGCAGAAGAAGCATCAAGCATTTCTTTATCGCGAAGAGAAAGTCTTGCATAAAAATTATGAACAATAAATATCTATAGAGAGCTCATGATTGGGGCATCTGAGCATTAATAAGTTAAGCCTCCCTCAAGCTTGAGAAATACTTTCTCCGTCATGAGGCTCTTCCGCAAACTTGAAAGCTTGAATAGACCACATAATTCTTTTATAACGAGCAAGTGCATATAAGGATGAATCATTCCATCTCCTGCATAGCGGTTAGCTCTTACTTGCTCAAGGATGCCAATAGGTATTTCAAAATAAAAAAATTAGTAGGTGGGGGTTCCTCCCTAACCACTTGTGCACGCAGGGAAGTCACTCCAAACAAGCCTCTTAAAATATTATCTTCCATAGTGAAGCAAAGGAACAAATGAAAATAAAAAACAGCAAGTAAAATAAAGGTTTTTCTTACCAAATTCTACTTAGCAAGAGTGCTTTGCTCCCCGGCAATGACGCCAAAAAAGAGTCTTGATGACCCACAAGTATAGGGGATCAATCGTAGCCTTTTTTATGTCGAACCCAACGATGAGCAGAAGGAATTGACAAGTAGTTTTCAACAAGGTTTCACTGCAAATGCTGCAAAGATAATTTGATAGGTTGTTTGATAGCAAGATAATTGGTAATAAGATAAATAGTAACAAAAGCAATATAGTGCAGCAAGTGAATCAATCCTTATGTATGCTAAGGACAAGCCGGTTGTGTTTCTTATAGGAATTTAAACGCTCTTGATGACACACGGGGATCTCATCAAGTTACTTTCAACACGATTCATTAAGTTACTGTTCATTGCTTTGGTAAGTGTTGTTTGGGTGGACCGGAGCTAAGGTATTGTACTTATTTGAACAAATATCTACGTATGACTATACCCTCCATGCAAGCACCCACAAATACAAGTTATGTAATTAAGATAAATCTAACCATAGCATTAAACATAAGGATCCAAAACAGCCCCTCACGGAATAATTCATAAACTAGGGTTTAGGTTTCTATTACTCCAGCAACCCATCATCTACAAACTAATTCCACAATGTCTTCTCCTAGGCCCCATGATGGTGAAGTGTCATGTAGTCGACGTTCACATAACATCACTAGAGAAAGAACACCATAACATATCATCAAAACATTAAACGATATTCATCCTCACATGGTTACTAGCAACAAGACTTCTCCCATGTCCTCAAGAACTAATGGATATACTCACAAGATATCATATGGATCGTGATCAGTAGGTATAAATAGATGACGAACAATCTAAACGTAACAATCTTTCACCGATGAATCTCTTATGCATCAACTACAAAGTGTAATCAACACATACAAATACTCCCAGCTGTTAACAATCTGAGGTTTGGTACAAAGATTGAACAAAATATATGAAATAGGGTTTGGAGATCAGATGGTGCCGGTGAAGATGTTGATGAACATGATGACCCCGATGATGAATGGAGTGTTGGTGAATACGATGGCTTCAATTTCCCCCTCCCGAGGGAAGTTTCTCTGGCAGAATCGCTCCACTGGAGGGCAAAAGTGCTCCGCCTCAGTTCTGCCTCGTAGACGGTGGCAAAAAGTCCCGAGGAATTTATGTGATTTTTTCTAGGGCATGGAATTTATTTTCCAAAGGGTGTCTGGAGGCGAGCCACCAGGGGCCCACACGGTCACGTGGCGCGGCCGAGCCCACCCATGTGGGTTGTCTGCGTGGTGCCCTGGTGGGTCTCCTCTGGCCCATCTTCTGGCTCCTGGCTTCATATTTCCTGAAAATAATTCAGTAAAATCCCCGTTGCATTTGGAGCTCCAGAAAATTGCTTTTTCTTCTGTTGTATTTTTTGTCCAGATTTCCATTTATCCGGCAATTTTCCTCTCTGTGTTTACCTTGCCTTTGAGAGAAAAGACATTAAAATTGCACCATAATGTGAAATATATCATCAAAATAGGAGAAATTATAGTGGAAAATAGTGAGGCAAAATGGACGTATCATGGTCCTTTTAAAAAATGTTGATGTTTTCTAATTTTGAAGCTTAATCTGTCAGGCCGTCGCATATATCAAGACCCATGGCCGTGCACCAATGACCAGGATAACGGGGTTCGCATGCATATGTTGCATAAATCCGCCTCCATTAGCCATGGTCACCGTCCTCCTCTGCCAAATTGCATCCACTGCCAATGCCACCATCCACCTCCGTCTCTTGCCTAGCACCCCTGCTCCTCGGTGCATCGATCCTCCCCCCTTTGACCGATCTGTCAATGACCACAGTCGGCACTGTTGCTTCGCCGGCGTCTGTGTTTGGTGCCCTCCCGCTGCTGGTAGCTACCATATTACCACTGGCACCTCCCCTACGATGCACCACCACGTCGACGAGTGAATCCTGACGCGTTCGGTTGTCAGAGACAATACCAATGGCCACGAGGTGAAGTTCCCTCTAGCCACAAGTCGCTAGAGCAGTGCCTTGTCCCTTCCCGTGGCCGCCATGATGACTAGCGGTTGCGACGGGTTGTCAGAGACTGCGCCAACAGGCATGTGGTCGACATCCCTCCGTCCACCGATCGATGGAGCGGTACCTTACCCCCTCTGGTGCCTCCCATGGTGAGAAGCGACGTGCGGCTTGCACACCACCAGAAGGATGCAGCGTTTGTGCCGCTGCCTCGCTCAAATCACGCAGCCTCAAGCGCGCGCGCGAGAGAGAGAGAGAGAGAGAGAGAGAGAGAGAGAGAAGTGTGTGGGATCGTGGCTAGGTTATCACGTGGTGGTTGCGTGTTGTTACTTGCACGTGTCTGGTACCGGTTGGCCAGACCAAATTCGAATATGGGTCCAATCTTTCGGCGGTAGGCCCATTTTCTGGTAGCGAGCGAAAAGGCGAGAGGCGAGATCAGGGAACGCCTTGATCGTGCAGTATGTAATATAGAAAGGGCGCATAAATTTCCTCGGGAGGCTATTATTAATGAAAACCATGTACATTGTGACCATCGACCGTTAGTTTTGGATATGGATTATTTTCACGGTAATCTGTTTCAGCCGCCGAAAAGTACTAAAAAATTTGAAGGCAGGTGGCTTAAAGAAGAAATTATTGGTGAAATTGTCAAGGCATCTTGGGAGATGGCAAAGCTGGCTGGAATCAGCCCGACGCTCATAGAGAGGACTCAAGCGGTACATGTCAATCTACATTCCTAGGATCACAAAATTCTAAAAGGACCAAAGCGGAGAATTAATAAATTAAAAAAAGAATTAGAGAAATTGAAACGTGGCCCTATGAACGCGGATTCCCGTTCTAGGCAGAAGGAAATTGTTGTTCTCATTGAGAACCTATTGGATCAAGAAGAAGTTTTCTGGTTACAAAGAGGTCGAGCAAATTGGATGATGCATGGAGACCGAAATACTTCTTTTTTCCACAATGCAACCATGGCTAGGAAAAAGAGAAACAATATTAAAAAGCTTCTTGATGACTCTGGGTCTTGGGACAAGATACAAAACTAAAGGACCATATCACAAAATATGTTAAAAAGCTTTTTACCTCAGATATTGTGCAACCTAATCAGGAGGTGTTATCACTGGTAAGAAGGAGAGTTTCTACTGAGATAAACAATGCCCTCCTCGCTCCGTATATAGCTGATGACATTCATAAAGCCTTGCTCGACATTGGGGATTTGAAAGCCCTAGGGCCTGATGGGCTCCATGCTATCTTCTATAAAAGGTTTTGGCTAATGTTAGGAGACGATCTAATCGAGGAGGTTTTGCAAGCAGTAAATACTTGCACTATACCATTAGGCTAGAATGACACTTCGATTGTGATGATACCGAAAGTTAACTCCCTGGAGAAGGTAACCCAATTTAGGCCGATCGGTCTGTGCAATGTGCTGTATAAAATAATTGCAAAAATGATTGTCCCTCGCCTGAAGGTGTTCCTACGAGATATTATTAGTCCAACTCAGAGTGCTTTCATGCAATGTCGGTCTTTAAAATTCCTAAAAAAATTAGCATTGATTACAGATAATGTATTGGTGGCATACGAATGCTTTCACACCATTAAGAAAAAGAGAGCAGGCAAAGAAGGTTTGTGCGCAATAAAATTGGAATATGCACAAAGCTTATTATCGAGTTGAATGTCCTTTTCTAAAGGAGATTATGCTCAAACTTGGATTCCGTGAGGTGTGGGTAAATTTTATTATGAAGTGCGTCTCCACTGTTGAATACTAAATTTGGTTTAATGCGGAGGAAAGTGAAAGTTTTAAACCTACTAGGGGTCCGAGGCAGGGAGACCCGCTATCTCCTTATCTTTTCTTGTTATGTACGGAGGGTCTCACTGCCCTATTAACGTATGCGGAAGAAAATGAAAATATTTCAGGTGTAAAGGTCTGCAGAGATGCTCCACCTATTACGAACCTTTTGTTTGCTGATGACTCTTTAATCCTTATGAAAGCAAATTTGCAAAGTGTGGAAGTGTTGGCAATATGCCCTAGAGGCAATAATAAATTGGTTATTATCATATTTCCTTGTTCATGATAAATGTTTATTATTCATGCTAGAATTGTATTGACCGGAAACTTATATACATGTGTGAATACATAAACAACACCGTGTCCCTAGTAGGCCGCTAGTGGACTAGCTCGTTGATCAAAGATGGTTAATGTTTCCTAACCATAGATATGAGTTGTCATTTGATAACGGGATCACATCATTAGGACAATGATGTGATGGATAGACCCAACCATAAGCTTAGCAACAGATCATATCGCTTAGTTATTTGCTATAACTTTCTTCATGTCAAGTATCAGTTCCTCAGACCATGAGATCATGCCACTCCCGAATACCTGAGGAATACTTTGTGTGCTACCAAACGTCACTTCATGACCGGCTGATCATAAAGGTATCTCTGGGCCACTCCCAAATACCTGAGGAATACTTTGTGTGCTACCAAACATCACTTCATGACCGGCTCTATAGGTATCTCTAAAGGTGTCTGTTGGGTTGCATGGATCGATACTAGGATTTGTAGCTCCGTGTGACAGAGAGATATCTCTGGGCCCTCTCGGTAATACAACATCAAAAGAAGCTTCATGTGACTAATGAGTTTAGTCATGGGATCTTGTATTACAAAACAAGTAAAGAGACTTGCCAATAATAAGATTGAACTAGGTATGGAGATACCGACGATCGAATCTCGGGCAAGTAACATATCGCCGGACAAAGGGAATTGCATACTGGATTATCTGAATCCTCGACATCGTGATTCAACCGATAAATATCTTCGTGGAATATGTAGGAATCAATATGGGCATCCAGGTCCCGCTATTGGTTATTGACCGGAGAGGTGTTTCGGTCAGGTCTACATGATTCCCGAACCCGTAGGGTCGCACGCTTAACGTTCGGTAGCGCTAGGGTAATGTTGAGATATTAATAGTGGAAAGTACGAAAGTAGTTCGGAGTCTCGGATAGGATCCAGGACATCACTAGGAGCTCCGAAATGGTCTGGAGGTAAAGATTTATATATGGGAAGTCATATTCAGGGTTCCGGAAAAGTTCAGGAATTTTCGGTAGAGTACCGGGAAGGTTCTAGAAGGTTCCGGGGGTTCCATCATGGTGCCCAATAACCCGGGAAGGGCCCACATGGACCAAGGGATGGGGCTACAATGCACATGGGCTGGCCGCATCATTCCCCAAGGCACAAGTCGTTTAAATCTAGAGATAAGGTCTTATCTTTAAATTTAAAGGGTTGAATCTAGAGATAAGATGTTATCTCCAAGTTTAAAGGGATTTCCCCCATGTGGCTGGCCCTAGGAGGGTTTTGGACGCCCTACCCTGCCCCTAGCCTATATATAGAGGGGGAGGCACATGGGGGCAGCCACACCCTTCACCCTTGCCCATTGCCTCTCCCAACTCCTCCCACGTTTCTTCGGTGCGCGCTTGGCGAAGCCCTGCTGGAATTCCTCTGCCACCACCACCACCACCATACACTACAAAAAAAATACACTTCCGTGATGATATGTGTTTGTCACAGTGGGTCACGTTTTCTGTCATGCATGTACATCCATGACGATTTTATGACAGAATCAAGATAGTCATACCTGTGCTGTCGTAGAAGTGTTCCATGACATTACCAAAATTATCATCACAGAAGTGTCCACTTCCATGACGATAAATGGCGCGTCATGGAAGTGCTTTCGTCAAGGGTAACCAACACGTGGCATCCACTGTAACGGGTCGTCGTTAAGCTATCGGGTTCCGGTTTGGATCCGATAACCCGTTAACAGCCCGGACCAATGGCGATTTTCCACGTGTAAAATTCTCATTCACCGACGATTCACGTGTCAGCTCAGCGTTGGGACAGATGTCAACCGTCCATTGGACAAGAATCGCCAATGAAACGCTGACATGTGGGACGGCCCAATAGAGGCCCATATAGGTTTAAAAGCCGGCCCAGGAACAGGCCCACAAGATTCCGTCAGATCTAATGGGCCGGCCCATTAACAACCTAACATTTTCTGGACCAAATTATGGCCCACATCAGATATGGGCCGTTAAAGGACTGCAATATTCTGGGCCAGTTTACGGCCCATATCATCCGGCCCGTTAACAGCCTGCAATAGTTTGGGCCAAATTACGGTCCATACCTGATCCGGCCCGTTAACTGACTTTCATATCTTGGGCCAAATTACGGCCCATAACAGATACGACCCTTTAACAGCTACTGTGCCATCGGGCCCATTGGGGGCCTGTTTTGCTCTTCGGCCCCTTAATGCCCCATTTAACAGTTCAGCCCGATATTAGTTTCAGCCTGTCAGCGGCCCTGTCTACATATGGGCCTCTTTCGGCCCGGTTTCACTTTCGGCCATTTAAAGGCCCGAGTTGCACCTGGGCCTAATTCTGGTCCGTAGTTACTTTTGGCCTCTTAACGGCCCATAGTCTTCGTGGATACATTCTAGCCCAAACTGCCTATCAGCCCGTTAAAGGCCCTTGAGAGTGTTGGGCCTAATTTTGGCCCGTTATACATCCGGCCTGCTTCCAGCCCGTCATGTAATTGGCTCAGCCAAGGCCCAAAAACATTTTAGCCTGTTAATGGCCCGTCACACAAATGGGCCAATAATGGGCCGATGTATATTACAACATGCTGTTGGCCCGTGATTTGTTCGCCACAATTAAGGCTCAATCTAGTTCTCAACCTGTTAAAAGCCTATTTAATTTTCCGGCCCAATTAAGGCAAGCGGTTTACTTGGCCTTTTAAAGGCCTAAAACTAATAGTGGGCCAGATTAAGACTAGACCTAACTAATAGCCCAAGATGATTGTAGGCCCATGGTTCAGCCCGTACTAGCGATTGGCGACCGGCCAGTTTTAGTACCGAAATTATTTTTTTATAAACCTAACCTATTGGCTCATTGCGCTCCGATTGAAGATTACGACCTTTTCTCAGAGCGACGACAGCATAAACAACAAATAAATTATAGCATCGCGACGAAGAATAAACCTAGACTATACAACAAAGAAATTACAGCATATTACATCCCCTGGGCATTAAAGTTCACCGCGAGTGATAATAAAGGGCAACCAGACAACAGATTCCATAAACTGGGCAGGTCACCACCAGTGAAAGTAAACAGGCCGACAAAATAATAGACAGAACCGACAACACTTCAACACAGTTCAAGAAAGGTTAGCCCGGCCCAGGAGCTGCAGCGCAAGCAGCTTAGCAACCTGATGAGACTGCGCTTGTTTGACGCTTATATCCACCAACTTAAGCTACATAGCATCAATAGACATCCTGTACTTATGGTTAATCTTGCATAGAGATTGGAGTTCCAGTCGGATTTGAGCGGAAGCATGTCTTTCTGCTTGAATTTCAGACTGAAGAAGTCGAACAGATTCAGACGGCGACTTCATCGAGCTTGTGTCACTGAGTAAGTTTGACACTACATCAAGACATGACTTTGGAGTTGTATCCCTACCCTCAAGATGTGTTGCCTTCTTCTCTGGAATATATGTTAGAGGGACAAACAATGGGTTCGTCTCACTATCATTGTGGCAGTTCTTCCTAGCATCAGTGTTGTCACCCTGAAAGAGAAACAAGTAGGTAGATAACAGGTTTTGCACGTATAAGCATCAATGCTGTCAATTCATCTCATTTCTTTGTCAGAAATAAAGAGACACAGTTTAAAATAGCATTAACATAATAGGCATTGTTCATAGTTAAGATGGCAGGAAATGGCATTGTGCAGGAGCGGCCAGCTTTACCATACCACTGGATTACAGATCAAGAACACAAGCATACATGTAGTGCTAAACAACGTATAAGCATGAATGGTGAGTGTACTGTCAATTTATACCATTTCAGATTGGTAAATAAAGAGACATGATTTAAATAACATTAATATAATATGGCATTGTTCATAGTTGAGACATAGCAGGATATGACATTGTGCTGGAGTTGGTAGTTTCACCACACCACTGGATTACAGATCAAGAACACAAGCATACACACAGTGCTAAAGAAGATAACTTGCTATGTTTAGTTTAATTTAAATGGTATGAATAAGGAACTAGGTTGTACAACTAAAGACTGCAATTGAGAAGGACAAACTTATGTTTATGTACTTCTTCGTTATAAACTTTGAACAAGCAATTTGACGCAGACGACAAAAATAAACAGCATTTGCACTCATAGCTATCCAAATAAACACAACAAAGTTTGAAGGCTCGAGGAGGACAAACTTACATTAGTAGTGAAGACCGGCTCTATAAAGCCCTTGTCCATATTGATGGGGGGGGGCAATTCAAGAAGTTTACTGCACACTCTTCTTCAAGAGCATTGTCTTTATTCTACATTTTGTTAAGAGTAAATATAGATGTGAAAATATAGGAACAAATGGCGATTATTTAACCTAAGATGTAGAGTACAAATGTAAATACATCATACAGGCAAAAGGCACTGACAAGAGCAATGCAGAGCTAATTAACTTCTTCAGTAATATTGGTTTTATACAATATTTTGGCAAGAGTAAATGTAGATCTGATGTGTATAAAATGGAGGGCAAGGGAAAATAAGCTACAAAGTGTACATGAAGAACTAGCTGACAATATAAGTATAGTGATGAAGGACAACAGATACTTACAAGAACAATGCAGAACTAAATTTCTTCATAAGCATTGGGTTTATTCTACATTAATGTAAGCATTAATATAGATCTGATAATTTGGAGCGAACAGTGGATAAGCAAGCTATAATGCATAATGATGTCACATAATCCACCAGGTATGAATGTAAGTACAACGATAGGACAATAGGTACTCACAAGAGCAAAACAGCGACCAGCATAGTTGCGATATCCTAGGTTTTGCGGCACTAGTTCTATCGCCAATATACATGGGGTGCTATCTGATTTCTCCGGTAGCACCACCTTTTTCAACGACTTTGCTTGTACTCCTTCAGGTTCTGCAATCACCCTCTTCTTTTTGGATGTCTGAAACACAAGAACAACATTTGAATGGAAAAACATGGTATGATGACAAATGGAATAGGTATTGATAATGGATGGGCATGGCATCTTCACATATATCATGAGTAAACTAAGCAGATGGCGGTGCAATGAAGCAAAAGAAATGCAAGACACCTTATACAAGATACGTGCAGCCAATAAAACCTTGCCAAATTAGAACATGCACCTTATTGGGTGAACAAGATAGGCCATCTGCCTTTGACTCCTTGAGCTCAGAATAGTCATTAGGATCATATTCTGAATACGAATCTATAGGTCGGGAGCATGTGGGTTTCATTGCATCCACAATGGACCTCAATCCCTTGATGCTAAGTTTGTTACCCATTGAACTGTTCCGCAATATTCTTATGATGTGCGCATTCTTATATTCATTGTGATTACGTACAATATCTGAAAAGCATGAAAACATAAATAGTAGTGAGATTATCTTTGTAATGCAGAGGATATTGTAATATAATAGGGGCTCCCTGTAAACCCTTGTGTGCTATCACTGGATTCTGATGAGAGAGCCCATGTGTGCTGTAATATGGTGAGTAGATTAATATAATCTGGCACAACTACACAAAAAATAGGCTCCCTGTTGGGAGCTCCAGATGTAAGGATAGTTGGCAAATGATAGGTTCATAATATACCGTATAGAAAGTTTATTGGCAAACCATGATAACGAGAGCGCACAACCACTAGGCAGATCGTAGTGTAGATAAAAGGGGTACCCCATAACCACCATAAATAAATCGGGAAAGCGGAACTGGCTGGAAAATACAGGGTTTTGCTGCTACTAATATGCAGCCTATCGATCACCTACAGGCCAGCTCTATTCATCTGAAGGCGCACTGCTGTTACTATCAGTCTAGTCTATCAAAGACCGCGCGGCTCCCACCATTTCCGGGATATTATGGCAGACTAACTCGAAGTGCGAAATCATGTAGCAGAACCGGCCCAATAGAGTTGTCGACTGCAGATGTCCCTGCTCCCCTTCCTGACAAGGAACATACTGTACTTACTAAAGAAGAATAGAAGAGGAACATGTTAAAGAATAGAAGGGGAAGCATATTATTGAGATTTCCCTTCTTTCTATACAATGTTGGTTGCCCACCCATGATGAATCAGAGCGCCCAAAGAAATGCCATTCCATCATGTCTCTCTATATGTGGCCACATGCATTTGGAAACTCAAGTGGGAGCATTAGCTAACCAATTAAATGTGTGTCTTTTCGCTAATGTCAGTATCATATCACATTCGTATTTGAAGAACCTTAGGATGTATGATTGGTGTGTTATTTAGCTTTAAAGGGTGGACATCTGCTAGTAGGACACAAAGCACCTATGCAGATCATAGTGTAGATATAATGGGAAAACCCTAAGCATCAGGAGTAAAATCAGGAAAGTGGAACTTGCTGGAAAATATGTGCTAGTATTGCTGCTACGGCTAGAAAGGCTTCGGATACCAGCTCTCTACAACCGAAGGCGCAGTACTGTTACTATCAGTCTAACTCTCAAAGGCGACACATACGACCGAATACGAAGAGTTGAAAGCGTCCATGACAATCGACATGAAGACCAACACGAAGAGTTGAAAGCGTCCATGACAAGCGACCGAATAGACCTGTACACTGCAAATGTCCCTGCTCCTCTTCACTACAAAGAACATATTGTACAACTATTATACTCCCTCTGTTCCTAAATACAAGTCTTTGTAGAGATTCCACTATGGATCACATACAGATGTATATAGATACATTTTAGAGTGTAGATTCACTCATTTTGCTCCGTATGTAGTCCATGGAGGAATCTCTACAAAGACTTATATTTAGGTACGGAGAGAGTACTTACAAAAGCAGAATAGAAGAGGATAATGCTAAAGAAGAGCAAGCAGATTTTGGATAATAAAATATTGGTTGGCCACACATGATGAACCAGAGCGCATAAAGAACGCAACTCCCTGCTGTCCCTTGATATGTGGCGCATGTGCTTTTCGAAAGTAAAGTAGGAACATTAGCTGACCAATTAAACATTCTCTGTTTTAGTACATGTCAGCATCATATCAGATTCGTATTTGAGCAACTAAGTTTGGAATTATGAGTGGCATGTTGTTTAGCTTGATGGGTTGAGGAGCACTTCTTGCACCTACGTCTTGAAACACCTACGATGATGGTATTGAATATATGGGAATGTCTACATGCAAGTCGCCTGACATTCGTCATTTGGGTCAGTCGACCATTTCAGGCGGTTGGATGAAGATCCTACGTCTCCTAACCCTTCTTCTTCCTCGCCTCTTATTCTTCCCCTAAAGACCACCGCACGGGCCGCCGGCCAAACCACCGGCCCCCGCCCTCCCCTGAACCGCCCACCACCTCCGGTCTTCCGCCACCCCCGGCCATCCCTCTAGCTAACCCCACCCCCCTCCCGCGTCGAGTTTTGCCTCCGGCGAGGCCCCACCATAGCCTGACGACAGCCCCCCACAACCACTGTCCCCACCTAAAACCCTAAGATAGATAATGGGGCAGCCCTCTGGTGAACTCCCAAAAATGGAGTGACCCCAATTTGAAATTCAGTCGACTGTCATTTAAGCTAATGTGGAATATAAAAGGGGAAAACCATAAGCATTGCGAGTATAGTGGAGCGCGTGCCATGGCAGATCTGAAGGTGCAAACCGGACAAAGGCAACTTCGCAACCAATGTTTGGTTTCAACTAACAAGTAAGATTCTAAGTGATGGACAAGAAATCACAGTAAAGCTGTGGCGATCTATTTTCTTGCTGAGATAAATAACTTGAGCAGATACGAAAGAGTACCGCCTCTGGTGTGGCGCCGTGTAAGCATCTGCTGAGGCATTGAGGGTGCTGCGGTAGCGATGGCTGTCAGCGGCGTGGAAGCAGATCTAGGAGGGAAGACGGTGGCGGCGAGGGATGAGACGATCGTACGAGCGGCCTCAGCAAGGTGGACGACGGCGCGGATGAAGCGAGAGGACGCGATGCAAGGATCCTGGTCCTAAGCCGTGGACGAGAGAGGTCGATCTCTTGTAATGGACGACGGCGTCGGGGTATCAGCTCCAGCATGGTGGAGGAGGACGGCGGTGGATGGGGTGGCGGGCGGAGGAGACTATGGTGGAGAGGGTGTTTTGGCGTCCACGGAGTACGAATGGGGAAATAGAGGGAGAGAGGTAGGGGGGAACCATGTCTTTAGGGCGCGCTTGTCTCAAATGCGAGGAAATTTACAAACTTAGCCCCCGTTTAAAATTTCCTACATCACAGCAATATTAGTCGGTTGGGGATAGGACGGTAATATCGCATACACCGAATATTTGCCAACGGAGATTTCCGCCGAGGAGAGTTTGTTTTGGTGCCCACCGTGTATGAATCGGGGAGGGAGGTGAGAGGCGATTTCGGCCGAGGAGAAACTGTGTTTTGGCGCCCACCGTGTATGAATCTAGGGAGGTGAGAGGCAGAGGCGGTTATGTCATGTTTGAGTGAAATTACAAGCCTACCCCTATCGAAACCTATAGAAATCGAGCCGATAGGCTTTACGTGTCAGGGATAGGTTGTAATTTCCATCTCACAGATTTTGGTTTCGGACGGTTACTGCGAGTTTCCCCGCTTCGTTCAAATTTTTGCAGAGAAAGAGTGCACGTTTACCGTGCCAACTCAATTCGAATCCAGTTTGTATTTTTTTCGGGCAGGATCCATTTTTTATTCGAATACAAATCTATATACATCATTTTTTTATATATACTTTCAAAAGCACAACACCCTTTATACATAAATATGGTTTACAAATGGCATGATCTCAGATTCATAAGGCTGGATCCATCTTAATTTGGATTTTCAAATATTTGAAACCACTTCATGTTGAAATCCAATGTATGCATTCCTCGCTAACTGTCTCCAATTAATGTGTGTTTCATGCGTTTTTTTTACTTCTCAAACACGTATAATGTGTTTGACACACGCAACATATAGTGTAATACCGTTTAGACATTAATTGCATATAAACCATGCATTGTCTCTAATTAAAGAATCTATGGATCACTAATATTGATAAACTATATAACATTACACGTGTCCCCAAATTCAAATGAATATGCATGTTTGATAGACCAATTTTCGTTATGATATTATCGATGTCGTGATCTCTAGTTTAAATATTTGAATCCCCTTTAATCCAGATATTCGTCTCATATAGCTATCACTCATGCTTATATCTCTCTCTAGACCTATACGCCTTCATCGCCTCTTGGGTATCTCTCGTGCTACTTGTATGTCGACAATGATCTTTTATCTTCGTAACACACTGACGGTACTCGCTCCCTCGACCTTCACTCTATCTCTCTCTAAGTATATCTCGCTCCCTGCTATGTGTCTCTAACTATGATTCTCCCTGTGAAATCTCTTTCTCTCACACAAACACAAACTTCGTCTCTCGGGGTCTCATTTCTCTCTACTATTCCCCTGTGTGCCGCTCGCACACCCCCTCTCACACAGAGATGTCTTGTGCTCCTTAGGTATGAGAAGCTACGACTCTCCCTCTTAAATATCTCTTTCTCACACACAAACACAAACTCTGTCTCCCAGGGTCTCATATCTCTCCACCATTCCCTTGTATGTCGCTCGCACACACTCTCTCTCCCTAGGGATATCTCGCGTTCCCTGATATGTCTCTCTAGCTATCACTCTCCTTGTGAAATATCTTTCTCTCTCGCAAACACAAAACTCCGTCTCTCGGGATCTCATTTCTCTCTGATATTTGTTTGTATGTGACTCACATGCACCCTCTCTCTATCTCTCTCACACCCACACACACATAACTCAGCCTTCTGATCCACTCAACTCTTATCTCTAACACACACACTAGCTAGCCGATCTCCCTCTAGCTAGCATATTTATCTTTCTATTTATGGGTTTCTCCATCAACCTTCTTTCTCGCCCTCACTCTTGCTTCCTATCATGCACACTATATATGTTTCTCTACATGCAGTCATGTGTCCTCTTTTTATCTTTCTCTCACACACACATAACTTCACCCCTCTGAACCACTCGGCGGTCATCTCTAACACACAAACTAGCCGATGTCCCTCTAGCTAGCATCTCTATCTCTCTATCTATCTGCAGTTTCTCCGTCAACCTTTCTTTCTCGCACGCACTCTTGCTTCCTATCACGCACACTATATCTGTCTCTCTATACATGCATCTATAGGTTGATCTCTTTTGCACACTCATTGTGTCTCGCTCTCTCTGCTCGCCATAGATGCATGCTCCAGCCCACACCACTATCTCTTAAAGACAAAAACACATGCTCAATTATCGGGCCTTCTTCCCTCCACTCTCACATGCATGCATATTGTCATACCGATCCGTCTCTCCCATGTCGTTGATCTTATGACTTATGTCTTCTTTCTTTTATCTCGATCATGCGCGCGCGCGCACACACACACACATCCCACGTATACATGTATACCTCTCGCACATGCATGTTCAAGGTCTCCTATGTCTCCATACGTAGTTAATTACCCTCAGCCCTAACCCCACATCGAATCATTCTCTTCTTGTGTGCACATGACTTCCGCCTGGATGGGTCTCTTCTCTAAAACACACGCTCACACTTAACAATCTCCTTCTAGCTACCCCCCTCTCTCACTCTTCCCCTATATCCCCGAAACCAATAAGATCATCCCTTCGTTTAATTCCCGCCTACATGCACCATCGATATATAGTAGTCTTCCTCGGTGTCTCTCGAACAAACACGTTATCTCGATGTCGAATCCTCTCACGCGCACATGCCTTCTCTTCCCTCTTTACATGCCTCTTCTCTCTCGCACCCCCCTCATTGGTGGCCTCTGCCAAAATAATCACCTCTCTACGATGAAGCCACACACACTTAAATTACTTTTGCCACCGAAGACTCCGCTTCACACACACACACACACACACACACGCACACACACACACACACAGAGACTCCATCTCACACACACATGCTCTAGGTGGAGCATTTGTTCCTACCACCCTTCGTCCAACCTTACCCGTATGATAAACAATCACCTTAATTTACTTATATAACATGGACAAATTCCACTTTATTTTAGTAGTTAGCAAACTTCTCATAATCATATAACGCAAATCACGAGAAGGAAGTGACATTTTTTTTACATAACCACGTTAACATGGCCACGTAAATCACAAGCTAAAGTGTAATACCATTATACTTATATCCCGATGCAAAAGGTGGAGTACATGTCCGAAGAGTAGAGTCGCACACATGCACTCTGTCTCTCATAATCTCACACACATACCAGTTACGTGACGCCCCCTAAGCAGACCCATATGTTACAATTTGTGCACCCACGGGTACACGTGATGGTGCGCATTTATTTAAGCCGGACGGCGAACCCAAACAGTAGCTGCATTCATTCCCCTCCCGCCGCCTCTTCTCTGGTCACCGTCGCCCGATAGCCATGGCCAGGCCGAAGGTAACGACATACACCATGCTCCCGCCGGAGCGGCGCTTTGATCTGGAGGCGGCGCGAAGCCCGGATCGCAGCCGCCCTGCCTCCGGAGTCCGGACTAGCCGGAGCCGGACGAGGAGGCATTGGAGGCAGAGCAGCACGCGGAGCCGGAGGAGGAGAACGATGACGCGGAGCCGGAACAGGAGGATGACGACGCGAGGGAAGCGGAGCCGGAGGAGGACGATGATTTCCATTATACTCAGACTTAAAGGGCTTTGAGTTTCATGCCACATTTATTTCATAGAGATAAGAGAAAAGAAATTTTAGTGGTCATGCATGAATCTTTTTGTGCTAGCACTCCTATATAAGGGTTGACCGGTCGCTTCCCGCGGACGTGCGCGGGCGGTGGAAGAGGAAGGAGAAGGGAAGAGGGCTGTGGAGTACGCCAGTTGCAGCACGAGCTCCAAGGAACGTTCATGCCAAACAATGCATAGTAGTACAGTATAGTCCAGCGGAGTATGAATTGGCCTTTAGGTTGCGTGTGGATGACATGGCTGCAACATGCAGGCTGCAGTTCGACAACCTACTGCTCTGCTTCGCATGGTTTGGTCACGCAAGATTTGCATGCACGTACTTGTCGAAGGCGTGCTCGAAAAAGGGCGACCAGGTCCGCTAGTCCGCGTTGGTCCATGCGCCCGGAAAACAACTAATCCCAGTCGCTGTAAATGTCGTGCGTGCTTTAATTCCGGGCTAGTGGATGGACGCAAACGTGCCGTACAACGAACCGCCCGCCAGCTCCCTAATCTCTATCTCTACTCTTATAATAATAATAATCTGTACTCTTATAAAAAGCAGAGTTGGTGATGATGGTGTGCCTGCCATCCTGCAATATAGGCCGTCCGATTTATATCTGACAGATAGGAAGGAAACTATGGCAATTTTGCAAAAAGATACCCACACCCCTCTCCACATTTGCAAATAAGGCCTTCCCTCGTTCATCCTTTTCTCTCACAAGATAAACTACTCATACAAATGCATCTTGATGTTACGTGCAACGCACGGGCATCTTGCTAGTAATAAAAAATATAAAAAACCGAGTTGGTGATGATGGTGTGCCTGCCATCCTGCAATATAGACCGTCCGATCTATATCTGACGGATAGAAAGCAAACTATGGCAATTTTGCAAAAAGATACCCGCACCCCTCTCCACATTTGCAGATAAGGCCTTCCCTCGTTCATCTTCGTCTCCCATGAGATAAACAACTCATATAAATGCATCTTGATGTTCCGTGCAACGCATGGGCCTCTTGCTAGTCTCAAATATAAACTGCACTAGTGCGCGCTCGCAGAACATCCTTTCCGAAGGGACGAAGCCCTGCAGTTACCATCTCCTCTCGTGTAAACCAGCTCCACAAGGGACAAGGCAGTTGGTCGCCATTGCCATGGATTCGCAAGCCGGTGGTGCTTCTCGTCCTCGTCGAGGTTGGGAGACCTTGGACGATGATCCTTTGGGACAAATCATAAGTCGCTCCGACTTCCTTACATCCGCAAGACTTAGCGGTACTTGCACCAAATATTTTAAGAGGGTGTGTAAATATGCGTGGGAGAAGGCCATGCTAGTTGGTCTGCCATGCGTCCTCGAGGACGAGGATGTTTCCTTGGGGGTCTCTCCAGCGCGGCGTGGCCGTAGTTGCAAGTTGACGCCCCTTGAGATGCCGACGTTGAGGGGCACTCGGATTTTGTCTGATGAGCAGGTAAGTGATGAGTTTGATCACGTAGTAAATGCATTATAAAGACTACTTCCGTGTCAATTTCCTAATTCCCCCGCTGCCCACTGTTTCACAGGTTAGGCTTGGTGCCAGTGGAGATTGGCTTGCATATGTACGAGAGGGTACCAACATCAATTTGCACAACATCTACAACGGTGACACCGTTCCCGTAGAACCTTTGTCCAACATTGGGATCAGCCATGCAATGGGCCATCGCCTGAATTGGTACGATGGAACCACGGTGAGATTGAAGAAGATAGCAATCCCGGAATCCCCGATAAGGTCGCCCGCCAACCAAAATTACACTCTCATCGCGGTGTTCGACATCGTGATTGCTTTCACGAACCCTGCACATGGCGGTCAAAGGTGGACCATGCTGTCTGCGGCCGATTTGTTGTCGTACGAGTACGAAGACGCTATGCTCCTTTCTAACAGCATCTTCATGGTGACAAACCAGGGGAGTTGTTTTGTATGGGACACATCCTACGGTATACTCCCTCTCTTCCAGTTTATTTGTTTTTCATTTTTTCATTTTATAAGTTTCAAATTCAAATTTAGAGCTCCCCATCACATGTTGAGATTACAATGTGCATTAAATCGTTGCGTGCATGTAGTAGTTTTTTATTGGTCATTTATATTGGTCACGCATGCATGCATTGCAAGTAACGTTTTTTACCACAATTTTTTAGGAAACTGAGTGCAATAATTGAGTAGTTTTGCAAACTACCAGTACTACACCTGAAACGGTACAAAATCAGTACCACCACCACGCCCGCGTCTGACCGCCCTGGCCGACCCAAACCCCCTCGCTTGCCGGCACGTGCTTCCCACCTGAAATGGTCAGCGTCAACCCGGAGCGTCAGTGCCGCATTAATGCCCGGCCAGAGCGGAGGCAACCTCTCACTGGCGCCGGCTTTGAAGCAGCCCGACGGCCGAGAGAGCGCCGCTTCTCGGTGCACGCGACTGCTCCACGTCGAGGCTGGCCATAGTGGTGGTAACTTAGCTGGTACATACACTCGGGAATAGCAGACATGGTGATGTGGCAGAGAATTAAAGAAGAGACAGGGGGTCATGCATGGCAATAAATATGATCATCTATGCTACTACTCTATGATACTATGCACTATAAAAGTAGTATATCATACACTAGTATCATGCACTAGTATATTGTATATGATACTCCCCATTATGAGTAGCCTCAAACGACACCACGGCCGGCCGGCGTCCGTGCGCCGCCCACATTACAGTTGCAACTTTTTTAGAGTAGGTTTTACTCCGGTTTGTATGAAAACTGTAATGTATCTCGTTCGGTTTATATGAATTTTTTTTTAAATGTAATGATTTTCATTCGGTTTCTATGAATTCCGCCTTGTTTGCACGATTATGCAGGGCAAAGTCATCCCCCGATCAAAATCAGATTGCCAATCGTGGATGTGCATGGGGTATTTGGTCTAACTTGGAACCTTGTAGCTGACGACACCTAGTTGGGACGTACTATCTTAGCAGTCGTTACCCATGGTACCATTGAAGGGCAACAAGGTGCCATGATCTATCACGATCAGACCCTGATCATGTACCCAAGTAATCCCTTCTCTCCGATCCAAGAGTAGTAGAGCCAGGAACTATCGTATATCTTATTGCCATGTCATGATATAACATTTCAGTACATGTCTCTTTGTACTCCAGGAGTAGGAATAGTTCTTTCCTTTTTTTATTGATTGGGATAGTCATCTACGCAACTTTATAATGCCAGTTGTATAAACTATAAAGGACTTAACAATTTCAATTCCGTGTAGTACTAGCTAGGTAGCCATAATCCCATCAAACAAAACTACTCCTACTTTAATTAATGTACATGGCCCAGGTAACACTCTCAAATTGTTTGTCGTCGCCCGTGCCGTAGCTGGTCTATACATTGCTTCCGTTCCCCCTCATAGAAATAATATAAAGTACTCGATTTTCATCGGGGACAACTACCCCCGTGATGCTAGCTAGGTGCGGATGAACACACTTGAAGAGTACTCGATTTTCATCGGGGACAACTACCCCATAGTGCAAACGATGCCAACTTCCATGCACGACGCCGATGGCCTACCGTTCATGAAGAACGTGTGTGTTTTCATTGCGCACCGACGGATTCATATCTTGAACGCCCCTATCTCTGATCTATGCCGCTTCAGTTTGGATGAGTCTCCATCGTGAGGAGCCACACTAAGAAGCTGCGATGATATGGACTCCCATTGCCCCCCGTTATGGATCGTTCCATCTATGAAGAACAAGTGGGACTGGAACTACGAGACAGACATGTACCCAGGGATGTACGAACCTAAGTAATGTAGCGCAGTAAGTGAAGTAGAAAGGCACAAATAGTATGAACACGCGTGGCATATAGGCATTTGTCTCTTACTACCACTAAATGTTGTATGTGCAATGCACGGTGATATTATGATGTACGTTCCTAAGTACTCTACTACTATATTAATTGGAGGCACATATTAGGTTTTATATTTGTCTACGTGTATGGCCCGAGACCTTCCAACTGGACGCGTCTTTCTCTCCGGGTCGCACTTTGTATCGTTACATACTACTAGTACTACGTGTGGTCTCCGACCTAGAAGTGGAGACGCTCTACCACGTTGTTCATGTCCCACTCCTTTCGCTAACGTGTGGGACATCCAGCACGTGCCGTGTTTGGCACTCCTTCGTCGTAAGAGTTGAAACGCTAGCTTTCATCAAAAATAAAAAATAAATATAAATCAGCAGTGATACTATACCACGCGGTTTCATTGCTCCTCGATATCGGAAAGAATACTTCCGTTCGCCGACATGTGGGACGTCGACCATCCTGGTCCACTTGCCATGCACGCAGAACTCCAAGGGACAGTCACCCCGGTTGTCGCGCCGCAGTTTTAATGACTAATGAGCCGTCAAATCACAGGCCCAACCTTTCCCACTGTAAAGTTGCTCGGACGAAGGAACCATCATGACTTCGTTTAATTTCGCTTCTTGAAGAAAACTACTGTACCAGCAATACTGCTAGCTACAGTAGTACTGTACTCCAGCGGAGGCCTCCTTTGGTTCATAGGATAGGTATTTTATAGGAATATGAAAATCATAGGAAGTGAGATGACATGCATCTCAATTCCTATAGAGAAAGAGATGTCATTTGATGCATAGGATAGGAATTTTTCCATTGAGTCTAGGCTAATGTACTGGTAATTTGCTCTAAAAACTACAGTAGTAACTAGTACTGGTACATGCTCGTAATTAATTAAACAAATGTACGGGCGACACAGACACACACACTAACTACTAGTACTACTACTTCTCATATGCTGGCCAGACGCCGTCGTTCTCCTTCCCGGCTTTGTCGGCGACACCCCACCATGCTTGGATCTCCGCCGAGCTCTCCGCAGCAGTGCGTGCGTCCTCTTCTTTCTTGCGGTGGCGGGCCTCTCTTTTCTTGAGTGCTTTCTGCCTTTTCCACTCCCTCTGTGCGGCTTTGGCCGCCTCTTGATCTACCACCCATTCGGCCTTGGCAGCTTCAAAGTCCGCCCATGTAGGTGTGAGGTCGCGAGCGGTGATGAACTCGGCACGGCGGGATGCCATCGCTTCCCTACCATTTTGTGTGCTGTCGTGGGCAGCGAGGAACTCGGCACGGTGGGATGCCATCGCTTCCTTAACATTTAGTGTGCGGCGCAGTGGCATGAACGACGCTTGGTGAGAGCTCTGGGGCGGAGTGGCCGGACAAC
Organism: Thinopyrum elongatum; assembly: GCA_011799875.1. Taxonomy (NCBI): domain Eukaryota; kingdom Viridiplantae; phylum Streptophyta; class Magnoliopsida; order Poales; family Poaceae; genus Thinopyrum; species Thinopyrum elongatum. The sequence continues at coordinate 400,182,126 of CM022300.1, forward strand.
CGTATAGTGCATTGGTTTGTCAAGAGCTCAAGGACAGACGACGAAGGAAATTTGGATTCCCCTTCAATCCTGGTCATTTATTACCGAGTAAAATGCATTGGCGGTCATCGAACTTGTCTTGATAGCTCACTTTGATCATTGTACTTAAGAATATGGTCAATACGGTCATTATATACGAGATATGGTGATTATACGGTCACTGGCTCAGCGTATAGCTTCGTATTTGTCTGGTTGACCAGTCAAACAGTCCACATGCGCCTCATCAGCTCGTGTTCTATATCTATCTATCTATGCGGGCCTACCTGTCAGTGGAGAAAGAAATAAAAACCAAAATTATGCGTATGTGAGGAATCAAACCACGGACTCGTCGCTGCAACGCACACTCGCCAGCCAAATGAAAATGAAATACTTTGCGTTAAATGCACAAACCGATTTTTTTATATTATACGTGATGCACACATTAGCGCACACCGTCCACAGACGCAAATAGCATGTACGCGTGCAGACACTCACGCTCACGCTGTCAAACCATGGTAATGCATGCACGTCACCCTCTCAATCAAAGTCCTGCTCATGCACATAATGGCCTAAATATGGTAAATGAACCCGGAGAAGTGCCAAATTTGAACACGGTGCTTTGTAGGGTGTATGTTGATCGTAGAAAAGAAAGTGAACTGCCACATTAATTGAGTACTTTTGCAAATTACAAAAACAATATACCACCACGCCAGCGTCTGACCGCCCTGGCCCACCGACACCCCTTCCATCGCTAGCGCGCACTTCCCGCCTGAAACGGTCACTGTCGCTCCAGAACGTCAATGCCGCATTCACGCCCGACGCGACCTCTCACTGGCACTGGCATTGCAGCAGCGCGACGGCCGAGAGAGCGCCACCCGTGCGGCATCCCGGCGCAAGCGACTGCTCTGCGTTAACGACACCATGGCCATCCGTCCGTCTACCGCCCACATTAATGACACGCGGCTGCTGACGAACCTACTCCGGCACCAGCTGTCCATCCATCTGCCGCGGCTCATTGCCATTCACCCGCTATATTAACTTCTGCCCCAGCCCCCAGCCATAGCCAAAGACCCACAGTCATTCTCCTCTGGTCCCTTCCTTCTGTCGGCACCACTCCAACCATGGCCTCTTCGCGCTCCAAAGCTCTCTTGGATGTGCTGTCGCAGGAGCAGACGAAGGACATCGCCGGCTCCGCTCCGGGCGCGCTCCAAATCTCTCTTGGACGTACTATCGCAGGAGCAGACGAAGGACATCGCCGGCTCCCCCCGGCCGCCCTCTGCCGGCGCGCATGCGCGGGCGCAGCCGGCAGTGAGGAAGAGTAGTACATGGTAGGTCACCGCCGCTCTGGTCCCAGGAAGGCCACCGCTCCTCCACTCAGTCGACGCCAAGCTTGGTGGGGTAAACATCGATGGCCGATTAGCCACTTGACGGTGACGTGGAGGCGGAAATCTTCAGAACCTTGTGCTCCGGAGGAGGAGGTTATCGAGGTGGAGCTGGACAAAGCCAAGGCGGATGAGGAGGAGGCAAAGGCAATAGCCGGAGCGTCAGTTCTCGGGGCTCATGGTCGGACATGGTGGTCGGGCGCCGGCGATCATTTAGATTAGGTTTACAATAGGTTTTAGTACGGTTTGTGCAAAATATGTAATGAATTTCATCTAGTTTATAGGAAAAGTTTTTGAAATGTAATGAATTTCATCTGGTTAATTTGAAATTTTCCTTGTTTGCATGAATTTCGTTTGGTTAGTTCATATAGTTGTCAAAAGGTATGTGGGCAGCATTGGAAGGCATCCTCTGGCATCAGTGTCCTCGGACAGATGCCGGTGTAAATTTTTGGGTCAGTGCTGGAGATGCCCTAACTATCATGCTATAATCGCTAATAGTGCTCCATTATTTCGCAGGGAATAGTTATCCCTCGATCAAAATCAGATCCGCCGTGTTTTGCACTCCTCCCACGTAAGAGTGGAGACGCTTGCTTACATAAAAACGGAGCAAGTGGATGGCACTGTAGCACGTCATATCACTCAAACCCACTAGGCCAAACTAGCCCGCCTAATGCGCGGGAAAGCCCCGCCCTCGTCATTTTGTTCTGGATTTCTATCGATCGATCGCACGAAAATGTTACACTTTGCAAGTTCAAAAGGAAAAGGCGGCACACTTAAAGCACGCCTGTCGCGTTCGCATCGCACCCCCGACAGTCCGTCTCACACGCCGCTCAACAAAGGGGACACGCGTTGTCTTGCATTTTCACTGACATGTGGGACTGTAATTGAATAAACCATCGATAGCCGAAATCTAATCGCTCGGCGGGCGTCGGCTGAGAAGAGAGAGACGGGGGAGGGAGAAGAGATCGCCCGCCCGCCGCGCACGGACTCCAAGAAATATGGTGATAATGTGAGGTGGGCCATGCGGGAGTCCGGACCGCTTCCAAGCGCGCTTCTGACCGCCCTGGCCCACCAGAAAACCCCTCCCCCCTCCTGCACGCGCTCCCCCCAGGCGCCAGCTGCCCGCATTCATAGCAAGTACAATACCGGGCTATAAGCCCGCTTATGTGGAGGAGAAAGGCATTGAAAAAGTGCAGGAGTGGGCTCTGCAAGAGCCCGTCTCTACACGTGCTCCTAGGTATAAAAAACAATTGTGTCTAAAAAAAGAAGGTAAAAAACATTTGAGAGGAAATAGATAGAGAGAAAGTGAGAAAAAGTTGTAACCTTATAGCCAACCTTATAGTCAACACTATGGTACATGAGGAAGGAGGGAGTTGTGCACATGCCAAGTTCACTGGGTTGCCGTGTTTCACACTCCTCCGTCGTAGCAGTGGAGACAATAGCTTTCATAAAAAAATAAACAATGAATACTCCTTGCTCGTCCTCGATATCGGAAAGAATACTTTCATTCGCCGACATGTGGGACGTCGACCATCCTGGTCCACTTGCCATGCACAAAATTATCCTGGTCTACCCCGGTCGTAGCGCAGGCCCAACCTTTCCCACTGTAAGTTGGTCGGACGAAGGAACCATCATGACTTCATTGAATCCGCTTCTTCAAGAAAACTTACTATACCCGCAATACTACTACCACACGCAAAGACTGGACGGCACTGTAGCACGTCATATCACTGAAACCCACTAGGCCAAACTAGCCCGCCTAGGATTTGTACGTCTTTGTACTGCTATGATTTTGTGTTCTCAAAAAATATCCTTTGTCAATCTAATGACTAGGAGTAGAAAGAAATGGAGGCTTCCTTTGGTTCATAGGATAGGAATTTTATAGGAATAGGAAAATCATAGGAAGTGAGATGACATGCATGTCAATTCCTATAGAGAAAGAGATGTTATTTGGTGCATAGGATAGGAATTTTTCCATTGAGTCTAGGCTAATTTTTTCCTACAAAATGTGAAGGATTGATTCCTATCCTACATAGGAATAGGAATCCATTCCTATAAACCAAAGGGATTCAAAGGAATTTTTCCTTTGCAAATCCTATCCTATAGAGTTCCTACAAAATTCCTACAAACCAAAGAGGCCGAAGGGTCTTTTTCTCTCTCTAGATCTCTCTCCATCCCACAACCCCTCTAGCACACGTACACACTCTCTGTAGCCACTCCGAAAGTACGACGTCACTACACATTCATGCTTCCAACAAAAAAATTACAAATTCACGCATGTTACAAGTACGTGCCAATTTTGCTGGCTATTAATGTGAATGTATCCGTGAACCAACTCTTTGAGTTTGATGTGAATTAATGTATAATTGTGGACTATTGTCTGATCGATCGCTAAGCCTACAATTTTAGGAGCTTGGGCTATTGGCCGATCAATGATGGATCAGACCTATAAGCATACCACGAGCTCATCAGCCCCAACGTTTCTCTTCGGTGAGTGTTTGCAAGTACTATAGCTCGCATAGTAGCTAGCCTACTAACACCAAGAATCATCAAACAAGCCCTGCTGATATGATAAACAGTTCAAATTTACATCTAAGCATGCCATATATTACATCAAAAGCTGGCGAGGATACATCTGTTTCCATAACTCAGAGAGGGTTCGCATGATTCACTATCAAACAAAAGTAGCAAGTACCACCCACACAAGACAGTGCACTAGCTTTAAGATGGTTTGATAACATGCATCGTTTTGGTAATTAAAAACAATGCAAACTACCTTGAAGGATTAGCGCGACCAACTATTTCTTGTCATCGATCTCTCGGGCAATGACCATAGCACGGACAGTGGCATGGGAATCGATCTCTGGGGCGATGTCCACAGGACGGACCGCGACATCGGAATCGATCTCTGGGGCGATGTCCACAGGACGGACAGTGGCATCGGAATTGATCTCCGGGGCGATGTCCACAGGACGGACCGTGACATCGGAATCATCAAGGACGTCCACCGGCACCTGCACAACCCTAACATATTAGCAAGCACATTGCAAATAATCAAAAATCACAACTATGGTAAGCCATTTTTTTTACCTTGTGCAGCTCACCGGGGGATCCCATCCCTCCAGGGGCCATCTCCTCGATGGGGGACATCGCCTTGCCAGGGAAATACTGCTTCTCAACGGCGACTATCTCCTCAAACTCGGCCTTGAGCCTCTCATAGGTGGCCATTAGAGTTTCTGGGGTAGGCACGGTGGGGCCCTTGCTATTCTTCCATCTTTCTTTAAGGAGTTTGTCCGCCAATGTCGTCAACTCTTTGGCCACTGCTTGTTTCTTGGAGTTCTTCGTCTCCATGGGTTGGCCTGCCAACATGGCCAACTCGTTGGTCGGTGCTCGCTTCCTGGAGATCTCTGTCTCGAGTGGGTTGTCCGCCGGCAACTCTTTGCCTAGTGCTCCAGGATCCATCAATAAACTGACAAACAAAAAGCAATCGAAAGAAAACCACAATAGCAATGAAAACGGGAAAAGAATAGGTAGTGAGAATCGGTCGGTGCTTCACAAAAAAGAAGATTCTTGGAATGAAAATATAGTAGCATCACTGATTCGCCCACCTTTCCTTCATCGGTACAGAAGAAAAATGGCAGAAGTGAGTAGCCTGGAGTGAGGTTTTCTTCAAGATAGGGGAGAAAGGGCTTCAACGAGCGTTCCAGTGAAATGATGGTTGCTTCGTCCAGTCCAACTTCGAGGCCACTTTACCACTGCTGGTAAAGGTGTGGGTTTTGTGATATGATGGGTCATGATGGCCACACCGGGGTGACTGGTGAGTCTCGACTGTAGCACCTCACTATGATTTGGTGGATGGCACGCGGGCTCGGATGCTTGATGTCCCGCATGTAATAGAGCGGCTAGTCATATACTCCCTCCGTCCCTAAATATTTGTCTTTCTGGAGATTTCAACAAGTGACTACATATGAAGCAAAATGAGTGAATCGACACTCTAAAATGTGTCTATATACATCCGTATGTGGTAGTCCATTTGAAATCTCTAAAAAGACAAATATTTAGGAACGGAGGGAGTAGTAGTTTGGACGACAGACGAGGAGCTCCTTCCTGGTTTATTGGTCCCTATGGTAATCTGTGCCAAATTTTGACTATAAATTTAACTAACCAAATGTTCATGCATGTCACAAAAAATTACATCATTGAAAACTATGTTCAAATATGAATCCAAGGATATAATTTTTGTTAACATGCACTAACATTTTGTCAGTTAAATCTTTGGTCAAAATTTAGGACAAATTACAAAGGGGCCCAATAAAGATTGTACTCTCACATTTTGTTTTGAGGATACTCCCACATAGAAAATATAAATAATAATGCATGTGGTGCAGCCCACGTTTCTGATAATTTTAGCCATGGGCTTGTTCACAATTTTTACGAGGCGGTGGTTGCTCACTTAATGGAGGGTCTAGTACCAGACTTGAACGATACAAAGTGTGACCTGGCACACCGTAACACCACTTGGAATAAGCGGGTAGCTATCTCAAAAAACAATCAACAACTCAAAAAACGGCGATCTGGCACGTACACAATTTTAAATGATTGTTTTGATGGAGTGAAAAAAGAAAACTACCCCACTATATATATATAGGCAGGAGCCTCCGCGCTTGCTTGCTAGGGTTGCTCTATTCACACACTTTCACCCTCTCCAGATCTAAACAAGATAGCGGTGGTAACACTGTCTTTCTATCCTCACCGCTGGTTACAGATCCGAACGTATCCCCCTCCGCCGGTGAAGGGGAGGAGGGGTAGCGTTTAGGCCGTCATCGACAGCGAGGGAGGAGACCCACTGCCGGCCGCACCGTTATCTCTGGCCGAGCGCCGGCGCGGGAGGTCCTCCGATCCCTTCGTCGCTTCCCTAGTGTGGGCGGATCCGGCTTCCCGCCGCCCACCTATCCACACCCCGACGACCTTCAGGTATATCTTTCTTCAAAACCAGCCTAGCTCTACTTCCCCAGCTCGCTACATCACTACATGTGCATCATTTTCTACTTCTCAGCCCCCCTCGTAGCTAGGCTCGATCGGATGGTCCAACGTCACCTAATTTTTTTTCTATTGTTAGAGGTAAAGCTACTTCATGGAGTCGAATCTTGTACTTGGTTCAAACAAGAAATAAAGGGGGGAAATTTAGTATGTACATCATACTTGGTACAAACAGGAAAGAAAGGGGGTGAAAGTAGTACAGACTGGTCATCCAACCGGTCTCTTGGTCGAAAAGGGAAATATAGGGGAAACGTTGTACATTGTGGTATGACCAGGACTAGATTTGCTATCCACACATAGGAATAGGTGGCTAGAGTGAACAAAAATGGGACCAACCCAGATATGTTTCTTGGATGTTTGTTTCTCGGGGCAACAAACTCTGAATCACCACTTTATGCCCCGGTTTAGGTACATGGTGCTGGACTGCTGGTGCACCCACTGTCCCATGCCCTTATAGCAAATATTTAGCTGTTCTTAATCTAATGCCCCTGGTAAAATGAAGCCATGCCACTGTTATAAGCCATGACAAGTTTAACCAATTGTTTTTGCTAGTAATTGTTTGAGACTCTGACTGTTTCCTCTGTAGCTTTTTGTGCAAATAGGGATATCCATTTCACCTTGTTGCTATTGCGACCTTTTGGTGCACTGCCAAAACACTTCTTAAAAGAAGTGACTTTTGTGCTGTTTAACTGGAATATCAGAATGGAACCATTGGTTCATTTCGGTGGAACTGCACAAAGGGAGATCTGTGTTCCAATCTTCATCCTCCATATTGGCACCATAACCTTCCTTTAGGTAAGAATGATATTTAATGCAAGTGTTCACCTCTATTTTGCGACTGCCATGAGAAAATAATGCTATTGTTTACTAGTACACTTGTACTCCCTCACTGACAAAACCAATTCTGAAATAGAAGGCCAATCATGTACTTGGTTCCACCAACTGGTGAGGAGAAAGAGAAACAGAGCATGAAGAGGAAGACGAAGAAGAAGAAGGAGGAAATGAAGAAGATCACACGATGGTACCGTCCTATGTTATCCTGACATCTTGCTAGTGGTATTGTATTGTTGTGTTGCTACTAGTCTTAATTTACTTGGAAGACTAGCAAGATGCCCGTGCGTTGCACGTAACATCAAGATGCATTTGTATGAGTAGTTTATCTTGTGATAGAAAAGGATGAACAAGGGAAGGCCTTATTTGCAAATGTGGAGAGGGGTGTGGGTATCTTTTTGCAAAATTGCCATAGTTTCCTTCCTATCCGTCAGATATAAATCGGATGGCCTATATTGCAGGACGGTAGGCACACCATCATCAACAACTCTGTTTTTATAAGAGTAGATAGACAAATGCAGCAGAGTAGTACTTGGCTTGATGACACATCATACTAATTAACTGGATTCTGGATGCATGTGTGACCCAGCTCTACATGATCAACAGTGCCAAGGTGATCTTGCTGAAGCCGAGGCCTCAGTCGAGGCCATTCAAGGGCTCCGGCAACGTCTCCCTTACATGTGAGACGATCCTCCAGGAGCCCTTCCACTTCTGCTGTCTCTCCTGCAAGCTCACTTGATTAATTAGAAGTACTTAAGTAGCACTAATTAATTGCTGCCTAATTTTCCTGTCGGAGTTAAACAAATCTTTAGTAGGACCCTATGCTGAATCATGTACGTGTGTATGTATGTATGTCTGTGGAGGTGAATCATGTGGTGGAGCAGGGAGGGAATATTGGTAGTGTCATGACATAATAATGCTATTGTTTTGCATGTCAATTTATTGCCACTGGTTTAATGAGGCAATGTTTTGCGTATTGTTCATCATGAATTTGATGCTACTGTTAAAGTAATATGCTAATGTCTTTCTATCCTTTCTCACTAAGCTAATGAAGGTTTCACCTTGTTCCTACTTGTGCAAACAGGGATCATGTTGTGCTAATCGTAAATTTTAGTGGAACTGCACAAGAGAATACAATGAACTGTATCCCAGCCAGTGCTTTAACTCTGCTGGAAGTTCTTGATAATCTTTCGATATAATCTCACCACTGGTAAACAAGAGTGATGTCAACCATACATTTGAAGTGCACAAAAATATATACTATTGAATGATTCTAGTGAGTGCTTTATCATCTCTTCTGGGACTACTTGAATAAGCTTTTTTGCTCAGGTTGGTACCGACCTAAGGCCTTCATCCATATTAGTTTGTTGTCATCTCTATTTGTATCATGCTACTGTGTTGCTACTGTCATGAGAAACTCCTTTATCTTTGCACGTTAAAGTTTTGCAACCTATGATACATGGCAATGCTTTGAGTGTTGAGCTAATTGGCACTGATTAAATAAACTAATACCTCTCTTTAAGCAAGACTACTATGTTGCTAACTTTACCGATTAAGATAATGAGGGTGCTTCTATTTGTTAGTGTATGTTTCATCAACTAGTCCCACTATTACAGTAATCTCACTCTCTCAATATATGTGCCAACAGGGATGCTCGATTTTGGTGGAACTGCACAAAAACTTTGGCTGCTTCATTGCCTAGACTGCATCCTTCCTTTCCTGTCAGTCGCTTATCTCGGCTTCCAGTCAAAGGAAATAATAATTGATATGCTTCCTCACATAGGTTGGTACCGGTCTTTATCCTGATTATTGTGCTTGTCATATGCATTGGTACTTTGGTATTGTGCTACTGTTTGCCGATTTCATAAAGGAGTAACTTGGAGCCTGAACTCGCAGGCAAATCATTACATTGGGCGATTTCAGTAGAACTGCACAAAAAGATCAGATGGACAGATACTTATGCTGCTGCTATGTACTCCAAAGTTCACTCAGACAAGCATCGATGTTGACAAGAAGAAGTGCCAGAGTGAACGCCAACAATATTGCTTGGCGCATAGCCCAGAAAAACGCAGTCCAGTCTTTGGTCCCAACTTGTGCCTTTTGGTTATCGACACATATGGTAGCGAACTGTATGGCATGGAGTCTAAAGATTCCAGACAAGCTGATTGACGCGTATATTCATCTGGCACTTAATCAGTCTACACGCCAGGGATGCTCCATTTCAGTTGAACTACACAAAAAATTTGGGTGGTTCATTTTATCGACCGCCTCCTTTCTTGTCTGCAATGTAGAATTTTGGTGAGCTACAAGACCAAGATGAGCCAGTAAACTAGTTGGATGAAAGTAGTGGCCAAGTTGCTCAAACCTCCCTCGGCATCGAGGCCACTATCTCGAGGATAAACCTACAAGCAAAGTTAAGATTGTCTGTGCTGCCTCTTATGTACTTGAAAGTTTACTCGTACAAGCATTAATTTTAGCAAGAAGTACCACCGAGTGAACACCATTTACCAGTCTGTACCCTAGGTAATTAAAGTTTGTCCATGGATGATATTGGCTGTGATCTCAATCATTTGGATGCATAAACATGCTGAACATGTGTATATCTGAATCTTTTTGTGAATTATCTATGAATATTATCTTGTGATCTATCAATCATTTGGATGCATAGACATGCTGAACTTGTGTATATATGAATCTTTTGAGTTGTTGATTGTGAATGTTGGCTATGAATATGAACGTGTCCTGTGAACCTGAGTTTGATACGAATGTTTACCTTTTCTGTTGTACTTGTGTGTGAACTTGTTAGAATGTCTACTGTGGGATTGTGACGTGTGAGTGTCAATGGCACACCTTCCCGAGAAGAATTGCACCTGCTTGTTAGGGTAGCAACGGCGCATCAGCTCTTTTTTATCTTTTTGCTCTGTCTTCCCCCCTCCCCCGCTCAACCCCTGCCGTAATGTTTTTGGCCTCAAAACAAACATAGTACTGCGTTGTTTTTCGGCCTTGATGAAAAATCAAGTGCTGCTTTCTGTAGGTTGGCCCGCCCAGCAAATGGGCTGCTGGTCCACCATGGTCTGGGAGGCTAAAAATACAAGTTGTATGGAGGCAAGTAAAAAAATGCCATCGAGAGCCATCCACTGGACAAAAATCACGTCTTATGTGCTTCTTCAGTCATGCCGCCGGCCCCCTCTTTAATCCAGTTCGCTCCATTCCCCAACCGGCAGCACGGGACGGAAGTTTATTTCCCCCTCGCGTTGCCGGGGGATTGAAGAAGCGCGGCATCGAATCCAACATCGGCGATGGCTGCTTGTCCACGTGATTTTCAGATAGGAAAACTGCTTTTGTTCAGAGGCAGAGCATTTAAATCAACACGCACTTTTCAAACATGGATAACAGAATGTTAGAAATTTTATTCATGGTAAAAAATGGAACTAACAAGTTAACATCATGCTGATCAACATTCATGTATAGCACATCTTCATATGATGCAAAGTCAAAAAGATATGCTATTTTTAAAATGGCAAGACAATGTTGAGTGTGCGAAAAACTGGGTAAACTAGGGACGAAATTTTGTCAAGTGTTAGATATTTTTCAACTGCACTAGTTGGAATCGAATCTGGGCAGTACAACTTTTGGGTCAGAGGGCTGCAGCCACCGGGCTAGTGCGGTATGTTCGAAAGAATGAAGGCGTCTTCCCCGGCTCCAGTTCTTTCCCGTCCGTGTGCGCTCGCAGTGGCGCCGCCGTATGCCGTTGTCAACATGCTCAACAAACGAGAGGAATCCAGAGAGGACTGTACGCTGAGAGGCTGACAGTGGGGACCCACCAGGTCCAAACCGTACGCAAGCAAGTGCCTCATTGGAAAAAAAGCTTCCTCCTAATTGTATACTGACGTTGGGGCCCACGGGTTTGTCGACCTAGTCAATAAACGAAATAAATTTCCAACGACGACTGTCATCGGGGAGCTTTTTTTTCAGGGGTATCGGGGATCTTTTTTTTTGTTGCGGGAAAGGCGTATCGGGGATCTAGCTGGTATCATTTTTTTCAGAGGGTAAACAAGTATCAGCTAGGCCTAGGTTTTGTTTTTTAACATGCGTAGCCCACGACATACCGAGACAGTGGTTTCAACTTATTTTTTGAGGTCCATCATCTACGTACCGGCCTATGGGCCTTCCAGCGTAGGTTTTACTTTTTCTTAAACATCGGCAGCCCAATGTACTTTTTAAGAAAACGCAGATCTCTATTCTATTTATCTACATATAAGAATAATAATGCAGTGTCCAATTTATGTTTTCCCTTCTAACCACATTATATATATTTATATTATTACTATTATCGTATATTTAATAGAAACTTATATATACATTATAAAAACATCCCATGTCTTATTAACTTATAAAAGTAAATGTTTAACAGAAGTTGGCAAGGAAAATCCTGGTTGTTTTTGACTCACAGGCAAGGAAAATCCTGGTGATTGCGTACAAAAGTTTGCGAAGATTTTAAGGACCAATGTAATAATAACGCGCTCATTTTTGTTTTGAGCAATAACTCGCTATTTTTTTAATTTTATATATAATAAAATGTGTAGCTCCGGTTTATTTTTTGATATTAGTTGCTCCTTCTAACCTAACATTAAATATAGAACAAGCCCAGCTAATTCCTATATTTCAAGAAAGTGCAAATGGGCTGGGATTTCTTAGAAAATATTAAATGGGCCGCATTGATGCGAAATTATTTGTTCACCCAGCCCAGCAAATGGACTGTATATTCTAGAAAATATGGGTTAAATATATGCCACATTTTTGCAGGCTGATATATGGGCCAATAGGTCGAAGCCTACGCAAGGCGTTGTCAACTTAGTCAACAAACGATTCTAACATAAACAGCCATTGGATTTATATCCAATGGTCGGCATGCACCTTCAATCTCTCGTCTTCTTCTTCCAGCGTCGCTGGGACCGCCTGCTCTGGCCTCCGGCAGCTAGCGGCTCTGCTTAGCATGCATCGTTGTGAAGCGCTACCCCACCGCTGGCCAGGCTATCCCTCCACCCCTCCACAACTCCTGTTATTCTCCACCGACTGAAGCCCCACGCCGCACCAGAACCAGTTATAACCCTTGTACTCCTCTCAATCTACGACCCCACTGCCGCGTCTTCCCATCTCCGGTTCGTTCCCGTCCGGGGCCTCGCCGTCGTCCACCGCCTTGTTGCGCTTGACGCAGCGTGGTCAAGAAACGAGAGTCATCAGAAGAGGACTGTATGTGGAGAGCCTGACAGCTGGGACCCATGAGGTCCATGGTCACACGCAAGGAAAGTTTATCCTTATTAAGCTGAAAAAAATGTTTCCTCCCCCTGACAGCTGGGACCCACCGGCTGTATCTTCGCACGGAAGGAAGTGCCTCCTTGTTATGCAAAAAAAACTATTCCTCCCGATGACAGCTGGGACCCGGCAGATTTGCTGGCTGACTTGTGGGCCTACGAAGCTGACGCGTACGCAGGGCTTTGTCAACTTAATCAACAAATGATTCTAGCAGCTGGACCGTTGGATGTTAATCCAAAAGTCGTGCTACTTCTTCAACCTCTGTTCTTGCTCCTGTCTCCCGTGGGTGGCAGTGTTGCCGCGCACCCGAACCAGTCAAGTTTCCCACTCCTATCCATCTGCGACTCCACTGCCACGTCTTCCCCATCTCCCGGTTGTTCAGGCCTCGCCGTCGTCCACCGGCCTTGGTGCGCTCGGCACGGTGTGGTCAACATGGTTAACAAACGAGAGTCATCGGAAGATGACTGTACGTGAGAGGCTGACAGTGGGGACGCACCATGCCCATGGACGCATGCATGCAACTGCATCCTTTTTACCCTGAAAAATAATGTTTTCTCCCCCTGACAGCTGGGACCTACCAGCTACATCTTCGCACGCAAGGAAGTGCGTCCTTATTACAGAAAAAAAAATGATTCCTCCCCCTGACAGCTGGGACCTAGAAGCTATATCTTTGCACACAAGGAAGTGCGTCCTTATCCTCTCTGACAGCTGGGACCCACCCGATCGAAGCGTACGTAGCGTTGTCTGTCTTGTCGCGAACGTGTACGTACATACTGGTCGATCGGTTGCTCTGCAACGATGAACCGTGGCCGAGTAAGTAGCGGCACATGTCATAGTAGAGCCCCCCACGTAGCAGTTCAGGCTATCCCGTCTAAATCGTGTACACGTACATACAACCACACGCCAAAAAATACGACCACGTATGTACATACGAGTGGGGTCTCGAAACGCGTACTCACGCATACGGACGGCCAGGGCTCGTGTACATGGAGAGGCAACGGACGGCAGCGACGTTGTCCTGTTCATCGGCAGCTAACCGGCTGGGTCGGAATGGAGGAAACAGCGTTGTGTTCACCGGCAGCCAAGTGACTGGGTCGGAACGCGTCCTGTTCATCGGGAGCGAAGCCACTGGGTCGGAACGCGTCCTGTTCATCGGGAGCCAACCGGCTTGGACGGAACAGCGGGAACGGGGTCTGTCGTACCGCAAAATGGAGGAAAACGGCCTTCTGTTCGACCGCGTACGGTCGAAACGGGGTCCTGTTCATCAGGAAGGGTCTGGCGTACCGCACAACGGAGGAAACGGACTTGTGTTCGAGTGCCTATGGTTGAAACGGGGGGCTGTTGATCGGGAGGGGTGTGGCGTACCGCAAAACGGAGGAAACAGACTTGTGTTGGAGCGCCTACGGTCGAAACGGGGGTCCTGTTCATCGGGAGGGGTGTGGCGTACCGCAAAACGGGACTCCACGAGCTACTGTTCATCCACCGTCTACTGCCTCGCTCCAGCCTCCACGGGCTACTGTTCATCCACCATCAACTTCCTCCAGCATCCACCTGCTACTATTCATCCACCGTCGACTTCCTCCAGCCTTCCAGCTACTGTTCACCACGGGGTCCTATTCATCCAGCCTCCACCGGCTACTGTTCAACCAGCCCTCCACATGGGGTCCTGTTCAACCAGCCCTCCACGTGGTCCTGTTCATCCACCCCAACCGGCTCGGGTGTGTGGCGGCCTCCTCTCGATCGGGGTCCTGTTCATCCAGCGACAACGACCTCTACTACCACGGGGTCCTGTTCATCCAACCCCCACCGGGAGGAACTGTTCATCCAACCCCAACAACGGGTCACTGTTCATCAAGAGGCAGCAGGAGGTTCGATCGCTTCAGTTAGCAGCAGTAGCGAAGGAATCGCTCGGGTTCAGTTAACAGCCAGGGATCGATCGCTCGGGTTCAGTAACGTAGCTAGTGTAATCGCTCGGGTTCAGTAAGCGAACGCCTCGCTCAGGTTCAGTTAGAGCCCAACGCCTCGCACCCACGCGCGTACGTGTATGAGAGAAACGCGCAATCCCTCCGTGCATCGCTCGGCCCCGACCACCCACCGTAACCGGGAAAGTCCCCGAAATTTTCCTCGCTCTCGCTTCTACCATGATTTTTTCCGTCATGGACGGCCCAAAGAATGTCATGCAGGTGCGTCTCTGGCCCGCCCAGGACAAAAAGCCCATTTTCTATCATGATTTTTTGTCATAGAAGTAGGAGCCCACCACATCTATGATGATACCAGGTTTTGTCACAATTATCATCATAGAAGTGTCATAAGCATGACAGAAAAAAAATTCGTTCGGCCCAAAATGTCACGGATGTGTCTTTTTTTTGTAGTGATACCACCATGTTGGTTCCGATCTCATCTACCTCCTGTCTTTCGCTTGTTGGATCAAGAAGGAGACGACGTCATCGAGCTGAACGTGTGCTAATCTCAGAGGTGCCGTCCGTTCGACACTAGATCGGATTGGATCGTGAAGAGTACGACTACATCAACCGCGTTACATACGCTAACGCTTTTGGTCTACAAGGGTATGTAGACACACTCCCCTCTCGTTGCCTTGCATCTCCTAGATTAGATCTTGGGTGTTCGTGGGAATTTTTTTGATTTCATGTGTCGTTCCCCATCAAAAAGCGCCGAAATCAGTTCTAGATTCGTACTGCGCAGCCTCTAGGCAGATGGTCAATGTTGATAAATCGAACATCTTTTTTAGTCCTATATAAGTGTGGAGACTAGAGAAAAAATGTGTAAAATTCTTAATATGGTGACTGAGGCCCTAAATGACAAATATTTAGCATTGCTAGCCAATGTGGGTTTAGACAAAACCGATGGTTTTCAGTACTTAATTGATAGCATTGTTAAATGAGCCAGTGCTTGGAAGGAAAAACATCTGCCGAGTGGAGGAAATGAGGTTTTGCTTAAAGCGATTATTCAAGCCATACCCACCTATGCAATGTCGGTCTTTAAAATTCCTAAAAAAATTGCAAAGGAATTATTAATGCGATGACACATTTCTGGTGGGGAGACGAGGACAACCAGAGGCTGATGCATTGGTTCACCTAGTAGAGAATGTGTGTACCCAAGAATCAAGGAGGAATGGGATTTCGGGATATCCACTATTTCAATTTGGCTATGCTCTCTAAACAGGCTTGGCGAGAACCCAGATTCTTGATGTGCTACCATTTTGAGAGTCAAATATATCCTGATGGTGACTTGTTGAACACTAAACTAAAGAAGGGCTCTTCCTTCACCTGGCAAAGTATTATGGCAGGTGTGAGTACCCTGAAACATGGTCACATTTGGCGAGTGGGGATTAGTCAGAATATTAACATCTGGGAGGATGCCTGGATTCCAAGTTGTGCAAACCGTAAAATTATTACTCCTAAGGGAGGGCAGTTGTTGTGTGGGGTAGAAGATTTGATTAATCATGTTCTTAATATTTGGGATGAAGATCTTCTCAGACAGACTCTATGGCCTATTGATGTTCAGCGAGTACTCGTGATCCCTATCTTGCAGCATGATATGCCAGATTTCGTAGCTTGGAATTTCACAAAGAATGGTATGTTTTCGGTTCGGTCTGCTTACTTTGTGGAATGGGATCACCAATATGGAAACAAGTTGCGACATACCAATGGTATGGGACGTACCACGGTTAACCCCACTTGGGGTAGGATTTGGAAATTCTCTTGCCGGGCAAAGGTTAAAATATTTATTTGGTGTACGCTTCATGGCACTCTCTCGTGTCGTGTTAAGCTAGCCAATAGACATGTAAAAGTTCCACCCAATTGTCCTGTCTGCTCATCTGGACCAGAAGACACAATGCATGTGTTGTTTCTATGTAACAAGGCAAAAGAAGGGTGAAGAAGGCTAGGGATGGATGATATTATCGATAGAGCTTGTGAAGTAGATTATGTGGGTGAGGCAGTTTTGGAATATTTACTTTCAATGCCAACTCAGGAGTTATGTATTATGGGCAATCAAAATGTGCGTGAAATGATTGCCATATCAGCCTGATACTTGTGGTGGGAAAGGCGTAAATTGGTTCATAACAAGACAACTCAAAACGCAAAAAAAATTCCATGGGGATACGTGCTCTTACAGCCAATTTTGTTACTGCCTCCTTGCCGAAGGTTTCCATTAAGAGAGGGGGATGGTCTTGCCCCCGATGGGGTTTGTGAAACTTAACGTTTGATGCTTCTTTTGACCATGACTTACTTAGGGGTACGATGGGGGCGGTCTTAAGAGACAATAAAGGTACGTTCAACGTTGGGGAAATGGTAAGATTAACTGATGTGCGGATGTACTGATGGTTGAAGCTCTGGCCCTCAAATTCGGACTATCGCAGGTGCAGAGGATAGTATGCAACCACATTATTATTAACTCGAATAATACGGAAGTGATCGACACCATGAGGGAAGGAGGATAATCATCAGGAGCAACAATGACAATTTTTTATGATTGTTTCCATTTAGCTTGTGATTTTGCCATTTCTAGATTTGAGCATTGTAATAGAGAATCAAATAAAGTCGCTCATGAACTGATGGGGAATGAAGCATGAAAATCAAAAAAATTCCTACGTACACCCAAGATCTAATCTAGGAGATGCATAGCAACGAGAGGGGAGTGTGTCTACATACCCTTGTAGACCAAAAGCGGAAGCGTATATAACGTGGCTGATGTAGTCGCACTCTTCGCGATCCGATCACGATCCAATAGGATCTAGCGCTGAACGGATGGCACCTCCGCATTCAGCACACGTGCGGCTCAGTGACGTCTCCTCCTTCTTGATCCAGCAAGCAACAGAGGAGAAGTAGATGGGACTTCAACCAACACGACGGCGTAGTGGAGATGGTGGTGGTGCAGTGCCGGCAGGGCTTCGCCAAACGCTGTCGGAACCAATCTAAGGAGAAAACGGAGTTACGGGAGAGGTAGGGCTGCCACCGGGGCGTGGGAATTGGTGTGTTCAGCCCCTCCCTCTCCCCCACTATATATAGGAGGCAAGGGGGAGAGTTGGAGCGCAGCCCTAGCCCCTCCTCCAAGGAGGGGTGTGGGCCTAGGGAGGTTTCCTCCCTCCCCAAGGCACCTAGGAGGGCGCCTTCTCCCTTAGGACTCTTCCCTCTCTCCATGTTCTAGGCACATGGGCCTCTTGGGGCTGGTTCCCCTGGCCCATGTAGGCCAGGGAACCCCCCTACAGCCCATGTGGGCCCTCGGGGCAGGTGGACCCCTGGACCCCTTTTGGCACTACCGGTACAATACCGATAATGCCCGAAACTTTTCCGGCGACCAAAACAGGACTTCCTATATATATAAATCTTTATCTCCAGACCATTCTGGAGCTCCTCGTGACATCCGGGATATCATCCGGGACTCCGAACAACATTCGGTTACCAATGCACATATCCCAATACTACTCTAGCGTCATCGAATGTTAAGCGTGCGGACACTACAGGTTCGAGAATCATGTAGACATGACCGAGACACCTCTCCGGTCAATAACCAATAGTGGGACCTGGATGCCCATACTGGTTCCTCATATTCCATGAAGATCTTTATCGGCTGAACCACGATGTAAAGGATTCAGTTAATCCCGTATGCAATTCCCTTTGTCTAGCGATATGTTACTTGCCTGAGATTCGGTCGTTAGTGTCTCCATACCTAGTTCGATCTTGTTGCCAGCAAGTCTCTTTACTTGTTCCATAATACAAGATCTCGTGACTAACTCATTAGCCACATTGCTTGCAAGCTCTTTACGATGTTGTATTACTGAGAGGGCCCAGAGATATCTCTTCGTCATACGGAGTGACAAATCCCAGTCTCGATCCATGCCAACCAAATAGACACCTTCGGAGATACCTGTAGAGCACCTTTATGATCACCCAGTTACGAAGTGACTTCTGATAGCACACTAGGCATTCCTCCGGTATCCGGAAGTTGCATGATCTCATGGTCTTAGGAATAGATACTTGACATTAAGAAAGTGTTGGGGAACGTTGCATGGAAAACAAAAAAAAATTATACGCACACGCAAGATCTATCCATGGAGATGCATAGCTACAAGAGGGGGAGAGCATCTACATACCCTTGTAGATCTCTAAGCGGAAGCATTTATCACGCGGTTGATGTAGTCGTACTCTTCGCGATCCGGTCACGATCCAACCGATCTAGTGCCGAATGGACGGCACCTCCGAGTTAAGACATGTGCGGCTCGATGACGTCTCCTCCTTATTGATCCAGCAAGTGGGAGAGGATAAGTATATGGGATCACAACCAACATGACGGCGTGGTGGTGATGGTGGTGGAGCACCGACAGCGCTTCGCTAAGCGTCGCCGGGACGAGGCGGTGGAACTACAGAGTAATGGGAGAGAGAGGGGCGCCAAGGGCTTGGTGTGTCCTCTTGGGGCGCCCCCTCCCCTCTATATATAGGTGGAGGGGCATGGTAAACAGCCCCTCCAAGCCCTAGGGCGCAGCTAATGGGGAGAGGACTTGGACTCCAAGTCCAATCCCATTCCTACTAGGACTCCTTCCTTTTTTGCCTTCCCTAGCCACATGGGCTTTTGAGGACTTGGTGCGCCTAGCCCAATAAGGCCAGGGCACCTCCCCACAGCCCATGCTAGCCCTTGGGTCATGGTGGACCCACTTTTGGACTTCCGAACCCCTCTGGAATCCTCCGGAACCTTCTGGAAGCTTCCCGGTACAATACCGAAAAAACTGCACATTTTTCCGGAACCCAAAATATGACTTCCCATATATAAATCTTTAACTCTCGACCATTCCGAGACTCCTCGTGACGTTTGGGATCTCATCCGGGACTCCGAACAACATTTGGTTAACACTCATCAAATATCCCAATACTACTCTAGCGTCAACGGACGTTAAGCGTGCGACCCTGCGGGTTCGGGAATTATGTAGTCATGACCGAGACACCTCTCCGGTCAATAACCAATAGCGGGACCTGGATGCCCATATTGATTCCTACATATTCCACAAAGATCTTTTATCGGTTGAACCTTTATGACAACATACGTAATTCCCTGTCTGTCGGTATGTTACCTGCCCGAGATTCGATCGTCGGTATCTCTATACCTAGTTCAATCTCATTACCGGCAAGTCTCTTTACTCATTTTGTAATACATCATCTTGCAACTAACTCCTTATTCACTTTCCTTGCAAGCTTCTTGTGATGTGTATTACCGAGACGGCCCAGAGATACCTCTCCGATACACGGAGTGACAAATCCCAATCTCGATTCACGCCAACTCAACAGACACCTTCGGAGATACCTATAGAGCATCTTTATGATCACCCAGTTACGTTGTGACGTTTGATAGCACACAAGGTATTCCTCTGGTATCCGGGAGTTGCATGCTCTCATGGTCGAAGGAACATGTATTTGACATTAAGAAAGCAGTAACATTAAACTGAACGATCATATGCTAAGCTAACGGATGGGTCTTGTCCATCACATCATTCTCCTAATGATGTGATCCCGTTATCAAATGCCAACTCATGTCTATGGTTAGGAAACCTTAACCATCTTTGATCAATGAGCTAGTCTAGTAGAGGCTCACTAGGGACACGGTATTTGTTTATGTATCCACACATGTATTTAAGTTTCCGGTCAATACAATTCTAGCATGAATAATAAACCTTTATCATGATTAAGGAAATATAATAATAACCATTTTATTATTGCCTCTAGGGATATTTCCATCAGTCTCCCACTTGCACTAGAGCCAATAATCTAGTTCACATCTTCATGTGATTAACACCCATAGTTCACATCGCCATGTGACTAACACCCAAAGAGTTTACTAGTGTGAATAATCTAGTTCACATCGCCATGTGATTAACACCCAAAGATTTTACTAGAGTGTGATCATGTTTTGCGTGTGAGAGAGGTTTTAGTCAACGGGTCTGCAACATTCAGATCCGTGTGTACTTGGCAAATGTCTATGTCTACAATGCTCTGCATAGAGCTACTCTAGCTAACTGTTCCCACGTTCAATACGTATCCAGATTGAGACTCAGAGTCATCTGGATCAGTGTTAAAGCTTGCATCGACGTAACCCTTTACGACGAACCCTTTATCACCTCCATAACCGAGAAACATTTCCTTAGTCCTTTTTAGGTACCTAAGGTTAATTTTGACCGCTGTCCAGTGATCTACAGCTGGATCACTATTGTACCCCCTTCCCAAACTCATAGCAAGATACACAATAGGTCTGGTACACAGTATGGCATACTTTATAGAACCTATGGCTGAGGCATAGGGAATGACTTTCATTCTCTCTCTATTTCTGCCGTGGTCGGGCTTTGAGTCTTACTCAACTTCACACCTTACAATAGAGGCTAGAACTCCTTCTTTGACCGATCCATTTTGAACTCCTTCAAAATCTCGTCAAGGTATGTACTCATTGAAAATCTTATGAAGCGTTTTGATCTATCTCTATAGATCTTGATGCCTAATATGTATGCAGCTTCACCGAGGTCTTTCATTGAAAAATTCTTATTCAAGTATCCTTTTATGCTATCCAGAAATTATATATCATTTTCAATCAGCAATATGTCATCCACATATAATATCAGAAATGCTACAGAGCTCCCACTCACTTTCTTCTAAATACAGGCTTCACCATAAGTCTGTATAAAACCATATGCTTTGATCACCTCCTCAAAGCGTATATTCCAACTCTGAGATGCTTGCACCAGTCCATAGATGGATCGCTAGAGCTTGCACACTTTGTTAGCACCTTTAGGATCGACAAAAACTTCCGGTTGCATCATATACAACTCTTCCTCAAGAAACCCGTTAAGGAATGCAAGATTTTGACATCCATTTGCCAGATTTCATAATCATAAAATGCGGTAATTGCTAACATGATTCGGATAGACTTAAGCATTGCTACGGGTGAGAAAGTCTCATCGTAGTCAACCCCTTGAACTTGTCGAAAACCTTTTGCAACAAGTTGAGCTTTGTAGACAGTGATATTACCGTCAGCGTCCGTCTTCCTCTTAAAGATCCATTTATTCTTTATGGCTTGTCGATCATCGGGTAAATCCACCAAAGTCCACACTTTGTTCTCATACATGGATCCTATCTCAGATTTCATGGCCTCAAGCCATTTTTCAGAATCTGGGCTCATCATAGTTTCTTCATAGTTCGTAGGTTCGATGTTCTTCACATGCTCACAAATTTTGCTCCTTTTCGGAGGTAACCTTCACCGTTGCGCCGGTGTCAAACCAGCCTGACAACGTTGCTGCACGGCTGCCGACCTGCGCCAGACGGGTCGTCGCTTCATCGAGCCGAACTCAACCTCTTCGGATCATTATCTCGGCAAGCCGAACAAGAGTTTGGCATCGTGAAGGGTAAATCATCACCAACATTGTCGCCCCACGAATTATACGGAGCGGGCACACCGGCATCGCTCCATGGTCACTTCATCAAGCGAGCATCGACCGCGTCACAAGATCCGGCCCGCGACGGCATCGCCGCACTATTGCTTCTTCAAGCCTGGATGTGACCTCTGCGCCCGAAGATCGGGAGTCAATTCCGGCCGGACTCGCCTCTCTTATCCCGTATCCAGCTTCAATCCTGGATGCGACTTCGGTGTCCGAACATCAGGAGTCAACCCTTGACGGACTCGCCCCTCGCACCATAGTACCGGAGGACGATTTCCGAAGAAACCCCAAATACTAATCCGGTTGACCAAGCCGATGTCCACCACGCCGACTTGCTTCGACACCTCGGCCGGCATGGGGCTGCAAACGTCATACTACTGACCTGCCCCAGCACCTCAGCTAGACCGGGGGCTTCTCCATCTCTTCATCAACCTACTCCGGTGACTTCGGCGTCACCAGCCAACCAGCTTCATCACGTTAGCTGGACCGGGGGCTTCGCCTCGCCACATCGACTGTGCGGCATCGCCACCTCATCAAGCTGAACTACTTGCTCGGTTACTTCGGGCTTGGGGGCTGTGACCTTGGCTAGGCTGCGGACTACGTCTTTGTCCCGCCATGAGCTCGGACCTCGTCATCAATGCCGAACACATTAACCAGCTAAGTCGCCTCCATGCTCAGTTTTTTTTCTTTAAAATTTTTTATTTTATTTTATTTCTTGTTCGGTTCAACCAAACATTATATTTGTGTTACACAAAAAAGTTGTTCGTTCAAACGTTGATTATTAAACACTTCTTTTTTTTGCCGAGCTCTTCTTCACCTCGGTCATGAGGGTTTTTCTCACCTCGGCTGGACTTGGGGGCTTCGCCTCACCGCATCGACGGTACGGCGTCGCCACTTCATCAAGCCGAGCTCTTCGCTCGGGCACCTCGAAATCGGCTTGGGGGCTGGGACCTCGACCCGCCGCAAGCTCGGCCCATGTCATCAATGCCGAACACATTAACCAGCTAAGTCGCTTTCATGCTCAAAGTTTTTAAATTTTTAATTTGTGTTCGGTTCGACCATGCTCGCATACGTTGTTTGAAACTCTACCCATGTTAACTGGGGGCTCTTAAAATTTATATGAGCCATTTTATAATAAATGTGTTTTCTTCTCAGTCGTTGCAAAGTCTTTTTCTACTACTCCTTTCTCGACTCGAGTGTGTGGTCAATAGCCGGATAGCCTGGCTTCCCTCTAAAGCCGCTCGAGTTTAGTTCGCTAAACTGGCCTGAGAAGCACTCCGCCTTCGGGATAGGAGGTTGAAGACGAAGGCTGACCCGCTTGAAGTCTTGAGATCGGATGTGTCATATTAATGCGCGACAGAAGCACAAAAATTTTAAGACCAATTTTCGGATTGGCACCAAATGACTTGATTTAGTTCGGACGTCAAGCTTTTACATAAGTTTTTGGTTTTTTGAGCCTATGGCACTTTTAACCTATTTGTGTGTTTTCAGCATAAGTCTCGTAGTGCAACGCCGGACACCTTTAGAGATTCGGCAAAAACATTCTCGGATACTGCTATATATGCATTAGTTTCGAATTGTGTCTTCGGTCAATAGTTGGGTTGCCCGGCTCCTGTGCTTGCCTCCTATGTTCCGCTTTATTCGGCTAGGTGTGCAAAGGGAGAACCACTGCGATTGTGCTTCCAGCTCGAATGGTTAAGCACCTTAGTGGAGAAAGCCAAAAACTGACTGTCACAATGGGCGTAAACTGGTCAGCGATCCGATGACGGTGTCACGCTATAGATCGATAGCGATTACCCCGTGTTAAATGATGGGCCTTTCATAATATTGGCCGAAGTGTTAATGGCTACACTTCGGTCGATGCCGAACCCTAACCGGGGGCTCGTAGCTAGCTTTCCCAGTTTAAAGCTCCTATGACTAAGTGAAAGTTATAAAGCCCGCATATCTGATTGCCTCGTTTCCGCTAACACAACCGCCTTCGGGCACCGAGACGTCGGCTAAGGGTTGTTTTGTTATTGCAGAAACACCCTGCGTAGCATCTACAAGGGGGTGGAAGCCGACGATGGGCCACTTTCAACTGATAAACGGTCACAACGGAGTCAAAATAATCATATCGTCGGCCTTTGTATTTAGTATACGAGGGCTGCCTTCCGTAATCATCGTTATAAAGCCATAAATATGCATCAATTTGACTTAAGATTTTTGCCAAGCTGGGTTGCCTGGCTCCTGTGCTTACCCCTACGTTCCCGATTGTTCGGCTAGGCGGTAAAGGGAGCACCTCTATGATTGTTACTACCGGGTCATCCGAGTTAGTACCTCAGACTGGGTGAAGCCGAAAGCTAGCGATCTTAAAGGATATAATTGGTCGGCAACGACGGAAGTGAAAATTTAGGTTCACTAAAGACCACATAGTTCGGGAACTTTCCCCCAACTAAATCCTCAATATTTTCCTCCCACATTGATCGGAGTTGAGGTCTCATGATCATGATCAACATGACAGCCTGGGAAAAGGAACCTGTAACGGAACTACTTTTCCCAGAAGATGTTTTATAACATATCTCTCTGCGTACCTTTGTTTATAAAACCGAATGGCCAGATTGCCTTGTTTGTCGTAAATCTTTTGCCCTTATAAAGGCTTTATAAAGTAGGACGAACACTCTTCGGCTGCTGGCTGAAGAGGTTGAAGCCGATGGTCGGTCAACAAAGTTTTGTACAATGCGGATCCGAGCATTAGTGATGTAAAGTACTTGGATACATAGAATCATTACACATAAATTGTGATATACTCTGGACATTGATCCTTAATTCGGCCACCCGTGCCCACATTAAGGCTCGGGGGCTACTGGGCTTCGCGCTTCTCATTTACAAATGTTAAAGGGGCACATCGATCCCCTGATCTGGTGTTGCCACCCGACCATTGGCTCGGGGGCTACTGCATCGACGATTCAATGCAGACAGTTTACAAAGTGCAAAATAGTTCCCGAGGAGATTATGATCCTCAGGATGGTCGGCCGCACCCAACCTGAGTCTCGAGGAATATGCACACCACATTTCTATTCCTAAGTATGCTACAGAGCTAGGAGTTGATCCTCAGGCCGATTTTGTGAATCGACCTGAGTCTCAGGGGCTACTGGGATCACCGGTTTTATGCCATCCTTCAGGTGCATCTCGGGTTTTAGACCAACACACACCTTGAGGGCTACTGGCTATATATCTCGGCAGAGAATAAATTGCACCAATTGAAAATATTCACAAAAAATCAGCCCGCAGTTAGGGTGGTGCACCACGTCGGAAGCAGTCCGGCATAAAGCTCGGGCGCCAGTGGCTAGCTCCATAGAGGGCATTTCCGGCATTAAGCTCGGCTGAATTCGTTCAATCTTTTGAAGACCGAGGTAGTTATGACACCTCGGATGCTGACCATCGTTAGAACTCGGATGCCGTCCGGCATTGGAGCTCGGAAGCAGTCCGGCATAAAGCTTGGATTCGAATGGCTCGTTCCATAGAAGACTACTCCAGCATTTAAGCTCGGATGAACTCATTCAAATTTTCAGAGGCCAAGGTAATCTATGATACCTCGGATTCAGTTCGGCGTTGGAGCTCGGACGCAAGAGGATACCTTGAATGCCGAATAGTGTTGGAGCTCGGTTGTGAAGAGATACCTCGGATTCAGTTCGGCGTTGGAGCTCGGACGCAAGAGGGTACCTTGAATGCCGAATAGTGTCGGAGCTCGGCTGTGAAAAGATGCCTCGGATTTAGTTCGGCATTAGAGCTTGGACGTAAGAGGGCGCCGTCGCATGGGAAGCACTTCAAACCCCAGGTGTGGCGTAAAAAACTTACAAGGCATTGATAAAAGCCGATAACTTAAAAAGACTCCTCGGATACCCGACGTATGAACTCTTCGGATACACCTCGGCGATCCTCAAGATCGGAGATGGGAAGATTTGTTGAACCAGTTTTCAAGACCGACAACCGAAGATGAAGAACAGTTCGGAAGAATCGAGGAGCGTCCCCAACTTGAAGACCGGTTCAGGGGGCTACTGACGGTGTCCTGGACTAGGGGGTACTCACCATGTCGTCTCCCGACCAGTGGGTTGGGCCGAGGACCCCCATGGCGGTTCACTAATGGGCCAGTTCGGACAGCTGATGACATATACGAGGAAGATTCCACAAGGCTTGGTGATCAAGACAAGGACTCCTCTCCACCAACGTAGCCGACTAGGACTCTTGTTATCCTAGGCCTTCGATACATTATATAAGCCGAGGCCAGGCTCGTTGATAGATAGATTATCATGACATTACTCATCATACCCCTTGGGTTTAGACCACAACATATGATCTCGAGGTAGATCAACTTTGTACCTTGATACTTCATAAATATAAACAAGAGCAGGACGTAGGGTTTTACCTCCATAGAGAGGGCCCGAACCTGGGTAAAACACCGTGTTCATCGTCTCTGTTACCATCGATCCTAGATCCACAGCTCGGGACCCGCTACCCCGAGGTCTGCCGGTTTTGACACCGACATCGTACCACTCTGGTGCGGAACGTGTTCTGGTCGACCTACGAGGTTCAGTAGTAACTTGATCTCAAGTTTCATGATCATCATCATTTGCTTCCTCTCTGGTTGGCATAGGCATCATGAGAATGGCTTTCTCTAATGTGCTACTTTCCAATTCGAGAGAAGGTACAATTACCTCATCAAATTCTACTTTCCTCCCACTCACTTCTTTTGAGAGAAACTCCTTCTCTAGAAAGGACCCATTCTTAGCAACAAATATTTTGCCTTCGGATCTGTGGTAGAAGGTATACCCAATAGTTTCTTTCGGGTATCCTATGAAGACACACTTCTCCGCTTTGGGTTCGAGCTTATCAGGCTGAAGCCTTTTTGACATAAGCGTCGCATCCCCAAACTTTTAAGAAACGACAGCTTAGGTTTCTTGCCAAACCACAGTTCATACAGTGTCATCTCAACGGATTTAGACAGTGTCCTATCTAAAGTGAATGCGGCTGTCTCTAATGCATAACCACAAAATGATAAAGGAAAATTGGTAAGAGACATCATAGAACACACCATATCTAATAAAGTATGGTTACGACGTTCGGGCACACCATCACGCTATGGTGTTCCAGCTGGCATGAGTTGTGAAACAATTCCACATTTTCTTAAATGAAGGCCAAACTCGTAACTCAAATATTCGCCTCCGTGACCAGATCATAGAAACTTTATTTTCTTGTTACGATGATTCTCTACTTCACTCTGAAATTCTTTGAACTTTATTTTCAATGGGTCTGCAACATTGAGATCTGTGTGTACTTTGCAAATTTTTGTGTCATACTGTAGATGCTACTACCATGCTCCACTTGGAGCTATTATAAATTACTACTCCACTATATGCATCTAGTTTGCGACTCAGAGTCATCTGGATCGGTGTCAAAGCTTGCATCGACGTAACCCTTTAGGACAAACTCTTAATCACCTCCATAATCGAGAAACATTTCTTAGTCCTCTTTAGATACCTAAGGATAATTCTGAGCACTGTCCAGTGATCCACTCCTGGACCACTCTTGTACCCCCTTGCCAGAGTCATGGCAAGGCACACATAAGGTCTGGTACACAGCATGTCACACATCATAGAGCCTATGGCTGAGGCATAGGGGATGACCTTCATCCTTTCTCCTTCTTCTATCGTGGTCAAGCTTTGAGTCTTACTCAACTTCACACCTTACAACTCAGGCAAGAACTCCTTCTTTGATTGATCCATTTTGAACTCCCTCAAAATCTTGTCTAGATGTGCTCTATGTGAAAGTCTTTTCAGGCGTCTTGATCTATCTCTATAGATCTTGATGCCCAATATGTAAGCAGCTTCACCCAGGTCTTTCATTAAAAAACTCTTGTTCAAATAACCTTTTATGCTTTCCAGAAATTCTATATCATTTCCAATCAATAATATGTCATCCACATATAGTATTAGAAATGCTACAGAGCTCCCACTCACTTTCTTGTAAATACAAGCTTCTCCGTAAGTTTGTATAAAACCAAAAGGATTGATCACATCATCAAAGCGTATATTCCAACTCCGAGATGCTTTGCAGCAGTCCATAGATGGACCGCTGGAGCTTGCATACCTTGTTAGCATCCTTAGGATCAACAAAACCTTCTGGTTGCATCATATACAACTCTTCCTTAAGAAAACCATTAAGGAATGATGTTTTGACGTCCATCTGCCAGGTTTCATAGTCGTAATATGCGGTAATTGCTAAAATAATTCTAACAGACTTCAGCACCGCTACAGGTGAGAAAGTCTCATCGTAGTCAACTCCTTGAATTTGTCGAAAACCCTTTGCAACAAGTCGAGCTTTATAGCCGGTGACATTACCATCCACGTCTGTTTTCTTCTTAAAGATCCATTTGTTCTCAATGGCCTGTCGGTCATCGGGCAGGTCCACCAAAGTCCATACTTTGTTCTCATACATGGATCCTATCTCGGATTTCATGGCCTCAAGCCATTTGTGAAAATTCAGGTTCATCATTGCTTCTTCATAGTTCGTAGGTTCACCGTTGTCCAACATCATGACTTCCAGGACAGGATTACCGTACCACTCTGGTGCGGAACGTACCCTGGTCGACCTACGAAGCTCGGTAGTAACTTGATCCGAAATTTCATGATCATCATCATTAGCTTCCTCTCTGGTTGGTGTAGACATCACGGGAACTATTTTCTGTGATGTGCTACTTTCCAATTCGAGAGAAGGTACAATTACCTCATCAAGTTCTACTTTCCTCCCGCTCACTTCTTTCGAGAGAACCCCTTCTCTAGAAAGGACCCATTCTTAGCAACAAAAATCTTGCCCTCGAATCTGTGATAGTAGGTGTACCCAATGGTCTCTTTAGGGTATCCTATGAAGACGCACTTCTCCGCTTTGGGTTCGAGCTTATCAGGCTAAAGCCTCTTGTCATAAGCGTCGCATCCCCAAACCTTAAGAAGCGACAACTTAGGTTTCTTGCCAAACCATAATTCATACGGTGTCACCTCAACGGACTTAGACGGTGCCCTATTTAAAGTGAATGCGGTTGTCTCTAATGCATAACCCCAAAATGATAGTGGCAAATCGGTAAGAGACATCCTAGAATGCACCATATCTAATAAAGTATGATTATGACATTCTGACACACCATTACGCTGTGGTGTTTCAGGTGGCGTGAGCTATGAAACAATTCCACATTGTCTTAAGTGCATACCAAACTCGTAACTCAAATATTCACCTCCACGATCAGATCGTAGAAATTTTATTTTCTTGTTACGATGATTCTCCACTTCACTCTGAAATTCCTTGAACTTTTCAAACGTTTCAGACTTGTGTTTCATTAAGTAAATACACCTATATCTACTCAAATCATCCGTGAAGGTAAGAAAATAACGATATCCACCGCGTGCTTCAACACTCATCGGACTGCATACATCGGTATGTATTATTTCCAATAAGTCATTTGCCCGCTCCATTGTTCCAGAAAATGGGGTTTTAGTCATCTTGCATAAGGCATGGTTCACATGTATCAAATGATTCATAACCAAGTGATTCCAAAAGTCCATCATCATGGAGTTTCTTCATGCGTTTTACACCAATATGACCTAAGCATCAGTGCCACAAATATGTGGAACTATCGTCATTAACTTTGCATCTTTTGGCATCAATATTATGAATATGTGTATCACTACAATCGAGATTCGACAAGAATAAACCATTCACAAGGGGTGCACGACCATCAAAGATACTATCCATATAAATAGAACAACCATTATTCTCTCACTTAAATGAATAACCGTCTCGCAATAAACAAGATCCATATATAATGGCCATACTCAACGCATGCACCAAATAACAATTATTTAGGTTTAAAACTAACCCCGAAGGTAAATGTAGAGGGAGCGTGCCGACGGCGATCACATCAACCTTGGAACCATTTCCGACGCGCATCGTCACCTCGTCCTTAGCTAGTCTCCTTTTA
Source organism: Thinopyrum elongatum (assembly GCA_011799875.1). NCBI lineage: Eukaryota > Viridiplantae > Streptophyta > Magnoliopsida > Poales > Poaceae > Thinopyrum > Thinopyrum elongatum. Next base: position 400,212,157 of record CM022300.1, read on the forward strand.
TTCTGCAGCTCCTGTTTCAAGCTACAATTATTAGTAACCGAACTAGTATCAAATATCCAGGCGCTACTATGAGCACTAGTAAGGTACACATCAATAACATGTATATCAAATATACCTTTGTTGACGTTGCCAGCCTTCTTATCTGCCAAGTACTTGGGGCAGTTCCGCTTCCAGTGGTCATTCCCCTTGCAATAGAAGCACTAAGTCTCGGGTTTGGGTCTAGCCTTGGGTTTCTTCACGGGATCGGCAACTGGTTTGCCATTCCTTTTGAAGTTCCCTTTCTTTCCCTTGCCTTTCTTCTTGAAACTGGTGGTCTTATTGACCATCAACACTTGATGCTCTTTCTTGATTTCTACTTCCGCGATCTTAAGCATCACGAATAGCTCGGGGATCATCTTTTCCATCCCTTGCATGTTATAGTTCATCATGAAGCCTTTGTAGCTTGGTGGAAGTGACTGAAGAACTCTGTCAATCGCTACTTCATCCGGAAGATTAACTCCCAACTGATTCAAGCGGTTGTAATACCCAGACATCTTGAGTACGTGCTCACTAACGGAGTTGTTCTCCTCCATCTTGCAGCTAAAGAACTTGTCAGAGGTGCCATACCTCTCAACCCAGACATGAGCTTGAAATACCAACTTCAGCTCCTGGAACATCTCATATGCTCCGTGGTGCTCAAAACGTCTTTGGAGCCTCGGTTCTAAGCCGTAAAGCATGGCGCACTAAACTATCGTGTAGTCATCATTCCTGGTCTGCCAAACGTTCATAGCGTCCAAGTTTGCGAGAGCGGGTGGTTCACCTAGCAGTGCATCAAGGACATAAGCCTTCTATGCAGCAGTGAGGATAATCCTCAAATTACTGACCCAGTCCGCATAGTTGCTTCCATGATCTTTCAACTTAACTTTCTCTAGGAACGCATTAAAATTCAGGGGAGCTACAACGCAAGCCATTGATCTACAACATAATTTTGCAAATACATTAAGACTATGCTCATGATAATTGGTTCAATTAATCATATTACTAATGAACTCCCACTTAAATCAACATCCCTCAAGTTGTCTAAGTGTCCACATGATCCATATCAACCAAACCATGTCCGATCATCACGTGAGATGGGGTGGTCATCAATGGTGAAGATCTCCATGTTGATCATATCTACTATATGACTCTGACCTTTCGGTCCTCCGTGTTCTGAGACCATGTATGTACATGCTAGGCTCGTCAAGTTTAACCTAAGTATTCCGCATGTGTAAAATTGGTTTACACCTGTTGTATGTGAACATAGAGTCTATCACACTCGATCATCACGAGGTGCTTCGAAACGACGAACTTTCGCAACGGTGCATACTTAGGGAGAACACTTTTATCTTGAAATTTAGTGAAGGGATCATCTTATAATGCTACTGTCGTCCTAAGAAAAATAAGATGCATAAAAAGATAAACATCACATGCAATCAATATATGTGACATGATATGGCCATTATCATCTCGTGCTTTTGATCTCCATCTCCAAAGCACCGTCACGATCTCCATCGTCACTGGCATGACACCATGATCTCCATCATCGTGTCGTCATCATGGTTGTCTCCACCAACTATTGCTAATGCATAGCGATAAAGTAAAGCAATTACATGGCGTTTAATGATTGACACGCAGGTCATACAATAAATTAAAAACAAGCCTATGGCTCCTGCCGGTTGCTGTACTCATCGACATGCAAGTCATGAACCTATTACAAAATATGATCATCTCATACATCAACACATATCACATCATGTTTTGGTCATACCACATCACAACATACCCTGCAAAAACAAGTCAGACGTCCTCTACTTTATTGTTGCAAATTTTACGTGGCTGCTATGGGCAACTAGCAAGAACCGTTCTTACCTACGCAAAGCCACAACGGTGATAATCAAGTTGCGTTTTAACCTTCTATAAGGACCGCCTTTGTCAAATCAGATTCAACTAAAGTAGGAGAGACAGACACCCGCCAGCCACCTTATGCAATACAAGTTGCATGTTAGTCGGTGGAACCGGTCTCATGTGCGAGGACATGTAAGGTTGGTCCGAACCACTTCATCCCACAATACCGCCGAATCCAAATAAGACAAGAAGGTAAGCAATCTGAACATCAGTGCCCACAACTTCTTTGTGTTCTACTCATGCATATACATCTATGCATAGACCTAGCACATGATGCCACTGATGGGGAACGAAGCATGAAAATAAAAAAAAATCCTATGAACACCCAAGATCTAATCTAGGAGATGCATAGCAACGAGAGGGTAGTGTGTCTACATACCCTTGTAGACCGAAAACGGAAGCGTATATAACGCGGTTGATGTAGTCGTACTCTTCGCGATCTGATCACGATACAATCCGATCTAGCGCCGAAAGGACGGCACCTCCGCGTTCAGCACACGTGAGGCTCGGTGATGTCTCCTCCTTCTTTATCCAGCAAGCAAGAGAAGAGAAGTAGATGGGATCTCAACAAGCATGACGACGTGATGGAGGTGGTGGTGGCGCAGTGCCGGCAGGGCTTCGCCAAACGCTGCCGGAACCAATCTGAGGAGAAAACGAAGTTATGGGAGAGGTAGGGCTGCCTCCGAGGTGTGGGAATTGGTGTGTTCAGCCCCTCTCTCCTCCCCACTATATATAGGAGGCAAGGAGGAGGGCTGGGGTGCAGCCCTGGCACCTCCTCCAAGGGGGGGTGTGGGCCTAGGGAGGTTTCCTCCCTCCCAAAGGCACCTAGGTGGGTGCTTCCCCCCTTAGGAAATTTCCCTCTCTCCATTTTCTAGGCGCATGGGCCTCTTGGGGCTGGTGCCCCTGGACCATGTAGGCCACGGCGCCCCCCTACAGCACATGTGGGCCCCCAGGGCAGGTGGACCCCTGGACCCCTTTCGGCACTCCCGGTACAATACCGATAATGCTCGAAACTTTTTCGGTGACCAAAATAGGACTTCCTATATATAAATATTTACCTCCGGACCATTCCGGAGCTCCTCGTGATGTTCGAGATCTCATCCGGGACTCCGAATAACATTTCGTTACCAATGCACATATCCCAATACTACTCTAGCGTCATCGAACGTTAAGCGTGTGGACCCTACGGGTTCGAGAATCATGTAGACATGACCGAGACACCTCTCCGGTCAATAGCCAATAGCAGGACCTGGATGCCCATATTGGTTCCTAAATATTCCACGAAGATCTTTATCGGTTGAACCACGATGTCAAGGATTCGGTTAATCCCGTATGCAATTCCCTTTGTCTAGCGATATGTTACTTGCCCGAGATTCGATCGTCGGTATCTCCATACCTAGTTCAATCTCGTTGCCGGTAAGTCTCTTTACTCGTTCTGTAATACAAGATCCCATGACTAACTTATTAGCCACATTGCTTGCAAGCTCTTTACGATGTTGTATTACCGAGAGGGCCCAGAGATATCTCCTCGTCATATGGAGTGACAAATCCCAGTCGTAATCCATGCCAACCCAACAGACACCTTCAGAGATACCTGTAGAGCACATTTATGATCACCCAGTTATGAAGTGACGTTTGATAGCACACAAGGCATTCCTCCGGTATCCGGAAGTTGCATGATCTCATGGTCTTAGGAATAGATACTTGACATGAAGAAAGCAGTAGCAAAAACTAAAGTGATACGATCATATGCTAAGCTTACGGTTGGGTCTTGTCCATCACATCATTCTCCTAATCATGTGATCCTGTTATCAAATGACAAATCATGTATATGGTCAGGAAACCATAACCATCTTTAATCAACGAGCTAGTCTATTAGAGGCCTACTAGGGACACCGTGTAGTTTATGTATTCACACATGTATTTAAGTTTCCGGTCAATACAATTCTAGCATGAATAATAAACATTTATCATGAACGGGAAATATGATAATAACCATTTTATTATTGCCTCTAGGGCATATTTACAACATGAACTTGCCAAATTGGTTAAATTTTCTTTCATTTTTGAATGGTTTGAGGAGCCAAACAGTGATATTGTACCAATTCTCATAAACGATATAATGGTTATCTCTAATGAATAAAGTTTGACTTTCTTTAAAAAAAGGATGTACATCGGTTGGTTTCTGAATTTCTTGACCCGCTTGTCCGGGTTCTGTCCATGGCTTCTCCTTTGTAGTATCATGGCATCTCCAATGGCAACCCGCAAATTTCCTTCCGCATCCGTCCACGGACAGGGGGGACCAGTCCGCAGACACGGATGTGGGAGGACGCCATCTAACACTAGCCGCATACATTTCAAACTCTTTTTCAACAAACCGGATGAAATTCATGCAAACACGACCGGATTTCATACAAACATGACGGATTTCATACAAACACGGTGGATTTTCATTACATTTCGAACTTCTAGAACAAAAAAAGACCCGACCCTAAACCTATCCTACGGCGGCGACACCCGGAGTCCAAGTCCGTGTCATCCTCCATCCGCCAGCTCCATGAGCACCGGCGATAAGAGCGATGAAGTGAAGGTGCGGTCTTCGACGAGGAAGAGTAGAACACGGGAGACGGGCCGGCCCACATGGGACACCAGGCCCTACCACCTCCCGTGGCCTACTCATCCTTGGAGGAGTCCGCGACCTATCCATCGCCTATGTACATGAGGTCCACGATGGAAATGGTGGCGCCAGCACCGTCCTCGTCCCACCGGGCTGCGTGATGGTTCGTCGGCGGCGCGTAGGAGGCGCAGTTGGCGTTGTTCTCCTCCGCGATCACCTGCAACTGCGCCTCCGCGGCAGGTTGAGCGCGGACAGCATCATAGATGGCACGCTGCTCCGCGACGAAGTTGGGGTTCGCTCGCCCGCCCGCTCGCCCGCTCGCCGTAGATCTGGCCCTCCGCCAGCCGGGGCTGCTCCAGGAGGAACAGGTTGTACCACTGTTCCTCCCGCATCTGCTGGAACACCGACAAAGGCGCTGACGCAGGCTGCACCTCCGCCATGACGACGTTGTAGTGCGCCTGCGCCTGCTCCATGGTGAAGCCGGCGTGCACAAGAGGCGTGGGAGCTGGGGCGGTGTCCTCGGAGCCCGTCTCCATCGTGGTCTCATCCTCGTCGCCGGAGACCTCGGGCGAGCTGGCCGGCAAGCCGGCCTCGATCCACCTGGCACAACGGCTCTGCCAGGCGGCGGCAAGGGCGGCCACACCGTGCTTCATCTCCATGGAAAGGCTCTGCCACAGAGTTTCGCCGCCTGCAGTCATGGCTGATGCAGTGTAAGGGAGGAGGCTGGGGAGGGGCTTGTGTTGTGGTGTGGAGTTAGCTGAGTGTGGCCGCCTTTGTATAGCGGATTCCGGTGAGGCGAGGCGTCCGGGCATGTCAATGCGCGGCGCCGGAGTGGGTTTCTCGACCGGCGAGCCTGGTTAATGCCAGCATACGGACGGACAGCGGCAGTGAACGTGCGTGGTAGATATCCGTCCCGTCCCGTCCAGTCACGTGTCTCCGGCATTGAACAGGCGTAGACATCGGAGACGCGTTGCGGGAGGCGCCCTCGGCCGGCGCACCGCTTCAATGGCGGAGGCAGTGAGAGGTCGCGTCCGCCCTCAGCTGTCTTCAATGTTGAGCGGCGCGCTCCACAGCGGCATGAATGCGGGCAGCTGACGTCAGGCGGGAACGCGCGCGGGCGAGGGAGGAGCGGTTTTGGTGAGTCAGCTCGGTCAAAAACGGGCTTGGGATTAGTCTGGACTCCCGCAAAGCCCCCACGTTTGTCTCCGGTTTGCGGGAGAAATCGCATCCGGACCGCATCGCGGATCGATACAGGACCGCATTGGATGATTTTCGTGGAACGGGTGGTTGCGGAAGGTTTACGGATCTGGCTTGGAGATGCCCTTATATTGGTTTTATTTTACTATCTATATTTTTTTGCGAGAATTATTTTACTATCTATAAAACGGGGTGAAAATCTGTTCCGATGTCTAGAGGTTCGTGGTGCTGATGTTGAGGCATAGTTCAATGTATCGGATTACGCACCAGAATGTTTTAGTGATATATGGGACTCTTCTCGCGTAGAACGGGACCGGTAATGTTGTATGCTAAATGCTAATTCTGGTGTGGAGCTGGCCCGAGGTACTTCTTACGACCAATTTGGTTGTCGAGTACAGTAGTACTAATTTTTCTCTCTTTTTACAGTGTTGTTGAAAATTCTCTCCCATGATGCTAAGACTCTCTCTATCTTCCAAAGCCGCCACCTAATTAATGTTGTTCCGTTTTATTCCCCTCTCGGTTTAAAGCCGCCACCTAATCAGTGTTGGTCTATTTTATGTCCCTGGCATGATTCGGTACTCGGTAGTTACTGACTAAGCGGGAAAGAAATTCTGCATATATTGTCCGAATGGTAGATGGTTTTACCGTGATTATGGGGGAGAACACAAGGACTTGATCAACTGAAACTTGTTTGAATTAACAGGCCAGAATCAGAGCTGAAAGAGCCAAGTCAGTAAGTATGGAGTATGGGCGGCGTAGTAGCAATGCAGACCGACTGACCGAGGACTTGACAATTAATGAGACGAGGCGGCTATTTGCACGAAAGAAAGTCATCGGCCACAATGGACATGTCACTGCATGCGTGCATGGCCACCTTGGGTTTATATACGTGGATACACACCCCTGTCCAGATGCACGCAGAGCAGCATCGGCAACAAAAAAATTCTTGTTCAGCTGCACTATTCCGAAGGCCAAACAACCATGGCCGATCTCCTGTACCAATCCTTCCTACTGTTCGGCGTCGCCGTGGTGCTACTCCGGGTCCTTAAACTCTCTCTCCAGCCGAAGGTGAGGAACCCGCCGGGCCCATGGAAGCTGCCTGTCATCGGCAGCATGCACCACCTCTTGAACGTGCTCCCGCACCGCGCCCTGAGGGACCTGGCCGGCGTACACGGCCCGCTCATGATGCTCCAGCTCGGGGGGACCCCTCTCGTCGTCGTGTCGTCGAGGGAGATGGCTCGCGTGGTGCTCAGGACGCACGACGCCAACTTCGCCACCCGCCCCAGGCTCCTAGCTGGTGAGGCCCTGATGTACGGCTGTTCCGACATCCTTTTCTCACCATCCGGCTCCTACTGGCGCAAGCTCCGGCAGCTCTGCGCCGCCGAGATACTGAGCCCGAACCGTGTCCGTTCCTTCAGGCACATTAGGGAACAAGAGGTACGTCGGTATTCTCCAAATAATAGGGATGCAAATTTGAAATCTTTAAGGTATCCTGTGACCCTACTTCGTTCAACCAAATGAACTAAAGTTTTAAAAATGAAGTGAATTCTGAACTTTTGCATTAGTTTTTTTTTTTAAATAGTACCCTCAAGGTTCCAAATTTACATGCCTACCAAATAATAATTCCTAATTTCGAACGATGCTGATTTTCTTTTGATGGTATATATATACTCCATCGTTACAACACTCGTCAAATACTCCCTCCGTTCCATAATTTTTGTCGTAGTTTTAGTTCAAATTAGAGAATAAGTCCCCCGCCAAAAAATAGAGAATAAGTCTACACATTGTACATGTACAGGTGAGAAGTCACATAGAAAACATTCATGCCGCGGGGCCATCGACGCCGGTGGACGTCACCATGACTTTCTTCAACCTAACGATCAGCATCGTCTCCCGCGCATCCTTCGGGAACAAGCATAGAAACGTCCAGGAGTTCCTATCGGCGATAAAATCCGGGGTCGCACTAGCCGGCGGCTTCAAGATCCCCGATCTCTTCCCGACATGGCGGTCCATGCTGGCCAAGGCGACCGGAATGCATCGCACCTTAGAGGATGTGCACAGGACGTTGGACTCCACCTTGGAGGGGGTCATAGAAGAGAGGGAAGGCGTTCGGGAGGACAGGGTCAAATCCGGTTCATCAGCCTCGGACGTCGAGGAGAACCTGGTCGATGTTCTGATCGGACTACAAGAGAAAGGTGGCATCGGGTTACACCTAAACACAAACACCATCAAGGGCGTTATACTTGACATGTTCGTGGCTGGAACTGGCACGTTGGCGTCATCGCTGGATTGGGGTATGTCTGAGCTCATGCGGAACCCGAGGGTGATGAACAAGCTGCAGTGTGAGATCCGAGAGGCGTTCCATGGCAGGGCGACCATCAGTGAAGGCGACATCGAGGCCAGCGAGCTCCCATACCTGAAGCTTTTCATCAAGGAGAACCTTCGGCTACACCCGCCAGCGCCACTCCTGGTGCCCCGGGAGTGCGCGAAAATATATATTATAGCACATGCACCCAGGCCCTCTCTATCTAGCCATCAATTTCCCGCTTTAAGATTCGTGCAAATACATTTCTCTTTTTTGTTTCTCCCACATAGAACATATCTTGAAGTTCAAACCTATGCAGCGTGGCAAAGCTTTATAAGTAGAATCTAGGATAAATCTTTCAGAATTTTTTGTCAAACATAAATATGCAAAATATGCTTTGTTTGATTAAAAAAACCATATTTTTAGTATTTATGTCGGACAAAAAATTCTGAAAGATTTATCCTATATTCTAGTTAGAAAGCTTTGCCACGCTGCATAGGTTTGAACTTCAAGATATGTTCTATGTGGAAGAAACAAAAAAGAGAAAATTTTATATAGAAAATTAGTTGTGTCGCACGGATCTTAAAGCGATATTGAAGAGTTAGATAGCAGGGCTTGATGCAAGTGATCTAAAAATCCACGTCCCGGGAGTGCGTCCAGGCCTGTGAGGTCGACGGATACCCAATTCCCGCGGGTTCGCGCCTTGTCGTAAATGCGTGGGCAATTGGGAGAGATCCAAGGTATTGGGAGGACGCTGAAGAATTCAAGCCCGAGCGGTTTGAGGACAGCTCCGCCGATTTCACAGGGAGCAACTACGAGTTTCTGCCGTTCGGGGCCGGACGGAGGATGTGTTCCGGCATCTCCTACGGGCTCCCAGTCTTGCAAATGGCGCTTGTTCAACTCTGCTACGACTTCGACTGGTCCCTGCCTGAGGGCGTCACCGATGTGGACATGACGGAGGGGGGTGGCCTCGGTCTGCGCCGCAAGTCGCCTCTCCGGCTCTGTGCCAAGTCGTTTGTCCCCGAGTCAGTGTATGAAGCATACCTAGCTAGCTAGCTAAGTTATTTGGCATCCCTGTGCTACTTTCCAGCACAACTTTTTGTGCTATGTATGATGATTTTATGGATCAATAAAGTGTCAGATTTTTCTGTAAAGAATTACTCCCTACATCCGTATCTAGACGAATCTAAGACAAGAATTTTGGGACGGAGGGAGTACTATTGTTACGCAAACCTATGCGAAATTCAATAAAATTATACAGAGTACTTAGTAAGCACAAGGTTCTTGCAAACTGCAGCCTTATAAGAATGTTCTTCTTTTTTTTAGAGAAAAGGCATACGCCCGACTTTATAAATAAAGCCACCAGGCAGAATCTAACCAACACAACCAAACCAACGAACCAGAGAAGAAAACGAAAGTACGCCCCAAACTAGGGAAGACCCGAAGTTAAGGTACATGGCTCCCAGGCCAGTACACGGCACGTAGGCCGGAGAGAAGGAAACGACCTAGCCAACAACTAGTCGATGCACCGCAAAAACAGCTAAGCAGCATGATCCAGTCTGGAAAGAGAAGACGCCGAGGCCCGTACTTTAGCAATCAGCAGATCAAGAGCGTCACGGTCCGCCGTCTTAGTCAATGATCTCCACTGGTCCTCTTTATTAGCATGCATGCGATAATTATTTTTGAATGTTGGCAGTAGAGCTGCTAAATCCGTTGATTAGAAAGAGATATTACAAAAACACCTTTAAGGAGGAATGCACTGCATAAAGGCGAGTGCCAAAAGGAAGAAAGAAAAGAAAAGAAAAGGGGTGCTTGGTTTATTTGAGGAAAACCAGCCGAAAACCTAGACATCGCCTAGCTAGACTAGGCCTAAAGCACCACATTACATACAAAAAGGCCAACACCCCACAACACACCACGCCGGGCACTCGAGCACTATCGCCGCTACTAGAGTACACACCGAAAATCGTCGTATTATTCCGGGCTGCCACGAGCATATCCGCAAACCTTGACGACACCGAAAAGGAACGATATGTCCGATAGAGCGAACCTATGCCGCTCCGATTCCACGAGGTTGACTCGCATAATTCGCCTGGTGCTCCTTGTATGTGAAAGGTGTTCCTGCTGCGCACCACCATGGACGAAGCGACCAAACCCAAATTGGATGCATCACCAATGACTCCACGCTCACCAAATCGCTGCCCGCTCCTGATCATCCACACGACCACTGAACCGGTGCTCCCATTACGAGACTTGACTCCAAGGCAATGCTCCCAACAAGGTAATGACGCCATGGGCACTACCATTACACACCGTTTTCACTGGGAGACAAGAACTCAAGGTCGGAAGAGGTGTTGAATCCCCTCTATGGCGCTCTCAACAAGGGAAACCACATCCGAAGGCATGGGATAATTTTTACTACTGTACATCATCATCATCAACCAAAAGAACTACAAAGTACATGCAGAATCTTCCATCCAATGGCACGGATTAGATCGCCTTTCGTGAGCAACTTATTTTTTTGGGAAACTTGATTAGCTTCACGGTTACGTTCAAATTTATCTTGGGGATTTCGCATGCAATGCGAAATCATTGCGGCCACTCACAAGGATGTTCCACCTTCCTTCATAATTGTTATAACATCCATCCTATTGAAATTAACAATTACTAGTATGTTGTGTGGAAGGGGTCCTCATCCTCGACACCGCACTGCCTTCGTCCCTTGCACATTCACCCGTGGCCTCTGGGTGGCGATGAATCGCTTGTGGGATTTGCCCCAAGAAAGTTTTCTGAAGAATGTTGGACCTGAATGGATTCTTGGCCTCCTCCGGACTGGAATGTTGGATGTCAAAAGAACCATGTTTTTTATGCTCGTCTAGCATGTCTTGTATACCAGGAATGCCATTACCCAGAGAATCTACAATGTCCTTGCTGAAGGTGATGAATTGAAGCTTGGCTTTGAGGATGAGAATCTGGAGTTTAACCTTGTGTTGGACTCGCCATCAACAATGCACGTGCAGTGATTCCTTCTTGAAGGTGTAGTCTAGGAGTTGTGTATTTTTGGTTTTAATTCCGTCTTGTATCATAGGGTTAGCGGCTATCTGGTGGAGTTACTGGCACGAGGCATGCAGCCTCGGGGTTTCTTTTCGCTTTTTTTTGGGTCGATGTTTTTCGGCTGCTGGATTCTGCACTCTTAATAATATATGGTTGTATGCATCGGCCGATGCGGAGGCAAGGGGTTATCCTCCTGTTCGAAAAAAATTCTACAACCGAACCCCTTAAACATTTCCTACGCGTCCGGGCGGACGATCCGATCACTGCTCGTCAAGAAAATGCCATCTAACCGGAACCCTCAAACCGGTCCTATACAGTGGCGGCGTCCGTGCAAGTGGGGCTTGGATCCGGCGACAGCTCAAGGCGCGTGACCGCGGTGGTACCGAAGGCGACGAGCACCGGACGACCTCGGGTTGGCGGCACAACCTCTGCAGTGGAGTCTCGTCCCCGCGACATCGGGCTCGGAATTAGAGGTCAACCCTGCTAGTCAGCACGGCCACGGATGTGCCGGATGGCCTGGCCACGGCAGCCGGTCCGCGGTCGAGAATCGGCGTACCTGCTGCGCGAGGGAGAGATTGTGCCGCACTGTGGAGGCCAAGTTGCATGCTGCAAGCTCGCGGACATGCCCGCAGGGGACAAGACCGTGCACGCATCCTGGCGAAGCGGCAAGCCCGAACAGTGCATGTTCTCGCAATGGAGCAAATCCTAGAGAGGAGGAGGCCAGTGATGGATCAGACAGCTCCGGCAGTAAGTAGATCCGGCTCGACCCATATTGCTTTGACCACTACTTCCGCGACGAGGACGACAAGGGCAAGGGCGGCCGTGGGTGACCTTTCTCCATAGCTAGCTAGTAGAACATACCAAATTTTGGTTGTCTGATGGTATACGAGGAACTCCCCTATGCTATGCATGTTGATTTAGATGATCTACGTGTGTTATTTTAATTGATTTGAAGATTTGCTAATAAGGAAGACGGGTATGGGCGCGGACATTTGAGGGGTAACTGGTGCTGTTCGCGGAACGGCGAAGCTGAACGTTGATAAATCGTGTGTGGAGACTGATGGTACCGCTGGCGCTGGAAGGGTGCTCGATCATGTTGCGGAAGTTATCTTTGCTGCTCCCCGTGTTGTTAATTTTTTATTCCACTAGTGCTTGTGCCGACGGACTGAGGCTGGTGCTTGAGTGGACATCGTGCTGGAGACTGACTGTCAAGAGGCTGTAAGCTTATTGCATTACAAGGACATGGATCGGTCATTATACATGGATCGCTTTTGGCAGTTGAGAGGGAAATTTCACGTCGTGCCTCGCTTTTGTAGATCGTTTGTACCATCGCGTTCTGTCTCTATCTCCAACTGTAACCGATCCCCTATCCCGCGTTAACCGGCACCTAGCCGATCCGCTAAACCAAATAATGGAGGATAATTTTTACTCCGCCTCCTATCCGGCGCATAATTATACTCGGCCGCACGGTGCATCGGCGTCGGTTACTTCTTGAAAGCGCCGCCTTGGGAGTCCAGGATGGTCAGGGGCTCAGCGAGGTGGTGCTCTGCCGATTCTTCTGTGTGTTCCTGCTCGGCAGCGGCGTTGGGCTTCTTGGTCTTGGCCGGAGACGGTGGCGATCTATGGATTCCTATGAGAGGTGAGGTGGCCAGGGCTGTCGTCCTCTCCCCGGTAACAAGTTGGCCAGTCCATCTGTGATCAGGGGTGAGCAGTTCTGCCTCCTGACGGGACGGCGTCCTAGGATCCAGAGGCAGCGGCGGAAGGTGGGCCAACAGGGTTTGGCCCTTGGGAGTTGATGGAGCGTGGCTTTCCTCCGGTGGCGAATTGCTCCCTTGTCGCGGCTGCGTCGTTAGCATGATCCGAGGCCGGCGTTTGCTATTCTGTAGTGTATGTATCCTTTTTCTTTCTTTTATTTTCCTTTCTTGTTGTGTTGATGGCTGTAATATGTGGTTGTTGCTTTATATATAAAGTGGGGCGAAAGCCTTTTTCGGTAACATACTCGGTCGCTACGTTCGTAGGAAAAAATTAGCCCCTTTCGCGCCTCCCCCCCCCCCCCCCCGCCACTGCCTCTTCGCCGGCGCACCTCCCGACGACCGACCCCGCCCCCATTTTGTTGCCTCCCTTGGCCCTCTCCGCCCTTTTGCTCGACTCCGAGCCCGTTTGCCGCCCGTTGCCGTCGCCGAAATCAAGGTCAAACGTCGCCGCCGTGGTCATAGCCGATTCGTCGGATTGCTTGGAATCTTCTTACTCTTTGGCGGTCGCCGCATCTGACCTTGCTTGGGCACTGCTACAGGTCATTCCTGTTGAACCGCGACATATCTGTATTTATTACCGACTGATTCTCCTATCATCTCTAGCCTTATATAGGTTAACTCCTAGAGATATTGTAGGGTTAGTTGGCTTGTCACGCAAGACATCACCTGTATATATTGTAACAGACTCCGATGAATACAATTGAGTTGCATCCTATAGTCTTCTACATAGTATCAGTTTTCTTCCGGTCTCCATCGCTTCCGCTCTAGGCCGCCGCCGCCGCCTCCTCCTCTCTTGCCGCCGCCGCCGCCTCCTCCTCTCTTGCCGCCGCCGCCACTCCTCCCAAGCCGCCGCCGCCGCACCTAAGCCCTAACTCTCCCACGCCGCCGCCGCTGCTTCCTTCCCAAGCCGCTGCTTCCCCAACCCTACCCATCTAAAACCCTAAACCCTCCTAGGCCGCCGCCGCCCTTTCTTCCCTCAGCCGCCGCCGCCACCCTCCAACCTACCCTGCCGCCGCCGCTTTTGCCTAAGCCGCCGCCGCACCTTCACCATGGTTGGTTCCGCTTCCTCCCTCGACAGCTCCACCACCGTTATTGCCTTCACCTCCGATCGCCTCAACGAACTTCACATCAAAGACCATGTCCCCGTCGTTCTCGAGCTCGACTCCCCATCCTACAACGCATGGCGCACCTACTTCACGCTCCTTTTCCGCTCCTACCGCCTCATCGATCATGTTGATGGGAGCATCGACATCCGCGACATGAAAGGTGACGACGAGTGGCTGGCCGTTGACGCATGCATCGTCAAGTGGTTGTTCCTCACGATCTCGCGAGGGCTCTTCGACATGGTGAACTACCGCGACCCATCTGCGCACGTCATCTGGACGCGGCTTTGCGACCTCTTCCTCGACAATCAGCTCCAACGCCGCGTGTTCCTCCAAGGGGAGTTTTTCACCATGCAGCAAAACGATCTCACGATCGACGAGTACTGCACCAAGCTGAAGGTCCTCTCCGATGAGCTTCGCGACGTCGGCATGGTGGTCGACGACTCCGTCCTCCTCACCAACCTCCTCCGCGGCCTCCACCCCGACCTTGGCCAGTCCGCCGCCAACCTCTCCCTCACCACGTCTTCCTTCGCGAAGGCCGTCACTTACCTGCGGATGGAGGAGAAACACCTCCGTCACGCGGCCCGGAAGGTGCCTCATGCCGCGCTTCACGTCGGCATCATCGGGGGCCCCGCTGCCTCCTCGTGCGCCGGCTCCACCACCGCCAGCCACCCCCGACCGCGGCCGCCAGAAGAAACAGGGGGGGCACGACGGGCAGGCCCGTAACCCGGGCTCCCAGCCCCGCCAGGCCGCCGTGCCCGCCGCTGCCTTGGCCTCGGCGCCCCCGCCTTGGCTCACGGGGTACAACCCCTGGACCGGGGGTGGTTCACGCTGTAACACCCCTGGGTAATGAGCCCAGTGATCATTTCTTAATCTTGCCAAGCCATCTGATTTACAGTGCTTGAACATCATTGGTTAATAACTCATTCCAAATTCCTCCACTGAATCAAATTCAAATTCAAAGTGAAAAATAATGTTGCACCAAAATTTCTGAAAAATAGTTCATCATGTTGCAAATATTCCTAAGGCAATTATAAAATTGAAACCAACATTTCTGGAATTCCTAAATTGCCCCTGGAAATTATTTAGTGTTCGAGCAGCATTTAAATATGCCCTTCTCAATTTCCAAAATTCCTAGACAATTCCTCTTGCCTCCAAACTTTTTGTGGCACTGTCTAAAAACACCAGGGAATTAATGGGACACTTTCCATATTTTTTCTAAGTGATTAGGATGCCCCAAATAATCTTTTATCTCTCCCTGTTTATTAGTTAAAAGAAAAGCAGAAAAGAAATAAAAGAAAAAGGCCAGAAGGCCACTTACCTGGCACTGGGCCGCGAGGCCCAGCCCAACTCACCCGCTCCCCTCCCCATCCCCGTGGACGAGCGCGCGCCCGCCGGCCGCTGGCCAACACGGCGACGCTACAGGAGCGGCGAGGAGATAAGGGCGTCGCCTCGGGCTCCCTCCCCACTCGCCCCCACTCACCCACTCCCCTCCACCTCGCTCGCTCGCCTCTCCCTCTCCCTCTTCGCCTAGGCCGAGCGCCACCATGGCCATGGCCGCCGCGTAGCCGCGGCCACCGCCTCCCTCACGCCTCTCCGACCCATCCCCGAGCACCGTCACCGTCGCCCACACCATCTGCGTGGAGCAGATCAAGCCGGGGTCCACTACAACGACGCCGGCGACCCCTTCTTCAACCTCAGACGACCGAGGACATCGCCAACCAATTCGTCGCCGTCGAACTCCTTCCGGCTCCCTCTACCGCTTCTCTGCACCCGATGTGAGCCCCTGCGCGCTGCCCCTCTCTCCCCTGTCCCTCTGCCTAGTCGTAGCCGCTCCGCCGCGTTGCCTAGCTCCGCCGCCCGCGCTCCCGAGCCCCCGCGCAAGCCACTGGCGAGCTCCAGTGCACGCGCAACACCAAGCCACAACCACCCCCCCCCCCGGTCCGAACCCCTCTCTCCTGCCTCGATTTCTCACCACTAGCTACCCACCACCGCAACTGTGAGCTCGCCGCCGCCGCTCGCCTTGCCGTCGCGACCACTGCCCTCTGACCTCGCGGCCGAGCCCTGCATCGAGCTCCTGGAGGCCCAAGGAGTCCAACGCGCCCCTCTGCGCCGCTCGCCGTGCCTCGCAGCCTCGCCTCCGACCTCCCACAGCTCCGGCCGCCGCCCGTCGGCATCGCCGCGGTCGACTCCGGCCACCCCCGCGCCAACCACGGCCACCATCGGACGTGGCGCATCGCGCCCGTCCCGTAGAGCCCAAGAACGCCCTCAGTCGTGCCCTGTGGTGCCTTTCCGGCGAGGTCCCGCGCCACGCCACCGTTTTGCTGGTCGCCGGCGCACGCCGGAGTTCAAAACTCCGATGGGTCCCGCGCGCCAGATCATTAGCAGCTAACCCCGCCCTAACAGACGCTGACGAGTGGGCCCGCTACTGTAGCGTTAGGATTAGTGCTAATTAAATTACTAACTAACTGACCCACTGACAGACTGGGCCCACAACTTTACCAGGGTATTTAGATTAGTTTAAAACCCTGTTAAACTAACAGTGGCTGACTGCTGGGTCCCACTCGACCCAGTTGGCCAGTCAAACGGCTGGCTGGGCTGGTCCCAGTCAATGACATGTGGGCCCTGTAGACCCTGTTGACCAGTTAACATTGACTGGGTCAACTGCTGATTGTGCATAGCTGACTCAGCCTCTGGCCCCACCTGTCAGCCGCTCTGGTGCACTCTGGGTGCAGTGCACCGGGTGCACCCAGTATTTTCCTGCGCATATTCGAATTAATTTAATTCCATAATTTTTCAGAAAATGATTAATACTCCAGAAATTCGTAGAAAATAAACCATAGCTCGGATCGAAAAACTTTCTACATGAAAGTTGATCAGAACGACGAGACGAGTCTGATCGTGTCGTCTATTTCCATGTCGGGACCCTCTACGTAGGTGAACCCATAACTTTTCATCCGTTTTCGGTAGATGAATAGTGCATATACACCGGTTAATAAATCCAACTTAAATCCTAAAATAATTAATATGACCTAGACATGTCTTTAGGCAACCCTGCACTGCACGTTAGCATAGCATGCTTTGTATTGCATATGTTTGCTGTGTATTTATCTGTTTCCTCCCCCTCTTCTCTTTCGTTAGACCCAGACACCGACGTAGTCCCCGAGGCCGACGCAGCTCCGGAGTACGACTACGCCACTGACGACCAGTCCCTTGCCGCAGAGCTTCCAGGCAAGCACCCCCCCTTTGAACATTCCGATATCGCCTATTCTCTTCTCTCTTATGCTTGCATTAGAAATTGCTGATGTTACTGCTTATCCTACTTCTGCTGCATAACCTGTTTTTGTATCTACTGTTGATACCTACCTGCTTATTCTAAACTGCTTAGCATAGGCTGGTTAGAGACCCATCAGAGACCCCATTTTGACCCAACTGCCCCGCTGGATTATCAGAAGACCCGATCAACGGGATTGAAGACCAGGCCCCGGCACCGCACATCACCCCCTCTAGTTGTACGACACTACCGGGTTACTATCGAGTGCCGAGGGTGATACCTCGTAAGCACTACTGATGTTAACTCTGTGGAGTAGTTACTTGGTCGTGGTCATCGAGGGTGATTCCTCCTTCTCCACTCCCGATAACGACGCTGTCGTGCCACACCTCAAGTGTGAACCTCGAGGGTGATTTCCTCTTACGTTCACCTTGATGTTTACATCAGGTGGGAATCCAACAAGGGTGATGCCTCGAATTCCTTCTTGATGTGGTAGCCACACGGATTGCCTTTACATTACTATTGATACTGATGAAATTGGATAAAGACGGGTCGGCCCTGAGGGGTACCCGCGCGAGCATATTTGCGAGTGATGTGGAGTCGGGTTGACCTGGAAGGTGCCCGCGAGATAACTGCGTGGCGTGGACGGGCACTCCTGGCCCTTGTCGCAAGTCCACGAGACGGGGCGACGGGGTCACATCGATCATGAGTCTCTGCTCGTTACCGCGCGCTCCTAATTCACTAACGGTTTGGATATTTGATCCGAGTGGGCCTCTCGCCCGATAGCGCTCACCGGCCGCGTACGCAACGTGCAGGAGAACCCGGGGCGATGGCCCAAGACCCCTGGGTGCATAGGTTTAGTCCGGCGTGCTAACCTCTCTATTAAGCCTAGGTCGGGTTGCGGCGTATCGTTTGGCCGAGGCCGAGCATGACCCAGTAAAGTGTGTCCGGCCGGAGTTAATCGAGCGTGGTGGGTAAGTTGGTGCACCCCTGCAGGGAAGAACTATGTAACATCCCCAGCATCACACCACAGTGATCATCCTCAGATATTGCCAAGTCATCATGATCATCTTCTTAAATGGCATAAGGAAATAATTCAACTTCAATTCAAAATTCAAATTGCAAGATAAATATTTATTTCTTCATACAGCCAAACAAAAATGTTCATGATGTTGCAAATATTCCCAAGGCATTTATAAAATTGAAACCAACTTCATAAAAATTCCCAAAATGCCCCAGGACATTTTAGCAGTAGTCCAGCAGCACTTAATTTGTCCTTTTCAATTTTTAAAAATATTCAACCTATTCCTTTGGCCTCCGAACTTTCTGTTGCAGTGTCTAAAATCACTAGGGATTTGTTGGGGCACCTCCCATATTTTTCCAAAGTGAAATAGTTGCCCTAATAAATCCTATCCTCTCTCTGTTTATTAAATAAAAGAAAAACAGTAAAAGAAAAGGCCAAAAGGCCACTTACCTGTCACTGTAGTCGAGGCCCAGCCCAACTCCCCGGCCCGCCTGAGTCATCCCCCTCCCCCGTCGCCGTGTCGACGCTCGCACGGCTCAGATGGGCCGTCACCGGCCGATGCGCGACACCGCCGTGCTACAGAGTCGCTGGATGCCTACTTAACCTCGCCCAGCGCCCATCTGGCTAGCCCTAACGCCTCGCCACTCCTCCTCCTCCCTCACAGACTCAGATCCGCCGCTCCCCCCCCTCGCCACCGTACGCCACCATCGCCATGGCTGTGGCCTAGCCACGGCCACCGGCCTCCCCACGGCCAGCCAAGGCGCACACGAGGACCGCCGCCGTCGCCCTCTTCGCCTGCGAGGACCCGCAAGAGCTCAGACGCCCTCGAGCCGCTGCATTCGTCGAGGATCGCCGGATGCATCCGTCGCACGCCGCCGGTCAGAGCGCTCGACTCCGACCGCCTCCGGCCTCCCCGAGTACTCCCCTGCATCCGCTGTGAGCGCCGTCTCCTTTCCCCTCTCTTCACGCTGTCGATTTCGAGCTCTAGCAAGCTTCCCCGCCATGACCGGAGCTCCGGCTCCGCTGTCGTGCTCGTCGCCGGCGCCCTAGACCCTGTCGAAGCTGGACGAGCATGCCCTCGCACTCAGGGTAGCCTTGCGAAGCTCCCTGAACCTTTAGTACGCGCGCTAGCACCGCAGAACGCCGAGCTCCGAACTCCGGCCGCCGTGCGCCGTCACTGCTGCCGCCGATTCCGGCCATCCCACGACCTCCCACAACCTCCATCGGGTGCGGAACGCTGCGCCCGTTCGATTCGTGTCCGCGGTTGCCCTTTTGGTCGCTGGAAACGGCCGGACGGCCAACACCGGAGCTCGGCCTCGCCGCGGCGCACTGTAGCTCCCCGCCGGCGCTAACCCCGCTGACGTGTCATCATTAGCCCGCTAATGACGCTGCTAATCCCCACTGACAGCCGGGCCCCACGCAGGTTAAATAGTTTAACAAAAAACCGGTTTAATTAAATGACTAACTGACAAGTGGGGCCCACCGTTTACTGTTCAAATGGATAGAATATGCTGACTGTGACTGCTGACTCAGCACTGGGCCCCACCCGCCAGCCTCTGCTGACTGGACCCAGTTGACCAGTCAACGGTCCAGTCAACTGCTGACTGGGCAGTTGACTTGGCCCACTGTCAACCACATAAGCAACACTCTGGGTACACCCACTGTGTACCCATAGCAATTTAATAATTAATATTTTCGAAATATAAATAATCTGTAAATTCCAGAAAATGATTTAAACTTCAGAAATTCATAGTAAAATATCCGTAGCTCAGATCGAAAAACTTTATACATGAAAGTTGCTCAGAACGACGAGACGAGTCTGATCGTGCAGTCTGTTTCCTTGCCGGAACCCCCTACGTAGAAGAACTCGTAACTCCGGGCCCGAATCCGGCAGATGAATAGTGCGCACACACCAATAATTAAATTCCATAATAATCCTGAAAATAACTAAAATGACTTAGAAGCATATTTAGGCACCCCTGCACTGCATCATAGCCTAGCACGCACCGTATTGCAATTGTTTGCATTATGTTTACCTGTTTCTTCCCCCTCTTCTCTCTCGGTAGACCCCGACGTTGACGTAGCTCCCGAGGCAGACGCAGCTCAGTAGTACGACTACGTCCCCGACGACACCACAGGCGACCTTGCCCTTGCCCCCGAGCAAACAGGCAAGCACCCCCATTTTGAGCATGCCTATATCGCCTATTCTCTTATCTCTTATGCTTGCATTAGAACTGCTACTGCTACTGTTTTTCTATATCTGCTGCATAGCCTGATTATTGTACCCTGCCTTGTTACCTTTCTGGTTATCCTAGACTGATTAGTATAGGCTGGGTAGAGACACGACAAAGACCCCCACTTGATCCCGACTGCCCCGCTGGATGTCAGAAGACCCGATCATCGGGATTGAATATTAGACCCTGGCACCGCACATCACTTCTCCCTATGTTGCTCGACACTGTTGGGTTACTATCGAGTGCCGAGGGTGATACCTCGTCAGCACTTCTGATGTTAACCTTGTAGGTTAGTTACTCGGTCGTGGTAAGCGAGGGTGATTCCTCCTACACCACCCCCGATAACGACATCGTCGTGCAACCTCTCAAGTGTGGACCTCGAGGGTGATTCCTCTTTCGTTCACCTTGATGATAACATCGAACGGGAATTCCATCGAGGGTGATTCCTCAGGGTTCCCTTCGGTGTCAGACACACAGTTACCTTGGATATTATGACTTGACTATGAACCACGATACTTAAGACGGGTCGGCCCTGAGGGGTACCCGCGCGAGCTTATTGCGAAGTGATGTGGAGTCGGGTTGACCTGGATGGTGCCCGCGAGATAACTACGAGGCGTGGCCGGGCATTCTTAGCCCTTGCCGCAAGTCCTCGAGACGGGGCGACATCGATCGTGAGTCTCTGCTCGTTTCCGCGCGCTCCTAATCCACTACGGTTTGGATATTTGATCCGAGGGGCCTCTGGCCTGATAGCACTAACCATCACGTGGGCATAGTATGGGCGTTCTGCATCGTATTCATCAGCCGAAGCTTGTTTGACGCCAGTAAGGAGCGGCGCACGCCGAGTTGGACTGGGAACGCAACCGCGCTTGTATAAGGGGTTGCTAGGTCTGCTCTCGGTGGCCTCGTAACGTGCAGGAGTTCCCGGGGCGATGGCCCAAGACCCCTGGGGGCATAGGTTTAGTCCGGCGTGCTGACCTCTCTTATAAGCCTAGGTCGGGTTGCGGCGTGTTGCTTAGCCGAGGCCAGGCATGACCCAGAAAAGTGTGTCCGGCCAGAGTTAAGTGAGCGTGGTGGGTAAGTTGGTGCACCCCTGCAGGGAAGAAACTTCTATCGATAGCCTGTCCTATGGTAACGGACACTCGGAGTTGTATCCCGATCGGTACAACTAGAACTTGATATGAGAACTGGATAGTACGGCTCTGGGATTGCTTTCTCGCAGGGAGTCGGGAAAGGATCTCAGGTCGAGGTTGATGATACTACTACTACTACTTTACATTATGTTCATCTGTTCTCTTCTATTGCTGCAAGACTGTCGAAGATTGTTGAAGATGCTAGTCTTTGATAGGACTAGGCTTTCCCCCTCTATTCTGGCATTTCTGCAGCCCAGTCCACATATACAGCCATTCCTTTGACAATGATGCATATGTAGTGTAGATCCTTGCTTGCTGAGTACTTCGGATGAGTACTCACGTTTGCTTTATTTTCTTTTTCCCCCATATCCAATCGATGCCACCAGACGACGGAGCCCCTGAGCCAGACACCCCAGCCGACGACCAGTACTACTACCCGCCTGGCGAGTACTACTACTACGAGGAGCCGACTGACGACCAGGAGTAGGATCGGAGGGTCCAGGGCAGGAGGCCTACGCCTTTCGATCGTAGTATTTTATTTTATTCCGCCTCTGTGAAGGCCTATTTCTCTCTTTGTAATATATCTGTATCCAGATATCTAATGCTTCCGCTGACGCTTGTATGCCATCGAGCTATGTATTCGAGCCCTCGAGGCCCTGGCTTGTAATATAAAGCTTGTATGACTTTATTTATGTTTTAGAGTTGTGTTGTGATATCTTCAAGTGAGTCCTTAGGCTTGATCGTGCGCATTTGCGTGTATGATTAGTGCACGATTAAGCCGGGGTCGTCACAAACTAATCTATGCATAGCCGATCCTCGGTAACGGACGCTCGGAGTTGTATCCCGATCGATACAACTAGAACCTGACAGCTGAGATGATAACTGGATAGTATGGCTCTGGGATTGCTTTCTCGCAGGGAGTCGAGGAAGGATCTCTGGGCGAGGTTGATGACACTACTATTACTTTACATTATGCTAATCTGCACTCTTCTAATGCTGCAAGACCGCTGAAGATGCTGAAGATGCTAGTCTTCTATAGGACTAGGCCTTCTCTCTCTATTCTGGCATTTCTGCAGCCCAGTCCACATATACAGCCTTCCTTTGAAAATGTTGCATATGTAGTGTAGATCCTTGCTTGCTGAGTACTTCGGATGAGTACTCACGGTTGCTTTGCTTTCTTTTTCTCCCCATATCCGTTTGATGCAACCAGATGACGGAGCCCCTGAGACCACTGCCCCCGCCGACGACAACCCCTACTACCCCGAGGATGGCTACTACTACGAGCTGGCCGACGACTAGGAGTAGGTTCGAAGGGTCCCAGGCAGGAGGCCTGCGCCTTTCGATCGTAGCTTTTGTTTTGCCCCGCCTTCTTAAAGGCTTATCTCTGTTTCTGTGTTATATCTGTACTCAGATATCTGATGCTTCCGCTGACGCTTGTATGCGAGCTTATGTATTCGAGCCCTCGAGGCCCCTGGCTTGTAATATAAAGCTTGTATGACTTTATTTGTGTTTTAGAGTTGTGTTGTGATATCTTCAAGTGAGTCCTTAGGCTTGATCGTGTGCATTTGCGTGTATGGTTAGTGCACGATTAAGCCGGGGGCGTCAGACACGCCTACTCCATGCCCCTTCCCCGGGCACCCGCTCCGGGCCTCCTTGGCCCTCGCCCGGCCACTCATCAGGCTCTCCTAGCCGCGCCGGGTGGTTCCAGCCCCGGCGGCCCTTCGGCGTACGGCGGGCCCGCGGCCTACGGCGGCGCCATGCCGCCCCCTATGGTGCCACACCTGGCGGCTTCTCCTACGACCCGGCGCTCCTCGCCGCTCTCCACGCCGCCCCTTCCCCAAGCAACTACACCGGCGGCGGGGACTGGTACATGGACGCGGGTGCCGCTGCTCATATGGCGTCGCACCCTGGTATCCTCTCTCATGCCTCTTCGTACCCCTTCTTCTCTCGCATCATCGTCGGTGATGGTTCCACACTTCCCATCACCCACCACGGCGCGTCTTCCCTCCCCCTCCCATCGTCGTCATTACCTCTTAACAATGTTCTTGTGTCTTCGTCCTTAATCAAAAATTTATGTTCCGTTCGTACTCTTACTCGTGAACACCCTGTTACGATTGAGTTTGACAAATATGTTTTTTTTGTTATGGATGCTCACTCCCGGAAGGTTCTGCACCGATGTGATTCTCCCGGCGACCTCTATCCATGCGGTCCAACGACGAGCAGCGGTCCCGTCACCCTTCACGCCGACGTCTCCCTCTGGCATGCTCGTCTTGGTCATCCTGGCGCCGACGTTCTTCATAAAGTTTTGCGGACTTTTCTATTTTCATGTAATAAATCGGAGGCACACACTTGTCATGCCTGTCGCGTAGGAAAACATGTTCGTTTGCCGTTTTCATCTTCATCATCAATTGCCACTTTTCCTTTTGATGTTATTCACTGTGATGCTTGGACATCTCCCGTGCCTAGCAATTTGGGTCTATCATATTACCTCGTGATTTTGGATGATTTTTCTCACTTCACTTGGACTTTTCCGTTACGCCGCAAATCCGACATCGCCTCGACTCTCCATGCTTTTTACGCATATGTTGCCACCCATTTTCATCGCACCATTGCCCATCTCCAAACGGACAACGGAAAAGAATCTGATAACCTCGCTATTCGCACTCTTTTATCCACTCATGGCACCATTTTTCGCCTCACATGTCCATATACATCACAGCAAAACGGTCGTGCCGAACGTGTTCTTCGCATGCTCAATGAGAGTGTTCGTGCTTTGCTTTTCCATGCACACATGCCTGCCCGGTTTTGGCCCGATGCTCTTGCCACCGCCACACTTCTTCTCAACATCCGGCCTTGCAAACCCCGGTGGAACTACACACCTCATCATCTCCTATTCGGGTCACCTCCGTCATATGATGATCTTCATGTTTTCGGTTGCCTTTGTTATCCTAACATCACAGCCACGACACCACATAAGTTGGCACCTCATTCCTTTGCCTGTGTCTTTCTTGGGTACCAACCTAATACCAAAGGCTTCCGCTGCTACGACCCGATGTCCCATCGTGTGCTCGTGTCCCGGCACGTTTATTTTGATGAGGTTGTTTTTCCTTTTCAGCAGGCATCGACGGGTTCCCCACCGTCTTCGGACGCTTCTCCTCGACAGATTCGTGGAGCCCTTGTGCTCCCTCCGCCGCGTCGCTTGGGCGCGGCTGCGACCCCGTCGGACTCTTTGTCCTCGGTCTCGGCCCCGCCGCCCTCGGCGTACCCCTCGCTGGCTCAGGAGGAGTCGGCTTCCCAGGCCTCGCCGGCCTCTCACTCCCCGGCTCAGGAGGAGCCGGCCTTCCCAGGTCCGGTGGTGCTCCCGGCCTCGCCCCCAGCCGGGCCCTCGGGGGTCTCGTCACCGACCACGGCGTCGCCCTCGGCTGAGCTCCCGATGGCGTCGCCGACCCCCTCGCTGGCTCAGGAGGAGCCGGCCTTCTCAGCCCCGTTGGCGCCATCGTCGCCGCCCACGGTCGGGCCCTCCGATGCCTCTTCGGCCGCACCTTCAGCCTCGCCATCCGCGTCCTCTACTCCGACGCCCGTGGCCTCGCCCGCCTCTTCATCATCGTCTGAGCCGCCGGTTGTGGCTCCTCGCTGCGGCCCACGCCCGCCTCCCCCGCCGCCTCATCACTTCATGGTGACGCGTGCCAAGGCCGGGGTGCATCAGCCGAACCCGCGCTACCACAACCTCAGTGTCACGACCATCTCTCCAGTTCCGCGCTCGGTGCGTTCTGCGTTGAGTGATCCGCATTGGACCGCCGCCATGTGCGCTGAGTATGATGCTCTTGTCGCCAATCAGACTTGGACCCTCGTTCCTCGTCCTCCCGGGGCGAATGTCATCTCCGGCAAGTGGGTCTTTCGTCACAAACTCCTTCCGGACAGTTCTCTCGACAGGTACAAGGCTCGCTAGGTTGTCTGTGGCTTTGCACAGCGTGCCGGTGTTGACTTCTCCGAGACTTTTTCTCTGGTTGTCAAACCCGCCACGATCCGTGTTGTCCTCCAGCTGGCCGCCTCTCGTCGCTGGCCCGTACATCAGCTTGACATCAACAACGCTTTCTTGTACGACCATCTTCGGGAGCGGGTTCTCTGTCAGCAGCCGGCTAGGTTTGTTGACCCTCAGCGTCCGGATGATGTCTGCCTATTGTCACGGTCGTTATACGGCCTCAAACAGGCTCCGCGCACGTGGTACCAGCGCATCGCGGCGTTCCTCGGCCTTCTCGGGTTTTGCAGCATCGCGTCTGACACATCGTTGCTCGTGCTCCATCGGTCTGATCATGTGGCTATGCTCCTGCTGTACGTCGATGATATTGTCATCACTGCCTCCCGAGAGGATCTTCTTCGCGACATCATCGGTCGTCTTGGATCTGAGTTTCGGTTGAAGGACCTAGGCGCGTTGCACTTCTTCCTCGGCATTAATGTGCGACACGATGCCTCTGGGTTCTTCCTTCATCAGGGGCAGTATGCTCTTGACCTCCTGGACCGTGCTGGCATGACTTACTGCAAGCCGGCCGCCACGCCTGCTGAGGCCAAGCCGAAGCTCTCTGCCACCGTTGGACAGCACGCTACTGACGCCGCCCTCTACCGCAGCATCGTTGGTGCTCTTCAGTACCTTACGCTCACCAGACCAGACATTCAGTTTGCGGTGCAGCAAGTTTGCTTGCACATGCACTCGCCCCGTGATGTTCACTGGTCTCTGGTTAAGAGGCTGAGTACCGGGCTGTTGCCAACGTGGTCGCGGAGACCTGTTGGCTTCGTCACCTCCTTGGTGAGCTTCGGATTTCCCTTCCGAAGGCTACTGTGGTCTTCTGCGATAACGTGTCGGCCACCTACCTCGCGGCTAATCCGATGCAGCACAAGCGCACCAAGCACATTGAGCTGGATGTTCACTTTGTGCTCGAGAAGGTTCAGTTGGGTCAGCTTCGTGTTCTTCACGTACCGACTACCCAACAGTTCGCCGACATCATGACCAAGGGGTTGCCAACTGCTGCATTCCAGGAGTTTCGTTCCAATCTTTGCATCGCCGATGCCGACGCTTTGACTGCGGGGGCGTGTTGAACCGTGACATATCTGTATTTATTACCGACTGATTCTCCTATCATCTCTAGCCTTGTATAGGTTAACTACTAGAGATATTGTAGGGTTAGTTGGCTTGTCACGCAAGACATCACCTGTATATATTGTAACAGACTCCGATGAATACAATTGAGTTACAATTCCCACGCGTCGCCGCCCGCTGGTTTGGCCTAAACGATGCCGGTCGGCCGGTGCACCACCACCGCCTTGCAAGTGTTCGACGGTTTGCCTAGGTGAGTTTTTTCTTTCGTTTTGTTTTGAACCGAGCTGTTTAAATTGAAGATGAAGAGGTTGAGGGAGATGGTCTTCGAGGACTCGTCATCATCCGAAGAGGAAGAAGACAACGAAGACTTTGAAACCATTCTTGGCATGATTTTCAATGATGATATTCGGCGGCTCAGGAGAGGATCACAGTTTGGCCGCATACAAATCAACCGTGACAGAACGGAGGACCATGCCAAGATCACGAGAGGCTACTTTGATCCAAATCCAACATATCCGGAGAAGTACTTTCACCGGCGCCCAGAGGCTGATGACAGAGAGTGAAGCAAGAGGATGGCCATGGATGCTTGCATCACTTGACTGTATGCACTAAACATGGAAGAATTGTCCTGCAGGGTGAAAGGGCCGGTACAAAGGCCACTGCAACAATCCAAAGATCATTCTTTGGGCAGTTGCAATGAAGGATCTTTGGATATGGCATTCATTCTTTGGTTTGCATGACTCTCACAATAACTTGAATGTGTTGTTGAGATCACCACTGTTTTCCAGGCTTATTACTGAAGATGCTCCTGTTTGCAACTATTCGGTCAACGGGCACAACTACTCGATGGGTTACTACCTTGCAAATGTCATTTATCCCTCATGGACCACATTATTCAACAATTCCGCGATTAGAAGGTAACAAAAATATTCACTTTGCCCAATGTCAAGAAGAGGCTAGTAAAGATGTGGAGAAAGCCTTCGGTGTTCTTCGGAAGCGCTTTGCAATTGTTCGTGGCCCTACCGAGTACTGGAGCTCCAATGTTCTATGGCAAATCATGACTTGTTGCATCATATTGCATAACATGATCATCGAAGGTGAGAGATATATGTCTGAGATCTTTAGATACATCACTAATGGGATTCCTGTTGAGTCAGAGTATGATCCAAATAGGATCCAGGCATTCCTTGAAGGGCATCGCAGGATCGAGAACCAACAAGTTCATACTCGGCTCCAAGATCTTATTGAGCATCACTGGCAACTTCATAGCACTTCGTAGTTGTGCTTTCTCATGTTATTTGCTACTCCCTCCGTCCCGCAATGTAAGACGTCTTTGAATTTAGTTTGTAGACTATATTCATGATTTGCTTCAACCTTTATATTTATGTTTAGTTTTATATGTGCTCATATGTAATTAAAATGTAAGCTAGAAATAAATAAGTTAAGAAAAAAAATTATAGTACTTCATTATATTTAGGGGATCAGCTAGGTCCGGCCAAAATTTAATGGAGTAATAAGTAGACTCCACTGAAGGTTTACTCGGTCGGATCCTCCTCTATTTTTAGAGGATCAGTTAGAGTTGACCTAAACTGATGAAATTCTCTATCCCGCAAAAAAAAAACTATTAGGCTGAGAATGTTAACGCAAGAGACCTCCAGGTCTCAATTACGATGTTCTTTTTCCTAACCGAAGTCAAGACGTCCGAACCTGGCAGCCATTGAACATGGCCGTGAGCAATACGACCAAGGATGCAAGCGGTCGGTGTCCGCATCCATCCGCGTAGAAAAGATCCTTATTACTCTCTCCGTTCGAAAAACATGTCCCAAACTTGTCTCTAAACAGTACTAGATACATCCATTTCGAGGGACAAGCTTTTTCAAAAAGACTCTCCGTTCGAAAAAGCTTATCTCAAACTTGTCTCTAAATAGTGCTAGATACATCCATTTAAGAAACAAGCTTTTTCAAACAGACTCTCTCCGTTCGAAAAAGCTTATCCCAAACTTGTCTCTAAATAATGCTAGATATATCTATTTGAAAGACAAGTTTTTTCAAAAGAGGAAGTGCCTTAATAATCTTTTCTGTTTGCAGACAGTCGTTGAAATGCCGATCGAGTGCGGCCGATGCTTTTACAATGAACGCCTGGTGAATGTTATTTTTAACCAAAGATATGGCACACATTGGACAAGTAAAGCTATGAAATGTTTCTGAGCAAACTTTTAGGAGCTTATCTGAAAAGATGGCAGTGAAATGCGTTCGTAGATATATAAAAGGACAACTTTTGTTAAGCATTGGTCTAGTCTCAAAATAAGAAAATAAATCAATAGTTCATTTCACGCCATCAGGATTCTGTATTTTACCGATATAAGATCTGCCTTACGACCAAAACTCGACGAGCAACCACCATTTGAACCACTAAGACCTTGATTCATCAAGCATTCGGGTGGTCGCAGTACATTGTTTGGAGGGCTTTTTTAAGTTGGGGATTGCTGAATAAAACGTAGGTAAAGGCAAGTAAAACTCCGACCATTTTAAACAAAGCACAAACTCCAATCCTCCAGTATTACACTACCATGCGAATCCGGAGGTAATGCTGGCGGCGAGAGCGGTGAACAGTCTCACATGTACAGCCCCTCCGGTACACCTTCCTTCTTCTTGAACATTACCTTCTCTTTGGCCTTCTTGAAGTCAGCATGTGTCACCTATAAATAGAAAGGAAGAAGCAGGAAATGTAAAACATGTGAAATCAAAACTTAGGAAGCAGGAAATGTAAAACATGCGAAATCAAAACTCCAGCCATGTTCTTTTCCTTTGAGGGGCATGCAGTTATGTTTTTTTAACGTAAGACAATAGAAAGACCACCCTGGTCAAGTAAACTATCCAGCAAAGATCAACAGAATGTCTTGGATTACTATCGTAGTATCGTTCCTTCACCCCATGTCACAACTCATAGTTGGCTTAGAAGATTGTGCTCAAGGTTTACGAGTCGACGAGTCGTTCCGAGGTTGAGACTCATAGACTAATCGTGACTAGTCTAGACTAGTGCTGGACTAGTCGACATGGTACTGTAGTACTCAAGTATTAATAACTAGTAGTAGTATGTAGTATTTTTTTTTTGAGCGGTGTATGTAGTACTCCCTCCGTCCTAAAATTCTTGTCTTAGATTTGTCTAAATATGGATGTATCAAGTCACGTTTTAGTATTAGGTACATCCGTATCTAGACAAATTTAAGACAAGAATTTTGGGACAGAGGGAGTATATACTAACAGTACAGTATGCAATAACACCAGAAGTGCTAGGCGACGCTCACCAAGCCCAGCCCAGCGCCACGCAGCAGCCCCCCAGCTGGCCCATTTGGGCCCAAGTGGCCAGCCTACTTAACCCCCCAGTCACTGGAACCCTAGCTCCCGATCGATCCCATTGCCGCCGCCAGCATCATCACACAAGGGAGCACGCGCGTGCAACCCACGCCTCCGGCCGCTGCCGCCGACCACCGCCATGCCTCCTCTCCTCTCCTCTATCTCTCTTCCTTCTCTCTTGTCTCAGGGCCACGCGCTCCTACGTGTCACGGCTATGGCCTCCGCCCGAGCACGAGCTCCGGCCGGGCTGGGTGACTTATCCCCTCAAAATTTTGAGTCGCTCGACTCAAATAGCTCGACTAGTCTGTCGACTGCTCGACTCGACCAAGTAGTCTACACGAGATTTGCAGCCGACACTCAAGTTGCGACTCGTAGACTAGTCTGTCGACTAGTCTCGACTAGTCCCTCGACTCGTAATCAGTGATTGTGCTATAAGAAAAAGCAAGGGATCTGATTTGCAGAGCAACTATGTGTTACCTTCATCCTGCGCTCTCTTAAGGCAAGCAATCCAGCTTCGGTACAAATGGCTTTGATATCAGCACCAGAAAACTCATCTTTGGTCATCACAAACTCTTCTAGGTTCACATCTTCTGCCAATGTCATCTTAGCAGTGTGTATCTGCACCAATAGAACACTAGGTAAGAACAAAAACAGGTTCCAAACAAACACCTAGTAGAGCTAAATATTTAGAAGAAAAGCACCTGAAAGATGCGCCGTCGTGTTTTAATATCTGGTAACGGAAATTCAATCTTTCTGTCAATTCGGCCTGGTCGAAGCAAGGCTGGGTCAAGGCTCTCAATGCGGTTTGTCGCTAGAATAACCTTCACATCTCCTCTTGAATCAAAACCATCGAGCTGATTTAACAACTCCAACATGGTTCTCTGAATCTCACGCTCACCACCTGAATGAGCATCATACCTATAACGAATAACAACTCGATTCAACTCATTTTTCACGGGATCTCCACCCATCTTTTTTTTTTGGTACAAAGAAGAATAACCATCCTAGAGTAAACTTCCAATACGTGGTATATCTTACCTCTTTGTTCCAACTGCATCAATCTCATCAATGAAGACAATTGAAGGAGACAGATCATCAGCCACCCTAAACAGTTCTCTTACAAGCTTGGGTCCGTCACCAAGGTACTTCTGGATCAACTCACTCCCAACAACACGCAAGAATGTTGCTGATGTAGAATTGGCAACAGCCTGCCACAATTTTATGCAATAAGATAAAGTTGCACTCTATTACAAAAGATATATAATAACGTGCTACAATTACGTAAACAGAAACTAACAAGCTTTTAGGGGTTCACTAATTTATTAATGGAAAAAGATGCTTAAGTGATGCAAAATATGGAATCCTTGCCCAGTGGAAAGGATAAAAAGCACAAACCTTTGCAAGTAGAGTTTTCCCTGTTCCAGGTTCCCCGTATAGTATGACTCCCTTCGGAGGCCTGATCCCAATGTCCTCATATAGCTCAGGATGTGTCAAAGGAAGTTCCACTGCCTCTTTGATCTCTTGAATTTGGGCATCCAAACCACCAATGTCAGCATAAGACTCCAAAGGTGCCTTCTCAACTTTCATGACAGAAACCATAGGATCAACTTCATCTTGCAAAATTCCAACCACCGAGAGAACCTGACAGAAATGATATCAAGCTTGCTTCTCAATAAAGTTCTAAATGAGTTGCATCAAACAGACCTATAATTGTTATGTTCACATAAAAGCGCATTGAGATATTAAAATTGGAATGAAACTGAAGATCTAGAGATGCACCCATTGGAAATAAATCTAAACACCAGTAGAAATATATCATTATTAACCACACAAAGTGCTGAAGACACAAACGAAGATTAAAGGAAAACACATACTACAAAGAGAAATACTGCAAGAAAATTACTGCATTTAATGGTGATCATGGTGTTAGTTAAGAAAGCTATGGACAGGGGTGCGTGGAAGCTTGCTATCCATGTGCCAGAGCCATGAGTTGGTCGCGAGATCTTATGGGTTCACCTCTAGCCTACCCTAACTTGTTTGGGACTAAAGGCTTTGTTGTTGTTGTATGGTGTTAGTTAAGAAAGCAATAACAGAAATTATGCTTTAAAGTTTGAATATGGAGTTCAGGTGAACAGGTGTTTGCTTTTGCAAATGTCAATTGTTGACAACCGTTAGACAATATTCAGGCCAGAAAGTGGTCACCATCATATATAGATAGACAGACAGGGTTGGTACTTAACCAAATATATAAGTTTCTGTAAAATATCCCTAAAGAAATCAAGGAAATGACACTTAGCAATGAAACAAAACAAGTTTACAGAGACAACATAAGCATTGTATTACAAATTATAGCGCAGTTCATGCATAGATATCTTCATATATAATCAAATCACGTGTCACGATTCTGCACATACGGAGCAAGCAATGACCACATTCATCTCAATTCCCATGTTTCGCCCCATGGCCCCACCCCACAAGTCCCAATGTCATCAAAATGCCCCGAGTTCTAACTCACTTCGATGTTGTCAGCCTACCTTCACAAATGTTACCGTTCCAATTGGATCAGTTCTATCTCACTCCGATGTTGTCAGCCTCCCTTCACAAATGTTATCTTATCAAAAGCTTCTAGAACCAAGGAAATTACCAGCATCACAACAAAACACTAATCTGAACTCGCCCTAGGTTTTCTCGCGGTCAAAACTATTCAATTCTAATCCATGTTCCAGTCCATCAGAGAAATGCAGATTTTACAGATTCGTACCTTGTTATGCATCAGTATGGAGCATCCCGGCTCCAGCTGGTCCTTGTCGACGAACGAGAGTACGCTGACATAGTACTCAGGCCCAACGGACGACGAGACGATGGCGTGGCTCTCGTCGATGATCTCCTCGAGCGAGCCAACGCTCATAGGGGTGCCGCGGAGGTCGTCGACCTTAGATCGGTCCTCCTCCGTCTTGTCTTCGCTGGGGCGCAGCCGCTCCTGGCTCGCGACGAACTCCTCCTCCATGAGAAGGTAGTCCTTGACGCGGTCCAGCTTAAGAAGGCGGAGGCGGCACTTGGAGAGCGGCGCCACGGGGGGCAGCCGCGCCGCCGCTTCGGGGCCCCTCTGTTTCCGCTGCTTGCGCCCCACGCGCGACGGTGCGGCGGGGGGCTCGAACTTCTTGTCCTTCTTGTCGCCGGCGGCACCGTCGCCCGGCTTGCGGTCACCGGGGAGACCGCCCTGCTTGCCCATGCCGCCTGGAGAACCCTGCCCCATCGCCGCCGGCTGGTTGCTTCGATTCGAGGGTTAGGGTTTGGGTTGGGAGGGATAGAGAGATCGGGCTTTCTTTTACTACGGTGCTTCGATAAGACCGATATATAGTTTTCTCGTTGTAGAATCTTACTCTCTTTCTTTCCTCTCGACGCCTACGTACTTGGCTAGGAGTACTTCTAAGAAAGAAAGAAAAAGTGATATACCTCATGACATCCAGGCCGTCGTCTTTATTTTATTTTATTTTGACAATTATCTTTATTTTATTTATTACAGCTCCGGTCGTTCATCTTATAATATCAGTGGATCCCGGAAAAACTGAAAACACGTTGCCATGCCCTGAAAACGATTTTACGGTATGTGCGGAACATATCTCGTAAAATCATACTGTAAAACTTTGTTTTCTTCATCTTCCCCAACGAGCTGAGCGCTGCTAGACAAAGCGATGGCTCCCATCGCTGCCCCCTACCCGGCTCGGGCTCTCGCCTGGCCCTGTTAACGCTAGCCTCCCCCGCCTCCTCACATGGAGGTGCTCCCATGGGGAGCTTCCATGGGGCTGCGAGGACGGCCACTCCTGCCAGGTTCGGGCCCTCGCCTAGCTCTCCTAGCGATGGCCTCCCCGCCTCAACCCGCCTCCCCTTGTGGAGGTGCTCCCATGGGGGGGGCTTGGCCATGGAGGTGCTCCCTTGGAGGTGCTTCCATGGAGGTACTCACACAGGGCACGATTTCGTAGGAAATTGGTCAGTATCAAACCTCCTCATCAGGAATTGAAGATTGACGCCAGAATCGAGTCTCCTCATCGTGGAATCGAGCTCGAGATTTGCCGGCGCCGGCGCAAACAGGGGAGTTGACTCGTTTCCCATTCACCTTGAAAATTGACACCAAAACTGTAAGTATGTGGTATGTAGATGATAATATTCAGGGACCTGAAAAATATTTTTCGGGACCCCGTTTACGAGATCTATTTGGTGCGTCTTTTTCGATCAAAACTGTAAATTTACAGGTTTAACCACTTTTCCGGGATCTGCTAGGCAGGCTCTTAGAGCATCTACTTTAACAAGGCCCATATACAGTTTTTCTGGCTCTGCAGCTACAAAATTGTCTCGAACAGAAACCCTGTACCAGCCTATATATAATATATATAATAGAAGGTATCAAAATTTTCACTAGAAGGAAAAGTGTACTTTTGTTCACGAACTCAAATGCACCTGTGACGAACATTAAAACTAAGAAAACCAAATAAAAAATAATGATTTTTTGGCATCAAATATTGACTAACTGTATACATATGTGCATTTTTTTCGTGAATAAAAAACACTTCTAAACGTTCTAGGAAAAAACAAAATCAATGCTCCAAAATGCATTCAAAAATATATATTTTGGAGAATCAGTTTTCTCCCAACGCATTTAGAAATATTTTTCTTCACGAGAATGTGTACGTATGTAGACAATTTATCTGTTTGTTGCAAATTTTTTTTTTCAGTTTTTTATGTTTTGTTCCCTATATTTTTTATTTTGTTGTTCACAAGGGAGCATTTGAGCTTGCTCGCGAGCAGAAACCCGGTGTCCCACCACGAGCCTCTTATCCTAAGGGTGGAGATGGAGGCCCCTTTCCATCGTTGCCAACCGCGGGAAGAAATTTCAGGTTCATGACCAGCCGCCCCTCGCCCTCACCTTCGACAGTGCCGGTGCTAGCGGCCCTATCTGGCGCTCCCCTGCAACTCCACATAGTAACGCCGCCCTCGGAAGCACCTCCGCCCCTTGCACCTTCTCGCACCGACTGTGTTGTCACTCAAAAGTGGCACAAGGAATAAAATAGTAAGGATCACATGGGTTGGCTTGAACCCATAGGAGCATGAGATCAATTTAAAGATTGGATCTCATCATTGGATATCCCTCTCCGAGAAGATCAAGAACGATATAAGTGTAACACCCCGGTAGTTAGGCTACAGTAATCCCACGTTAATGATGCCACGTCACCACAGTTACTGTTGTTAATCTCACGTTAGTTCAAAAATCGATTCGGAATTCAATTTGAATTAAAGTCAAACAAAAAAACTTTTCAAACATAAAAATTAAAATGTTGCAGGTGTGACAAATAATCACTAGATAATAATGGTGGAGAAACCAACATCTTTAAAAATGTCTGAATGTCCTAAAATAAATAAAACAGTGGCAAAAACAATTAATTAAATGCCTTTTACAATTAATAAAATATCAAACTAAATTAATTGGGGGCTAGACTTTTTGTGACAGTGGACTGAATTGAAATACTAAATTAGATGCTAAGTATATGTTTTACTAAAACTAAAATAAAATGTAACTAAAATAAAACAGGAAAGAATAAATAAAAAGAGAAGAAATAAAACAAAACAAAAAGAAAAACCCCACGGCCCAACTGGGCCTTGGCCCAGCCAACGGGCCCAGCTAGGCCGGCCAGCCGCCGCTATAACCTACCCCGGTCGACCCCGAAACCCTAGCCCGCAACCAGCTCCCCCCCCCCACTCCCCACTCGATTCCCTCTCCCTCCCCTGATCTGGATCGGGGGGAGCGACCCCGACGACGCAACCGACGCCGCCCCGACGCCGTCGCCTCGCCGCCGCCCATCGCCACCGTCGCCGTTGCCTCGTCGCCTCCCTCCCCGACGAGCTCCACCACGCCTCGCCGCCCCCTCTCCCTTGCACCGTTCGGTGAGGCCCCCGGCCTCCGTCGCCTCCCCCTCTCTCTCTCCCCTCGGTCACCGTCGCCTCCGCTCACGCTCACCGCTCGCCACTGCTGCCCGGCCCGCCTCTAACGCTGCTCGCGCTACTCTGCCATCGGTCGGCGTCGCTCTGGCCCACTCCCCCCCCCACCCCCCCCCCCCCCCCGCCCCCCACCCCCCCCCCCGCCGCCTCGCTGCGCGCTCCCCGTGCGCCGCTGCGTCGCGAGCTCGCCGTCCCGCGCGCCTCAGTCCTACTTCCCCCCCCCCCCCCCCCCCCCCCCCTCACCGCTCATGCGCCGTCGCCTGTGCGTACCACCGCGGCCGCGCCCGCGGCCGCTGCCTCCCCGCGCCGTTCACCACGGCTTTGCCCCGCTCGCCACCGCCCGCTCGCGCCGTCCCAGCCCCGCTGCTGCTGCTCCCGCTGCTGTTCGCCGACGCGCGCTGCCGCCCGCACTTAGCCGCCACCGCCCTGTCCACCGCACCCCTCGCACGCCCGCGCCGCAGCCGCCCTGCTCGCCGGCGCGCCCGGCGCTCGCGCCCATCGGGCGCCCACGCCCACGCCCGCCAGCGTCCTGCCTGGTTGGCCTTTGGGCCAATGACGAACGGGGCCCAGCCCCTGTTAAAACGAGAAAATAAAAGGAAAATAGATAATAAAAATAAATAAATATTAATTAATTAATTAATTAATTAATTAACTTAATTAATTTTGTTTAATTAATCTAATTAATTAATTAGTCTAATTAAACTGTAATTAACATAATCAAACCCTAATTAGCCTAATGTGAGAATGACATGTGGGACCCACTGGTCCTGACGTCATGCTGACGTCAGCAAACACTGTTCTGGATAATGTTGATTTAATAAATTAAATAAATTCTAGAAATTAATAAAAACTTTAGAAATTCATATAAAATAATCCGTAACTCCGATCGAAAAACTTTGTACATGAAAGTTGCTCAGAACGACGAGACGAATCCGAATACACGGTCCGTTCGTCCGTCACACGCCCCTAACTATCCAAACTTGCAACCGTTCCTCTCCGGTCATCTGTCTAACAAATGTCCGGAACCGGGAAAACTTTCCCGGATGGGTTCCCCCTTCCTCGGTATCGTGTAACCATACATTAGGTCACACCCGGCACTGCGTATCGCCATGTCATACTTTGTGTTACAATTGTCTGCTTTGTATTTATTGTTTCCTTCCCCCTCTCTTTCCGATAGACCCCCGAGACCACCGCCACCGACGTTGCTGTGTACGGCTACGTCGTCGACGACCAGATCATTTCAACAGAGCTTCCAGGCAAGCCCCCCCCCCCCCTTGAGCATACTGATATCGCCCATTCTATTTTCTTATGCTTGCATTAGAATTGTTGCTGCTACTGCTGCTTTACCTATTCTGATGCATAGCCTGTTTATTGTCACCTGCCGTTGATAATTACCTGATATCCTAAACTGCTTAGTATAGGCTGGGTAGAGACCTATCAGTGACCCTACTTATCCCGACTGCCCCGCTGGATTATCCGAAGACCCGATCAACGGGATTGAAGACCAGGCCCTGGCACCGCACATCACCCCCTTAGTTGTAACGACACTGCAGAGTTACTATCGAGTGCCGAGGGTGAAACCTCTTGTAGCACTTCTGATGATAACTCTGTAGAGTAACTATTCGGTCGTGGTCATCGAGGGTGATTCCTCCTTCACCGCTTCCGATAACGACGACATCGTACAACACCTCAAGTGTGAACCCAGCGAGGGTGAATCCTCCGAGTTCACCTTGACAGATACATCGAGTAGGAATCCAACGAGGGTGATACCTCGGATTCCCCTGATGTTATGGACACACGGATAACTTTACACTGTTACTTGGAAGGCGGGTCGACCCTGAGGGGTACCCGCGTGTGATGTGTAGACGGGTTGACCTGTATGGTGCCCGAGTGATGGATACGAGGCGTGGCCGGGCATTCCTAGCCCTTGCCGCAAGTCCTCGAGACGGGGCGACGGGGTCACATCTTTCGTGAGTCTCTGCTCGTGACCGCAAGCCCCAAGGTACTAACGATTTGGATATGTGATCTGAGTGGGCCTCTGGCCTGATAGCACTAACCACCACGTGGGCATAGTATGGGCGTTCTGCATCGTATGCATCAGCCGAAAGCTCTGTCAGACGTCCAGTTCAGCAGTGCGGCATGGAGTGATTGGTGCCATTGCGGTGGTGCTTGGATCTGAGCCATGTGCGCAACGACCCGGAGGGTGAGGGGCGATGGCCAAGACCCCCTTGCGCTTAGGATGTAGACCGGCGGGGACCTCTCTGCTGAGCTGTAGGTAGGGTTGCGATGTGTCGTTTGGCCGAGGTCGGGCATGACCCGGAAAAGTGTGTCCGGCCGGAGTTAAGCGAGCGTGGTGGGTAAGTTGGTGCACCCCTGCAGGGAAGAACTAAACTATGCATAGCCGGATCCTCGGTAACGGACACTCGGAGTTGTATCCCGATCGATACAACAATAATTGGATACTATGGCTCTGGGATTGCTTCTCGCAGGGAGTCGAGAAGGGATCTCCGGACGAGGTTGATGACTGTATGGCTCTGCGATTGCTTTCTCGCAGGTAGTTGAGAAAGGATCTCTGGGTGAGGTTGAGACTTATCGATACTACTGCTTTATACGGTACTAATCTATACTCTTCTAATGCTGCAAGACCGCTGAAGATGCTAGTCTTCGATAGGACTAGGCCTTCTCTCTATTCTGGCATTTCTACAGCCCAGTCCACTTATACAGCCTTCTCTTGATAATGTTGCATATGTAGTGTAGATCCTTGCTTGCTGAGTACTTCAGAGTACTCACGGTTGCTTTGCTTTCCTTTTATAGCTGAGACAGCTGCCCACGCCGACGATCGGTACTACTACCCCGAGGGTGGATAATACCTTGAGCTTGCCGTCGACCAGGAGTAGGATCGGAGGTTCCCAGGTAGGAGGCCTACGCCTTTCGATCGTAGTGTTTTATTTTTGCCCCGCCTTTCTAAGGCCTTTCTGTTTCTCTTTTAATATCTGTACCCAGATATCTGATGCTTCCGCTGACGCTTGTACGCAAGCTTATGTATTCGAGCCCTCGAGGCCCCTGGCTTGTAATATAAAGCTTGTATGACTTTATTTATGTTTTAGAGTTGTGTTGTGATATCTTCCCGTGAGTCCTTAGGCTTGATCGTGTGCATTTACGTGTATGATTAGTGCATGATTGAGTCGGGGGCGTCACAAGTTGGTATCAGAGCCGACTGGCTGTAGGAACCCCCCCTTTCCAACTCCTTGGCCGAAGTTGAGTCTAGTGGTCCAAAACCGTTTTACTAACATGGCTGTGTGGCTTACGGGCCCACGTCGCCAATTGGGTGGTATTAGGATCTTTTACTTCTCGACCTTTACTCTGGGACTCTGGCCTCTCTTCTATTCGGGATAAATGAATTTACTAACGCCGACTCTAGGTTCTTGTAACTACTTCCTCCCGGAGAGCCCTTACTCCAGATGATTACTTGGTGCACCAGAAGATTCCGAAGTTACTCTCCGATGTTCTTTCGAGAACTTGTGCTCATCGGATTTGCAATTCCCTACCACCGAGACATCCCTATGGATAGCTACTTATACTTGCCATCCATACCTTCATTCTCGATAACTCTTGTTAGTACAAGATACCCTGAACTACTTCCCGCTACTCCGAGAATCCTTTGTGATTACTGCCTTGCAGCTTTTTCTGCATGATTACGCCTACGAATAATTCCTCACACTTATTGAGGACTTGTTCATTCCTAGTTGTTCTTGTGTTACACAAAATTCTTCGAAATACTATTCGATTTTCGGAAGATCCTCAGCAGCTTATTGCTCCTGAATTCCTTGCCTTCCTGCCTTATGGTAAAATCCATATTTCTAGTAATCTCCGTTGACATCCTCTGTCACTATCATTTCGAGTCCCTTGATTCAATATATTGAGAATGCTCGCAATCCTCAATCAGATCCTAGAATTCATCCTTCCGGCTCAGACATCATTTTTAACATGAGCTGGATCTCGATCAATCAAATAGCCATCGATTGTACCCCTGAGCCTACTCTACTTATCCATCCTTAATCAGGGCATTTGCTTCTGATCCCTTGATTTGGAAATCATAAACCCTTTGCAATTGAGCTTTGAATTAGTCATTTGATTCTATAATCCAGTGCCTTTGCTTTGCTTCGTCCTCTGATTGTGTGCTGATGCCCACATCAACCCCGATATGGACCGTCAGATCCATTGTGGAATTATCATTCGACAGTGTCCTTTGTATGCAAAAACCTCAAGTTCTTCTCTGATACATAATGCCATTGGTAAATCCTATTCTCTGATTTGTCCAACCATGCTCAGCTTTCGAGCTGGTGATAATTACTCTCGAAGCTTGTGGTATATATTTCTAAGATGCCCCGATGGGTTGAACCTATGCCTTCCTTAACCTGTGTGAACCCGAAAGTTTTTCAAGGTTCATACTCCTCTGGTTATTCACTATGTAGGTCTTCGCACTCAAATCATTTTTAATAGAGCAACGTATGAAAGGTTATGCATTGTAGAAGTGGGAGTCGACCTTGAACTTTGTGTTCATGCCCATGGACACGAGGCATATCTACTCATTAAAGCTTCTCTTAAATTAATTATTCCCTTGGTATAAGTTCATCTTATATCTGGGATCTGGCCTTTTGCAATCGTGGTTCCGACCATGTCCTCCTTTTAATTACCATTTCTCGTGCAAGATAAGCACTTGTCTTCTGTAGAGCAATACCCCAGTCCAACCTCTGCTTCGATCTGTCGTCGAGCATTACCCCCTGGTATCTCAAGATTATCACGGAACTACATAACTCCTTATGAGTTCTTCATCTACTATTAGTTTCGCCGATTCTAATTTTCCACGGGTTCTGGGTTATTAGTCACTCGAGAACACCGATAAGTGAATCGATTCCGCACTCTGATTCTATAACTCTAACTAATTTTTGTTACTTATGAGTTTGAACTCGATCACGTCATTCCTAGACTGCTCGGCTATATCATTATCGTGTCGATTTTAACTATGCCACCTGGTCCTTCTTCCCGAGCACAATTTTCGATGGTGAGCTAATCTTCCGTCGATTATCCCCGTCATATCATTTCGCCTTGAACAGCAAGCTTGATTTCGAGTTTGTGTCATACCCTTGGTTCCAATAACCTTTCGCTTCATCATTCCTTTGGCTTGATGTCACCGCTGATCGATTGCATCTTCATGAAATCTCTCGACAAATGTGTCATGCTCATCATAAATATTCTGAGCTCTTCCAAGATATCTATTGAATTCATGATGGGAAATTTCATCCTTGCCCCTCAATGATTTATGTTATCATCGAACTATGATGTGTGAATCCAAAACTTCTAGCAATCCTATTGCTTTGAAGTGAATGGTCGATAGTTTCATTCTAATTCTTTTGGATATTGAATAACCTGACTCTCCTGTACACCCCCTGTTCCCAAAGTTATTCCTCGCGCGTGGCCTCGTATGTAATTCACAAGCCACCTTCCGATGAGATCATCAATTCTAGTATCAGACACAATA
The DNA here is from genome assembly GCA_011799875.1 of Thinopyrum elongatum. NCBI lineage: Eukaryota > Viridiplantae > Streptophyta > Magnoliopsida > Poales > Poaceae > Thinopyrum > Thinopyrum elongatum. Next base: position 400,253,760 of record CM022300.1, read on the forward strand.
CTTATTCCCGTTGCTATGAACCCCTTTCACGCCCTGTTTCAGGCACCGGACGATTGCCTGCCCGCTCGAAAACTTCTCATGATACCTCCTTACTTTGCTCTCGATATCTTCTAAAGTTTCAATTCGAGAGTTACTTTCCGCCACCTTCCCTGTTGTTATTGACCAGATAGTCAACCATGCAGAGGTCCGTTCCTCCTGAATACCCACCCTTTATTCTTTCGTAAGTACGATGGCGATCCCGAAGAAAAGAGGACGACTTCATCATGATGCCTTGATGCAGCAAATTGAAGACATCAACGTAATGGATCGACCTCTTCGAGAAGAGCAACCAAGACCGAGAAGACTCGATAGAATTTCGTAACCAGAACTTTTCCTTTTACCTCTTAATTCTCGGGATGAGAATTCTTATTAGTGGAGGAGATTTGTAACACCCCGGTAGTTAGGCTACAGTAATCCCACGTTAATGATGCCACGTCACCACAGTTACTGTTGTTAATCTCACGTTAGTTCAAAAACCGATTCGGAATTCAATTTGAATTAAAGTCAAACAGAAAAACTTTTCAAACATAAAAATTAAAATGTTCCAGGTGTGACAAATAATCACTAGATAATAATGGTGGAGAAACCAACATCTTTAAAAATGTCTGAATGTCCTAAAATAAATAAAACAGTGGCAAAAACAATTAATTAAATACCTTTTACAATTAATAAAATATCAAACTAAATTAATTGGGGGCTAGACTTTTTGTGACAGTGGACTGAATTGAAATACTAAATTAGATGCTAAGTATATGTTTTACTAAAACTAAAATAAAATGTAACTAAAATAAAACAGGAAAGAATAAATAAAAAGAGAAGAAATAAAACAAAACAAAAAGAAAAACCCCACGGCCCAACTGGGCCTTGGCCCAGCCAACGGGCCCAGCTAGGCCGGCCCAGCCGCCGCTATAACCTACCCCGGTCGACCCCGAAACCCTAGCCCGCAACCAGCTCCCCCCCACTCCCCACTCGATTCCTTCTCCCTCCCCTGATCTGGATCGGGGGGAGCGACCCCGACGACGCAACCGACACCGCCCCGACGCCGTCGCCTCGCCGCCGCCCATCGCCACCGTCGCCGTTGCCTCGTCGCCTCCCTCCCCGACGAGCTCCACCACGCCTCGCCGCCCCCTCTCCCCTGCACCGTTCGGTGAGGCCCCCGGCCTCCGTCGCCTCCCCCTCTCTCTCTCCCCTCGGTCACCGCCGCCTTCGCTCACGCTCGCCACTGCTGCCCGGCCCGCCTCTAACGCTGCTCGCGCTACTGCCATCGCCGTGCGCCGCTGCGTGTGCGAGCTCGCCGTCCCGCGTGCCTCAGTCCTACTCCCCCCCCCGCACCTCTCGCCGTCGCCTGTGCACACCACCGCGGCCGCGCCCGCGGCCGCCGCCTCCCCGCGCCGTTCACCACGGCTTTGCCCCGCTCGCCACCGCCCGCTCGCGCCGTCCCAGCCCCACTACTGCTGCTCACCGACGCGCGCTGCCACCCGCACTTAGCCGCCGCTGCCCTGTCCACCGCACCCCTCACACGCCCGCGCCGCAGCCGCCCTGCTCGCTGGCGCGCCCGGCGCTCGCGCCCATCGGGCGCCCACGCCCACGCCCGCCAGCGTCCCGCCCGGTTAGCCTTTGGGCCAATGACGAACGGGGCACAGCCCGTGTTAAAACGAGAAAATAAAAGGAAAGTAGATAATAAAAATAAATAAATATTAATTAATTAATTAATTAAATAAATAAATAAATAAATAACTTAATTAATTTTGTTTAATTAATCTAATTAATTAATTAGTCTAATTAAACTGTAATTAACATAATCAAACCCTAATTAGCCTAATGTGAGAATGACATGTGGGACCCACTGGTCCTGACATCATGCTGACGTCAGCAAACACTGTTCTGGATAATGTTGATTTAATAAATTAAATAAATTCCAGAAATTAATAAAAACTTTAGAAATTCATATAAAATAATTCGTAACTCCGATCGAAAAACTTTGTACATGAAAGTTGCTCAGAACGACGAGACGAATCCGAATACACGGTCCGTTCGTCCGTCACACGCCCCTAACTATCCAAACTTGCAACCATTCCTCTCCGGTCATCTGTCTAACAAATGTCCAGAACCAGGAAAACTTTCCCAGATGGGTTCCCCCTTCCTCGGTATCGTGTAACCATACATTAGGTCACACCCGGCACTGCGTATCGCCATGTCATACTTTGTGTTACAATTGTCTGCTTTGTATTTATTGTTTCCTCCCCCCTCTCTTTCCGATAGACCCCCGAGACCACCGCCACCGACATTGCTGTGTACGGCTACGTCGTCGACGACCAGATCATTTCAACAGAGCTTCCAGGCAAGCCCCCCCCCCTTGAGCATACTGATATCGCCCATTCTATTTTCTTATGCTTGCATTAGAATTGTTGCTGCTACTGCTGCTTTACCTATTCTGATGCATAGCCTGTTTATTGTCACCTGCCGTTGATAATTACCTGCATATCCTAAACTGCTTAGTATAGGCTGGGTAGAGACCTATCAGTGACCCTACTTATCCCGACTGCCCCGCTGGATTATCCGAAGACCCGATCAACGGGATTGAAGACCAGGCCCTGGCACCGCACATCACCCCCTTAGTTGTAACGACACTGCAGAGTTACTATCGAGTGCCGAGGGTGAAACCTCTTGTAGCACTTCTGATGATAACTCTGTAGAGTAACTATTCGGTCGTGGTCATCGAGGGTGATTCCTCCTTCACCGCTTCCGATAACGACGACGTCGTACAACACCTCAAGTGTGAACCCAGCGAGGGTGAATCCTCCGAGTTCACCTTGACAGATACATCGAGTAGGAATCCAACGAGGGTTTTACCTCGGACTCCCCTGATGTTATGGACACACGGATAACTTTACACTGTTACTTGGAAGGCGGGTCGACCCTGAGGGGTACTCGCGTGTGATGTGTAGACGGGTTGACCTGTATGGTGCCCGAGTGATGGATACGAGGCGTGGCCGGGCATTCCTAGCCCTTGCCGCAAGTCCTCGAGACGGGGCGACGGGGTCACATCTTTCGTGAGTCTCTGCTCGTGACCGCAAGCCCCAAGGTACTAACGATTTGGATATGTGATCTGAGTGGGCCTCCGGCCTGATAGCACTAACCACCACGTGGGCATAGTATGGGCGTTCTGCATCGTATGCATCAGCCGAAAGCTCTGTCAAACGTCCAGTTCAGCAGTGCGGCATGGAGTGATTGGCGCCATTGCGGTGGTGCTTGGATCTGAGCCATGGGCGCAACGACCCAGAGGGTGAGGGGCGATGGCCAAGACCCCCTTGCGCTTAGGATGTAGACCGGCGGGGACCTCTCTGCTGAGCTGTAGGTAGGGTTGCGATGTGTCGTTTGGCCGAGGTCGGGCATGACCCGGAAAAGTGTGTCCTGCCGGAGTTAAGCGAGCGTGGTGGGTAAGTTGGTGCACCCCTGCAGGGAAGAACTAAACTATGCATAGCCGGATCCTCGGTAACGGACACTCGGAGTTGTATCCCGATCGATACAACAATAATTGGATACTATGGCTCTGGGATTGCTTCTCGCAGGGAGTCGAGAAGGGATCTCCGGACGAGGTTGATGACTGTATGGCTCTGGGATTGCTTTCTCGCAGGGAGTTGAGAAAGGATCTCTGGGTGAGGTTGAGACTTATCGATACTACTGCTTTATACGGTACTAATCTACACTCTTCTAATGCTGCAAGACTGCTGAAGATGCTAGTCTTCGATAGGACTAGGCCTTCTCTCTATTCTGGCATTTCTGCAGCCCAGTCCACTTATACAGCCTTCTCTTGATAATGTTGCATATGTAGTGTAGATCCTTGCTTGCTGAGTACTTCAGAGTACTCACGGTTGCTTTGCTTTCCTTTTATAGCTGAGACAGCTGCCCACGCCGACGATCGGTGCTACTACCCCGAGGGTGGATAATACCTTGAGCTTGTCGTCGACCAGGAGTAGGATCGGAGGTTCCCAGGCAGGAGGCCTACGCCTTTCGATCGTAGTGTTTTATTTTTGCCCCGCCTTTCTAAGGCCTTTCTGTTTCTCTTTTAATATCTGTACCCAGATATCTGATGCTTCCGCTGACGCTTGTACGCAAGCTTATGTATTCGAGCCCTCGAGGCCCCTGGCTTGTAATATAAAGCTTGTATGACTTTATTTATGTTTTAGAGTTGTGTTGTGATATCTTCCCGTGAGTCCTTAGGCTTGATCGTGTGCATTTGCGTGTATGATTAGTGCACGATTGAGTCGGGGGCGTCACAATAAGTGTAGCCCAAATCGGAGATCGGACGTGAAGTCATGACAAATTCGGAGGGGTATGTGTTGAAATCAGATGATGGCACAACACAAAATGACATAATATGCTTAAGAAATGACCTATTTAGCTCCAAAATGACTTCATATGCTTAGCTAGCTCCAAAATGACATAATAACCTTACTTAGCTCCAAAATGACCTTACTTAGCATTTTTTACTCCAAAATGACTTAGTATGCTAAGCTAGCTCAAAAATGACATAATAACCATACTTAGCTCCAAAATGACCTATTTTAGAGATATAAGTTGCATCATAATAATCTTCCCATTTTAGTTGCATCATAATAATCTTCTTCTTCTAACTTTCGTCTTTCCCATGTTGCAGATTTGCTTCAGATCACGGAAGCTTGGGTTGATGGAGTGCTTGTCTTTAGTTTTTATTTTGACTTTGTGAAACTTGCTACCTATGGATGAAACTATGTAATATTGATGAAACTATGTATATGTGTGGATGAAACTTGCTACTATTGGTAACATGTGTTGGATATGTGTTGGATATATATGTGTTCATGACTATTGGTAATATGTGTTGGATATGCTATATTGGTCATATATATATATATATATATATCTGTGTTTGATTTTCTGTGAAAATGAATTGATATAAGAAAAAACAGAATTAAATGGGGCAATATAGGCACTTTGCCATCCGCTGGCAGATGGCAAAGAGCTTTGCCATCTGCTCGCAGATGGCAAAGAGGGCACGTGGCAGCTACCTGTTCAACCTGGGAAGCACTAGGCTGGCCTATTTGGTCTCTTTGCCATCTGCTAGCAGATGGCAAAGAGCCTGCAGCCTTTGCCATCTGCTGGCAGACGGCAAAGCACGCCGTTAGCCTCCTAACGGGGCTAACCCTGTCCCTCTGCCGTCCAGAGGCTTTGCCATCTGCCAGCTGACGGCAATGGCTGCAGGCTCTTTGCCATCTGCCAGCAGACGGCAAAGAAGCCTTTGTCGTAGATCATTCAGCCGGACCGTTTGCCGTCAGCTGGCTGACGGCAAAGGCCTTTGCCGTCCGCCAGGCATGCCTTTGCTGTCAGCCATGGCAGATGGCAAAGTGTCTGATTCCTGTAGTGATTGAGCATCCACATCTTCAACATCTACATGAAGTCATCATCGACAAAACCCAAGGTTAGTTCATCCCTCTTAGGGGGGGTATCACATCTAGGGGAGCTTTACTCTAAGAATTGAGCTAAAGCAACTCTAATGGTGTGAACACAACAATGCTTTATGTAAAAGTGGTAACCCCACTTGTGCCTAAACGATGAGTATGACCTATGATCAAATGTTCTCATTTGACTCCTAAGTCAATATACTCATATATAGATGACCTAGTCATTGCAAATTGCTTGATAGATGTAGAGTGTTTGTGCATGCTTTGACACATATTTCATTTGCTATCTTATTGTGTGAGCATGTTGGATGCATAATTTTTTCTCCATTCGAGGACATCCATTTGTTGTTTTGATTGATTGGTTTTTCTTCTTTCTGCCAAATGGATGGACAAGAATGCCTAAGTACTCCCTCTAGCTATCTATGCTTTTCTTGTCTCAAACTCTATTCATGCTACATCACAAAGTTTGATCAAGTCATATTCGGACCCTCCGAGTGAGGAGCACTCGGAGCCACCGATTCGTCATAGACTTAACTTCCAAAACTTCTTAGTGCATTTCGGTCTGACCGATCCATCCCATTAGGTCACACCGAGTTCATTAAGTTGATCTAAGTTTTAATCTCGGTGCAACCGATTTGAACCTTTCGGTCAGACCGAGTTGCAGCAACCGCTTGTGATTCTGCATCTCGGTGCCACCGAGTCGTTCCACTCGGTCACACCGACAGTGACTGTACATATATACCCATTGGCTGAAAATTTGGAAATTCCTCCAAACGCTTCGCCCGTGCCTGTCCAGCTCTACCGATTCGAGGTCTCCGGATCGTCTCCTCGTCGCCAGCATCCTTCTGCCGCTGGTTTTCGCCGCCATCAACGGGAATCTTCACCGTCGTTGTCGCCGTAGCGAGTTCATCGCCAAGTTAGGGTATGAACTCGTCCCTTTGTGCCTTCCCCACTCCGATTCCGAGCACAAAGATCAATGCCTATATTCTTTCCATGTTTGAGACTATTCTATCCACTGGAAACTCCGTTAGATTAGATTTGATGAAAAAATTTAGGTTTAGGTTTCCGCCAAACTCATCTCGGACCGACCGATATTAGGATTTCGGTCTCATCGATTTGGCTCAGGCCATAGCACAAGTATTTTTCGGTCTGACCGAAACATACCAATCGGTGTGACCGAGTTCAATTCTCTGTGAAACCCTAGCATCTCGGAGTCACCGAACTGTGTCTCGGTCTGACCGATTTCACATGTTTAGACTCTAAAGTTGCTTCGGTGTCACCGAGTTTGTAATATCGGTAGCTCCGAAATGCTTTCTGTAGAAAACTAAAACTAAGTTTTTGACTCATTTGTTTTGCAAAATGGCTGTACTTTGTGATGCTTATCCACTCTATCTCAACCTATCTATTCACAGGGTCAGCTTTCAGTGTCAGAGATGTCAGACAATAGTGACAGCCAGAACAGGTCAGAGGAGCAAGCAAATCTCAGTGAGGGCACTAGTCCCTCCAATAGCAGCTATGATGATGTAACACCCCATGTCATTAGCCACAGTAATCACTTTTGATAATGACATGTCAGCATGTTTAGCAGTGCATAATCATCATTAGCATCATATTGCATTTCAACTCCTAACTCAAATTCAAATTTAAATGAAAGTGGAAAATAAAAGTTATCCAACATAGAAACTAAAATGTTCAATAAATAACAAATATTCCAGAGACTATTCTAAAATTGTAACCAACAATTAATAAATTATTTAGGTGGCTCTAACATTACCAAAACAGCGAGGATTAATACATTTTATTTATTATAAAATTTGTGTGAACTCCAATTGCCTCCAAACCAATTTTTGGTAGTGGTAGGTAATGCCTAGTAATTAATGGAACAATTGCCATGATTTACAAAAATCATTTGGTGGCCTAACTAATTACAAAACAGGAGATAGGAATAAAGAAAAGAAAAAAAGGACAAAAGAAAATAAGACAGAAAATTAAAAAAGAGAAACCCCCCTGGCCTAACTGGGCCACGGCCCAGCCGGCCAGCCTACTCCCCCTGGCCTATACCCCCTCCTGGGGGCACCTAACCCTAGCCCATCGCCCCCATTCCCCCCCCTCGCTCCCTCCCCCTCCCCCGATCCCCTCCTGGATCGGCATCGAGCCCGCCGCTCGCCGCCCCGTTGCCCGTCGCCAGCACCACCTCGCCGGAGCCGTCAACCGTCGCCGCCGCCTCCACGTCCTCCTCCCCGAACGGCCTCCCCGAGCCTCGCCGCCCCGTGTGCCCCTGCAACGACAATGAGCGCCACCCCCCTCTTTCTCCCTTTTCGTCTGGCGTGCCTACACCGCGGTCACCGCGCCACGCACGCGCCCGACCGATCGCCGCGCTCCGCCCCTGCTCGCCACAGCTCCGGCCGGCCTCGCCTAGGCCACGCCTCGCCCCGTCCGACACGCCACCACGCTCGCACGAGCGCGCCACCCATCCCCCTTTCCCATTTCCCCGCGCACGCGCACACGCCGCCGAGGCCGCGCCCGCCTTCCTCTGCCGCTGCCGCTTGCCGCCGACAGCGCGCCCTCCACCGCGGCCCTCCGCTCCCACGCCGGAGCTCGCGACCGCCGCCGCTGCGGTGGCTGTGCTCCTCAAGCCCCTCGCCGCGCCGCTGCACTGCTCCCCTGCTGCTTCCCCCCCCCATGCTGCCCGAGTCGCTGGCCGCCGGAGCTCGCCCGGCGCCCCAGCTCCGCGGTCGGACCACCCACGCGCGCCCGGGTCCAGGCGACCCGACGCCCGCGCCCGTTCGCCCGCTAACCAGCGCCCGCTAAGGCCCTGGGCCATTGACGAATGGGGCCCGGCCCCAGAAACGATTTTTAGAAAAATAAAAATAAAAAAATAAAATAGAAAATAAAAATAAATTATTAAAATTAATAATTAAATAATTAATTAGTGAATTAATTAATTTAATTAACTCTGATTAGGTTAACTAATTAATTAGTTAGTTTAATTAAACAGTAATTAGTTAGTTAAACCTTAATTAACTAATCAGTCAATGACAGGTGGACCCCACCTGTCAGGTTGACTGTTGACGTCATGATGATGTCAGCATACATTGTTTCGGATAATATTTAATTAAATAAATAATTAAATTCCAGAAATTAATGAAAACTTTAGAAAATCATATTAAATAATCCGTAACTCCGATGAAAATACTTTATACATGAAACTTGCTCAGAATTCCGATACGAACCCGAATACGCCCTCCGTATTCCTGTCAGATGCCTCTAGCTATAAGAACATTGAACTTTAGAACGATTTTGATAAATGAATAGTGCCCAACTTTAATTAAATAAATCCGAATAAATTCCTAAATTAACTAAATCATTTAGTTAGGCAGTAGAACACCCCGGCATATCATTTAGGCATGTCATACATATCGTTTGCATTATTGCCGTGAATTTATTGTTTCTCTCCCCCTCCTTCTCTCTCGATAGACACCGAGACCGACGACGCTGCACCTGGGTACGACTACACTACCGACGAGCAGCCCGTTGACGACCCCTCTCTCTTGCCAGAGCAACCAGGCAAGCCCCCCCCCCCTTGAGCATCCAGATATCGCCCATTCTATTCTCCTGCTTGCATTAGATTTTGCTACTGTTAATGTATGCTCCTATTCTGATGCATAGCCTGCTGTTGTAACCTGTTCATTGTTACCTTACCTGCCTATGATGAACTGTTTAGTATAGGTTGGTAGTGAACCATCAGTGACCCCACCACCTTATCCTTGTTGCCCCTGCTTGATCATCGATGACTCGATCAACGTGATCGTCGACCAGAGACCGACACCTCACTTCACACCCCCTTAGTTGTACGACTCTGCATAGTTACTATCGAGTGCCGAGGGTGATACCTCGTAACGCACTCCCGATGAATACTCTGCAGTGTAGCTGTTCGGTCGTGGTCATCGAGGGTGATTCCTCCTTCTCCACTTTCGATATGACTCTGTCGTGCAACCCTTAGTGTGAACCTCGAGGGTGATGCCTCATACGTTCACCCTGATGATTTCATCAAGTGGAATCCGCCGAGGGTGATTCCTCGGGTTTCCCCCTTGATGTTATGACCACACGATTACTTGACCTTTGTTACAGGCGGGTCCACCCTGGTGGGTACCCGCTGGGGATCTATGATGTCGGGTGTGCCGGAAGGGCACTCGAGTGTGATATTGTGGAGAGCATCAGAGACTCTGATTGTCTCCGCGTGATACTAATTGAGCCTATTGGATTTGGGTGTGTGACCTGAGTGGGTCGACGTGCCCTATACGCACTACCACCATGCGGGATAATGGTTATGGGACCCTCTGCGATGTACGTTTCTCCCAAAAGCTCGTATGACGTCATGATTCACCGTGCGGGCTGATTGTTGGGATTGGGCTGGATACTTCACTGACGAGTTCAGTGTCGCGCCTGCACCCCGGCCAGTCTCGCAACGCGCAGGGTGCCCAGGGCGATGGCCCAAGACCTCTGGGTGCATAGGTTAGTCTGGCGTGCTGACCTCTCTGCCGAGCCTAGGTAGAGCGCTGCTTCGTGTTGATCTTCCGAGGACGGGCATTACCCAGCAAGTGTGTCCGGCCAGAGTTGATCGAGCGTGTTGGGTAACAGTAGTGCACCCCTGCAGGGATGAATCATCTATCAATAGCCGGTCCTACGGTAAAGGACGCTCAGTTTATGTATTCCGATCTACTACTTGAACTGGATACTTGTTACTTAATTGAAGCTTCGGGATCGCTTTCTCGCTTGGGAGTCGAGGAAGGATATTTAAGCTGTACTTCAACATGTTTGCTAAATAAAATGCTATTCTACTCTCTTCTACTGCTGCAAGATGATGGCCTCGAGAAGATGTTTGAAGATGCTAGTCTTCGATAGGACTAGGCCTTCTCTCTATTCTGGCATTTCTGCAGCCCAGTCCACTTATACAGCCTTTCTCCATTGATAATGTTGCATATGTAGTATAGATCCTTGCTTGCTGAGTACTTCGGATGAGTACTCACGGTTGCTTTACTTTCTCTTTTCCCCATACCCCACCTTGATGGTACATCAGACGATGGAGTCCAGGAGCCAGATGCCACCACAGGAGCTTGCTACCAGGAGGGTCCAGAGGGCACGTATTACTGGATCGAGCCAGCCGACCAGGAGTAGGATCGGAGGCTCCCAGGCAGGAGGCCAACGCCTTTCGATCTAGTGTCGCTGTTTGTGCTAGCCTTCTTAAGGCAAAACTTGTCTAACTATGTTTGTACTCAGATAATATTTGTATGACTAACTTATGTATTCGGATCTTCGGATCCCTAGTCTGTAATATTGTGGATCTCTGTTTTAATTGTGTTAGAGTTGTGTTGTGATATCTTCCCGTGAGTCCCTGTGCTTGATCATACACGTTTGCGTGTATGATTAGTGTACGATTGAGTCGGGGGCGCCACAAGTTGGTATCAGAGCCGACTGCCTGTAGGAAGCCCCCTTCCAATTTCTTGGCCGAAGTTGAGTCTAGAAACCAAAAAAACTAATTTACTAACTTGGCTGTGTGGCTTACGGGCCCACGTCGCCAACTGGGTGGTATTAGGATCTTTTATTCCTCATCTATACTCTGGGACTCTGATCTCTCTTCTATTTGGGTTAAATAAAATTTTACTAACGCCGACACTTAGGATCTCGTAAATCCCATCTACCCGGAGAGCTGGATATCTTTGCGATTTCCCTGTCATTGATCTGATTAGTTCTATAATCATTTTCCTTTCCATTGTTTATTTTAACCTTTCTCTCCGAGTTGTGTTAAACTTCTCATTGTCATTTGACAAATCTGAATTTCCTCTGTTTCAGATGGACCGTTTGTTTCCACCACGTCCTACGACACAGCTTGTGCTTCGCACTTGGGCTCGTGATGCCCCTGGGTTTCCAGCTGTCCTGATCGCTCTCATGACCAGACTTGGCTACCGTTGGTATCCTGAGTACCTGGTTTACGAGGATTACCGCGAGTTCAACCAAGAGCAGTACTATGCTGATGTTCGTATCTATGATCAGCAAAATGACTCAGACACCGAGTTACACCTTTACCACGGTATCGGCGTGACGATTGAGATGGCAGTCCATGATGCCGCCTACTCTGCTGTCGCACGTCTCCGAGGATAGTTCAGCGATATCTTGGATGACTCTGAGTTCCGATACATTTCGTATGCCCCTGCTGGAGATGCTACTGGATACTACACAGCTATCTGTGCCCCGTACGAGCCTCGTCGCTATGACCCGCTTGTTCTGATTCAGTGCACTCAGGCTCTGGATCGCACTGTTCGGGCTCTTGCCATCGAGTTGGTTGCCACTCGAGCACGTCTCTACGATGCTATGACGCAGTTGCTACCCGTTGTTCGCGCAGGGATACATCCTGAGCACATCCTTTATCCGCGCAGGACTCAGATGTATGCTGGTATTGATTAGCCTGCTGTTGGAGGTCATACACCCGCACGTGGACCTCTTCTTACAGCTCGAGACCGGATTCTGCATCAGAGTGCACATGGAGCGCAGGATCCTTCCGCGATGAACATTCGTCGTCCGCACTTGCAGTTACCCCATTTCGGTGGTTTTCTCCGATGTTGATGTAGCCTTTGCTATGTCTCGTTGTGTACTTCCTTACCGCGTGCCTGCGCGTCGCCTAGTATGTCTAGCTTTTGAATTTGCGTCGTTATGCTGTCCGCATGTACCCGACTCTGTGTATGGATCTGTATGTCTTAATTGACTACTGTTATGTATCTGTTTCACTACTTAAATTGTTGACGAGTTACATCATGCTTGTCACTAAACGCTCGCAATTGCTTTTACTAAACTACCCCCTATTGATACTTGGCAGGATGGTTAGACCAGGTGGTCGTGGTCGTGGTACCCCTGAACACCCACCACCGCCAGACTATATGGCAGCTATGATGCAATAGTTTGAGCTCAACCGCCAGTTCATGACTGGAATCCTGGCTCAGTTTCCGCATCAGAACAACCAGAACCAGAACCCAGCTTCAATAACTTTGACAGAGTTTATGCGACTTAACCCAACTCAGTTCCACAACTCTGACAAGCCACTGGATGCTGATGACTGGCTCCGCGACATCACTCACGAGATGGAGTCTGCTAATGTCGCCCCTGCCAACTTCGTCAACTTCGCGGCCTTTTTCTTAAAGGGACCCGCAGCTCAATGGTGGGACACACACAAGCGTACTCTGCCTGTTGGAACAGTCATCACCTGGTATGAGTTCCAGGCTGCTTTCCGTACATGTTACATCCCTCAGGCAATTATGGAACGCATGAAGACCCAGTTCCGTAACCTCACTCAGGGCAACAAGACTGTCAAAGCTTATCAGCGGGAATTTCTAGACCTCTCCCGCTATGCTGAAGAAGACATCGCCACAGATGCACGCAGACAAGAGAAGTTCCGTAATGGACTACACCCCGACCTCAAGCTTGCACTTGCTGCTCAAGACTTTAATGACTTTTCAACTCTAATGAACAAGGCTATTCTTGTTGAGACCGCTCAGATGGAATACAAGGACTCGCAGAAGCGCTATCGTGTTGCTGGCTCATCTTCGGGCTCGACACAGAAGCGTCGAGTTTGGATTCCCAACAATGCGATCCGTCCCAATACCTCTGCGCAAAAGAACAACTATGCTTCACCATGTCTGCCTCCTCCACCACCGAGGCAGCCAAAAGCTCAAGCTATTCAAAACAATGCTCCTCTTCGTCGTGAAGATGGTCTGTGCTTCAAGTGCCGCAAACCAGGTCACCAGGCTAAAGACTGCCGCCAGACTCAGAATCAGTTAGCTTTTCCTCATACTGGCCGTGGCAATGGTCGTGGCAACAATCAGACCCGCAACTATAATACTGGGTCTGCTGCACATGGTCGTGGACACACTTACAACATTGACATTGAAGAAGTCCAGGATCAACCTGCTACTGTGATGGGTACCCTTCTCGTTAACTCAGTACCTGCTTCTATTTTATTTGATTCAGGAGCATCACATTCATTCATCTCTGGAAAATTTGCATTCATGCATGGCATTCGATATGAGAAAATGCATACTCCGTTAGTCATTAAAACTCCCGGAGGTCACTGTCATGCTGATGTGATAGCACCTAACATTACCGTCAAAATTAAAGGGTTGGAATTCCTTGCCTCGCCCATCGTCTTGAAGTCTTCCACCATAGACCTCATACTCGGAATGGATTGGTTGAAAGCTCACATTGCTTCGATCAATTGTGCCACTAAAGTCGTCCAACTTCTTCACCCCTCCGATGAGATAGTGAACTATACCGCCCGCATTACACGGGATGCTGAAGCTCAGATATATGTTCTGAATGCTTTGAACGCCTCACCTCTGGAAGGAATCGAGAATGTTCCTGTCGTTCGAGATTTTCCGGACGTCTTTCCAGAAGAACTTCCAGGAATACCCCCGGCTAGAGCTATCGAGTTTGTCATTGACTTGAAGCCTGGCACTATCCCTATTGCCAAGCGACCTTATAAGATGCCTCCGCATCGCCTACTCGAGCTTAAGGAAGAAATCGACAAGTCACTTAAGAGTGGTTTCATCCGCCCCAGTTCCTCTGCTTGGGGAGCACCTTCACTCTTCGTTAAGAAGAAGGATGGAACTAACCGTTTGGTTCAGGATTATCGGCCCATTAACCAAGCCACAATCCAGAATAAATACCCACTGCCCCGGATCAATGATCTTTATGATCAACTCACTGGATCATCGGTGTTCTCTAAACTCGACTTGAGGTTGGGTTATCACCAGATCCGTGTCCGTGAAGAGGATATTCCCAAGACTGCATTCGTCACTCGTTATGGCTCCTATGAATACACCGTCATGTCATTTGGCCTAACGAATGCTCCAGCAACTTTCTCCCATCTGATGAATTATATATTCATGGATTACCTCGACAAATTTGTCGTGGTTTATTTGGATGATATCCTTATATATTCTAAGAATAAGGAAGATCATGCTGAACACCTCCGTTTGGTACTAGAAAGGCTCCGAGAACACCAGTTGTATGCCAAGTATTCCAAATGTGAATTTTGGCTTTCTGAAGTGACCTATCTTGGTCATGTGATTTCCAAGGATGGAATTGCTGTTAACCCCGAACGAGTTCAGGCTATTCTTGACTGGACTCCCCCGAAGAATGTTAAGCAAGTTAGAAGTTTTCTCGGACTTGCAAGCTATTGCCGTCGATTCGTTGAGAACTTTTCCAAGATTGCAAAACCATTGACAAATCTGCTTCACAACGGTGTTAAATTTGAGTGGACAGAAAAATGTCAAGAAAGCTTTCAGACACTGAAAGATAAGTTAACATCTGCCCCAGTCTTAGCACCCCCGGATTCCCAAAAGGATTTCGTGATATACTGTGATGCCTCCCATCAAGGATTAGGCTGTGTCCTAATGCAAGAACGCAAAGTGATTGCTTATGCCTCTCGACAATTGCGTCCTCATGAAGAAAATTACCTAGTGCATGACCTTGAACTTTCTGCGGTTATTTATGCCCTGAAGCTATGGCGACATTACCTTCTCGGTAACCATTGCGAGATATACACGGATCACCAAAGTTTGAAGTATTTATATACTCAACCAGATCTGAACCTTCATCAACAAAGATGGCTCGAAACAATTGCCGATTATGATATGAATATCTCATATACCCCTGGCAAGGCTAATGTGATGGCCGATGCTTTGAGTCGTAAGGCTTATTGCAACAATCTTACGGTTCAGGAAACACAACCTCTTCTTTATGAAGAGTTTCGCAAATTGAACCTCCATATTGTTCCACAGGGTTATCTCAATACCTTGGTTGTCGAACCAGATTTAGAACACAGCATCAAGACTATGCAACGGTATGACTCTGAAGTAGAAAGGATCAAGCGATACCTCGAAAAAGGAAAGCCGTCGGAATTCCATCTTAATGATGATGGGATCCTATTTTTCCAACACCGTCTCTTCGTACCCAAGTTCAAGGATGAGAGAGAACACGTTATGAAACAAGCTCATGACACTCCTCTGTTAATTCATCCTGGTAGTACAAAGATGTACCGTGATATTTGTCAGAGTTACTGGTGGCCTAATATGAAATGAGATATTGCTCGTTATGTTTCAGAGTGTGACGTTTGCCGCCGCATTAAAGCAGAACATCAAAGGCCGCTGGAACTCTGCAACCCCTTGCAATTCCTGAATGGAAATGGGACAAGGTCCAAATGGATTTCATTACTGGTTTTCCCAGATCTCAGAAGGGTCATGATGCTATTTTTGTCGTCATTGACCGATTCTCAAAAGTTGCTCACTTTCTGCCAGTTAAGGAGACAATCACTGCTAGCCAGTTAGCAGACTTGTATGTTTCCCGAATTGTTTCACTCCATGGTGTTCCGTTGGAGATCAGTTCTGATCGTGGCAGCCTCTTCACCTCCAGATTCTGGAATAGTTTCCAAGAAGCTATGGGAACTCATCTGTCTTTCAGCACTGCTTTTCACCCTCAGTCACAGGGTCAAGTTGAACGAGTTAATCAAGTGCTCGAAGATATGCTTCGAGCTTGCGTCATCTCCTTCGGTAAGAAATGGGAGGAATCTCTCTCGTATGCCGAATTCTCTTACAACAATAGCTATCAGCCTAGTTTGAAGATGGCACCGTTTGAAGTTCTTTACGGACGTAAGTGTCGAACCCCTCTGAATTGGTCAGAAACTGGGGAACGCTCACTCGTCGGACCGGACATTATTCAGCAAGCTGAAGAACAAGTCCGCATTGTCCGTGAACATTTGAAAACTGCTCAGTCTCGTCAGAAAAGCAACTATGATCGAAAGCACCAGGAAATGGTCTATCAACCTGGCGAGCAAGCTTACCTCCGCGTCACTCCGTTGAAAGGCACTCATCGGTTCAGAATCAAAGGCAAGTTAGCTCCTCGCTACATTGGCCCGTTCCGTATTCTTGCCCGTCGAGGAGAAGTGGCATATCAATTGCAATTGCCGCCAAATCTTTCACAAGTACATGATGTCTTTCATGTATCCCAACTCCGTCGCTGCTTCAAGGATCCTATTCGAGCTGTGGATCACGAAGTGCTTGAATTACGGGAAGATCTGTCTTATCCAGAATATCCCATCCGTGTACTTGATGAAGCTGAACGTCGGACTCATCAAAAGTCAATCAAATTCCTCAAAGTTCAGTGGTCGAATCATTCTGAAGATGAAGCCACTTGGGAACGCGAGGATCGTCTTCGCGAAGAATACCCCTCTTTCTTTCAGTCTTCCTCTTAATTCTCGGGATGAGAATTCTTGATAGATGAGGAGAATTGTAACACCCCATGTCATTAGCCACAGTAATCACTTTTGATAATGACATGTCAGCATGTTTAGCAGTGCATAATCATCATTAGCATCATATTGCATTCAACTCCTAACTCAAATTCAAATTTAAATGAAAGTGGAAAATAAAAGTTATCCAACATAGAAACTAAAATGTTCAATAAATAACAAATATTCCAGAGACTATTCTAAAATTGTAACCAACAATTAATAAATTATTTAGGTGGCTCTAACATTACCAAAACAGCGAGGATTAATACATTTTATTTATTATAAAATTTGTGTGAACTCCAATTGCCTCCAGACCAATTTTTGGTAGTGGTAGGTAATGCCTAGTAATTAATGGAACAATTGCCATGATTTACAAAAATCATTTGGTGGCCTAACTAATTACAAAACAGGAGATAGGAATAAAGAAAAGAAAAAAAGGACAAAAGAAAACAAGACAGAAAATTAAAAAAGAGAAACCCCCCCTGGCCTAACTGGGCCACGGCCCAGCCGGCCAGCCCACTCCCCCTGGCCTATACCCCCTCCTGGGGGCACCTAACCCTAGCCCATCGCCCCCATTCCCCCCCCCCTCGCTCCCTCCCCCTCCGCCGATCCCCTCCTGGATCGGGATCGAGCCCGCCGCTCGCCGCCCCGTCGCCCGTCGCCAGCACCACCTCGCCGGAGCCGTCAACCGTCGCCGCCGCCTCCTCGTCCTCCTCCTCGAACGGCCTCCTCGAGCCTCGCCGCCCCCTGTGCCCCTGCAACGACAGTGAGCGCCACCCCCCCTATTTCCCTCTTTCCGTCTGGCGTGCCTACGCCGCGGTCGCCGCGCCCCGCACGCGCCCGACCGATCGCCGTGCTCCGCCCCTGCTCGCCACAGCTCCGGTCGGCCTCGCCTAGGCCATGCCTCGCCCCGTCCGGCACGCCACCACGCTTGCACGAGCACGCCACCCACCCCCCCTTTCCCATTTCCCCGCGCACGCGCACACGCCGCCGAGGCCGCGCCCGCCTCCCTCTGCCGCTGCCGCTTGCCGCCGACAGCGCGCCCTCCACCGCGGCCCTCCGCTCCCACGCCGGAGCTCGCGACCGCTGCCACTGCGGTGGCTGTGCTCCTCAAGCCCCTCGCCGCGCCGCTGTATTGCTCCCCTGCTGCTTTCCCCCCCATGCTGCCCGAGTCGCTGGCCGTCGGAGCTCGCCCGGCGCCCCAGCTCCGCGGGCGGACCGCCCGCGCGCGCCCAGGTCCAGGCGACCCGACTCCCGCGCCCGTTCGCCCGCTAACCAGCGCCCGCTAAGGCCCTAGGCCATTGACGAATGGGGCCCGGCCCCAGAAACGATTTTTAGAAAAAAATAAAAAAATAAAAATGAATTATTAAATTAATTAATTAATTAATTAATTAATTTAGTTAACTCTGATTAGGTTAACTAATTAATTAGTTAGTTTAATTAAACAGTAATTAGTTAGTTAAACCTTAATTAACTAATCAGTCAATGACAGGTGGACTGCTGACGTCATGATGACGTCAGCATACACTGTTTCGGATAATGTTTAATTAAATAAATAATTAAATTCCAGAAATTAATAAAAACTTTAGAAAATCATATTAAATAATCCGTAACTCCGATGAAAATACTTTATACATGAAACTTGCTCAGAATTCCGATACGAACCCGAATACGCCCTTCGTATTCCTGTCAGATGCCTCTAGCTATAAGAACATTGAACTTTTAGACCGATTTCGATAAATGAATAGTGCCCAACTTTAATTAAATAAATCCGAATAAATTCCTAAATTAACTAAATCATTTAGTTAGGCAGTAGAACACCCCGGCATATCATTTAGGCATGTCATACATATCGTTTGCATTATTGCCGTGAATTTATTGTTTCTCTCCCCCTCCTTCTCTCTCGATAGACGCCGAGACCGACGACGCTGCACCTGGGTACGACTACACTACCGACGAGCAGCCCGTTGACGACCCCTCTCTCTTGCCAGAGCAACCAGGCAAGCCCCCCCCTTCAGCATCCAGATATCACCCATTCTATTCTCCTGCTTGCATTAGATTTTGCTACTGTTAATGTATGCTCCTATTCTGATGCATAGCCTGTTGTTTTAACCTGTTCATTGTTACCTTACCTGCCTATGATGAACTGTTTAGTATAGGTTGGTAGTGAACCATCTGTGACCCCACCACCTTATCCTTGTTGCCCCTGCTTGATCATCAACGACTCGATCAACGTGATCGTCGACCAGAGACCGACACCTCACTTCACACCCCCTTAGTTGTACGACTCTGCATAGTTAGTATCGAGTGCCGAGGGTGATACCTCATAACGCACTCCCGATGAATACTCTGCAGTGTAGCTATTCGGTCGTGGTCATCGAGGGTGATTCCTCCTTCTCCACTTCCGATACGACTCTGTCGTGCAACCCTCAGTGTGAACTTCGAGGGTGATGCCTCATACGTTCACCCTGATGATTTCATCGAGTGGAATCTGTCGAGGGTGATTCCTCGGGTTTCCCCCTTGATGTTATGACCACACGATTACTTGACCTTTGTTACAGGCGGGTCCACCTTGGTGGGTACCCGCTGGGGATATATGATGTCGGGTGTGCCGGAAGGGCACCCGAGTGTGATATTGTGGCGGAGCATCAGAGACTCTGATTGTCTCCGCGTGATAATAATTGAGCCTATTGGATTTGGGTGTGTGATCTGAGTGGGTCGACGTGCCCTATACGCACTACCACCACGCGGGATAATGGTTATGGGACCCTCTGTGATGTACGTTTCTCCCGAAAGCTCGTCTAACGTCACGATTCACCGTGCGGGCTGATTGTCGGGATTGGGCTGGATACTTCACTGACGAGTTCAGTGTCGCGCCTGCACCCCGGCCAGTCTCGCAACGCGCAGGGTGCCCAGGGCGATGGCCCAAGACCTCTGGGTGCATAGGTTAGTCCGGCGTGCTGACCTCTCTGCCGAGCCTAGGTAGAGCGCTGCTTCGTGTTGATCTTCCGAGGACGGGCATTACCCAGCAAGTGTGTCCGGCCAGAGTTGATCGAGCGTGTTGGGTAATAGTAGTGCACCCCTGCAGGGATGAATCATCTATCGATAACCGGTCCTACGGTAAAGGACGCTCAGTTTATGTATTCCGATCTACTACTTGAACTGGATACTTGTTACTTAATTGAAGCTTCGGGATCGCTTTCTCGCTTGGGAGTCGAGGAAGGATCTTTAAGCTGTACTTCAACATGTTTGCTAAATAAAATGCTATTCTACTCTCTTCTACTGCTGCAAGATGATGGCCTCGAGAAGATGTTTGAAGATGCTAGTCTTCGATAGGACTAGGCCTTCTCTCTATTCTGGCATTTCTGCAGCCCAGTCCACTTATACAGCCTTTCTCCATTGATAATGTTGCATATGTAGTATAGATCCTTGCTTGCTGAGTACTTCGGATGAGTACTCACGGTTGCTTTACTTTCTCTTTTCCCCATACCCTACCTTGATGATACATCAGACGATGGAGTCCAGGAGTCAGATGCCACCACAGGAGCTTGCTACCAGGAGGGTCCAGAGGGCACGTATTACTGGATCGAGCCAGCCGACCAGGAGTAGGATCGGAGGCTCCCAGGCAGGAGGCCAACGCCTTTCGATCTAGTGTCGCTGTTTGTGCTAGCCTTCTTAAGGCAAAACTTGTCTAACTATGTCTGTACTCAGATAATATTTGTATGACTGACTTAGGTATTCGGATCTTCGGATCCCTGGTCTGTAATATTGTGGATCTCCGTTTAAATTGTGTTAGAGTTGTGTTGTGATATCTTCCCGTGAGTCCCTGTGCTTGATCATACACGTTTGCGTGTATGATTAGTGTACGATTGAGTCCGGGGCACCACAGATGAGGGTAGTAGAAGCACCCCAAGCAACTTGCCTAAGGCTGCAACTAGGCAAAGGAAGAAGAGAACCTCAGATTCTGAAGATGAGGACTTTGTGGTTGATGAGGAGGTCACCTCAAAGAAGAAGGTAGTCAAGAAGGAGTATGCTGTTGCTGCTGCTGCCATCAAGCCTGGCATGAAGAAGAAAGTTCCTGCCAAGAGAGTGCCTATGTCAAAAGCCAGAGCCTCCACTCAGGAAACCATGGAGTTCACTGCTAAACCAAGAGAAGAAGAGGCTGCTGGAGGCAAGAAAAGGAAAGAAAGGGTCAAGAAGACCATGGCCAGAGTGATTGGCAGATCATCAATGATTAGAGATCCAGATGAAGATGATGAGAAAGAGCTACCACAGAGGCATTTCAGAGAGTGCCTAGAGCCAACAGGTCTGTAGCTGTGCCAGTCAGTGACACAAGAGCCACCACTCCAGTTGCAACTCCTCCAGTTCCTCTGACATCATCGGAAGCTTTTACAGATGCTGTCCTCTCCACGCCGTCTTCGCACACCAGAGCTCCCGGAGATCGTGCTTAGAGTGCCGCATAGCACTATGCATTTGTCAAGCTTTTTGGTAACTTGTTGCCAAAGGGGGAGAAAATGTATAGATCATAGGCTTCGAGAAAGAGAGTGTTTTGCTTTGTTTGCCTCTCTTGCTACTTGTTATTTGCTCGTTTGTTTGCTACAATATTCGTGCTTGTGTGTGAGATACTCTTATGATCATGTGATTGATCATATTATGCTTTAATGTGTGCTTGAATGATGATATCTTATTACTAGTGTATGATCAATCATGTTTGCCTTGGTGATGAGTGCATGCTATTTATATTCTATCATTTTGAGCGCTCCACCAAGATGTATGTGACATGTAAGAGTAACCCATGATCCTAATTGATTGTGCATTTGCTTTCAAAAGCAAATTTTAAATAATGCACAAATTTAGGGGGAGCTCTTGCTTATCACATACTTCTCAAAGCGACGATATATTTCATTCATATTATCATTTGTCGAAGCTTTGATCTATGTGTTGTCATCAATTACCAAAAAGGGGGAGATTCAAAGTGCAACTAATCCCTGGGTGGTTTTGGTAATTCATAACAACATATAGCTCATTGAACTAATATCCATTCAAGTTAAATATTTCAGGTAGTTCAATGATTGGCATGGCACATGGACTAGAGATGTGGACCCCTCAAAATGCTAAGGACAAATATTGGCAAAAGCTCAAGACTCTTCATTTCTATTTTAGTGATCCAAGATCACATTGAGTCCATAGGAAAAGCCAATACTATTAAAAGGGGATGAGGTGTTGCTTAATGGTCTACTTGCTCAAAATGCTTAGTGATATGCTCCAAAGCCCTCAACCACTTTCTCAATTCCAAATATGTCCTAAACCTAAAGTCAAACTCGGCCCCACCGATTTGATCCATCCGGCGCCACCGAGTTCTTTTGACATAGCCACTGCCAGAAACCCTAATTAGTTCGGTCTCACCGATAGGGATTTCGGTCTCACCGAGATGGGATTGCAAACTCTTTGTTTCCCTTCGTAACATTTCGGTCTCACCGAAATGAGCGATTGGTCCCACCGAGTTCGCAATGCAAACTCTCTGTTTCCCTTTCGTAACATTTCGGTATCACCGAAAGGAGCGATTGGTCCCACCGAGTTTGCCTGACCAACTCTTTGTTTGCTTATTGCTGAAATCGGTCTCACCAAGTTCATGCAATCGGTCACACCGAGATGAAGTTTTGCCCTAACCCTAGCGCATCGGTCCACCGAGTTGATCATGTCGGTCCCACCGAAAATCCTAACATTCACATTTTGAACTGAATCGGTCTCACCGAGTTCTTCTATTCGGTCTGACCAAGTTGGGTCAAATGTGTGTAACGGTTAGATTTTGTGTGGAGGCTATATATACCCCTCCACCCCCTTCTCTATTGAAGAGAGAGCCATCAGAATGTACCTACACTTCCACTACTCATTTTCTGAGAGAGAACCACCTACTCATGTGTTGAGACCAAGACATTCCAATCGAACCACAAGAATCTTGATCTCTAGCCTTCCCCAAGTTGCTTTCCACTCAAATCATCTTTCCACCATAGCCAAATCTGTGAGAGGGAGTTGAGTGTTGGGGAGACTATCATTTGAAGCACAAGAGCAAGGAGTTCATCATCAACACACCGTTTATTACCTTTTGGAGAGTGATGTCTCCTAGATTGGTTAGGTGTCACTTGGGAGCCTCCGTCAAGATTGTGGAGTTGAACCAAGAAGTTTGTAAGGGCAAGGAGATCGCCTACTTCGTGAAGATCTACCCGAGTGAGGCAAGTCCTTCGTGGGCGACGGCCATGGTGGGATAGACAAGGTTGCTTCTTCGTGGACCCTTCGTGGGTGGAGCCCTCCATGGACTCGCGCAACCGTTACCCTTCGTGGGTTGAAGTCTCCATCAACGTGGAAGTACGATAGCACCACCTATCGGAACGACGCCAAAAATCTTCGTGTCTACATTGCGTTTGCCTTCTCCAAACCCTTCCCTTTACCTTCATATGCAATGTTTTACTTTCCGCTGCTACACTCTTAGAATTGCATGTGTAGGTTGATTGCTTGACTTGTGCTAAGTTGCTAAAATCTGCCAAGACATAAAATTGGGAAAAGGCTAGATTTTTATTTGGTCAAGTAGTCTAATCACCCCCCCTCTAGACCTACTTTCGATACTACACAAGCGGCATGCATTCCTGGCGAACAAATAAGCACAAAGAGGAAACACATGGTGAGCAAAGACAAGAGATCGGGCACTAGACAGACGGGAACCAAACCTGAACCTCAGATAACAGGGTGGACAAAGGTCATGAATCCAACGAATAACCCGGCACAAACCCGTGTAGAAAAAGGAGGCAAAAATGCTTGAGGAAACCTTTTCGGTCGACCGAAGCAACAGGGTAAAAGGTGCGAAGTGACAGTCATGAACGAAAGTGCTGCACAAAGAAGAAAAGGATACATGGAAAGAGACAGGACTAAAGGATGGCATCACCCTCGTAGCACATCATGAATGCACGACACGCAGGACTGGGCAAGCGAGGGGTGGGCAAGGAACCAAGAAGCAATAGCTGGTGGTCGCTAACCCGCGGGGCCAGGAATATAGGGGACGAGGAACAACAATAGGGAAGCCGACACAACCAACCAAATGAAGCTCGACCCCGACAAAGGTAGTACTATCTGGCACAGAGAGGGACGAAATATGAAAATCACCCCCCGCCAGCCTCACCCCTCATGGATGCAACCATTGCCTATGGTAATGGCCCTGCAACAACCCCACGCGCATCAGTACGAACCCAAGTACTGCTACTATATGCTTTTCCCCAACGGATTAGACAGAAAATGGCCCCAGCTAATGGCAGTATGAAGAAAGCGTGCACGGAAACCACAAAGCCCGAATCAAATGGCCCCCACAAGGATGCGGTCGAGCCGTTGAATGACACGGCAATGAGAATGGCACCGACACCCTTAGCAGCGAGAGAATACAACACCACGGCGTAATGGTCCAAGAGAAAAAAAAGGAAGAACGCATGCCCATCACAAACCAAGCCGAGAACCGCATCGACACCGTTAGCCGCGAGAGAATACAGCACCACGGCATAAAGGCGCAAGGGCAAAACAACAAAGAATGTCCACACATCACAAACCAAGATGAACAAAATTTAAAAACCAACCCAAACGGAATACAAGAGGAAGAAATGGGAATGTAACAAACCAAATGCAGTGGTCACACCGGCGAGAAAGAGAAGAGCACATGGTTATAACTGATCCAGGTCCAGCAATGCATCGACTGGAAACAACAGGGTAAGACTAGCGGCTTGCCACTCCATAACTCATTGACCAGCGGCCGGGGAGAGAATAAATGAAAACCCAAAACGAGGCAGATACTCCCACCCGGAACCACATGGGTAGAAGGAAACCAAGCAAAGCGGACAGACGATCCACGAGCCGTTGTTATCTTGCCACAACCGGACACCCACCCGACACGACACAAGCAAAAGGGATCCAGGCGAAATGATTAACTTATCAAGGGAGTGCGACTTGAGGGCACATGCAGCACACACACATACACAGAACATGCCAGACGGCCTGACTACGGCATCCAAAAGATGGGTAGACATTCCAAAACATGTCATCCAACCAGGGGGCACGACAACAAGAGGCTGGGTAGCCAAAGCCCCTCCACATCTGAACGGGACCAATGGGTGAAAAGCGCCCCACGGGGACCAAGCAACTAGAACAACATGAGGCCAGGTAGACAAAGCCCCTCCGCACCTGAATGAGACCAATGAGCGAAAGCGCCCCACATCACCCCCATCATACCCCCACCACCCAGAGAAGGAAACAAGGACGCCCTCACCCGGTGGTCGACATGCCCACCGGGCTCACCCGACGCATGCAGACAAAACAACCTGCACGGAGGGCGAGGGGAAAGACGAGTAGACATGGCGGCCCCGGGCGCTGTCCCGGCCCACGCGTCATGGAACCCCAAGGGCGCCGGCTCAGTGAGGAACGCTCAGGCACGATCATACGACGGGGAGGGTTCCAGGCAGGCATCGACATGAGACGCACGCGGAAGTGTAGATTGTAAGTGCATCAAGTGCCCCCCTTAATGGTTTTGGAGTATTGAAGACAAATAGGTTGAGGGACTAATGTGTTTATGAGTGTACACATGAGTTATAGTCCCTGAAGATTTGGTTTAACCCATGGAAGACGACCCCTAAAAATGTATTTCTTCAAGTGAAGAAATTGATACGACCTCTGAAGAAATTGACGTGAAGATTTTGAAGCTTGAAGACTTTTGTTTTCGTAGTTTCTTTCTTCTTATTTTTGAGTCATGGGAAAACCGTACCACTACTGCAGGATGCTGCTAACGCGACACTACAATTAGAGACCCTTTGACAAAATTGCGTGCGATGCATCAATCGCAAACAAAGATGTAATAAAATCGTAAAAAATGATACAAAACGTTTGTGATAGCGGAGACATCAAACACGGTTCAGATTATAGTTGCGTGTGCGATGCGTGGCATACAGTTCACTCGAAAGAACTATTTGCAATGAGCATAACAGCAGAAACGGTCAGACAGATGAAGGTGTGTGCGATATACGACACACAGTTCACTCGGATGAACTGTTTGTGATTAGGCAACACAACAGAAAGAGTCAGCCAGATCAAGGTGTGTGCGATATACGGCATACAGTTCACTCGAATGAACTATTTGCGATTAGCCAATACAACAGAAACGGTTTAACTTAACAAGATATGTGTGATACGCGGGAAACAGGTCAGTAATCAGAAATATATGGGAAGACCGATAAGAACACAGACGATTCATGTTAACAAGTTGTGTGTGTTGTGAGAAAACGATTGTTGGTATACAATTGTGAGTGATTGATGAAATCATCACCGACAGGTTCCATTGTTTAGTCCGTGTACGATGTGATTTGCTCTGTCCGCACAACATCTACGCTCTGTCTATAGAGCATCAACATATAACTTAAAAAACAGCATTGCATAACCAAATTAAGCATACAATTACACAAGTGACTACACACATAACATTTTCACACACTAAAGTAATTAATTACATGCATACTAAACTAGGAGAAACGAGGATCTAATCATCTACTTCTTGTTGTGATGACGCCTGCCATTGCTCTGCTTCCGGCTGGATCCCTGGCCATTTTGCGGAAGGAGGCACTTCCTCATGTCAACGATCCGTCTGTAAATCTCGTAGCTCGTGTACGCCTCCTTGGCCGCGTACACGATGTGAGCTTTGTCGAGTTTCTCCATCCAGGCCTAGTGCCAGGCACGCTTGTCCTTGTTGCAGGAATCCTTCATGTCTCTGTAGTAGGGGTTGATGATGGCCTCGGCGAGGTGAACCAGTGAGTCCTTCTCATGCTTCTTGCTGCCCCAGATCTTGTATTGGCCCTGGATGTCGACAAGATTCTGGCAGGCGATGCCCGAATTTTTGAGCACCTTTACATCGTTGGTGATGTCCACCATAGCGAACATGTAGTGGGGGCTGTTGACAAACCTGGCGAAACGCTCACAAGGCCTTGTGGCCAGGCAGTAGTGGTAGATGAGGACGTGATTGCGGACGCACATCTAGGCGACGGCGACCTTGGGACGAGACCGGCACGAGTGCGGGTGTACTCGAGGTCGAACCCGACCACCCTGTACTTCTCCTCAGAAGGCAACAGCTCCATGATGAGGATGGAGTGCTCCACCCAGACCGGGTTGTTGGTGTACACCACTGAGAGCTCCGTGCACCTTCTATGGGTGTCCACCACGGCATGCATGGTGAACTGCTGCTCGTCGTCGGCAGCCGCTCGGAGCGCCATTGGAGTCGCGCAGGATACCCTCTAAGAATTTGTCGTGGTGGGTGTGCTTCTTGCAATAGTGAGGCGAGATCGAAAGGTTGAAGAGACACGAGGGTTAAATGGCCGCTGTAATAAATGGGGGCCGGCCGGCCTGTTATCGTCACGTCTTGTCACCGCGTTCATAGCGGAGGATTCCAGTGCACACTTGAGCACCCCACACGCGTTTCGTTTGACCACGCGTGGGCTCGAAGAGGTGCCAAATGTATCGTTGGTGAGCCTGTTCCCACGCAACCGCGCAGTTTATCGCGCAAGCTTCCCGCCTGGCTAGTTTGGCCACGCTTCGGCTAGAAGAGGGGCAAATCATGGGCGTTTATTCGCAAAAAGCTTTGTAAAAACGAAGTGTGTGGAATGACCTCGATCATAAGTTTACCCGTGGGTGATGAGGTCAAAGTTACACAGAAGAGTGATGATGGACACTCGAATGCGATAATTAATTCTGCGCTCTACAGGGCACACGGTTGAAGAAACCAACTGTGTGCAATAATGTCGAAGATCGCAGTCGAGTTAGCTATACAGATCGTTTGCGATGAGATCGACAAGGGAAACACATTCGAGAATGGTTAATAAAATCTAAGTCCAGTGCATATTAAGGTCAAAATAGTACTACCAATATACGAGTCTCATACGATGCCATTTCAATGATTGTACCACAAAAGCTCAAAATATTACAAGGTTCAAATTCTAGAGTTATATGGCTCAAATTCGAAGATTACAAGGTTCAAACTGATATTAGAAATGAAATTCAGCTGCAAACGCCCGCGCTGATCCGGTGAACATGGATATAAGAGAGGTTCAAACTAATATTACCACTTGTAAGGCTTGTTTTGAAACCTTGACATTTTTGCAAAGGGATCAGCCACTGAGAAGTCATGTATGGGGTTGACACAATGACTTCCGATTACTCTGTCAGCTGAAGTTCCAAAATGAAATTCAGCTTTTTCGGAGCCTTTTCCATTCTGCCGCAGCCATCGGCGCTGATCAACAAACCATTCATGTTTGCGAAATAAATGTAGGGCAAACCTCATTACCTTCAGCACCCTTGCTCTGGCAACAAAGAACCTGGCGAATATAATCTGCAGTAAGGTCCCTCGGTATGAGTTCAAAGTAATTTCTGAGAGATGCAGATCTAGGCATTCGATGTGATTGTTATATTGTATCACATTATCCACCACCGGGCCTAATCTTATCTACAAAAGAAGAAAATGTGTTAGTGCCTACATGCAGTTTTGAACACTACTACATGCCTATTTGGTTTGCAGGATTTGTAAAATGCACTAACGTGCAATCTTCGATCCGACATGATTAACATGGGCATTTGATTACAATCTAGAAAAATATAGCCTTCTTCACAAGAGGTTGGAGTGGATGAAAAGTTCCCTAAGAAAACTAGTATAGATGAATCCAAAGGAGAAATGCTTATGAATTGTAACCATATGGATCAAGCAACCAATATGGGGGGGGGGACATGTATGTACTGAAATCCTCCAAAATTCCTTCAGAAATCGTAGTACATTGTCATTGTAAACTTGGGAAAAGGTGTCAAAAATTGAACTCCCTATGGTTAACATTTAACAGGAAAGGAATATCACCTTGATATATAGCTTCTCCAGGCACGAAAAGCATCTCAGGAAACTGACAACTTGGTCCAGGTTGGGGCCGATAGATTCTAGTGCCAAGACCTTCACTGTGCGCAGGTTCAGGGTCAAGCTTGTCAGAATCATTTTCTGGATGACAGACGAACATACATCTTCAAAATTAGAAATAATGTTAATTTCGAGAAGGAGAGGTAGAAGGCGACTGTTGTACCTGAACGGGTGTGGATCCAATAACAAGTTCGAAGTATTTGTCAGACGAGTAGCCCACCACTGTCAATTTCGGCGCAGAAATGACATTGATTCTTGTTGGACCTTCTTGATCAACTACAAGTAATCTCTCAAGTGAAGGAGTGTCCTCAATGACCATACTGTGGTACACCTTATGTGATCTCTTGTTGCAGCACCAACAACACACATAAATAGTCCGGAGAGTCATGGAGGTGATGTGGAAGCTACTCAACCCATTGATCTCCTGAAGACGAAGGTACTCGAGTGTAGTATAGCCGCGGAGTAGGCGCTCCATGTCATCCTTTGGGAGGCAGACGGCGACGAGCTCGAGGTGCTTCAGTCATGCACTGGTACAGCGAGGTGCTATACAAACGGTTTTTAACCCCTTTCCACGACGGCATTTTGAACTGTCGCCTAGTGAGTGTGTGCGATAGGGGGGTCCTTCCCACACGACCCAGAAACCGTCGGGGATAGGCCCGCCGGTCACACACGCTCGGCAAAATGAGGTCGTGTGCGGCGGGCGAGCGATCAAATACGATTATGCATATAGTTGTGCTAAAAAATACAATTATACAGGCCAAATCATTTCCAGTCGTAAGTACATCCCACACAGTCAGTCCCGGCTAAACGTTTCGGTTCGTATGTACATTCCACACAAGCAATCCAAGGAATACGTTTCTGTTAGTATGTACATCCCACACAGTCAATCCAAGAAGTACGTTTCCGTTCGTATATACATCCCACACAGTCACTCCAAGGAAAACGTTTCCGTTCGCAGGTACATCACACACAATTTTCCCCATTAAATCGTTTGTGATAGCGTTGCCATTGCAGATGATATTAACAATTTTATCGTTTGCGTTATTGAATGCATCACACACGGTGCGTAGAAGAAACTATGTGGCATAGGCTGTCCATCACACACACTTTTTACGTGGTAAACATTTGCGCAAGGTGGCCTAACGCAAACAGTTTTCAAGAGGAAGTCGTGTGTGATTGTTCATTGATCCAACACGTTTATTTCTAGAAGCTGTGTGCGTTGTCTGAGGTCATCGCCCACGGTGTTTTCTCAATAACCGTTTGCAATAGAAAAACCCAATTAGCAGGCTAATTGTCCTATTATTAATAATCCTTCTATTAATCTAATTGACATTTCATATTAAGCACACAATATATTTCATTTTCGTATTAAGGAAGTAGGATTTCATAATTGAAATACATTAGAGTACAACATCATATAGCTTCAGCACTCAGCTACCCCATTACACAACTGCACCAACACCAAGTTTCACATGCAACATTTATAACCTTTCGAAATCAGCATCATAGACGGTACATAGACAGATGAATCTCATCTGGAAAACTGCTGAAGCAAAAGGCGAATATTGAGCCTTCATTGATGTTGAAGGTCTTTGCAACTTTAGGCCAGTGCCTGTGGATGATTGACCAGCCATCCTTCGTCCTCTTCAGGAACACTTCAATATTGAACCATGGGTGTTGTATGAATACCTTCCTCGCCTCCTGACTATACAGGTGGTTTGAGAGGTAATCATCAGTGAACTGCTTTGGAAAGGCCTGAAAACAAGGATGTGCATAAATATCTTCTCTAGATTGGAAATGGGGCAAAGAAATAAAAAATCCAAGGTATAATATTTAGTACCATCATGTAGTGAACTGATGTCTTCTTCATTGTGCAGACAAAGATCTTGTTGTTTTTTGTCGCTAATTTCTTTATCCTAACAATCTTTCTGAGTTTCTTGACTTGACTGATATTCATGGACAACTCATCTCTCCATATGCAAAAAGGGTCGAACAGTGGGTCAAAACCTCTAACAGCAGGACCTACATGTGCAAGACCAAATTGTTAAAAACCTAAATATTAGAATGGTTCCTGCAATTGCACAATAATGTGCTATTAGACAAAGGACCATGCATGTGCAAACCTCGATTGTAAACCTCAGTGCTTCCCATTGTTTCCCTGCAACACATATAAGGTATTTAGTGATCAGGTTAAGTGAGGGTTCGCATGCTATAAGTAAAATATGTTGATGAAAAATAAGCACATTGCAGATTCATCAGATTAATTCGAGCCACTTGGAAAACTCATTTATCCAAACCAAGCATGATTAAGAACTAGGAAATATAGCAATTGTATGTGTTTCTCATGTATTAAGTGTAGCCAAATTCGATTTATTCCTCACATGCACAACAATACAAAATTCTACCCAGGACAATTGGACATCGCATTGCAGAATTAAACTAAGCAGTTAGCTAAACACCACAACAAATGAACCAAACATTAACTGAGCACCACATTGCACAATATAACATACTCCTAATAGAAGATCAGACAGTTAACCAAACCAAGCATGCTTAACAACTTGGAAATATAGCAATTGTATTGTTTCTCATGTATTTAGTACAGCCAAATTCGATTTATTTCTCACATGGTATACAATAACAAAATACACCCACAACAATTGAACATTGCATTGCAGAATTGAACCAAACTGTTAACTAAACACCACAACAAATGAACCAAATGTTAACTGAGCGCCACATTGCACAATATATAACATACTAGAAGTTCAGACAGTTAACCAAACCAAGCATGATTGACAACTTGGAAATATAGCAATTGTATTTATTTCTCATGTATTTTGAATAGATAAATTTGATTTATTTCTCACATGGAAGACAATACAAAATTGCACCCTAAAGAATTGAACATCACATTTGCAGAATTGAACCAAACAGTTAACTGAACACGACAACTAATTAACCAAACAGTTAATAAGTGGGCACCACATTGCACGGCATATAGAACATATACACTAGAGCAACAGATTGCATGGTAAAAGTAGATAAGACAATTCACTAGAATTTGTTAAGGAAAGGCAGGAGTAGCACATGCAACGGGTAAACCGAGCATGCTTAACCGGCATAGCTAGCAAACTGAACATAGGTCCTTATAGTGAGCTAATAAGACAAGCTACTCCTCATCATCGGAGATATCAATGATGATTGGCTCCTTGGACATGGAAGAGGGCGAGGCCTCGACATCGTGGGTGCCATCGTCATAGTGGTGAGTTACCTGAGCCGCTCCGGGCACCAACCTGCTGGCTCTCGAGTTGAGGTAAGCACGGGCACGCTGAGAAAACACCTCGTAGTCTTCGTCGAAGGCACCAACGGTGGCCTCGAGAAAATGCCATGAACTGTCATTTAAAGCAGCCAACCACATAGCAGCGTCAGCGCGCGAGGCATCGACGGTGGCCTCGACGACGAGGTGCTCCTCCAAGATCTGGGGGTCAGCACGAATGGCAGCCATCGCGACCTCATCCGCGTGTGCGGCCGCGATTTGCTTCTCCGCTGCCAAATGCTCCTTGAGCTCCTGGCTATACTGCGTTTACCATGGCTTAGGGCGGCGCTTATTTGGGGGAGGGGTCGGTGATTTGGGTGGAAGGTGTCGCGCCGGCGGTCAGGGCATGTGGGATGTGGAAGGAGGAGGAGGATGGGGGTCGGCTATGGATTACCTGCCTGGATCGACGAGGCCGAGCAGTGTGAAGGAGGGTCGCCGGCGAGGAGGCGGCGCTGCAAGCAAGGAGTGAAGGTTTCAACTTGGAAAGGAAGGTGGAAAAAGGGGAAATGTGGCTTTTGGTAAGGGGGAGGGGGCAGGGAGGTAGATATTTCCGCAAAGCCAAAATTTTTGGATCGGTGCAGCGAAAAAACTGGCGCGCAAAGTGTCATCAGACACGGTCCCTCATTCAACACTGTGTACGATATGTGAACATCACAAACAATTCATATAGCTTACCCCGTGTGTGATGAGTTTGAACATGCAAATTTTGGTCCGAATATCCCTGGTTATAGAGGTCATCCACGTCATTGCATAATCTGGGTACACAAAGGAGCCTACAGCACACCCACACTTCTTAATCGAGCAAGTTCAACAATTAAACAGAGCTAGCTGACCTAAACATTAACCTAACAAATTAAAGACCGGTGCTCTAAATTAAACAAAGAGTACTACTCCGGCTGGCGCTCGTTGATCTCTGCCGCCTCCTCCATGTCCAGCTCGCTCCCAACGATCTCCTGGGAAAGGGGCTCCATGGCATTAATCGCACCATACTCGACAAGCATCTCGCCATCCGCGTCCACCATCTCTTTGGAAAAGGCCGCCATGAGATGGGCGTGGGCGGCCGTGATCTGGGCTTGGACGGGCTCCGTCGTGGCAAGGTATGCCGCAAAGGAATGGACGGCTGCTCGAACACTCTCGGCGATTGCCAACTCTTCGGCCGTGGGTTGCCGACCGTTGTCGGAGAAGCTTCGTTCGATTTGTGCGGTGACCGCCATGAGCTGGGCGTGGGTGGCCTCGACATGGTCGTGGGCGGCCTCCATCAGGGCTAAGGCCGCCGCTGCAGAACGGACAGTTGCTATCCCCGAGGCAGATGTTGCTGCCGCCACCTGAGAAGCAACAACGGCCGTTTGGGCTGCTTAGCCGCCCGGTCGCAGATTGCGGCCGTGCTCACGTAGCTTGTTAGCAGATGCATGGCGGCTGCGGCTGCGCTCTCGCCGGAGTGGGCCGCCAAAGTTTCCCTCACGACGCGGGTCCACGTCCCCATCTTTCACCGACGATGATTGAATAGTGAAATGATATTTGGGGAGCGAGCTAGTGTGCTTGACACGCCAGCTGTGGACTGTAGCCGACGCACCTTCTCGCGTAAGCCATATGCATACTATACTCCGAGAGTGCTCCAAGATATTTTGTGCTGCATCTCACACGGTTGGTGATAATAAACTATGTGCGGTCTACTTGATTTTTCGTCTTGATTTTAATTACATAATGGGGTCACAGCGGCAAAGGAGGGTGTTTGAATTGCTAGAACTTTTATCTGCAGTGAACATGCAACTATAGGTGTGTCGTCAAAAAAATTAGAATTATTCAGGGTTCGTTTGGACATTTTTATACATTAACTTGGTTTTCTAGGCATTTCGGGTGCACAATTCAAAATTAAACTACATGCACATGCTCTGATGCACCAAAATGGGTTGTAAAATCATATATGTGTCCATGGGTTGATGCTTATGTCCCATGCAAGAAATGGGGATGAATTTCAAAGACCACGGCACCGTGGCTCTCCGGCAAACATTGAGGTACTTGCTTGTGTAATTCTAGTAAATCTAAAACTCGTCTGAAATTCATGAACCTTGGCATGCTATCATGGAATGGAATCAACATGTTGGGGTAAAAAATATTGTCCCATTTGGGGTAGGTTATGGTATAAGCTTCTCACAAACCAGAGCTTCTCACAAGAAGCCTCATGGTTCCGGTAGGGAAACGTGTCACCTTTGTGGACAAAATGATATTTGTCGCCTCTTCTTCATTTCAATTTTTTTTTCTCGTGTCAACATAGAACAACAGGAGTGTCGTGTTAAATTTTGGAATTTTTCAGGGTTCGTTTGGACATTTTTATACGTTAACTGAGTTTTCCAGGCATTTATGTGCATAATTCAAATTTTAACTACATGCACATGCTCCAGTGCATAAAAAGGGGTTGAAAAATCAAATGTGGGTCCTTGGTTGCATGCTTAGGTCACATGCAAGAAATGAGAATGGATGTCAAACACATTGACACTGTCGCTCGGCCGCTAACATTGAGATACATGGTTTTAAAATTCTAGAAAATCGAAAACTCATCTGAAATTCATGAAACTTGACATGATATCATGGAATGGCATCAACATGCCGTGGTAAAAATATTGTTCCATTTGGGGCAGATTTGGGTACAAGCTTCTCACAACAAGTCTGATGGTTTCGGTAGGGAACGTGCCACCTTTGTGGACGAAACGATATCCGTTGCCTCTTCTTGCTTTCAATTTTTTTCTAGTGTCAACATAGAACAACAGGAGTGTTGTGTCAATTTTTGGGATTTTTCGTGGTTCACTTGGACATTTCTATACATTAACTGAGTTTTCTATGCATTTATGTGCATAATTCAAATTTGAACTACATGCACATGCTCCAGTGCATATAAATGGGTTCAAAATTCAAATGTGTGTCCTTGGTTGCATGCTTAGGTCCCATGCAAGAAATGGGAATGAATGTCAAACACCTTGCCACCGTCGCTCGGCATCTAACATTGAGATACATGGTTTTTAAATTCTAGTAAATCAAAAACGCATCTGAAATTTATGAAACTTGACATGCTATCATGGAACCGCATCAACATGCCGTTGTAAAAATATTGTCCCATTTGGGGCAGGTTCGGGTATAAGCTTCTCACAAACCAGAGCTTCTCACAACAAGCCTCATGGTTACGGTAGGGAACGTTTCACCTTTCTAGACGAAACGATATCTGTTGCCTCTTCTTGATTTCAATTTTTTTCTAGTGTCAACATAGAACAACAGGAGTGTTGTGTTAAATTTTGGAATTTTTTGGGGTTCGTTTGACATTTTTATACATTAACTGGGTTTTCTATGCATTTATGTGCATAATTCAAATTTGAACTACAGGCACATGCTCCAGTGCATATAAATTGGTTGAAAAATCAAATATGTGTCCTTGGTTGCATGCTTAGTTCCCATGCAGGAAATGGGAATGAATGTCAAACACCATGCCACCATCGCTCGGCCAGAAACATTGATTTACATGGTTTTTAAATTCTAGCAAATCCAAAATTCGTCTGAAATTCATGAAACTTGGCATGCTATCATGGAACGACATCAACATGTTGGGGTAAAAAATTTGTCCCATCTGAGCCGCTGTTTAATACGGGCAGCCTTACTGTTTGCCTCCCATTCCCCTCCCGCAGACCTCCACCAACGTCATGGCGCAGAAGGATCATCTGCCACTAGCCTTCCAGTTTGGTGAAGTCGACTCTGAGCCGGACGAGATAGAAAATAAGGAGGGATGGGACCTCATGGACATGGCCCTGAACGAGCTGGCCGAGGCCGTTGCTGCCCCCGCGCCCATCCCAGCTCCCATCCCCGTGCCCGCGCCAGCGACCATCCCCGTAGCATTGACGGGCTGGTCACCAAGCACTATCGCAGAGCTGGAATCCGCGGGCATCAGCGAGGTCTCCGCGGACCCGCGCGAGCTCGTGTACATGCCAGCGCCAGCGCCCATGCCCGTGCGCGCCCCTGCACCCACCGCCGCATTGGTCCCCGTGCATTTGCCTGCACCCGTCGTGCCCGAGTGCGCGCCCCCCTCATCGGCATGGGACGCCGCCGTCGACCGCTACCTGCAGCGCCGCGAGTTGCCATCCTCCCGCGCCCCGCCCGTCGATCGGGCGACGACATGATGTTTGATTTCCAAGTGAAGAACATGTTGTGCTGCCTTGAAGACGTCAACAACGGCGTCCCGGAGGACGGCAACGACAATGCCGGCGCGGCACGCTGCCTCTGCCACCGCCGGAATTAGTTTTTTTGGGTTTACTACTGTATCTCGATCATATGAATATAAATTCACAGTGTGACTGAATGAAAGATATGGTTTGAACGAATTTGCGTTTTTCTCTCTGAATGTACAGACTTATCAAATGATTTTCTTTAAAAAACATCAATGGTTTTTAAATATAAAACACTCATCGCAAACATTTTAGATGGAAACCCGTATGCAAACCGACAGCTTCCCCAGGAAGCCAAGGGAAAATATGCCGAGCAGGATTTGTGCAGCTCTTGATTGCAAACATTTTAGATAGAACACCCGTATGCAAACCGACAACT
The DNA here is from genome assembly GCA_011799875.1 of Thinopyrum elongatum. Classification (NCBI taxonomy): domain Eukaryota; kingdom Viridiplantae; phylum Streptophyta; class Magnoliopsida; order Poales; family Poaceae; genus Thinopyrum; species Thinopyrum elongatum. The sequence goes on from CM022300.1 coordinate 400,290,464, forward strand.
TCCCCAGTAAGCCAAGGGAAAATGTGCCTAACAGGATTTGTGCAGCTCTTCATCGCAAACGTTTTAGATAGAACACCCGTATGCAAAGTGAGAGCTATGGTGTTCCCCAGTAAGCCAAGGGAAAATTCACCGCGTAGGATTTGTGCATCTCTTCAACGCAAATGGTTCAGATTGATACGGTATGCAAAGCGAGACTTCGCCGCTAAGCCAAGATAAAATCTGGCACACGGGATTTGTACATCCCTTCAACGCAAACGGTTTTTTCGGATGATCCGTGTGCAACCACGTATAGACAATTTGACAGATTTGCATATGTCATATTGGGTATATTGCCATTTGTCAAACTGGAATGATTGACATTTGTTGATCTAGTAACATTGCCCTTTGTGAACCTTGTAACCCTGCCATTTGTCAAAATATGAAGCTAAAAATCACTAGCACTATCTAATTTTGCAACTGAAATTCAGTAAGCATAGATTTCATTCATAGATTAAGCAGTCGTTCTTTATACAAACAGTTCAACTTGATAGCTGAACCGACCAAACTTTTCCCCAATTGTTGCCAACCATGTACTGAAATAGCTAGTTCAACTATATATACTAGCTAATTTTAAGTACGTAGTACAGTTCAACCACATCTATAGTCAGATGAACTGAACAAAATAGCCCCTAAATACTACTACTACGGAGGGGCTTTGTACTACTTCCGACAGCCTCTCCTCTGCCGAGCGCTCTCAGTAAGAGGCAGAGGAGGAGGAGCCTACCGACGAGCTGGACAACTGCAATACGGTGCCTGCCGCTGCTGCACCTGCAGCGACGCTCACCTCGAATGCCCTCTGCCACTCTAGACAACCCCTCTCGAAGTGGCGGGACTCCTCGTAGATCTCCTGATTCCTCGCCTCTGCGGTGTTGTGTGTTGTGGCCACGGCGGCGGTAAGGCCCTTTGCGTGCTCGACGAGGCGCTCCTCCTCCTCCTGCAGGAACTCGATGTAGCGCGCAAGGTTGCTGACGCATGTGCGGGCCTCCGCCTCCCACCTTCGGGCGGTGGTGGCAGAGCGAGTGATGACCCCGGCGGTCGATGGTGGGCTGGCGGCCACGGCGATCGATGATGGGGTGGAGGCCATGACCAACACCTCCCGCCTTCGGGCCGCGGTGGCGGAGCGAGTGATGGCCACAGTGGGGTGGCGGCCACGACGGCCACCTCCCGCCTTCGGGCCACGGCGGCGGAGCGGGCGATGGTCCTGGCTTTTGACGGTGGTGTGGCGACCACGACGGTAGACGGTGGGGTGCCGGCAACAGCTACCGACGGGCAGCGGCGGCGGAGCGTGTGGTGGGTGTTCCACGCGCACCCAACAGGGATGCCACGCGCACTACACTACGCCGGGGACTGCCCCGCCGCCGCGGTGTAGCCTCCCAGCTGGAGCTGTCCTTTGATGACGGCGGAGTGGCTGAGCGATGACGACGGACCGGTGCCATTGGCGATTGTGGGAGAAGCAGACGAGATAAGCTACAGGGAGGGAGGGGAAATGCAACGCAGGACTCGACGGCCGTGAGGGTTTATATAGCAGGCCGGTAAGCATTGGGATTTTGGGGGATTTCATCGAGTCAGGCGGGAAGCTTGCGCGGGAACCTGCGGTTGTGCGGGAAGAGGCTCACCGACTATTCATTGGCGCCACTTCGAGCCACCGTTTGACCAAAAGAACGCCCCCACGTGCTGCTCAAGCTTGCGCTCGAAGCCGTCTGTGGCAGCAGGGTGAAAAGACGTGCAAGAGGAGGACGAAAGGACACGTACACATATGCTTAATAGAAAAATATTTGCGATTTAATTACCTACTACCCCGTCCTGGTTTATAAGTCGTCTTTGTATTTTTGTGCCAAATTTTGACTAGAGATTTAACTAATAAAATACGAATGCATGTCGCCAAAGATTATATCCTTGGATTCGTATTTGAACATAGTTTCCAATTATATAATTTTTATAACATGCATTAACATTTTGTTAGTTAAATTTAAGGTCAAAATATGGCACCGAATATAAAGGGGACTAATAGACCAAGACAGAGGTAGTAGCACACGACCACTCTCAACGCAGCGTCGCAACTGCCGGCCGGCTTGTAGATGACCATTCCCTGCGTGTTCAACTGCTCTATGCGTGTGGTTGCTCGCGGTTGAGGCGGCCGCGGTGCGCTCTGCTCGCGTCTTGCCGCGTGCACTCTGCTCTCGCGTCCCTCCGGGCGCTCTGCCCTTGTCCCTCCATGCGCGCTACCAGTGTTTGGGGCTGGCGCATGATCACGTACATTTATGCTGCCATTATGCATGCTTTTGCACCGGGTTGCTGCCACGATGCAGTTACCCGCTGCAAAAACTGCCATGCGGACGCGCCGAGAATCCAGGCCGCTCGGCCCCCATTTATTCCTGCGGCCATTTACCTTCATCTCTCGCGCCACACGACACAATAAGCACACCCATAATGACACATACAGAGAGGACATCCAGCGGTTCCAATGGCGCTCCCCGTGGCTCCAATGGCGCTCCCAGCGGCCGACGACGACAACGGGGGGCAATTCACCACACATCACATACTGGACACCCACATGAGGGGGAAGAACCTCTCGGTGGTGTACACGAATGAGCCGGTCTTGGTGGAGAGCTCCATCCACACTATGGAGCAGTTGCTTGCTGAAGACAAGTACCAAGTGGTCGGCTTCGACCTCGAGTTCACCAGCGGTCGTTCCGGGCACGATCAGAAGGTTGTCGTCGCCCATTTGTGCATGTGACATGACGTCCTTGTCTACCACTACCACCTGGTGTGACGCCCCCGGCTCAATCGTGCACTAATCATACATGCAAATGCACACGATCAAGCCTAAGGACTCACGGAAAGATACCACAACACAACTCTAAAACATAAATAAAGTCATACAAGCATTATATTACAAGCCAGGGCCTTGAGGGCTCGAATACATAGCTCGATGGCATACAAGCGTCAGCGGAAGCATTAGATATCTGAGTACAGATATTAAAAGAGAAACGGAAAGGCCTTTAGAAAGGCGGGGCAAAATAAAACACTACGATCGAAAGGCGCAGGCCTCCTGCCTGGGACCCTCCGAACCTACTCCTGGTCGTCGGCAAGCTCGGAGTAGTATCCATCCTCGGGGTAGAAGTGGTAGCTGAAGTCGTCAACCGGGGCAGCGGTCTCAGGGGCTCCGTCTTCTGGTTGCACCAAAAGGATATGGGGGAAAAAGAAAGCAAAGCAACCGTGAGTACTCATCCGAAGTACTCAGTAAGCAAGGATCTACACTACATATGCAACATTATCACAGAGTGGCTGTATATGTGAACTGGGCTGCAGAAATGCCAGAATAGAGAGGAAAGCCTAGTCCTATCAAAGACTAGCATCTTCAGCGGTCTTGCAGCATTAGAAGAGTGTAGATTAGTACAACATAAAGTAGTAGTATCACTAAGTCTCAACCTCACCCAGAGATCCTTTCTCGACTCCCTGCGAGAAAGAAATCCCAGAGCCATACAGTCATCAACCTCGTCCTGAGATCCTTTCTCGACTCCCTGTGAGAAAGCAATCCCAGAGCCGTACTCATCACAAGTATCCAGTTCTAGTTGTATCGATCGGGATACAACTCCGAGTGTCCTTTACCGTAGGACCGGCTATCGATAGATGTGTTCTTCCCTACAGGGGTGCACCAACTTACCCACCACGCTCGCTTAACTCCAGCCGGACACACTTTTCCGGGTCACGCCCGGCCTCGGCCAAACGATACACCGCAACCCTACCTACAGCTTAGTAGAGAGGTCCCCGTCGGTCTATATCCTAAGCGCTCAGGGGTCTTGGGCCATCGCCCTGTGCACTCCGGGTCGGTGTGTGCAGGATTGGGACGAGCACCACCTCAGTCCTGGATGGTACTGGCCCGGCCCGGCCACGAGGCTGAACTGGACGTCTGACAGAGCTTTCGGCTGATGCTACGATGCAGAGTGCCCATAACTCTTCCCACGTGATGGTTAGTGCTATCAGGCCAGAGGCCTGCTCGGATCAAATATCCAAATCGTTAGTGGACTAGGGGCTTGCGGTAATGAGCAGAGACTCATGATCGATGTGACCCCGTCGCCCCGTCTCGAGGACTTGCGGCAAGGGCTTAGAATGCCCGGCCACGCCTCGTATACATCACTCGGGCACCATCCAGGTCAACTCGTCTCCACATCACTCGCGGGTACCCTTGAAGGTCGACCCGCCTTTCCAAGTATCAATTGTAAAGTCCAAGTATCCGTGTGTCCATAACATCAGGGGAATCCGAGGTATCACCCTCGTTGGATTCCTACTTGATGTATCCGTCAAGGTGAACTCGGAGGAATCACCCTCGATGGGTTCACACTTGATGTGTTGCACGACAGTGTCGTTATCAGAAGTGGTGGAGGAGGAATCACCCTCGAGGACCACGACCGAATAGCTACTCTATAGAGTTATCATCAGAATTGCTACACAAGGTATCACCCTCGGCACTCGATAGTAACGCTGCAGTGTCGTTACAACTAAGGGAGTGATGTGCGGTGCCGGGGCTTGTCTTCAATCCCGTTGATCGGGTCTTCTGATAATCCAGCGGGGCAGTCGGGACAAGTGGGGTCACTGATAGGTCTCTACCCAGCCTATACTAAGCAGTTTAGGATATGCAGGTAATTATCAACAACAGGTTACAATAAACAGGCTATGCATCAGAATAGGTAAAGCAGTAGTAGCAGCAATTCTAATGCAAGCATGAGAGAGAAAGAATAGGCGACATGGGTTGCTCAAGGGGGGGGGGAGGGGCTTGCCTGGTTGCTCGGCGGAAGGGCAAGGTCGTCAATGGTGTCGTCGGTCTCCGGAGCTGCGTCGGTACCGGGAATTGCGTCGGAGTCTAACGAAAGAGAAGAAGGGGAGGAAACAGTATAAATACACAGCAAACATGAGCAACACAATGTACGACATGACAATATGCAGTGCCGGGTGTGTCCTAACGTATGGTTGCACGTCACCGAGGAAGGGGGAATCCATCCGGGAATGTTTTCCCGGTTCCGGACATTTGTAAGACAGATGACCGGAGGGGGACGGTTCCATGTTCGGATAGTTAGGGACGTGTGGCGGATGAACGGACCGTGTATTCAGATTCGTCTCGTCGTTCTGATTAACTTTCATGTACAAAGTTTTTCGATCCGAGCTACGGATTATTTTCTATGATTTTCTAAAGTTTTTAGCATTTTCTGGAATTAATTTAATTATTAAATTCGAACATTATCCGAAACAGTGCTTGCTGACATCAGCATGACATCACCGGTTAATTAGACAGAACTGGTTAGTCCTAATTGGGTGATTAGTTTAACTAAGTTTAATTAGTTTAATTAAACCAGATTAATTAAGTTAATTAATTCACTAATTAAGTTAATTAATTAACTTATTATTATTTATTTATTTTTATTACATATAATTTTTATTATTTTATGGGGCTAGGCCCCACGTGTCATAGACCCAGGGGGTTGGGCCCCACCTGGCAGTGGCACAGGGCCACTGCTGTTGGGCGTCAACGTGCGCGCGCGTGCACAGCACGCGGCGACGCGGCTACGGGCGCGCGCCGGCGCGGGGAGCGGCGAGGCGAGGCCAGGCAGCGGAGGCCAGCGCGAGCGGGCGGAGCAGCGGGCGGCGTGGCAGAAGCAGCAGCAGCCGGACGCGGGCGACGGTGAGCGGGCGGTGCGCGCACGTGGCCGGGACGAGCGTGGCCACGGCGCGAGTTATCATCAGAAGTGCTACACAAGGTATCACCCTTGGCACTTGATAGTAATGCTGCAGTGTCGTTACAACTAAGGGAGTGATGTGCGGTGACCGGGGCCGAGGCGAGCGGGGCGTGCTCACAGGGGGGGCTCGGGGAGGCGTCGGCCGGGGAGGAGGAGGAGGACGAGGCAGTCCGGCGGGGAGGCGGCGCCGGCGCGGTGGCGGGTGATCCGGCGAACGGCGGCGAGGGGCGACGGGGTCGAGCGGTCGGGCTCGATCCCTAGCCCGATCGGAGTCACTTGGGGGGGGGGGGATGAGAGGGGATCGGCTAGGGTTTCGGGGCAAGGGGATAGGTCGGCAAACGGGGTGGGCCGTGGCCCAGTGGGGGGGGTTTCCTTTTCCTTTTATTTCTTGTTTTTTGTCTTTTGTCTTTTGTTTTATTTTTCCTTTTCTGTTTTCTTTTTTTTTTCTGTTTTGCAAAATGTGTGGCACCCAAATGAATTTTGCAAAATACATGACCTGGTCCATAAATCACAGTGCAACATACCCTATCACCAAAAATTAGTTTGGGGTATTTATCATTTCATATTTATTTTATACTTAATTAATAGGTTATTAAATATTGTTTTCAGCCACTGTTTGAGGATGTTTAAGTCACTTATCCAATTTCAATAAGGTTGATTACAATTTTATCATTGCCTCCAAATTATTTGCTATTTAATGAACATTTTAGTTTCTGGGTTTGGACAACTTTTATTTTCCACTTTCAGTTTGAATCTCCATTTGAATTTGAACTTGAAATGAGATATGTTCCAAATGATGTTTAAGCCCTGATGATCATGATGACATGGCATAATCAAAAGGGTGATCACTGTAACTTAATACATGGGGTGTTACAAATCTCCTCCACTAACAAGAATTCTTGTCCCGAGAATTAAGAGGTAGAAGGAAAAAGTTCGGGGTATTCCGCACGAAGATTATCCTCGCGTTCCCAAGTGGCTTCATCTTCAGTATGATTTGACCACTGCACCTTGAGGAACTTGGTAACCTTCTGACGGGTTCGACGTTCAGATTCATCCAGGATGCGGATCGGATGCTCCTTATAAGAAAGATCATCTTGCAATTCGAGCATTTCATGGTCCACTGCTCTATGCGGAGACTCCTTGAAGCAACGACGAAGTTGCGACACATGGAAGACGTCGTGGATATGAGAGAATTGCTGCGGCAACTCCAATTTATATGCCACCTGACCATGTCTAGCAATTATGCGGAAAGGACCAATGTAGCGGGGAGCTAACTTGCCCTTGATTCCAAAACGGTGAGTGCCCTTCATAGGGGTGACACGTAGATAAGCTTGATCACCAGGTTGATAAGTCAAACCCCATCGTTTGCCATCATAGTTGCTCTTCTGGCGGTCCTGAGCCGCCTTGAGATTTTCCCGGACAATACGGACTTGTTCTTCGGCGTGTTGAATAATATCTAGACCCACGAGCGGTCGTTCCCTAGTTTCTGACCAATTCAGAGGGGTTCGACACTTACATCCATAAAGTACTTCGAAGGGGGCCATTTTCAAGCTGGCTTGATAGCTGTTGTTATATGAGAATTCCGCATAAGGAAGAGATTCTTCCCACTTCTTACCGAACGATATAACACAAGCTCGAAGCATGTCTTCAAGCACTTGATTGACTCGCTCGACTTGGCCTTGGGACTGGGTGTGATAAGCTGAACTCCAGGTAATATGAGTTCCCATAGCTTCTTGGAAAGTTTCCCAGAACTTGGAGGTGAAAAGACCGCCACAGTCCGAACTGATCTCCTTCGGAATACCGTGGAGTGATACAATTCTGGAGATATACAACTCTGCTAACTGTCTAGCAGTGATAGTTTCCTTGACAGGCAGAAAGTGTGCAACTTTGGAAAGTTGGTCGACGACGACAAGAATAGCATCGTGACCCTTCTGTGACCTGGGAAGTCCTGTAATGAAATCCATCTAAACCTTATCCCATTTCCATAGAAGAATAGGCAACGGTTGCAGAATTCCAGCAGGCTTCTGATGTTCTGCTTTAATGCGATGACACACATCACATTCAGCAACATAGCGAGCAATGTCCTGCTTCATTCTAGACCACCAGTACCTTGGACGGAGATCACGATACATCTTGGTGCTACCCGGATGAATAGACAGCGGGGTATCATGTGCCTCCTTCATGACCTTGTCAGTCATAAGTTCGAAGCGAGGTACGACAATGCGGTTTCTGAAATACAAGGTTCCATCTTCAGACAGCGAGAAACCCCTATACTTTTCAAGGTGAAGATCTTTCTTCATCAGATCAATTTCAGCATCTTTAGCTTGCACATTCTTAATAGCTTTCTCAAGATCTGGTTGTATCACAAGGTTATTAAGAGAACCCTGTGGAACAATACGTAGATTCAGCTTGCGCAGTTCTTCAAAAAGACGAGGTTGATCTCTCCTAACCATGAGGTTGTCGCAATAGGACTTGAGGCTTAAGGCATCAGCCATCACGTTAGCCTTGCCAGGGGTATAGGAAATACCCAAATCATAGTCCGCTATGGCCTCCATCCATCTTTGCTGACGGAGGTTTAGAGATGGCTGAGTGAACAAGTACTTCAGACTTTTATGATCCGTGTATATCTCGCAACGATTACCGAGAAGGTAATGTCGCCACAACTGCAGTGCATAAATGACAGCAGCTAGTTCTAGATCATGTACCGGATAATTCTCTTCATGTGGGCGCAACTGATGAGAGCCATAGGCAATCACTTTACGCTCTTGCATTAGGACACAGCCTAATCCTTCACGGGATGCGTCACAATAAATCACGAAGTCTTTGCAAGAATCTGGAGGAGCAAGTACTGGGGCAGATGTTAGCTTGTCTTTGAGTGTTTGGAAACTTTCCTGACATTTCTCTGTCCATTCAAACTTAACGCCCTTGTGAAGCAGATCAGTCAGGGGCTTAGCAATCTTAGAAAAGTTCTCGACAAATCGACGGCAATAGCTTGCAAGGCCGAGAAAACTTCTCACTTGCTTGACGTTCTTCGGAGGAGTCCAGTCAAGAATAGCCTGAACCCGCTCCGGGTTAACAGCAATTCCATCCTTGGAAATCACATGACCAAGGTAGGTTACTTCAGAAAGCCAAAATTCACATTTGGAATACTTGGCATACAACTGGTGTTCTTGGAGCCTTTCCAGTACAAGACGGAGGTGTTCAGCATGTTCTTCCTTATTCTTCGAATATACCAGAATATCATCTAGATATACCACGACGAACTTGTCGAGGTAATCCATGAAGATGTAATTCATCAGATGCGAGAAAGTTGCAGGAGCATTGGTTAAGCCGAAGGACATGACCGTGTACTCGTAGGAGCCATAGCGAGTAACAAATGCAGTCTTGGGAATATCCTCTTCACGAACACGGATCTGATGATAACCCAACCTCAAGTCGAGTTTAGAGAATACCGATGATCCAGCAAGTTGATCATACAAATTATTGATCCGAGGAAGCGGATATTTATTCTGAATTGTGGCGTGGTTAATGGGCCGATAATCCTGAACCAATCGGTTAGTTCCATCCTTCTTCTTAACGAAGAGTGAAGGTGCTCCCCAAGCAGAGGAACTGGGGCGGATGAAACCCTTCTTAAGTGACATGTCGATTTCCTCCTTAAGTTCAAGAAGGTGGTGCGGAGGCATTTTATAAGGACACTTCGCAATAGGGGTAGTGCCAGGCTTCAAGTCGATGACAAACTCGACAGCTGTAGCAGGGGGTATTCCTGGTAGTTCTTCTGGAAAGACATCTTGAAAATCATGAACAACTGGAATGTTCTCGATGCCTTCAAGAGGTGAAGCGTTCAATGCATTCAGAACATATATCTGGCTCTCAGCATCCTGAGCTATTCGGGCTGACTAATTGACTGTCTGGCCAGAAGGGTGAGTGAGCTGGACTGTCTTAGTAGCGCAATCAATCAAAGCATTATGGGCTGTCAACCAGTCCATACCGAGAATAATGTCTACGTCGGAAGGTCCAAGAGCAATAAGGGAAGCAGAGAACATCAACCCTTCAATTTTGATCTGATTGTTGTGACTTACCATCTTGGTTTGCCACCTGGAACGGGGAGTGATAATCTCTAATGGTGTGGGTAACAACTCTAGATGTAGTTCATGCAGCTAAGCAAATTATTGAGACACAAAGGAATGTGATGCTCCCGAGTCGAAAAGGACAGAAGCTGCAACTGAATTAATCGGGAGGGTACCCATCACAATGGTTGGTTCTTTTTTAGCCTCTTCTGTATTGACATGGTTAGCATGGCCCAGTACAATAGCAGAAGGTCTGGCATTGAGATTCCTGGGCTGACGTGCCCGGGCATTTCGATTTTGGTTCGGGCGGCAATTGGTAGCACGGTGCCCTGGTTGGCCACACTTGAAGGAATTCCCATCATTATGGGGAGGAGCTAGAGCATTGGACTGTCCACCCTGAGTTACTAGCTGTCTCGGCGGCGGAGGCAGACGAGATGCAACATAAGACGGCCTTGGTGTTGGAGCAGGTCGGTGATGAACGTTGTGTTGGATCCAGACTCGACGTTTCTGAGCAGACTGACTCGAAGATGGACGAACATCTCGGGTACGCTTGAGCAACTCCTGGCATTTAGTCAGTGCAGTTTCAACTCGGAAAGATTGGCTGACAAGCGTTGCGAAATCTGTGCAATCATGGACAGCAAGTGCAAGGTTTATATCAGTACGCAGTCCTTCACGGAATTTCTCTTGCTTGCGTGCGTTAGTGCAGACGTCATCTTCAGCATAGCGGGACAATTCAAGAAATTTCCTCTGATATTCATCCACAGTCATTGTGCCCTCTGTAAGTTTGTGGAACTCCTGCTTCTTCTGGTCGATCAGACCTTGAGGAATGTACCGTGCACGAAAAGCTGACTGAAATTCCTGCCAAGTGGTTACAGTTCCAGCAGGTAGCATATGCCTATGACTTTCCCACCATTGAGCAGCTGAACCCCTCAGGTGATATGTCGCATAGGTGACGTAACTGTCAGAGATAACATTGGCCGACTTCATCTGGAAGGCAATGTCACAGAGCCAATCATCAGCATCCATTGGATCAGTCGAGCTGCGAAAAGTGGACGGATTGAGGCGCACGAATTCTGGCAGAGTTATTGGGGTAGGCTGTTGATGAGGATTCTGGTTTGGAAACTGAGCCAATATCCCGGTCATAACCTGATGGTTCAATTCAAACTGCTGCATCATTTCGGCAATATAGGGTGGAGGTGGAGGATCATCAGCCATCCTGCCAAATCAACAGGGGCAGTTTAGCTAGTAAAACTGCAGGTGTATGGAATTATTCATGATGTAACACAGGAAATGAACAGGAAAGGAATCAGATATATGATAGTAGTCGTTAAACACATACCAATCCATACACAGAGTTAGGTTCAAACGGATAGTACGCGCTCGGGAATGCTCGCGGCTAGACAAACTAGGCGGCGCGCAGGCACGCGGTGAGGATTACAACAACGTGACATAGCAAAGGCTACAACACGTCAGAGAAAACTGCTGGGGTGAGGAATCTGCAAGTGACAACACAGGGTGCCCTCGATAAGAGGATCCTGCAGGCAGAACCTGGCCCGCAATCTTGAAGGAAGGGGGGGAAATTTTAGAACACCGGGTGAATGTGATCACGAGAACCTAATGTTGGAGTTAGTAAAATTTTAACCCGACAAGGAGAGAGATCAGAGTCCCAGAGTAAAGGTCGAGGAGTAAAATATCCTAATACCACCCAATTGGCGACGTGGGCCCGTAAGCCACACAGCCAAGTTAGTAAAACAGTTTTCGGTTACTAGACTCAACTTCGGCCAAGGAGTTGGAAAAGGGGGATCCTACAGGCAGTCGGCTCTGATACCAACTTGTGACACCCCTGGCTCAATCATGCACTAATCATACACGCAAATGCACATGATCAAGCCTAAGGACTCACGGAAAGATATCACAACACAACTCAAAAACATAGATAAAGTCATACAAGCTTTATATTACAAGCCAGGGCCTCGAGGGCTCGAATACATAGCTCGATGGCATACAAGCGTCGGCGGAAGCATCAGATATCTGAGTACAGATATTAAAAGAGAAACATAAAGGCCTTTAGAAAGGCGGGGCAAAAAAACACTACGATCGAAAGGCGCAGGCCTCCTGCCTGGGACACTCCGAACCTACTCCTGGTCATCGGCAAGCTCGTAGTAGTATCCATCCTCGGGGTAGAAGTGGTAGCTGAAGTCGTCAACCGGGGCAGCGGTCTCAGGGGCTCCGTCTTCTGGTTGCACCAAAAGGATATGGGGGAAAAAGAAAGCAAAGCAACCGTGAGTACTCATCCGAAGTACTCAGCAAGCAAGGATCTATGCTACATATGCAACATTATCAAAGAGTGGCTGTATATGTGAACTGGGCTGCAGAAATGCCAGAATAGAGAGGAAAGCCTAGTCCTATCGAAGACTAGCATCTTCAGCGGTCTTGCAGCATTAGAAGAGTGTAGATTAGTACAGCATAAAGTAGTAGTATCACTAAGTCTCAACCTCACCCAGAGATCCTTTCTCGACTCCCTACGAGAAAGCAATCCCAGAGCCATACAGTCATCAACCTCGTCCTGAGATCCTTTCTCCACTCCCTGCGAGAAAGCAATCCCAGAGCCATACTCATCACAAGTATCCAGTTCTAGTTGTATCGATCGGGATACAACTCCGAGTGTCCTTTACCGTAGGACCGGCTATCGATAGATGTGTTCTTCCCTGCAGGGGTGCACCAACTTACCCACCACGCTCGCTTAACTCCGGCCGGACACACTTTTCCGGGTCATGCCCGGCCTCGGCCAAATGATACACCGCAACCCTACCTACAGCTCAGCAAAGAGGTCCCCGTCGGTCTATATCCTAAGCGCTCAGGGGTCTTGGGCCATCGCCCTATGCACTCCGGGTCGGTGTGTGCAGGGTCGGGACGAGCACCACCTCAGTCCTGGATGGTACTGGCCCGGCACGGCCACGAGGCTGAACTGGACGTCTGACAGAGCTTTCGGCTGATGCTACGATGCAGAGTGCCCATAACTCTTCCCACGTGATGGTTAGTGCTATCAGGCCAGAGGCCTGCTCGGATCAAATATCCAAATCGTTAGCAGACTAGGGGCTTGCGGTAACAAGCAGAGACTCACGATTGATGTGACCCCGTCGCCCCGTCTCGAGGACTTGCGGCAAGGGCTAAGAATGCCCGGCCACGCCTCGTATACATCACTCGGGCACCATCCAGGTCAACTCGTCTCCACATCACTCGCGGGTATCCCTCAGGGTCGACCCGCCTTTCCAAGTATGAATTGTAAAGTCCAAGTATCCGTGTGTCCATAACATCAACGGAATCCGAGGTATCACCCTCGTTGGATTCCTACTTGATGTATCCGTCAAGGTGAATTCGGAGGAATCACCCTCGATGGGTTCACACTTGATGTGTTGCACGACAGTGTCGTTATCGGAAGTGGTGGAGGAGGAATCACCCTCGAGGACCACGACCGAATAGCTATTCTACAGAGTTATCATCAGAAGTGCTACACAAGGTATCACCCTCGGCACTCGATAGTAACGCTGCAGTGTCGTTACAACTAAGGGAGTGATGTGCGGTGCCGGGGCCTGTCTTCAATCCCGTTGATCGGGTCTTCTGATAATCCAGCGGGGCAGTCGGGACAAGTGGGGTCACTGATAGGTCTCTACCCAGCCTATACTAAGCAGTTTAGGATATGTAGGTAATTATCAACAGCAGGTTACAATAAACAGGCTATGCATCAGAATAGGTAAAGCAGTAGTAGCAGCAATTCTAATGCAAGCATGAGAGAGAAAGAATAGGCGATATCGGTATGCTCAAGGGGGGGGGGGGCTTGCCTGGTTGCTCGGCGGAAGGGCAAGGTCGTCAATGGTGTCGTCGGTCTCTGGAGCTGCGTCGGTACCGGGAACTACATCAGAGTCTAACGAGAGAGAAGAGGGGGAGGAAACAGTATAAATACACAACAAACATGAGCAACACAATGTACGACATGACAATATGCAGTGTCGGGTGTGTCCTAACGTATGGTTGCACGTCATCGAGGAAGGGGGAATCCATCCGGGAATGTTTTCCCGGTTCCGGACATTTGCAAGACAGATGACCGGAGGGGGACGGTTCCATGTTCGGATAGTTAGGGACGTGTGGCGAACGAACGGACCACGTATTCGGATTCGTCTCGTCGTTCTGAGCAACTTTCATGTACAAAGTTTTTCGATCCGAGCTACGGATTATTTTCTATGATTTTCTAAAGTTTTTAGCATTTTCTGGAATTAATTTAATTATTAAATTCAAACATTATCCGAAACAGTGCTTGCTGACGTCAGCATGATGTCACCGGTTAATTAGACAGAACTGGTTAGTCCTAATTGGGTGATTAGTTTAACTAAGTTTAATTAGTTTAATTAAACCAGATTAATTAAGTTAATTAATTCACTAATTAATTAATTAATTAACTAATTAACTTATTACTATTTATTTTTATTACATATATTTTTCATTATTTTCTGGGGCTGGGCCCCACGTGTCATAGACCCAGGGGGTTGGGCCCCACCTGGCAGTGGCACAGGGCTACTGCTGTCGGGCGTCAACGCGCGCACGCGCGTGCACAACACGCGTCGACGCGGCTACGGGCGCGCGCCGGCGCGGGGAGCGGCGAGGCGAGGCCAGGCAGCGGAGGCCGGCGTGAGCGAGCGGAGCAGCGGCAGTAGCGGGCGCCGCGGCAGAAACAGCAGCAGCCGGACACGGGCGGCCGGAGTAGCGGAGTGCGGGCCGCGGTGAGCGGGCGGTGCGCTCGCGTGGCCGGGACGAGCGTGGCCACGGCGCCTGCGGGCGCGCGCGCCGGCGCGATGACCGCGGTGAGAGGGGCAGCGGGCGCGGCGGGGGGGTGCGGTGACCGGGGCCGAGGCGAGCGGGGCGAGGCGTGCTCACAGGGGGGGGGCTCGAGGAGGCGTCGGCCGGGGAGGAGGAGGAGGACGAGGCAGTCCGGTGAGGAGGCGGCGCCGGCGCGGTGGCGGGCGATCCGGCGAACGGCGGCGAGGGGCGACGGGGTCAAGCGGTCGGGCTCGATCCCGATCCAGATCGAGTCGCGGGGGGGGGGGATGAGAGGGGATCGACTAGGGTTTCGGGGGCAAGGGGATAGGTAGGCACGGGGTGGGCCGGCTGGGCCGGCCAGCTGGGCCGTGGCCCAGTGGGGGGGGGGTTTCCTTTTCCTTTTATTTCTTGGTTTTTGTCTTTTGTTTTATTTTTACTTTTCTGTTTTCTTTTTTTTGTTTCTGTTTTGCAAAATGTGTGGCACCCAAATGAATTTTGCAAAATACATGACCTGGTCCATAAATCACAATGCAACATACCCTATCACCAAAAATTAGTTTGGGGTATTTATCATTTCATATTTATTTTATAGTTAATTAATAGGTTATTAAATATTGTTTTCAACCACTGTTTGAGGATGTTTAAGTCACTTATCCAATTTCAATAAGGTTGATTATAATTTTATCATTGCCTCCAAATTATTTGCTATTTAATGAACATTTTAGTTTCTGGGTTTGGACAACTTTTATTTTCCACTTTCAGTTTGAATCTCCATTTGAATTTGAACTTGAAATGAGATATGTTCCAAATGATGTTTAAGCACTGATGATCATGATGACATGGCATAATCAAAATGGTGATCACTGTAGCTTAATACATGGGGTGTTACACCTGACCACAAGGCCTTGCGAGCGTTTCTCCAGGTTTATCAACAACTCCGACTACAATTTCGCTACGGTGGACACCACCAACGTTCTAAAAGCGCTCAAGGTTTCAGGCTTGACTTGCCAAAATTGTGTCAACATCCGTGACCACTACAATGTCTTGGGCAGCGACAACAACAAACAGAACTCCCTGGTTGACCTCGCCTCGGCCATCATTGACCCCTACTACATGAAGATGAAGGATGAGAGCAAGAAGGACAGGAACGCCTGGCACAGTGCCTGGCATCAGAGACTGGATGAAGAACACGTCAAGTACGCGGCCAAGGACGCGTACACAAGCTACGAGATGTACAGGCGAATCATAGACATGAGGAAGTGTCTTCATCCTGCCCCAGACGAGGGATCAAGCCACATAGCAGTGGCGGGAGCATCACAAGAAGTAGATGACTAGGTGATCATTTCTCCTAGTTTAGAATGCATGCAATTGTTTATTGAGGTGTGTGCGAATGATCTGTACAGTCGCTTATGTAATTGGATGTTTATTTCAGTTATATATATATATATATATATATATATATGTTATTCTTCTGTAGACAGAGCAAATCACACGGCTTATTAGCAGCAATCGTCTGTGTTATTATTGGTCTTCGCACACATTTCTGATTACAGACCTGTTTGCCGCGTATCACACACATCTTGTTCAGTTGAACTGTTTCTGTTGTCTTGTCTGATCGCAAACAGTTCATCCGAGTGAACTGTATGCCCTCCATCACACACACCTTGATCTGGCTGACCGTTTCTATTGTGTTGCCTAATCACACACAGTTCATCCTGGTGAACTGTATGCCGTATATCGCACACACCCTCATCTGGCTGTCCGTTTCTGTTGTTCTGCCTCATCGCAAATAGTTCTGCTGGATTAACCGTATGCCACGCATCGCACACGCAACTCTAATCTGAATAGTGTTTGATGTCTCCGCCATCACAAACGTTTTGTATATTTTTTGACGATTTTATTACATCACCGTTTGTGATTAATGCATCGCACATAGTTTCGTTGAAGGGTCTCTGATTGGACTGTCGCGTTTGGACCAACCTGCAGTAGTGGTGGTAGAATAAGAGCGGGCGCGTCATTAAGGGGGGATGGCAGTTCATGAACTTGGCGACGTGCGGCGTGGTAGAATAAGAGCGGGCGCGTCATTAGGGGGGGGGATGGCAGTTCATGAACTTGGCAACGCGCAGCGTGGGCGCGAGGCGGAGCGCGGGCATTGGCAGTGAGCGCATATGCCCATCATTAAAAGTGAGATCCTCGAGCTGATCTAGGGCAGGGGATCGGAACCACTCGTCAAGCTTGGCTCCGTCCTTGCCATTGGAACGAAACTTGCCCAAGATAAGGCCTCTTGTTGGGCCATGGTGACTACTGAGGACCTGGGAGAATGCATCCAAGCTTTTGCGATAGCCATGGCAGAGCTCGTGGGTGTCGATGAGGTCGAGAGGGGTGGAGTGCCATAGGGGGCGCCACCGCCGGGAAAGGACGGTTTTCCGCTCCCCATATTTGATTGGGAGGAGGGAGATGATGACTATCAACATATCATCGGGGAGGTTGCTGATGAAGTCTAGGCCTACTGGAGTTGCTTGCGGTTCTTGCTCGACCCGCCTCCGCTTGTTGGCAGCCTCGTTCTCCACCTCCGGAGTCTCCTCGTCAGCGGCGCTTTCTGACAGAAGTGGGAGTACAGGGAATATTTAGTTAAAATAGGGCAAAAGAAAAGTGTATTGGTAACTAGAAGTTAGTAGGTAGGAATAGAGTAAGAAAATGGAATAACAATTGGTTGCTTAAATACTACACAATTCCTTTGATATTGCTGGGTAAGTCAACATGCAGATACTTGAAAATAACATTTACTTCGAACAAAGTCTGGACGGATGATATCGTCAAGTTAGCATATATCTCATGACCAGGCTCTTTTATGTGCAGTGCAATTTTAATGCCAGCTTTCAGTACATAAAACTTAGAAATTTCTGTCCAAAGGCCCGTGCCAAAATAGGAGTGACCACATTCATCAAGTCTTATAGAAGCAACGATTGTAAATCCATGGTTTGTGTTCAGTATGACATCCCTGCAGTCTTGAGTTATGTAAAGGGCAAGATTGTGTACTACAGATGCTGTTGCATAGCAAGGGACGTGCTGCAGAAAATGGTAGGATTGTTAAAGAATATGGTAACATGCAGATATGGGCGAAATTGAAAGAACTGTACAGCAGTTGAAATCAAAGGACAAAAATCTATAATTAAACAGATAGTGTAACCATGATGTCATGGAAATATGAGAGTAATTGAAAGAACAATACATCATTAATTTGCCTAATATAGAAAGAAGAGGAAAAAAAATCCCCTTTGACGTATATGCTGCATGTGGCACCTTTTATCCAAATGTAGCAATATATAGTATATGTTCAGGAAAGTAGGCCATGCCAACCGATGTAGGGTGAGATTGAACATACCGCGCGCATCCTCAAGTCATCTGGTACGGTGAGATGGAACTCCATGGATGTCTGGCCGAGGCCGCAAAGTCCTGATGTGTCCGCACACTGTACACTCTATGAATGAAAGAAAACCCTCAAATCAGCTCGAATAAAAATGAATTCATGGCGATTTCGGTGGGGTGATTAAAGGAGGCAGATGAATTGGAATAAGAGATGAGAGAATATCTCATTAAATTAGTTACCTTGTTGTCCATGAGAAAAAACCCTCAATACGGCAGATTCACCAATCAGGCGGAGCTGAGTCGATGGCAAGCAGCGTCGAGAAAGTCGATGGCGATAGGTGGCAGCAAGCGGAAGTGGCAAAATGCGGTGGGGTTTGCCGGCAGCCTGGCAGCAGCGACATGCGTCGAGCTAAGTGGTTGCGGCAGCGATAGGCGGTGCCATGTAGAGTCGTGGAGGAGCTTGTGCAGGTGTGAATGGGGCCCGGAGGGGGTGGCGTGCGGGTTGAGAGTTTTTGTGACGTGGGGATGGTGAGGGTTTTCTTTTTTCTTTTTTGAATTGGGTGGTGAGGGTTTTCTGTCCCACAAAGAGTTTCGGAGGCAACGGTTTGCTAGAGCCAACCGTGTGTGATTGACTTAACTGGGAAAATGAAAGTCATTGCACATGGTTCCAATTTGGGATCGTGTGTGATTGACGTACTATCTCCGTCCTGGTTTATTGGCCCCCTTTGTAATTTGTGCCAAATTTTGACCAAAGATTTAACTAACAAATGTTTATGCATGTCACAAAAAATTATATCATTGAACACTATGTTCAAATACAAATCCAATGATATAATTTTTGCTGACCCGCACTAACATTTTGTCAGTTAAATCTTTGGTCAAAATTTAACACAAATTACAAAGGGGACCAATAAACCAGGACGGAGGTAGATTCCATCAACCGAACTGATTGCATCCATATCCCACATTTAGACGTAAGTAAACATAGATTAAACATACTCAGGCATAGATAATAAGCGTACACAAGCATAGTTCAACCATAAGTATATAGTTCAACCGTCATTAAGCATACTCAAGCACATTGATAATTAAGACACTACATAGCCATACATAGTTCAATCCCACATCTCATCTCATCTGCCGGTACGATCATGAAGCTTCTCCAGGTACTCAGCGTACGCGGCGTGCGCCACCCTGCGAGAATACTTCTGCCTGAAGGAGCCAGTGGCTCGTCCTCTTGCATGCGCCAGAACACTTTGATACATGTCATGAAGCTTTTGGTTGCAAAATGGGCATCGAAAGCCCCCGTTCCAGGTCCTAATACACTTGTTATGCATTCCCGCATAAAGCTCCCTGAGGATATGCCTCTTGTACCTCCTCTGGCCATCTTCATCCTCACTGTCGACATCGTCAGATAGCACCTATACATATAGTAAAAAAATGTGGCGTCAAATTTGAAATACAAACTAATCTCTAGGGAACATTTGGCAGTTGCCAAAATTTGGCATCAAATCAATTTTTACATGCCGTAAAGTAGGATTAGAAATTTATGGCTATTTTTTAGACATATCCAAAGATTATGGTTTGATTTTTAAGCACAATCATCTATGTACAGACCAATCTTGAAAAAAATGGCACAAACATATATGTAGGTCATTCAAAATCAATTATCAATACCTGGCTAGGAATTATTAGCACGAACACTAACCCTGGTCGGATTATTAGCAGAAATCATTTGCATAGATGAAACAACTAATCACTTGTCATTTGTACCATTCAAACAATCAATACACTACACGGATCTAACGAAACTTACTCAGATTTCATGGATTGAGAGAACATAACCATAGGATTTCTATTCCAAAAAGGGGGAGGCAGGAGTAACCAGAGAAACCCTAGGATGTATTTGACACATAAATGGGTATAGATGACTAACCGGTTGTCCGTCGTCGCCGGAGTCGTCACCCGAGTCGTCACCGGAGTCATCGCCGGAGTCGGCGTGGACCTCCGGCTCCTGCTGTGGAAGCACGACGCCATCGACGACGTCAAGGTGCAGCGATACCTCGTCGGCGGCGACGGCAACCTCTATCTGCATCTTCATGCCGTGCTTCGGTGCTTCAGTAGCCCCGGCGTCGCCACTCCCTCCGATGGGGCGCTTCGGCGACATCCTCATACACTGACAGCTTTGAGGACTGAGAGCAGCGTTGAGGATGCAGGCGGAGAGAGAGAGAGAGGATTGTGTGTGTGGCGAGGACGGGGGGTGCGGCCGCTCGGGCGCGCCATTAATATGGAGTAGTGGGAGAGAGGCAGGCAGCGGTCAAACCGCTAGCTCGGCTCCTGGTGAGCCTGCGCACTGGACTGCTGGCATGCCTACCGTCATTTCACACAGCTACTCTTACGCCTCCCAATGACACTGCACAGTGAGCATGCCTCCCGTCAGTTCACACACCTGCACGCACGCCTCCTGATCTGCCTGCGCGGCGGACTGCTCGCACTCGCATGCGTCCCGTCAACTCACGCCTGCTTGCACGGCACATGGGTCACGTGGCAACACGTATATTGTTTTTCTATTTTGATGATTAATGCTGCCACTTTATTGCTTAACCAAAGCATGACACGTATCCATTGTTGGTCTAATGCCCATTGTTCGAATAGATAATCCGTTTACGATATTGGTTCCCAATAATTAATAATCTCCTATTTGTAAGAATATAAAGATTACATCAAAACTTGTCTCAAATTTGACAAAAAATACAATACCACTGTGTATTGGTGTCCATATGACAACACGATAAGTTTCATGAATTTCAAATAAGTTTTGGATGTACTAGATTTTAAAAATCAAGATTCTCAATGTTTGAAATTTCTTGCACGAGGAGTAAACATGCACCCAGTGAGACACATGTGTTTTTCCAATCCATTTAGGTGCACTGTCACGTGTGCATGTTGCTCAAATTTGATTTTTGCACATTATACCCCTAGAAAATCAATCAATGTACTAAAATGTCTTAATGGTCTCTGTTTTTTTTTCAAAATTAAAACGTCCCTCCTTTGGTAACATATGTTCACCGCGGAAAATTTAACATGCATCGTAGTTGCGGTGGATGCGTGGTGTGTGTGTGTGCGCGTCTGGGGGGGGGGGGGGGGGGGCTGGCAGTACACTACGAGTCGTGAGCCACCGTGTGGGTTGGCTATTTTGTGAGGCAGGTGCCACATCAAAGTCGTGAATTCGTTATTTAAAACATTACACAACCCTTTCATACATACATGTTTGGGCCACATGCAGTCGATGGTTGTCCTACACGACACTCACTCGCATGTGACGCTTTCTGTGGGCCCGCGAGGTCATCATCCATCACCTCGACCAACAGCCGGCAGAGAGGTTAATTTGACCAGCAAGGTTGATTCTTTTTTGTTTGTGTTACGGTGGGAGTATATAGTACGCGTCGAAGAGGTGGGAGTATATAGTACGCGTCGAAGAGGTGGGAGGGGACCAACATATATACTACATATGTGTCCGTGAACACACGCCACTCAGTGTCGGGACTTTTTGGTTTCCGAGGCACGTGCCACATCAAAGTTGTGCATTGGCTATTCAAACAACACACAACACCTCTTTGGGCCACATGCATGCAGGCGGTGGTTACCTTAAGACACTCACGTGTGACGCTTCCATTTGTGGGCCCGCGAGGTCGTCGTCCATGTATGCATCACTTTGACCTACATTGGGAGAGGTTAATTAATTTCACCATCAAGGAGGAGTCTTTTTGGTTTGTATTACGGTAGGAGCATATAGTATGCGTCGAAGAGGGGACGGGGACCAACATATGTAGTACGCTTCATGAACCTCGCTGTGTGTTGGGACTTTACGGTTTTCGAGGCATGTGCCACATCAAAGTTGTGCATTTTGGGTATTCAAACATCACAACCACACACACCTCTCCATACATATGTTTGGCCCACATGCAAAGCGATGGTGGTTGTCATCTGGCACCCACTCACGCGGTTATCAGCGATATCGATGCTTTCCATTTGTGGGCCCGCTTGGTCCATCACTACTTTGCTCGACAATGAGAGAGGTTAATTTAACTTAGGAGGGGATTATTTTTTGGTTTGTATTATGGTATATAGGTCATGCTCTCAGATGACATGATATAGTTTTAGCACACATGCATGTGTATGCATGAATCCCTCCCACCGAGTCGAAGTGGGCAGTACTGCTACTTCTTGAGCTTGCGTTGATTTTCCCCTTGAAGAGGAAAGGGTGATGCAGCAAAGTAGAGATAAGTATTTCCCTCAGTTAAGAACCAATGTATCAATCCAGTAGGAGGCACAAGCAAGTCTCCAATATATGCACCTGTACAAACTAACAAACACTTGCACACAACGCGAAAAAGGGGTTGTCAATCCCTTCACGGTCACGAACAAGAGTGAGATCTAATAGAGATAGGTATAAAAGATAAATAAAAGAGCAAATTAAAGTAAATATAAATAAATTGCAGCAAGGTATTTTTGGGTTTTTTGGTTTATAGATCTGAAAATATATGATGGAAAATCGACCAGGGGACCATAGGTTTCACTAGAGGCTTCTCTCTTGAAGAAAACATACAGTGGGTAAACAAATTACTGTTGAGCAATTGATAGAAAAGCGCAAAATTATGAAGACATCTAAGGCAATGATCATGAATATAGGCATCACGTCCGTGACAAGTAGACCGAAACGATTCTGCATCTACTACTATTACTCCACACATCGACCGACTCCTGCCTGCATCTAGAGTATTAAGGTCATAAGAACAGAGCAACGCTTTAAGTAAGATGACATGATGTAGAGGGACAAACTCAAGCAATATGACATAAACCCCATCTTTTTATCTTTGATGGCAACAATACAATACAATACGTGCCTCGCTACCCCTTCTATCACTGGGCGAGGACACCACAAGATTGAACCCAAAACTAAGCACCTCTCCCATTGCAAGAAAAACCAATCTAGTTGGCCAAACCAAACCGATAGTTCGAAGAGAAATGCAAAGATATCTTAATCATGCATAAAAGAGTTCAGAGAAGACTCAAATAGTATTCATAGATAAGCTGATCATAAATCCACAATTCATCGGATCTCAACAAACGCACCGCAAAAGAAGATCACATCGGATAGAACTCCAAGAACATCGAGGAGAACATTGTATTGAAGATCAAAGAGATAGAATAAGCCATCTAGCTACTAGCTATGCACACGTAGGTCTGTGGTAAACTACTCACGCTTCATCCGAAGGGCAACAAGGTTGATGTAGAGGCCCTTCATGATTGAATCCCCCTCCGACAGAGTGCCGGAAAAGGCCCCAAGATGGGATCTCATGAGAACAGAAGCTTGCGGTGGCGGAAAAGTATTTTGGTGGACGCTTCTGATGTTCGGGGAATATTTGAGAATATATAGAGCTGTAATTAGGGTTAGGGGTCCCTCGAGGGGCCCACAAGCTAGGGGGCACCCCGTTGGGCGCGCCCTAGAGGCTTGTGGCCTCCTCGGGACTCCTCCGGCCCTCTCCCCAAGTCTCCTGGGTGTCTTCTGGTCCAAGAAAAATCATCGTAAGTTTTATTCCGTTTGGATTTCGTTTGATATTCCTTTTCTGTAAAAGCCAAAAACAAGGAAAAAACAGAAAGTGGTACTGGGATCTAGGTTAATAGGTTAGTCCCAAAAATAATATAAAATAGCATATTAATGCATATAAAACATCCAAAACATATAATATAATGGCATGGAACAATAAAAAATTATAGATACGTTGGAGACGTATCAAGCATCCCCAAGCTTAATTCCTGCTCGTCCTCGAGTAGGTAAATGATAAAAACATAATTTTTGAAGGGAAATGCTACCTAACATATTTATCAATGCAATTTTCTTTATTGTGGCAAGAATATTTAGATCCATAAGATTCAAAACAAAAGTTTAATATTGACATAAAACAATAATACTTCAAGCATACTAATAAAGCAATCATGTCTTCTCAAAATAACATGGCTAAAGAAAGTTATCCCTACAAAATCATATAGTCTGGCTATGCTCCATCTTCATCACACAAAGTATTTCATCATGCACAACCCCAATGACAATCCAAGCAATTGTTTCATACTTTTGGTGTTCTCAAACTTTTTCAACTTTCACGCAATACATGAGCGTGAGCCATGGATATAGCACTATAGGTGGAATAGAATATGGTGGTTGTGGAGAAGACAAAAAGGAAGGAGAAAGTCTAACATCAACTAGGCAAATTAATGGGCTATGGAGATGCCCATCAATTGATATCAATAAAGTGAGTAGGGATTGCCATGCAACGGATGCACTAGAGCTATAAGTGTATGAAAGCTCAAAAAGAAACTAAGTGGGTGTGCATCCAACTTGCTTGCTCATGAAGACCTAGGGCAATTTGAGGAAGCCCATCATTGGAATATACAAGCCAAGTTCTATAATAAAAAATTCCCACTAGTATATGAAAGTGACAAAATAGGAGACTATCTATCATGAAGAACATGGTGCTATTTCAAAGCACAAGTGTGGAAAAAGGATAGTAACATTGTCCCTTCTCTCTTTTCTCTCATTTTTTTGTTTGGGCTTCTTTGGCCTCTTTTTTTTAATTGGGCTTCTTTGGCCTCTTTTATTATTTTTTAAAGTCCGGAGACTCATCCCAACTTGTGAGGGAATCATAGCTTCCATCATCCTTTCCTCACATGGGAGAATGCTCTAATAATGATGATCATCACACTTTTATTTACTTACAACTCAAGAATTACAACTCGATACTAGAACAAAATATGACTCTATAGGAATGCCTCATGCATATGAGAACAATATGACAATGATGGTATGTGTCATAATAAAGTGGAACGGTGGAAGTTGCACGGCAATATATCTCGGAATGGCTATGGAAATGCCATAATAGGTAGGTATGGTGGCTGTTTGGAGGAAGGGTATATGGTGGGTTTAATTCACCGGTGAAAGTTGCGCGGTACTAGAGAGGCTAGCAATAGTGGAAGGGTGAGAGTGAGTATAATCCATGGACTCAACATTAGTCATAAAGAACTCACATACTTATTGCAAAAGTTTATTAGCCATCAAAACAAAGTACTAATACGCATGCTCCTAGGGGGATAGATTGATAGGAAAAGACCATTGCTCATCCCTGACCGCCACTCATAAGAAAGACAATCAAAGAATAAATCATGCTCCGACTTCATCACATAACGGTTCACCATATGTGCATGCTACGGGAATCACAAAATTCAACACAAGTATTTCTACCAATCCACAATTACCCACTAGCATGACTCTAATATCACCATCTTTATATCTCGAAACAAATGCAAGGAATCAAACTTCTCATATATTCAATGCTCTTTATATGAAAGTTTTATTATATCCCTCTTGGATGCCCATCATATTAGGACTAAATTCATAACCTACGCAAATTACCATGCTGTTTTAAGACTCTCAAAATAATATAAGTGAAGCATGAGAGTTCAACAATTTCTATAAAATAAAACCACCGCCGTGCTCTAAAAAGATATAAGTGAAGCACTAGAGCAAACTGCCTAGCTCAAAAGATATAAGTGAAGCACATAGAGTATTATAATAAATTCATGATTAAAGCGTGTTCCTCTAAAAAGGTGTGTACAGCAAGGATGATTGTGTCAAACTAAAAAGCAAAGACTCATATCATACAAGACACTCCAAGCAAAACACATATCATGTGGTGAATAAAAATATAGCCTCAAGTAAATTTACCAATGGATTGAAGACGAAAGAGGGGATGCCATCCGGGGCATCCCCAAGCTTAGATGCTTGGTTGTCCTTGAATATTACCTTGGGGTTCTTTGGTCATCCCCAAGATTAGGCTCTTTCCACTCCTTATTCCATAGTCCATCAAATGTTTACCCAAAACTTGAAAACTTCACAACACAAAACTCAACAGAAAACTCGTAAGATCCGTTAGTATAATAAAAATAAATCACCACTTTAGGTACTGTTGTGAACTCATTCTAAATTTATATTGGTGTTAATTCTACTCTCTTACAACTTCTCCATGGTTCATACCCCCCGATACTACCCATAGATTCATCAAAATAAGCAAACAACACATAGAAAACAGAATCTGTCAAAAACAGAATAGTCTGTAGTAATCTGGAAATTTCGTATACTTATGTAACTCCAAAAATTCTTAAAAATTAGGAAAATTAAAGTAATTTGTATATAAATCTTGTGTAAAAAATTCAGATCAAAAACACGTTTCTGTGATTTTCTAAATTTCTGTCAATGGGGGCAAAAGTTTCTGTTTTTCAGCAAGATCAAATCAACTATCACCATAGACCATCCCAAAGGTCTTACTTGGCTCAAACACTAACTAAAACACAAAAACACAATTACTACATAGGTAATAATGTGTATACTCATAAAAACAGAAAAAAATATTGGGTTTTCTCCCAACAAGCGCTTTTCTTAAAAACCTTTTAGCTAGGCATTGAGATATTGATGATGCTCACATAAAAGATAGTAGTTGAAACACAAAGAGAGCATCATAATACACATGACAAACACATTTAAGTCTAACATACTTCCTATGCATAGGCATTTTATAATAGAACAAATTATCAAGACAAGAATAACCTAGCATATGCAAGGAAGGAGAAAGAAACACTAGCAATCTCAACATGAAGAGAGGTAATTTAGTAACATGAAGATTTCTACAACCATATTTTCCTCTCTCATAATAATTGCATGTGGGATCATATTCAAATTCAATAATATAGCTATCACATAAAATTTTCTCTACATGATCCACATGCATGCAAAGTTGACACTCTTCCAAAATAGTGGGATTATCACCAAATAAAGTCATGACCTCTCCAAGCCCACTTTTATCAAAAATTTCATAAGATTGATCATTCTCGAAAGTAGTGGGATCATTATTACCTAGACTTGACACTCTTCCAAACCCACTTTCAATATTATTACAAACATATTTATCATGAGGCTTAAATAAATTTTCAAGATCATAAAAAGAATCACCCCAATCATGATCATTACAATAAGTAGTGGATATAGCAAAATTAGCATCCCCAAGCTTAGGGTTTTACATATTATTAGCACAATTGACATTAATAGAATTTATAATAACATCATTGCAATCATGCTTTTCTTTCAAGGAGCTACCGTGAATCACTTCATAAATTTCTTCTTTTAACACTTCATCACAATTTTCAGATTCACGAATTTCAAGCAAAACTCCATAAAGATAATCTAGTGCACTCAACTCACTAGCAATTGGTTCATCATAATTAGATCCTTTAAAAAGATTAGCAAGTGGATGAGGATCCATAAACTTTTTGCTTCCTGATTTTGAATAAACACACAATTATACCAAGCGAACGAGCAAACAAACCAAGTAAGACATAAAGGCAAATGAAAGGGCGAACGGAAAAAATGCGAATAAAAAGGCAAATATTTTTGTGTTTTTCTGAAAATGTTTTAGAAGTGGGGGAGAGGAAAACGAGAGGCAAATGGCAAATAATGTAAGTGCAAGAGATGAGAGTTTATGATGGGTACTTGGTAGGCTTGATGTAGAACCTCCCAGGCAACGGCGCCAGAAATTCTCCCTGCTACTTCTTGAGCTTGCGTTGATTTTTCCCTTGAAGAGGAAAGGGTGATGCAGCAATGTAGAGATAAGTATTTCCCTCAGTTAAGAACCAAGGTATCAATCCAGTAGGAGGCACAAGAAAATCTCCAATATATGCACCTGCAGAAACTAACAAACACTTGCACACAACGCGAAAAAGGGGTTGTCAATCCCTTCACGGTCACGAACAAGAGTGAGATCTAATAGAGATAGGTATAAAAGATAAATAAAAGACCAGACTAAAGTAAATATAAATAAATTGCAGCAAGGTATTTTTGGTTTTTTTGGTTTATATAACTGAAAATATATGATGAAAAATAGACCCGGGGGCCATAGGTTTCACTAGAGGCTTCTCTCTTGAAGAAAACATACGGTGGGTAAACAAATTACTGTTGAGCAATTGGTAGAAAAGCACATAATTATGAAGACATTTAAGGCAATGATCATGAATATAGGCATCATGTCCGTGACAAGTAGACCGAAATGATTCTGCATCTACTACTATTACTCCACACATCGACCGACTCCTGCCTGCATCTAGAGTATTAAGTTCATAAGAACAGAGCAACGCTTTAAGTAAGATGACATGATGTAGAGGGATAAACTCAAGCAATATGACATAAACCCCATCTTTTTATCCTTGATGGCAACAATACAATATGTGCCTCGCTACCCCTTCTGTCACTGGGTGAGGACACCACAAGATTGAACCCAAAACTAAGCACCTCTCCCGTTGCAAGAAAAACCTATCTAGTTGGCCAAACCAAACCGATAGTTTGAAGAGAAATACTAAGATATCTTAATCATGCATAGAAGAGTTTAGAGAAGACTCAAATAATATTCATAGATAATCTGATCATAAATCCACAATTCATCGGATCTCAATAAACGCACCGCAAAAGAAGATTACATCGGATAGAACTCCAAGAACATCGAGGAGAACATTCTATTGAAGATCAAAGAGAGAGAAGAAGCCATCTAGCTACTAGCTATGGACCCGTAGGTCTGTGGTAAACTACTCACGCTTCATCGGAAGGGCAACAAGGTTTATGTAGAGGCCCTCCATGATCGAACCCCCCTCCGGTGGAGTGCCGGAAAAGGCCCCAAGATGGGATCTCACGAGAACAGAAGCTTGCGGCGGCAGAAAAGTATTTTGGTGGACGCTTCTGATGTTTGGGGAATGTTTGAGAATATATATAGCTGGAATTAGGGTTAGGGGATCCTCAAGGGGCCCACAAGCCAGGGGGCACCCCCTTGGGCGCGCCCTAGAGGCTTGTGGCCTCTTCGGGACTCCTCTGGCCCTCTCCCCAAGTCTCCTGGGTGTCTTCTAGGTTAATAGGTTAGTCCCAAAAATATTATAAAATAGCATATTAATGCATATAAAACATCCGAAACAGATAACATAATAGTATGGAACAATAGAAAATTATAGATACGTTGGAGACGTATCAAGTACCACAACACGTCATGAACCGATCTCGCTCTGTGTGGGGACTGTACGATTTTCGACGCACGAGCCACATCAATGTTGTGCATGGTATTCAAACATGCATGCATCACCTCCATACATACATATGCATGCCGTGGTTGTCTTCGAACGGTACACTCCCTCACGTGGTTATCGGTGACAAGCCTATATATTCATGGGCCCGCATGGACATCCATGATCACTTTGACCGACAACAAGATAGGTTACCATGGTGGATTCTTCCTTTGGTTCGTGTTATCATAGTAGGTCATTGTGAGATTTAGACCTAAGTTTGAGCGCATACTATGCATGAATCCCGGTCATCGGCTCGAAGTGTGGTGTGACATACATATATACAATGCGTCGTCAACTAACCCTCGCTCCATTTGGGGATTTCTGGTTCCAAAGCACGGTGCCACAGCAAAGTTGTTCCATTGTGTATTCAAACATCAACACGCCATACATATGTTTGGGCCACATGCAGGCAGTTTGTCCTCGGGGACAAGCTACTTGCGTGATTATTGGCGAGCTAGCCCATCTATGGGGTTGCATGGACATCTATCAGTTTGACCAATAACAAGAGAGAGGTTGTACGACCAAGGTGGATTCTTCTTGGTCCCTTTTTACGATACATCTTGGTGAGATGCCCTCTCCCGCCGACTGAAAGTGTGTGTGTGTGTGTGTGATATGTCTCCGTCGTATCTATAATTTTTTATTGTTTCATGCCAATATTATACAACTTTCACATACTTTTGGCAACATTTTATATGATTTATTGGACTAACCTATTGATCCAGTGCCCATTGCCAGTTCCTGTTTGTTGCATGTTTTTTGTTTTGCAGAATATCCATATCAAACGAAGTCCAAACACAATAAAAATTTACGGAGAATTATTTTGGAATATTTGTGATTTTTGGGAGATGGAATCAACGCAAACGGGAGCCCACAGCTCTCAAGCTACACCAGGGCACACCATAGGCCCCAGGCACCCCCAGGTGTCTTGTGCCCTCCTCATACTTTGGTTGGAGGTCTACTTCGGGTGCAAGGAAGCTTATATCCAGAAAAAAAATCATGTTAAAATCTCAGCGCAATCGGAGTTACGGATCTCCGGGAATATAAGAAACGGTTTTTGGCCAGATCTGGGGAACGCGAAACAGAAGAGAACAGAGGGATAGATCCAATCTAGGAGGGGATCCTGCCCCTCTGCCACCATGGCAACCATGGAAGAGAGAGGGAACTCTCCTCCCATCTAGGGGGAGGCCAAGGAAGAAGAAGAAGAAGGAGGGGGGCTCTCTCCCCCTCTCTCCCGGTGGCGCCAAAACGCTGCCGGGGCAATCATCATGTGACGGCGATCTACTCCAACAACTTCGTCATCTTCACCAACAACTCCACCACCGTCCCCCATCTATATTCAGCGGTCCACTCTCCCGCAACCCGTTGTATCCTCTACTTGAAGATGGTGCTTTATGCTTCATATTATTATTCAATACTATGTTGCCATCCTATGATGTTTGAGTAGATCTATTTTGTCCTATGGGTTAATCGTGATCTTGGTTGGTATGAGTGTATATTTTATTATGGTGCTGTCCTACGGTGCCCTCCATCTCGCGCAAACGTGAGGGGTCCCCGCTGTAGGGTGTTGCAATATGTTCATGGTTCTCTTATAGTGGGTGGCGTGAGAGACAGAAGCACAGACCCGAGTAAGGGGATTATGGCTTATGGGAGTAAAGAGGACTTGATTCTTAATGCTATGGTTGGGTTTTTCCTTAATGATCTTTGGTAGTTGCAAATGCTTGCTAGAGTTCCAATCATAAGTGCATATGATCCAAGTAAGGAAAGTATGTTAGCTCATGCCTCTCCCTCATATAAAATTGCAAGAATGATTACCGGTCTAGTTATCGATTGCCTAGGGACAATTCCACAAATCCTATCACCACTTTTCCACACTCGCTTTATTAAATTGTACTTTTATTAAAACAACACCTAACTTTTATTTTCATGTTCTTTATTATCTTGCAAACCTATCCTACAAAGTACTTCTAGTTTTATTCTTGTTCTAGGTAAAGCACACGTAAAGTGTGCGTAGAGTTGTATCGGTTGTCGATAGAACTTGAGGGAATATTTGTTCTACCTTTAGCTCCTCGTTGGGTTCGACACTCTTATTTATCGAAAAAGGCTACAAACGATCCCCTATACTTGTGGGTTATCAAGACCTTTTTCTGGCGCCGTTGCCGGGGAGCAATAGCGTGGGGTGAATATTCTCGTGTGTGCTTGTTTGCTTTATCACTGAGTAGTTTTTATTTTCTGTTCTAGGTTGTTCTTTATCTTTAGTTATGGATATGGAAAACGAAATACCAAAAAAATTAGTTGTACTTGCTACTCATGGAGATGGGGAACCACCTACAACCCTTGATGCTCGTTATGTGAAAAATATTATGCACTACTTTGATAATCCTGAGAAAACCCCATTCAACTTGATAATGGGAGACACGTGATACGTCTCCAACGTATCTATAATTTATGAAGTATTCATGCCATGTTTACAACAATTCTATATGATTTTGGTATGATTTGATTAGAACTAACCCGGACTGACGCTGTTTTCAGCAGAACTACCGTGGTGTCGTTTTTTGTGCAGAAATAAAAGTTCTCGGAATGGGCTAAAAATTTACGGAGAATATTTTTGGAAAATATAAAAAATACTGGAACGAAAAGATATCGGAGAGGAGTCCCGAGGCAACCACAAGGGTTGAGGGCACGCCCCCCCTAGGGCGCGCCCCCTGCCTTGTCGTCGCCTCGTGGGCCCCCTTGACTTGTCCCCGACGCCAACACCTCCTATAAATACCAAAACCTCCAGAAATAAACCTAGATTGGGAGTTCCGCCGTCGCAAGCCTCTGTAGCCATGAAAAACCAATCGGGAGCCCGTTCCGGCACCCTGTCGGAGGGGGAAACCATCACCGGAGGCCATCTTCATCATCCCGGCGGTCTCCATGACGAGGAGGGAGTAGTTCACCCTCGGGGCTGAGGGTATGTACCAGTAGCTTTGTGTTTGATCTCTCTCTCTCTCGTTCTTGATTTGGCACGATCTTGATGTACCGCGAGCTTTGTTATTATAGTTGGATCATATGGTGTTTCTCCCCTCTCTATCTCTTGTTGTGATGAATTGAGTCTTGCTCTTTGAGGTTTCGTTATGTTGGATTGAGTATTGGATTTGAGAACACTTGATGTATGTCTTGCGATGGGATATCTATGGTGACAATGGGATGTTCTATTGATTCACTTGATGTATGTTTTGGCACTCAACTCGCGGATTCCCGTGGTGACATTGGGGTAATCTATGCATAGGGGTTGATGCACGTTTTCGTCCTACGTTCTCCGATAGAAACTTTGGAGTGACTCTTTGTTGCATGTTGAGGGATTGTTATGTGATCCAATTATGTTATCATTGTTGAGATAACTTGCACTAGTGAAAGTATGAACCCTAGGCCTTGTTTCCAAGCATTGCAATACCATTTTTGCTCACTTTTGTTACTAGTTACCTTGCTATTTTTATATTTTTAGATTACAAAAACCTATATCTACTATCCATATTACACTTGTATCACCATCTCTTCGCCGAACTAGTGCACCTATACAATTTGTCATTGTATTGGGTGTGTTGGGGACACAAGAGACTCTTTGTTATTTGGTTGCAGGGTTGTTTGAGAGAGACCATCTTCATCCTATGCCTCCCACGGATTGATAAACCTTAGGTCATCCACTTGAGGGAAAATTGCTACTGTTCTACAAAACTCTGCGCTTGGAGGCCCAACACGAGTCTACAAGAAGAAGGTTGCGTAGTACACATCAACACGTTGGATCAACGTGAATACTTTAGGGATTATCACTTGACTCAGAAAGGGAAATTGTTATGGGATCAAATTCATATGTTGTACTGGTATGCTTGGAATTTATGCTTGAGATATTATTATACTTGTTGCTCTAGGATGAAGGCTCCACACCTTCCCTTTTCATGCAAATTTAATGATAATGAAACCTTGGCTTCTTATGCTAATGGTAGATATGATTACTATGATGTGGAACGAATAGAAGAATTTGTTGCTTTTAAGGGTGCTTATGAAATTGAATCTATGTTTGAAAAGTATGAAGATTTTGATGATTCAGTTTATAGACCTGAAAATTTTGCTATACTTAAATATTGCTATGATAATTATAAATGCAATTACGATATTGATGTATTTATTGAGAATGTCTCCGCTGTCCAAGAAGAGGCTAATATTTTGCAGGAGTCTATGGAAGAAGAAATTGATGAAACTGTGAGCTCATTGGATGAAAAAGATGATGAGGAGAGCGAAGAACAAGCAAAGGAAGAACAGATTAGCTACCCGTGCCTACCTTCTAATGAGAGTAACTCTTCAACTCATACATTGTTTAATGTCCCTTCGTCTTACCAAAGGATGAATGCTATGATAATTGCTATGATCCCGTTGATTCATTTGAAATATCCCTTTTTGATGAACTTGATGATTGCTATGCTTGTGGCTATGATGCCAATACGAATTATGCTTATGGAGATGAACTTACTATAGTTCCTTATGTTAAGAATGAAATTGTTGCTATTGCACCCACACATGATAGTCCTATTATCTTTTTGAATTCTCCCAACTACACTATATCCGAGTAGTTTGCACTTATTAAGGATTATATTGATGAGTTGCCTTTTACCATTGCACATGATAATTTTGATGAATATAATATGCATGTGCTTTCTGCTCCTACTTGAAATTATTATGAGAGAGGAACTACATCTCCATCTCTCTATGTATCCAACACGATAAAATTGTAAGAAACTGCTTATGCTATGTATTGGCCTTTACTTGATGTGCATGAGTTGTTCTTGTATGACATGCCGATGCATAGGAAGAGAGTTAGACTTCGTCATTGCATGATATATGTTGCTTTGTGCTCACTACGAAATGCCAAATCATTGTTAATTAAAATTGGCTTTGATATAGCTTGGGATCCGGGTGGATCCATTACTTAAGCACTTTATGCCTAGCTTAATGGCTTTAAAGAAAGCGCTGCCAAGGAGACAACCCAGAAGTTTTAGGAAGTCATTTTATTCAATTGAGTGCTTTTATAAAGTTTAAAAAAAATATAGAGGGGAACTTAAAACTTCACAAAAAGAAAAGTGAAAGTGAGAAAGTCGAGCACTGTGGAAGTGGGAGCTAGCCTTGAACTTCGTTCATGCCCATGGGAACTTTGTGAATATCGATTACAGAAACTTTTCAACAAAAATAATTATCCCCTTGTACAAATCCATTGTATTATAAAAATAATGTGCCAAGATTTGCCTTTAGGATGATTAGATTGCTTGTTGGTACATGTGGTGTAAAAACAGAAACTTTGGCTGTAGTGCATGATTTTACATTTTTTACTGGAACATCAAAAGTTTCTGAAACTTTTTGCACAGTATTGCTATACAAATTTTTTATTTTTTCCTAATGTTTTAGAATTTTTTGAGTAACAGAGGTATGGTTAAAGTTCATATTAATACAGACTGTCCTATTTAAGATAGATTCTGTTTTTGATGCATTGTTTTGCTTGTTTTGATGAACTATCAATTTTATCGATGGTATAAGCCATGGAGAAGTTATAATACATCAAGGATAATGCAAAAATAAAATATGAATGGGTTTTCAACAGTACTTAAAGTAGTAATTTGCTTTATTATACTAATGGATCTCACCAGTTTTCTGTTAAGTTTTGTGTGGATGAAGTGATCAAAGATTGAGGAGGTCTCGATATGAGGAGAAGGAGGAGAGGCAAGAGTTCAAGCTTGGGGATGCCCAAGGCACCCCAAGTAAATATTCAAGGATACTCAAGCGTCTAATCTTGGGGATGCCCCGGAAGGCATCCCATCTTTCTTCAACAAGTATCGGTATGTTTTCATTTTCGTTTCGTTCATGTGATTTGTGTAAATCTTGGAGCGTCTTTTGTGTTTAGTTTTCACTTTTATTTTATGCACCATGCTGGTATGAGATAGTCCATGGTTGATTTATAGAATGTTCATTGCACTTCACTTAAATATTTTGAGTATGGCTTTATAGAATGCTTCATGTGCTTCACTTATATCATTTGAAGTTTGGATTGCCTGTTTCTCTTCACATGGAAAACCGTTATTTGTAGAATGCTCTTTTGCTTCACTTATATTTATTAGAGCATGGTATTTTATAGAAAGAATTACACTCTCATGCTTCACTTATATCTATTTAGAGAGTCAACAGGAATTGGACATTTGCATGGTTAGTCATGAAATCCTACATAAAACTTATGGATCACTGAATATGATATGTTTGATTCCTTGCAATAGTTTTGCGATATAGAGATGGTAATATGTGGGAGGTACTAGTAAACGGTTGTGGTTAGTAAGAATATTGGTGTTAATGTTTGTGATTCCCGAAGCATACACGTATAGTCTCTCGTTATGCTATGAAGTTGGAGCATGATTTATTATTGATTGTCTTCCTTATGAGTGGCGGTTGGGGACGAGCGATGGTCTTTTCCTTCCAATCTATCCCCCTAGGGGCATGCGTAGTAGTACTTTGCTTCGAGGGCTAATAAACTTTTGCAATAAGTATATGAGTTCTTTATGACTAATGTGAGTCCATGGATTATACGCACTCTTACCTTTCCGCAATTTGCTAGCCTCTACGGTACCGTGCATTCCCCTTTATCACCTCAAGAGTCGGTGCAAACTTCGCAGGTGCATCCAAACCCTGTGATATGTTACGCTCTATCACACATAAGCCTTATTATATCTTCCTCAAAACAACCACCATACTTACCTATTATGGCCTTTCCATAGCCATTCCGAGATATATTGCCATGCAAATTCCACCGCCTCCGTTTTGATGAGTTGAGCATTCATTGTCATATTGCTTTGCATGATCATATAGCTGACATAGTAGTTGTGGCTCAGCCACCGTTTATCATTTTTTATACATGTTACGCTAGATCATTGCACATCCTGGTACACTGCCAGAGGCATTCATATAGAGTCATATTTTGTTATAGTTATCGAGTTGTAATATTGAGTTGTAAGTAAATAGAAGTGTGATGATCATCAATTTTCATTATTAGAGCATTGTCCCAGTGAGGAATGGATGATGGAGACTATGATTCCCCCACAAGTCGGGATGAGACTCTGGACCAAAATAAAAAAAATAAAAAAAGAAAAAAAAAGAAAAAGAGAAAAAAGAAAGAAAGAAGGAAGAGAAGGGGCATGCTAATTCCACACTTGTGCTTC
Organism: Thinopyrum elongatum; assembly: GCA_011799875.1. Taxonomy (NCBI): domain Eukaryota; kingdom Viridiplantae; phylum Streptophyta; class Magnoliopsida; order Poales; family Poaceae; genus Thinopyrum; species Thinopyrum elongatum. Next base: position 400,326,938 of record CM022300.1, read on the forward strand.
AAAGTAGCACCATGTTTTTCATATAGAGAGTCTCCTATGTTGTCACTTTCATATACTAGTGGGAATTTTTCATTATAGAGTTAGATGCACACCCACTTAGTTTTCATGTTGAGCTTTCATACACTTATAGCTCTTAGTGCATTCGTTGCATGGCAATCCCTACTCCTCGCATAGATATCAATTGATGGACATCTCCATAGCCCGCCGTTTAGCCGCGTCGATGTGAGACTTTCTTACTTTTTGTCTTCTCTATATTTACCCCTATCATCATACTCTATTCCACCCATAGTGCTATATCCATGGTTTGCGCTCATGTATTGCGTGAGGGTTGAAAAAGCTGAAGCGCGTTAAAAAGTATGAACCAATTGCTCGGCTTGTCATCGGGGTTGTGCATGATAAATACTTTGTGTTGAGAAGACAGAGCATGACAAGACTATATGATTTTGTAGGGATAGCTTTCTTTAGTGTTGATATTTTGAAAGACACGATTGTTTGTTGGGATGCCTGAGTATTGATGTCTTTATGTCAAATTATAGACTATTGCTTTGAATCACTCGTGTCTTAATATTCATGCCATGATTAGACATATGATCAAGTTTATGCTAGGTAGCATTCCACATCAAAAATTATCTTTTTTATCATTTACCTACTCGAGGACGAGCAGGAATTAAGCTTGGGGATGCTGATACGTCTCCGTCGTATCTATAATTTTTGATTGTTTCATGCCAATATTTTACAACTTTCACATACTTTTGGCAACATTTTATATGATTTACTGGACTAACCTATTGATCCAGTGCCCAGTGCCAGTTCCTGTTTGTTGCATGTTTTTTGTTTTGCAGAATATCCATATCAAACGAAGTACAAATGCGATAAAAATTTACGGAGAATTATTTTGGAATATTTGTGATTTTTGGGACTTGCATTCGTAAGGTGGCCTCAGAGGAGTTTGGAGTGTCCAGGGGAAGGAGAAGCGAAGATAAGGATACCTGGTGGTGGAATGATGATGTCTAGAAGGCGATTAAAGAGAAGAAAGATTGCTTCAGACGCCTATACCTGGATAGGAGTGCAGACAACATAGAGAAGTACAAGATGGCGAAGAAGGACGCAAAGTGAGCTGTCAGTGAAGCAAGGGGCCAGGCATATGAGGACCTCTACCAACGGTTAGGCACGAAGGAAGGCGAAGGGACATCTATAAGATGGCCAAGATCCAAGAGAGGAAGACGAGGGATATTGGTCAAGTCAAATGCATCAAGGACGAAGCAGGCCAACTCTTGGTGAAGGACGAGGAGATTAAGCATAGATGGCGGGAGTAATTCGACAAGCTGTTCAATGGGGAGAATGAAAGTTCTACCATTGAACTGGATGACTCCTTTGATGAGACCAGCATGCGTTTTGTGCGGAGAATCCAGGAGTCTGAGGTCAAGGAGGCTTTAAAAAGGATGAAAGGAGGCAAGGCAATGGGCCTTGATTGTATCCCCATTGAGGTGTGGAAAGGCCTCGGGGACATAGCGATAGTATGTCTAACCAAGCTTTTCAACCTCATTTCTGGGCAAACAAGATGCCAGAAGAATGGAGACGGAGTATATTAGCACCAATCTTCAAGAACAAGGGGGATGTTTGATACGTCCATTTTGCATCATGTTTTCCTACTGTTATTTATGATGTTTTTATGCATAATAATGCTTTTTGGAGTAATTCTAATGCCTTTTCTCTCATAATATGCAAGGTATACACAAAGAGGGAGAATTCTGGCAGCTGGAAATCTGGACCTGAAAAAGCTACGTCAGGCTACCTATTCTGCACAACTCCAAATGAGCTGAAACTTTACGGAGATTTTTTATGGAATAAATGAGGAATATTGGAGCCAATAAGTACCAGAGGGGGCCCACCAGGTGGGCACAACCCACCTGGGCGGGCTAGGGAGCCCAGGCGCGCCCTGGTGGGTTGTGCTCCCCTCGGCCCACCTCCGGTGCCCATCTTCTGGTATATAAGTCATTTTGACCTAGAAAAAAATCGAGAGAGGACTTTCGGGACGGAGCGCCGCCGTCTCGAGGCAGAACTTGGGCAGGAGCACTTTTGCCCTCCGGCGGAGCGATTCCGCCAGTGGAACTTCCCTCCTGGAGGGGGAAATCATCGTCATCATCATCACCAACAACTCTCCCATCTTGGGGAGGGCAATCTCCATCAACATCTTCAACAACACCATCTCCTCTCAAACCCTTGTTCATCTCTTGTGTTCAATCTTTGTACCGGAACTATAGATTGGTGCTTATGGGTGACTAGTAGTGTTGATTACATCTTGTAGTTGATTACTATATGGTTTATTTGGTGGAAGATTATATGTTCAGATCCAATATGCTATTTAATACCCCTTTGATCTTGAGCATGATTATCATTTGTGAGTAGTTACTTTTGTTCTTGAGGTCACGGGATAAATCATGTTGCAAGTAATCATGTGAACTTGATATGTGTTCGATATTTTGATAGTGTGTATGTTGTGATTCCCTTAGTGGTGTCATGTGAACGTCGACTACATGACACTTCACCATATTTGGGCCTAAGGGAATGCATTGTGGAGTAGTTATTAGATGATGGGTTGCGAGAGTGACAGAAGCTTAAACCCTAGTTTATGCGCTATTCCGTAAGGGACCGATTGGATCCAAAAGTTTAATGCTATGGTTAGAATTTATTCTTAATACTTTTCTCGTAGTTGCGGATGCTTGTGAGGGGGTTAATCATAAGTAGGAGGTTTGTTCAAGTAAGAACAGCACCTAAGCACCGGTCCACCCACATATCAAGTTATCAAAGTAGCGAACACGAATCGAACCAACATGATGAAAGTGACTGGATGAAATTCCCGTGTACCCTCAAGAACGCTTTGCTTATTATAAGAGACTGTTTTGGCCTGTCCTTTGCCTCAAAAGGATTGGGCTACCTTGCTGCACTTTTATTACTACTACCATTACTTGCTCGTTACAAATTATCTTGCTATCAAACTACTCTGCTACTTACAATTTCAGTACTTGCAGACATTACCTTGCTGAAAACCACTTGTCTTTTCCTTCTTCTCCTCGTTGGGTTCGACACTCTTACTTATCAAAAAGGCTACAATTAATCCCATATACTTGTGGGTCATCAATGTTCAGAGTTGTACTAATTACCATGGAATTAAGCTGATGAGCCATACAATGAAGCTATGGGAGAGAGTCATTGAGCATCGCTTAAGAAGAATGACAAGCGTGACCAAAAATCACTTTGGTTTCATGCCTGGGAGGTCAACCATGGAAGCCATTTTCTTGGTACGACAACTTATGGAGAGATACAGGGAGCAAAAGAAGGACTTGCATATGGTGTTCATTGACTTGGAGAAGGCCTATGATAAGATACCAAGGAATGTCATGTGGTGGGCCTTGGAGAAACACAAAGTCCCAGCAAAGTACATTACCCTCATCAAGGGCATGTACGATAATGTTGTGACAAGTGTTCGAACAAGTGATGTCGACACTGATGACTTTTCGATTAAGATAGGACTACATCAGGGGTCAGCTTTGAGCCCTTATCTTTTTGCCTTGGAGATGGATGAGGTCACAAGGGATATACAAGGAGATATCCCATGGTGTATTCTCTTTGCGGATGATGTGGTGCTAGTTGATGATAGTCGGACGGGGGTAAATAGGAAGTTAGAGTTATGGAGACAAACCTTGGAATCAAAAGGGTTTAGGCTTAGTAGAACTAAAACCGAGTACATGATGTGCGGTTTCAGTACTACTAGGTGTGAGGAGGAGGAGGTTAGCCTTGATGGGCAGGTGGTACCTCAGAAGGACACCTTTTGATATTTGGGGTCAATGTTGCAGGAGGACGGGGGTATTGATGAAGATGTGAACCATCGAATCAAAGCCGGATGGATGAAGTGGCACCAAGCTTCTGGCATTCTCTGTGACAAGAGAGTGCCACAAAAGCTAAAAGGCAAGTTCTACAGGACGGCTGTTCAACCCGCAATGTTGTATGGCGCTGAGTGTTGGCCGACTAAAAGGTGACATGTTCAATAGTTAGGTGTGGTGGAGATGCGTATGTTGAGATGGATGTGTGGCCACACGAGGAGGGATAGAGTCCGGAATGATGATATACGAGATAGAGTTGGGGCAGCACCAATTGAAGAGAAGCTTGTCCAACATCGTCTGAGATGGTTTGGGCATATTCAGCGCAGGCCTCCAGAAGCTCCAGTGCATAGCGGACGGCTAAAGCGTGCGGATAATGTCAAGAGAGGTCGGGGTAGACCGAATTTGACATGGGAGGAGTCTGTTAAGAGAGACCTGAAGGATTGGAGTATCACCAAAGAACTAGCTATGGATAGGGATGCATGGAAGCTTGCTATCCATGTGCCAGAGCCATGAGTTGGTCGCGAAATCTTATGGGTTTCACCTCTAGCCTACCCCAACTTGTTTGGGACTAAAGGCTTTGTTGTTGTTGTTGTGATTTTTGGGAGGTGGAATCAACGAAAACGGGGGCCCAAAGCTCTCAAGATACACCAGGGCGCGCCATAGGCCCTAGGCGCGCCCAGGTGTCTTGTGCCCGCGTCGTATGTCAGTTGGAGCTCTACTTCGGGCTCAAGGAAGCTTATATCTGAAAAAAAATTGTGTTTAAATCTCAGCGCAATCGAAGTTACGGATCTCTGGGAATATAATAAACGGTTTTCGGCCAGATCTGGGGAACGCGAAACAGAATAGAACAGAGGGATAGATCCAATCTAGGAGGGGCTCCTGCCCCTCCGCCGCCATGGAAACCATGGACCAGAGGGGGAACTCTCCTCCCATCTAGAGGGGAGGACAAGGAAGAATAAGAAGAAGGAGGGGGGCTCTCTCCCCCTCTCTCCCGGTGGCGCCGGAACACCGCCGGGGCAATCATCGTGTGACGGCGATCTACTCCAATAACTCTGTCATCTTCACCAACAACTCCACCACCTTCCCCCATCTATATTCAGTGGTCCACTCTCCCGCAACCCGCTGTACCCTCTACCTGAAGATGGTGCTTTATGCTTCATATTATTATTCAATACTATGTTGCCATCCTATGGTGTTGGAGTAGATCTATTTTGTCCTATGGGTTAATCATGATCTTGGTTGGTATGAGTGTATATTTTATTATGGTGCTGTCCTACGGTGCCCTCCGTCTCGCACAAACATGAGGGTTCCCCGCTGTAGGGTGTTGCAATATGTTCATGGTTCTCTTATAGTGGGTGGTGTGAGTGACGGAAGCACAGACCCGAGTAAGGGGATTATGGCGTATGGGAGTAAAGAGGACTTGATTCTTAATGCTATGGTTGGGTTTTACCTTAATGATCTTTGGTAGTTGCGGATGCTTTCTAGAGTTCCAACCATAAGTGCATATGATCCAAGTAAGGAAAGTATGTTAGCTCATGCCTCTCCCTCATATAAAATTGCAAGAATGATTACCGGTCTAGTTGTCGATTGCCTAGGGACAATTCCGCAAATCCTATCACCACTTTTCCACACTCGCTTTATTAAGCTGTACTTTTATTAAAACGGCACCTAACTTTTATTTTCTCATTCTTTATTATCTTACAAACATATCCTACAAAGTACTTCTAGTTTTATTCTTGTTCTAGGTAAAGCAAACGTAAAGTGTGCGTAGAGTTGTATCGGTGGTCGATAGAACTTGAGGGAATATTTGTTCTACCTTTAGCTCCTCGTTGGGTTCGACACTCTTATTTATCGAAAAAGGCTACAAACAATCCCCTATACTTGTGGGTTTCAAAACAAAAAAAAAAAAAAAAAAAAAAAAAAAAAAAGAACAAAAAAAAAAAAAAAAAAAAAAAAAAAAAAAAAAAAAAAAAACACAACCACACAAAAAAACCAACCACCCCACACACCAAAAAAACACACACACCCAACCCCCCAAAAAACACAACCCCCACCCCCCCCAAACAACACCCCCCACCCTCCGTTTGTTTTTTGCTGGGGGTTGTTGCCCTTCTCCTTTTAATTCTATTCGTCCTTTTCTCTTTGAAAACCATCAGGGGGCGGTTCATGCGTTTATAGCTTAGGATTCGCGCCTCCCGGCCCGACACGAAGGGGGGGGGGGGACAAGCAATATTGTTCGCTTTGTGAGATAGGTGCCACATCGAAGTTGTGCATTTGGTATCTGAACATCAAACCACCATTTTCATACATATATTTGGTCCATACGCAAGTGTGTTCGTGTTCTGACCCTTTTCCGCATCATTTTCGCCAAATTTATGAACATTAGACAAGTCGGATGACGCAACAGACACGGTTCACTCACAGTAATCGTGTGCCATGCCGGTGCCCCTATCATGCACATCAGCACAGTACATTGGGGTCCACGAGGCTTCCCCTCTCAAATATATCTACCCGCCTGTAGGGTTTTTCTGTTTGATAACACACGGTTATTATGTTTCGACCGTGTGTGATATTTGTTGTTCCCGCTCCCGCCTGCATCCCTCGAAAATATCTGCCCGGCTTGAGGTTTTTCTGTTTCATAACACATGGTTGTTATTTCGGGACCGTGTGCGATGCATCATCCAAATTTTCAATAGCCTCGGCATTTTACTCCCCCGTAGCAAATTTTTCAGTAGCCGCGTCATTTCCTCAAAGCCCCCTCCACACACACCCCAAAAACTCCTCGGGCGCGCGCGTGCACACACACACACACACACACACACACCCCACCACAACCCCTCCCTCACTCGAAACCCTAGCAAGGTCGCCGCCGCCGTCGCCACCGCTGCAAGGCCTCCATTGTCAACATCTGCCGGTTTGCCCGTGCAGCTTACCCACCGATCTGCATACCCTAGCTGCCCTGAGTTTCTTAGATGACGCCTGCCAAATGCCGCCTTTCCCACAGATCCCCATCCCCATCCTCCACTCCAGAGCATCGTAGCCTAAGCCCGGCTATGCTTCCCATGGAGCTCAAGGAGTGACTGGCCCAAAATAGGTGTATCATGGCCTCTTCGCCCGACGTCGTCGAGGTGGCCACCGAGGAAGCTGACGACCATTACTGGCCACAGTCTCTCAATCAGCGGGCTAGAGTATGTGGGTATGTCGCAGACGCCGGCTACGACATCGAGGTCATTGACAGCGACGGCCAGAAGCGGGCTATGTCATAGGTTAAGTGGCCCACCCCAACCCCTCGGGTTTAACCACTGGCAATCTCATCCATGGCCCCGCTGTCAGAATCGGGGCTCCGCAGATCCAACAAGGTTCGAACTCTGGGGCGTGTATGAAGATCTAGCCTAGCCGCAGCCGCAAGCTCATCGCTCCATGGCTTGGCCTCGTCGGGTTCGTGCGAGCGCGGAAAGAGGGGACGCAGTAGTTTACCCAGGTTTGGGCCACCTTGTGGTGTAAAACCCTACTCCTGCTTTGTGGTGGATTGGCCTCACGAGGAGGATGAGGATGAACTAGTTCAGTGGGTGAGCAGCCTCGCGAGGGCTCAATGGATGAGGGAATGGATCGATCCCCCTCTATGGTGGAGACTAGCCTATATTTATAGTGGCCTTGGTCCTCTTCCCTCATAGCTTAGGCGGGAAGGGATTCCACAACGGCCAATTTGAAAGGGGACAAGAAGTACATCTTATCCTGACGAAAGCTGGTCTTCGCCTGCAAAGCTCCTGACCATGACACAGTGGTGGGCTCGGCGATGAAATCCGTCCGGCCGAGCTCGTGGTCTCGGTCTCGTTGCACTGGAGCGGAAACCTTTGGGGGATCCCTCGGGAACCCGCGCTGGTCCTTGCCTCCTTAGCACCAAAGAGGAAACTGTCCTCCTCTACACCCGCTGGCGCTCGCCTGGCGTTGGTCATCATGGCTCACGTCATCGCGAGCCTCGTGAGGCGGGGTACGTGCATAGAGATCTCCGCTCCTTGGGAAGCAGGCTCAGGAAGCCGCCCCTCGGGAGGTCTTGGCGTCGTTCGCCTCGCGAGGGTCTTGCTCGCAGAGTCTTGCAACTGGGCCGTACCGGGCCGCCGATGGGGCCACGCGCTGGGCCGCAGGTAGGCTGGTCTGGGTACCCCCAATCCCAGAACGTCGACAGTAGCCCCCGGGCCCAAGGTGCGCTCGGCCTGGCTTCGAAGCGAAGGCAACGAGTGAAGGGCGAAGCGACACAGGCCCCATCACCTGTGGGCCAGGCTTGACACATGGCGCACGACGGGACGCGGTCGCCTCCACTTCCCCACGTCGCCTCGGCAACTGCCCAGACTGGCAAAAGTCTGACGTGTGTGCTGCGAGGCCATCATTGCTCCGAATGCGAAGGGACGCCGGTTGGCCTCCAATCGCCTATAAGAGTGCGAGGGGAGCGGAGCCCCCAGCCCATCTCTGCCTTCTCGCCCACTCGCCTCCAATCATTGCCGCAACAGCCATGGCGCCAGTGAGGAGGTTCTCCGCCAGAAGGGCAAGGCCCCCAAGGAAGGACCGGAGTCGTCGCCGCCCAAGAGGGGGCGCGCCTGCCCTCGCAAATCTACGGCCATGCTCGTAGCGTCATCTCGGGGGTGTGGGCGCCCTCCTCTGGCGGTTTGCAACGGCTCCAGCAGCCGTGGGAAGAACCCCTCCCACGGAGGCGGACGCGGAAGCCGCGGCGGCTGAGGCCACAGGGGAAAGCATGCGGTGGCCGCTAGACCACCTCGCTCGCGGGCTCACTCGGCCGACATGGCCCGCGAGTTCATGGTGTGGCTGGAGAGCCCGCCGCGTACCTAGATCCAGCTTCCGTGCTCCTTCGTGGAAGAGCTGCCGGCCGGAGGACCCATCGGTTGTGGCTGCAGCCCGACGACTGCGGCAACCGGTCCTCGTGGGCGGAGGTCGAGGTTACCCCTGCGGGCTATGTGATCTTCGGGGAAGACGGCAGACGCCTAGGGTGCTGCCTAGAGGGCGACAGTAGCAGCGATCACCCCTCCGATGATGACGGTCAGCAGGGCGGCGGCGTCCTCGGCGGTGAGCTTGCCCTTGGCAACGGCCGTGACGCCTCCAGCAGCGGCGGCACCTCCTCCGAGGGGAGCTCGAGTGATGACGACTACGACGAGCCGCCACGTCGCCGCGCCCGGGTCAAGGAAGAGGAGGACACCGACTAGGTGCCGCGACGCCGGAGTCGGCGCCTCCTGAGCTGCGGCCCTCAGGAGGCCGTCTCTTTTGCTTTTTTATTTCCTGCACCAAAAATCATGGAGAGCCCCGTGGGGGCGTGTAATGAACTGCGGCGCTCACGCCTTTATATTAGTGTTTCCTGCTTGTGTTCTTCAGCTATATTGGCGCTTCTTGCTCGGGCGCGGGTCCTTCTTTGTTCTTACGATAGCTTAGTGCCCTGCGTCGTCGGGGCCCAGCCATCGGGCAGGCTTCTGCCGTCGCAGGGATGCCAGGCCACGATGCCGTGCGCAGTGCCAGGAGGCAAGTGACCCGAGGTCTGGCAAGAGCTTGTGAGGCGCTGCTCATGAGGTCCCTCTCGATGTGTTGGCGGCTCCCAAAAGATAAAGGAAGGGAGGATCCCTGCCCGAACAAGGTTGCGGGAGTCCAGGAAAGGTGTTAATGGTAAGGTTCATGCCTGACGCTGATAGGATAACTTAGCTTGGCGCGTTCGTGACCCTCGGCGGGTTTCTGCGTCGTGGGGGCGCACTTTTCTGGGGCTTCTGATCCTATGTACGCCTCCTGTTCTGGCGATGATGTTGCTGGAGCGTGGAGGTAGCCGAAGAAGGTTGTCGGGGAGGCTTCCTCCTCATGGGCTGGATGGCTCCAGAGGCTCGAGGGGCTCGCGAGGGTATTGGGCCTCCTGAGGCACCTTGGCCAGGCGTCGGGCCCTTCGCCTAGAGCCCCGGAGTGAGGGTCAGTCGCCGCTGGTACACTGGGTCATGGCAACACATGCCTGTTGGCTTGCTCAAGAGCGTCGCGCGAGGACTTAAGCACCAAAGCCTTGGTGAGGTGTGCACACGGGCGGACCCGCGCCCATTGGGGCCTGGGTCTTCAACGCCGCTGGGGCTAGCCCAATCATAAACACCGTGCCTAGCCCCCACTCGTGAGGCGCGCGGGAGAGAGCAACAGGCAACCGCCATTTCCTTTAAAAACAAGATTCAAGAAGGGAAACGCCGCAAGGAGAAAATCCTGACCCTTTTTCGAACAAAGATGAGAAAACTCCAAACTTCATTCCGAGAAATTGCAATTCGATTACAAGAGAGGATGAAAAACAGCCGCGTCCGGTGCCTATACTAGTCTTCCCACTAGCATGGAGCATGGGGCCTCCACTTGGCATGGGCATAGTCGCTGTTCGACTGTTTCCGCCACCGCGGAGCATGGGGCTTCCACTGGGGCGTGGGTGGGAGCTACCGTGAGGCCGCAAAACAGCGCACCGGGAGACTCCGGGGCATGTACAACCCCACTCATTATTACGTGAGAGTGTCACGGGTAGAACTTGCGGAGGTGCTAGATGTTCCACGCATTCTGGATGGGGACCCCGTCCTTCATCTCCAGGCATGCGGCGCCAGGCTTGGAGATGCGGGTGATCCTAAATGGGCCCTCCCACATGGGCGAGAGCTTATGGAGGCCCTCCCTGGAGAGGACCCGCCTCAGGACGATGTCTCCGACTTCAAGAGGCCGGGGGCGGATGCTGTGGCAGTGGTAGCGCCACAGGGCCTGCTGGCACCTTGCGGCTCGGAGAGAGGCCTGGCAGCGGGCGTCCTCTTCGAGCACAAGATCGGTCCCCCGCGAAACATCCTGACGCGCCTCGTCAAATGCCAAGACTCGCGGGGAACGATGCTTGATCTCGAGTTGGAGGACCGCCTCGGCCCCGTAGATGAGGAAGAACGAGGTCTCACCGGTTGGCTTAGTCGCGGTGGTGCGGACGGACCACAACACGAACTACAGCTCGTCCAGCCAACCCCTGCCGCAGGCCTCAAGCTTCTTCTTGAAGCTTCTGGTCTTGAGGCCCCTCAGGACCTCCGCATTGGCGTGCTCGGCCTGGCCGTTGCTCCACGGGTGCGCCATGAAGTGTAGCATATCTGCGTTCCAATGTCAGCACAATACGACCTGGAGAGATTGCTTGTGAACTGGGAGCCGTTGTTGGTGATGATGTGGTTAGGGACACCGAATCAGCTCACGAGGCCCTTGATGAACTTGACAGCCGATCCTGCGGGGATGGTGCGCACAGGCTCCACCTCCGCCCACTTAGTGAACTTGTTGATGGTGACATAGAGGTAGCGGTAACCGCCGGCCGCCCAAGGGAACAGGCCCAGAATGTCCAGCACCCAGACCATGAAAGGCCATGAGAGCGAGATGGTCTGGAGCCCTTGCGCCGGCTGGTGAATCTGCTTGGCGTGGAACTGGCAGGCCTTGCAGGATCGGACCAGCTTAGTGGCATCATGGAGCGCCGTAGGCTAGTAGAACCCACTGCGGAACGCCTTTCCCACGAGGGTGCGTGACGAAGAATGGTGCCCGCAGTCTCCACCATGGATGTCGGCCAATTGCTCGCTACCCTGCTCCTCTGATATGCACCGCAGCGAGACGTCGTTGGGGCGCCTGCGGTACATCTCACCGTCCTGCAAGCAATAAGCAGTGGCCTACCGAGCCACACGCTCTGCATCTTCCTCCTTCTCTGGCAAGGCACCACGGAGCAAGTACGCCTTGAACTCCTCTGTCCAGTCGCCCGCCTGAGGCTCCAACGCCAGGAGCAAGCGGGCTCCCAAGGTCGGGCCGCATGCTGGGGCGCCCGTGGGCGACGCTAGCAGCGACTCCTCTCAAAGCAGCATCGGGCCTGTGGCCGGAGGCGCAGTTGACGGCTTGAAGAGCCTTTCCTCGAAGACGCCCGACTTCTGAGGCTCACGGCAGGATGCCCTCTTGGCGACGTCATCTGCTTCCCTGTTCGCACTACGCGAGACATGTTGCAACTCCAAGCCCAAGAAACGCTTCTCGATTTTGCGTACCCCTTCCAGGTATGCCTCCATGTGCTCATCCTTCGGTTTGTACTCCTTGTTGGAGAAGTTGACGAGGAGCAGGGAATCACCCTTGATGGTGAGGTGGTTGACCCCCAGAGCGGCCGCGGCCTTGAGCCCGGCGATCAAGCCCTCGTACTCCGCGATGTTGTTGGAGACCTTCTCTCCATGCTGGAAACAGAGCTGCACGGTGTAGAAGAGCTTGTCCTTGGTTGGGGAAATGAGCACGACTCCAGCCCCCGCGCCTTGTCGCACGAAGGCGCCCTCAAAGTGCATGACCCAGCCATCGTGCGCATCATCGCCGGGCGCGAGGGACTGGTCCTCACTCAGCCCCTGGATAGGAGCATCCGTCCACTCTGCTATGAAGTCAGCGAGGGCCGCCCCCTTGATAACCCGAGTCGTACTGAACTCTAGCTGGAAAGCTTGGAGCTCGATGTTCCACTCAGCGACTCTGCCGGCGGCGTTGGGGATGTGTAGTATTTTCTCCAGGGGGTATGCAGATACAACCTTGATGGGGTGGCCCTGGAAATAGTGGCGCAGCTTCCTGGAAGCAACAAGGAGCGCGAGGAGGAGCTTATGCTGCATAGGATAGCACGCGCGCATCATGTAGCACGATGCTGATGAAGTACACCGGATACTCGACGAGGCGTGGGGCATTGACGGCATCCCGCCTCGCGTGGGACGCGAGGGACTCGTGCGCCTCGTCAGGCGATGAAGGGGTGTGTGGCCCTAGGGCGCTGTCCTGTGGTGGCGGAGGCTGCGCGGCCTCGCGCGGGCTGCCGGGCCCCAATCTGTTGCTAGCGCGCTCTTCCCGGACCGCCACAAGTGCCGCGCTGGCCGAGTGCGGGGTGGCAGCCAAATAGAGCACCAAGGGCTCGCGAGGATGGGGCGCCACTGTAACACCCCATGTAACTAACCAAAGTGATTGCCTTTTGATAATGCCATGCCATCCTGTTCAACAGCGCTTGATCATCATTATTGTCATCCATTTCAAATTCCAATTCAAATTAATTTTTCAAACTTTAAGTGATAAATAAAAGTTGTTCAAATCCAGGAACTAAAATGTTCCTACTGTTGCAAATAATCCTAATGCAATTATAAAATTGAAACCAACATTATTAGTATTAGTTAAGTGACTCTAACAACCTAGAACAGTAACAAAACAGCACCAAATAATACTTTTTCAATTAAATAAAATTCTAATGAAATCATTTATTTACCAAACCATTTTCTGGCATTACTAAATATTGCATAGTACTTAAGTGGCATAATCTCATATTTTTCAAAATTCAAATCGTAACTAAACTTTCTGCAAAGTGAGAAAGAGAGAAAACAGAAAAACAAAACAGAAAATAAAAAGAAAAGAAAAGAAAGGCCCCAACCCCCCCTGGGCCAGGCCAACCAGGCCGGCCCAACCCCTGTCTATAACCCCCCCAGGGGGCACCGAAACCCTAGCCCCCCCACGAACCCCACTCCCCCGATCCCCTTTCGCCCCCTCGCAGTCCCGAACTGGATCAGGCACTGCCCTGACGCACCCCACCGCCGGGCGCCGTCGTCGACGCCCGACCCCGTCGCCGCCTCGACCTCGCCGGACCGCCCCGCCTCGCCTCTTCACCGGCCCACACCATCGAGCCTCGCCGCCCCCGTTCCTCTACGCGGCCGTGAGCCCTTCCCCCTCTTCTCCTCTTTCCCCTCGTCGCTCGCCCATGGTCGCCGCGCCCAGGACCGTTGTGGTCGCGCTCCGCCTGAGCCCCTGTCGCCCCGGCCGCCCCTATCTCGCGCCACCCAGCCACATCGCACGCCGCACTAGCCCCGCTCGCCGTGCTGCCGCCTGCAGCTGCCCGCGCGCTGCTGCTCGCCCTCGTGGCCATCGCCGCTGCCGCACCACCCCGGCCCCGCCCCTCGCACGCCGACCTCGCCCCCGTGGCCTGTGCCCTCCCCTGGCCGGCGCCGAGCCCACCGGCGCCCCGCCGTGGCGACGGTCTCGCCCCGGGCAGGCAACCGGCGCCCGCGCCCGTTGTTCGGCCGCCCCGTTATGCCCCTCTGGGCAGCTGACCAGTGGGGCCCAGCCCCAGAAACGAAAATAATAAAAATAAAATAGAAAAAAATATAATTAATAATTAAATTAATTAACTAAATTAATTAATTTAATTAACTTAACCTAATTAATTTGTTAATTAAACTAATTAACATGATTAATTAGTTAACAGTCAATGACAGTGGGACCCACATGTCTGTTGACCCAGTCAACAGACGGTTGACTAATGACATCATGCTGACATCACGCTGACATCATAATTACATTTTATACTTAATTTAATTATGTTAATTATAGAAATTCAATTAAAACTTAAAAAATTAATATAAAATAATTCATAACTCGGATGAAAATACTTTGTACATGAAAGTTGCTCAGAACGACGAGATGAATCCGAATACGCGGTCCGTTCATCCGCCACACGTCCCTAGCATAGAGAACATGCAACCATCCCCTCCGGTTCGTTTGTCCGAAAATGCCAAACTTTGGGAAAACATTCCCGGATGTTATCCCTCTTCGTCTGTATCACCGAGCACTGCGATAGGTCACCCCTAGCATCGCGTATCATCATGATTATGTTTTGTGATTGCTTTTGTTGCCATGTATGTATACTGTTTCCTCCCCTCTTCTCTCTCGATAGACCCCGACACCGACGTAGTCTCCGAGACCGACATAGCTACGGTGATTGGCTACCCTACTGAAGACCCTGCCCTTGCCTCCGAGCAACCAGGAAAGCCCCCCCCCCTTTGATCATCCCGATATCGCCCATTCTATTTTCTCATGCTTGCACTAGATTTGCTACTGTAATTGATTGCTCCTATTCTGTTGCATAGCCTGTTTTTGTAACTATTGTTGATACCTGCTTGATATCCAAACTGCTTAGTATAGGCTGGTGAGTGACCCACCAGTGACCCCCACTTGTCCCTACTGCCCCGCTGGATTATCAGAAGACCCGATTAATGGGATTGAAGATCAGGCCCCGGCACCGCACTTCACCCCCTTAGTTGTACGACACTACTAGGTTACTATCGAGTGCCGAGGGTGATACCTCATCAGCACTCCTGATGTTAACCTTGTAGGTTAGTTCATCGGTTGTGGTCATCGAGGGTGATTCCTCCTTCCCACTCCCGATAACGACGCTGTCGTGCAACACCTCAAGTGTGAACTCATCGAGGGTGATTCCTCCGAGTTCACCTTGACAGATACATCGAGTAGGAATCCAACGAGGGTGATACCTCGGATTCCCCTGATGTTATGGACACACGGATACTTGGACTTTACAACTGATACTTGGAAAGGCAGGTCGACCCTAAGGGGTACTCGCGAGTGATGTGAAGGCGGGTTGACCTGGAGGTTACCCGAGAGATGAATACGAGGCGCGACCGGGCATTCTTAGCCCTTGCAGCAAGTCCTCGAGACGGGGTGACGGGGTCACATCGATCGTGAGTCTCTGCTCGTTACCGCAAGCCCCGAATCCACTAACGATTTGGATATTTGATCCGAGCAGGCCTCTGGCCTGATAGCACTAACCATCACGTGGGAAAAGTTATGGGCACTCTGCATCATATGCATCAGCCGAAAGCTCTGTCAGACGTCCAGTTCAGCATCGCGGCATGGCTGGGCCGGCGCCATCCTGAGGGGTGGTACCGAGATTTGCCGTGTGCGCAACGACTCGGAGGGCGAGGGGCGATGGCCCAAGACCCCCTTGCGCTTAGGAGGTAGACCGACGGGGACCTCTCTGCTGAGCTGTAAGTAGGGGTGCGGTGTGTCGTTTGACCGAGGCCGGGCATGACCCGGAAAAGTGTGCCTGACTAGAGTTAAGCGAGCGTGGTGGGTGAGTTGGTGCACCCCTGCAGGGAAGAACTAATCTATGCATAGCCGGTCCTACGGTAAAGGACACTCGGAGTTGTATCCCGATCGATACAACTAGAACTTGAGATGATACCTGGATGTATGGCTCTGGGATTGCTTTCTCGCAGGGAGTCGAGAAAGGATCTCTGGGCGAGGTTGATGATTGTATGGCTCTGGGATTGCTTTCTCGTAGGGAGTCGAGAAAGGATCTCTGGGTGAGGTTAAGACTTATTAATGCTACTACTTTATATTGTGCTGATCTTTACTCTTCTAATGCTGCAAGCCCACTGAAGATGCTAGTCTTCGATAGGACTAGGCCTTCTCTCTATTCTGGCATTTCTGCAGCCCAGTCCACATATACAGCCTTCCTTTGATAATGTTGCATATGTAGTGTAGATCCTTGCTTGCTGAGTACTTCGGAGTACTCACGGTTGCTTTCCTTTCTTTTTCTCCCCATATCAGTTTGTCATGACCAGATGACGGAGCCCCTGAGGCAGCTGCCCCCGCCGACGATCGCTACTACCACCTCGAGAGTGGTTACTTCTATGAGCTGGCCGACGACCAGGAGTAGGATCAGAGGGTCCCAGGCATGAGGCCTGCGCCTTTCGATCGTAGCTTTTCTTTTGTCCCGCCTTGTTAAAGGCTTATCTCTCTGTCTTATGTCTGTACTCAGATATCTAATGCTTCTGCTGATGCTTGTTTGGCATCAAGCTTATGTATTCGAGCCCTCGAGGCCCTGGCTTGTAATATAATGCTTGTATGCCTTTATTTATGTTTTAGAGTTGTGTTGTGATATCTTCAAGTGAGTCCTTAGGCTTGATCGTGTGCATTTGCGTGTATGATTAGTGCACGATTAAGCCGGGGGCGTCACAGCCACCATGATGGGGGGGGGGCTCATGTAACACCCCCGGTGATTAGCAACAGTAATCACTTTTGATAATGACATGTTAGCATGATCGACAGTGCATAATCATCATTAGCATCACATTGCATTTCAACTCCTAAGTCAAATTCAAATTTAAATGAAAGTGGAATATGAAAGTTGTCCAACATAGGAGCTAAAATGTCAGATAAATAACAAATATTCCAGAGGCTATTCTAAAATTGAAACCAACATCATTGGAATTGGATAAGTGACTCGAACAACCTCAAACAGTGGATAAAGATAATATTTAGTAACCATTTATTAAATCTGAAATAAATATGGAATTATGTTTTGCCCAAACTAATTTTAGGTGTTAGGGAATAATGCACTGGTATTTATGAAATAGGTCACACTTTTTACAAAAACCATTTGGGCCTAAACATTTAACAGTGGAGAAAAGAGAATAAAGAAAAGGAAAGAAACAGAAAAGGAAAAAAAAAAGAGCAACACCCCCCCCCGGCCCAACTGGGCCGAAGCCCAGCCGCCGGCCCACCTGCGCCCCCCTCTCTATATGGCCTCCCCAGGAGACCCAAACCCTAACCCCACCGGTGCCACTTCCCCCCCTCGCTCCCCCTCCCCCCCGATCCAGATCGGATCGGGGCGACCGTGCCATCGCCCGATCGCTGTCGCCGTCGCCGTTGGACGCCGCCGCCCGGAGCCCGCTCTCCCTCGCCGGCCGCCTGCTCCTCGAAGCCGTCTCTCTCCCCTACTCGCCCGACCGCGCCCCCCCCGTCTCCATCTCGCCGCCGACGCCGCACGTCGCCGCTTCGTCCCCGCCGGCCTGCCTCCCCATCGCCGTCGTCCCCGTCGACCACCCCGACCCCCGCTGCCCCGTCCCTACGGATCACGGTGAGGCCTCGGGCCTCTCCTCCCCTCTCTGCTCCCGCACCTCGCCGCGCACGCATCCGCGCCGGCCGCTGCCGCGACCACCCCGTGCCTCCCCGTCCTCGCGCCCGCGCGCCTGACGCCGTGCTCCCCGCGCCCGTCCCGCGGTCGCCTCGACCCGCTCCGGCCCCCGCTTCGCCTCCGCGCGACCGCCGCCCGCTGCCGCTCCAGCCACCGCGCTGCCGCCCGCGGCCGCTCCAGCCACCGCGCCGCCGCCCCGCCTCCGGCCCCGCGTGCGCTCGCCTGCGCCCATGCTTCGCCGCGCCCCCGACCGCCCGCGCCCGCCCGTGCGTCCCCTTTGGGCACCGGACATGTCCGGTCCCAAAAGGGGCACGCCCCGGACGTGTCCGCCCCTGGTCCACTGACCAGTGGGGCCCATGACCCAAATAAAAATAAAAAAAATAAAAAAAAATAAAAAAATAATAATTAATTAATTAGTTAATTAATCCTGATTAGGTTAATCTAATTAACTAATTAGTGTTAATTAAACAGTAATTAGTAATTAACTTAATTAACCGCTGACATCAGCATGAGGTCATGCTGATGTCATCATCAGCACTGTTTCGGATAATGTTGAATTAAATAATTAATTAAATTTCAAAATTAATAAAAACTTTAGAAAATCATATTAAATAAACCGTAACTCCGATGAAAATACTTTGTACATGAAACTTGCTCAGAACGACGATACGAACCCGGATACGCCCTCGGTATCTCCGTCAGATGCCCGCAACTATAAGAACGTTGAACAATTAGACCGATTTCGATAAATGAATAGTGTCCAACTTTAATTAAATAAATCCGAATAAATTCCTAAATTAACTAAATCATTTAGTTAGGCAGTAGAACACCCCGGCATATCATTTAGACATGTCATACATATTGTTTGCATATTTGCCGTGGAATTTATTGTTTCTCTCCCCCTCCTTCTCTCTCGATAGACGCCGAGACCGACGACGCTGCACCAGGATACGACTACTCTACCGACGAGCAGCCCGTTGACGACCTTCCCCTCTTGCCAGAGCAACCAGGCAAGCCCCCCCCCTTGAGCATTCCAGATATCGCCCATTCTATTCTCCTGCTTGCATTAGATTTCGCTACTGTTAATGTATGCTCCTATTCTGATGCATAGCCTGCTGTTGTAACCTGTTCATTGCTACCTTACCTGCCTATGCTAAACTGTTTAGTATAGGTTGGTATGAACCATCTGTGACCCCACCACCTTACTTTGTCGCCCCTGCTTGTTCATCGACGACTCGATCAACGTGATCGTCGATCAGAGACAGACGCCTCACTTCACACCCCCTTAGTTGTACGACTCTGCGTAGTAACTATCGAGTGCCGAGGGTGATACCTCGTAACGCACTCCAGATGAATACTCTGCAGCATAGCTGTACGGTCGTGGTCATCGAGGGTGATTCCTCCTTCTCCATGTCCGATACGACTCTGTCGTGCAACCCCTCAGTGTGAACCTCGAGGGTGATACCTCTTACGTTCACCCTGATGATTATGACCACACGGTTACTTGACCTTTTTCACAGGCGGGTCCACCCTGGTGGGTACCCGCTGGGGATCTATGATTTCGGGTGTGCCGGAAGGGCACTCGAGTGTGACATTGTGGCGGAGCATCAGAGACTCTGATTGTCTCCGCTTGATACTAATTGAGCCTATTGGATTTGGGTGTGTGATCTGAGTGGGTCGACGTGCCCTATACGCACTACCACCACGCGGGATAATGGTTATGGGGCCCTCTGCGATGTACGTTTCGCCGAAAGCTTATCAGACGTCACGATTCACCGTGCGGGCTGATCGTCGGGATTGGGCTGGATACTTCACTAGCGAGTTCAGTGTCGCGCCTGCACCCCGGCCAGCCATGCAACGCGCAGGGTGCCCAGGGCGATGGCCCGAGACCCCTGGGTGCATAGGTTAGTCCGGCGTGCTGACCTCTCTGCTGAGCCTAGGTAGAGCGCTGCTTCGTGTTGATCTTCCGAGGACGGGCATTACCCATCAAGTATGTCCGGCCAGAGTTGATCGAGCGTGTTGGGTAACAGTAGTGCACCCCTGCAGGGATGAATCTTCTATCGATAGCCGGTCCTACGGTAAAGGACGCTCAGTTTGTGTATCCCGATCTACCTACTTAAACTGGATACTTGTTACTTAATTGAAGCTTCGGGATTACTTTCTCGCTGGGAGTCGAGGAAGGATCTTTGAGCTGTACTTCAACATGTTTGCTAAATAAAATGCTATTCTACTCTCTTCTACTGCTGCAAGATGATGGCTTTGAGAAGATGTTTGAAGATGCTAGTCTTCGATTGGACTAGGCCTTTCTCTCTATTCTGGCATTTCTGCAGCCCAGTCCACATATACAGCCTTTTCTCCATTGATAATGTTGCATATGTAGTATAGATCCTTGCTTGCTGAGTACTTCGGATGAGTACTCACGGTTGCTTTATTTTCTCTTTTCCCCCATATACCCCACCTTGATGATACACCAGACGATGGAGTCCAGGAGCCAGACGCCACCACCGGAGCCTACTACCAGGCGGGTCCAGAGGGCACGTACTACTGGATCGAGCCAGCTGACCAGGAGTAGGATCGGAGGCTCCCAGGCAGGAGGCCAACGCCTTTCGATCTAGTGTCGCTGTTTGTGCTAGCCTTCTTAAGGCAGAACTTGTCTAACTATGTCTGTACCCAGATATTATTTGTATGACTGACTTATGTATTCGGATCTTCGGATCCCTGGTCTGTAATATTGTGGACCTCTGTTTATTTGTGTTTAGAGTTGTGTTGTGATATCTTCCCGTGAGTCCCTGGGCTTGATCGTACACGTTTGCGTGTATGACTAGTGTACGATTGAACCGGGGGCGTCACAAGTTGGTATCAGAGCCGACTGCCTGTAGGAAGCCCCCCTCCAAATTCCTTGGCCGAAGTTGAGTCTAGAAACCGAGAAACTAATTTACTAACTTGGCTGTGTGGCTTATGGGCCCACGTCGCCAACTGGGTGGTATTAGGATCTTTTATTCCTCGTCTATACTCTGGGACTCTAATATCTCTTCTATTCGGGTTAAATAAAGTTTACTAACGCCGACACTTAGGATCTCGTAAATCCCGTCTACCCGGAGAGCTGGATATCTGTGCGATTTCCCTGTCGTTGATCTGATTAGTCTGATAATCATTTTCCTTTCCATTGTTTTGTTTAACCTTTCTCTCCGAGTTGTGTTAAACTTCTCGTTGTCATTTGACAAATCTGAATTTCCTCTGTTTCAGATGGACCGTTTGTTTCCACCGCGTCCTACGATACAGCTTGTGCTTCGCACTTGGGCTCGTGATGCCCCTGGTTTTCCAGCTGTCCTGATCGCTCTCGTGACCAGACTTGGCTACCGCTGGTACCCTGAGTTCATGGTTTACGAGGATTACCGCGAGTTTAATCAGGAACAGTACTATGCTGAAGTTCGGATTTATGATCGGCAGAATGACTCAGACACCGAGTTACACCTTTTTCACGGATTAGGCGTGACGATTGAGATGGCAGTACATGATGCCGCCTACTCTGCTGTCGCACGTCTTCGAGGACAGTTCAGTGATATCTTGGATGACTCTGAGTTCCGATACATTCCGTATGCCCCTGCTGGAGATGCTACCGGATACTACACAGCCATCTGTGCCCCGTACGAGCCTCGCCGATATGACCACCGCGTTCTGATTCAGTGCACTCAGGCTCTGGATCGCACTGTTCGGGCTCTCGCCGTCGAGTTGGTTGCCACTCGAGCACGTCTCTACGATGCTATGACGCAGTTGATGCCCGCTGTTCGTGCAGGGATACATCTGGAGCACATCCTTTACCCGCGCAGGACTCAGATGTATGCTGGTATTGACTGGCCTGCTGTTGGAGGTCACACACCTACACGTGGACCTCTTCTTACAGTTCGAGACCGGGTTCTGCATCAGAGTGCACATGGAGCACAGGATCCTTCCGCGACGAATATTCGTCGTCCGCACTCGCAGTTACCCCGTTACAGTGGTTTTCTCCGACGTTGATGTAGCCTTTGCTATGTCTCGTTGTGTACTTCCTTACCGCGTGCCTGCGCGCCGCCTAGTATGTCTAGCTTTTAATTTGCGCTGTTATGCTGTCCGCATGTACCCGACTTGTGTATGGATCTGTATGTCTTAATCGACTACTGTTATGTATCTATTACACTGCTTAAGGTATTGTCGTGTTACATCATACTTGTCGCTAAACACTCGCAATTGCTTTTACTAAACTACCCCCTGTTGATACGTAGCAGGATGGTTAGACCAGGTGGTCGTGGTCGTGGTCGTGCCCCTGAACGTCCACCACCGCCAGACTATATGGCAGCTATGATGCAACAGTTCGAGCTTAACCGCCAGTTCATGGTTGGAATCATGGCTCAGTTTCCGCATCAGAACAACCAGAACCAGAACCCAGCTTCAGTAACTTTGACAGAGTTTACGCGACTCAACCCAACGCAGTTTCGCAACTCTGACAAGCCCCTGGATGCCGATGACTGGCTCCGCGACATCACTCACGAGATGGAGTCTGCTAATGTCGCCCCCGCCAACTTTGTCACCTTCACGGCCTTTTTCTTAAAGGGCCCCGCTGCTCAATGGTGGGACACACACAAGCGTACTCTGCCTGTTGGAACAGTCATCACTTGGTATGAGTTCCAGGCTGCTTTCCGTACACGTTACATCCCTCAAGCAATTATGGAACGCATGAAGACCCAGTTCCGCAACCTCACTCAGGGCAATAAAACCGTCGAAGCTTATCAGCGGGAATTTCTTGATCTCTCCCGCTATGCTGAAGAAGACATCGCCACAGATGCTCGCAGACAGGAGAAGTTCCGTAATGGACTACACCCTGACCTCAAGCTTGCACTAGCTGCTCAAGACATCAATGACTTCTCAACTCTAGTGAACAAGGCTATTCTCGTTGAGACCGCTCAGATGGAACACAAGGACTCGCAGAAGCGCTATCGTGATGCTGGCTCATCTTCGGCTCAGCACCGAAGCGTAGAGTTTGGATTCCCAACAACGCGTTCCGTCCCAATACCTCTGCGCCAAAGAACAATGCTGCACTACGTTTGCCTCCTCCACCACCGAGGCCGTCAAAGGCTCAAGCTATTCAGAACAATGCCCCTCTTCGTCCTGAAGATGGTTTGTGTTTCAAGTGCCGCAAACCAGGCCACCAGGCTAAAGACTGCCGCCAGACTCAGAATCAGTTAGATTTTCCTCGTGCTGGCCGTGGATATGGTCGTGGCAACAATCAGACCCGCAACTATAATACTGGGTCTGCTTCACGTGGTCGTGGTCAGGCTTACAACATTGACATCGAAGAAGTCCAGGATCAACCTGCTACTGTGATGGGTACCCTTCTTGTTAACTCAGTACCTGCTTCTGTATTATTTGATTCAGGAGCATCGCATTCATTCATGTCTGAAGCATTTGCATTATCTCATGACATTGCATTCGAAAAGATGAACCTGCCAATAGTTGTCCGTACCCCTGGAGGCCAATGTCAAACCACTATGGTGGCACATAATGTCCCTGTTGAAATTGAGGAATTTGAATTCCTAGCTTCCCCTATTATCCTGAAGTCTTCCACCATAGACCTCATACTCGGAATGGATTGGTTGAAAGCTCACATTGCTTCGATCAATTGTGCCACTAAAGTCGTCCAACTTCTTCACCCCACCGATGAGATAGTGAACTACACTGCCCGAATTATTCGAGACGCTGAAGCTGAGGTATATGTTATGAATGCTTTGAACGCCTCACCTCTGGAAGGGATCGAGAACGTTCCTGTCGTTCGAGATTTTCCAGACGTCTTTCCAGAAGAACTTCCAGGAATACCCCCGGCTAGAGCTGTCGAGTTCGTCATCGACTTGAAGCCTGGCACCGTTCCTATTGCCAAGCGACCTTATAAGATGCCTCCGCATCACCTTCTTGAGCTTAAGGAAGAAATCGACAAGTCACTTAAGAGTGGTTTCATCCGCCCCAGTTCCTCTGCTTGGGGAGCACCTTCACTCTTCGTTAAGAAGAAGGATGGAACTAACCGATTGGTTCAGGATTACCGGCCCATTAACCAAGCCACAATCCAGAATAAATACCCACTGCCCCGGATCAATGATCTTTATGATCAACTCGCTGGATCATCGGTGTTCTCTAAACTCGACTTGAGGTTGGGTTATCACCAGATCCGTGTCCGTGAAAGAGGACATTCCCAAGACTGCATTCGTCACTCGTTATGGCTCCTATGAATACACCGTCATGTCATTTGGCCTGACGAATGCCCCAGCTACGTTCTCCCGTCTGATGAATTATATATTCATGGATTACCTCGACAAATTCGTCGTGGTATATCTAGATGATATTCTGGTCTATTCTAAGAATAAAGAGGAACATGCTGAACATCTCTGCCTTGTTCTAGAAAGGCTCCGAGAACACCAGTTGTATGCCAAGTATTCCAAATGCGAATTTTGGCTTCCGGAAGTAACTTACCTTGGACATGTGATTTCCAAGGATGGGATTGCTGTTAACCCCGAACAAGTTCAGGCTATTCTCGACTGGACTCCCCCAAAGAATGTTAAGCAAGTCAGAAGTTTTCTCGGACTCGCTAGTTATTGCCGTCGATTCGTTGAGAACTTTTCCAAGATTGCAAAACCATTGACATATCTGCTTCACAAAGGTGTTAAATTTGAGTGGACAGAAAAATGTCAAGAAAGCTTTCAGACACTAAAAGATAAATTGACATCTGCCCCAGTACTAGCACCCCCGGATTCCCAAAAGGATTTCGTGATATACTGTGATGCATCTCGTCAAGGATTAGGCTGTGTCCTAATGCAAGAGCGCAAAGTGATTGCTTATGCCTCCTGCCAATTGCGTCCTCATGAAGAAAATTATCCCGTGCATGATCTTGAACTTTCTGCGGTTATATATGCCTTGAAGCTATGGCGACATTACCTTCTCGGTAACCGTTGCGAGATATACACGGATCACCAAAGCTTGAAGTATTTATATACTCAACCGGATCTGAACCTTCGTCAGCAAAGATGGCTCGAGACAATAGCCGATTATGATATGAATATCTCATACACCCCTGGCAAGGCTAATGTAATGGCCGATGCTTTAAGTCGCAAGTCCTATAGTAACAATCTTATGGTTCAAGAAACACAACCTCTTCTCCATGAAGAGCTTTGCAAATTGAACCTCCATATTGTTCCACAGGGTTATCTCAATACCCTGGTTGTCGAACCAGATTTAGAACACGGCATTAAGGTTATGCAAAGGTATGACACTGAAGTTGAAAAGATCAAGCGATACCTCGAGAAAGGAAAGCCGTCGGAATTCCATCTTGATGCAGATGGGATCCTATTTTTCCAACACCGTCTCTTCGTACCCAAGTTCAAGAATGAGAGGGAAAACGTTATGAAGGAAGCTCATGACACTCCCTTGTCCATTCACCCTGGTAGCACAAAGATGTACCGTGACATTTGTCAAAGATTCTGGTGGCCTAATATGAAGCGAGACATCGCTCGTTATGTTTCTGAGTGTGACGTTTGCCGCCGCGTTAAAGCCCAACATCAAAGGCCCGCAGGAGCTCTGCAACCCCTGGAAATTCCTGAATGGAAATGGGACAAGGTCCAAATGGATTTCATTACTGGTTTTCCCAAATCCCAGAAGGGTAATGATGCTATTTTTGTTGTCATTGACCGATTCTCTAAGGTTGCCCACTTTCTGCCTGTTAAGGAGACAATCACTGCTAGCCAGTTAGCAGACTTGTATGTTTCCCGAATTGTGTCACTCCACGGTGTTCCGTTGGAGATCAGTTCTGATCGTGGCAGCCTCTTCACCTCCAGATTCTGGAATAGTTTCCAAGAAGCTATGGGAACTCATCTGTCTTTCAGCACCGCTTTTCACCCTCAGTCACAGGGTCAAGTTGAACGAGTTAATCAAGTGCTCGAAGATATGCTTCGAGCTTGCGTCATCTCCTTCGGTAAGAAATGGGAGGAATCTCTCCCGTATGCCGAATTCTCTTACAACAATAGCTATCAAGCTAGTCTGAAGATGGCACCGTTTGAAGTTCTATACGGTCGTAAGTGTCGAACCCCTCTGAATTGGTCAGAAACTGGGGAACGCTCACTCGTCGGACCGGACATTATTCGGCAAGCTGAAGAACAAGTCTGTATTGTTCGTGAACATTTGAAGTCTGCTCAGTCTCGTCAGAAGAGCAACTATGACCGAAAGCACCAGGAAATAGTCTATCAACCTGGCGAGCAAGCTTACCTCCGCGTCACTCCGTTGAAAGGCACTCATCGGTTCGGAATCAAAGGCAAGTTAGCCCCTCGCTACATTGGCCCGTTCCGTATTCTTGCCCGTCGAGGAGAAGTGGCATATCAGTTGCAATTGCCGCCAAACCTTTCTCAAGTACATGACGTCTTTCATGTATCCCAACTCCGCCGCTGCTTCAAGGATCCTATTCTAGCTGTGGATCATGAAGTGCTTGAATTACGGGAAGATCTGTCATATCCAGAATATCCCATCCGTATTCTTGATCAAGCTGAGCGTCGAACACGTCAAAAGTCAATCAAGTTCCTCAAGGTTCAGTGGTCAAATCATTCTGAAGATGAAGCCACTTGGGAACGCGAGGATCGTCTTCGCGAAGAATACCCCTCTTTCTTTCAGTCTTCCTCTTAATTCTCGGGACGAGAATTCTTAATAGATGAGGAGAGTTGTAACACCCCCGGTGATTAGCAACAGTAATCACTTTTGATAATGACATGTTAGCATGATCGACAGTGCATAATCATCATTAGCATCACATTGCATTTCAACTCCTAAGTCAAATTCAAATTTAAATGAAAGTGGAATATGAAAGTTGTCCAACATAGGAGCTAAAATGTCAGATAAATAACAAATATTCCAGAGGCCATTCTAAAATTGAAACCAACATCATTGGAATTGGATAAGTGACTCGAACAACCTCAAACAGTGGATAAAGATAATATTTAGTAACCATTTATTAAATCTGAAATAAATATGGAATTATGTTTTGCCCAAACTAATTTTAGGTGTTAGGGAATAATGCACTGGTATTTATGAAATAGGTCACACTTTTTACAAAAACCATTTGGGGCCTAAACATTTAACAGTGGAGAAAAGAGAATAAAGAAAAGGAAAAAGAAACAGAAAAGGAAAAAAAAGAGCAACACCCCCCCCGGCCCAACTGGGCCGAAGCCCAGCCGGCCGGCCCACCTGCGCCCCCCTCTCTATATGGCCTCCCCCAGGAGACCCAAACCCTAACCCCACCGGTGCCACTTCCCCCCCTCGCTCCCCCTTCCCGCCCGATCCAGATCGGATCGGGGCGACCGTGCCATCGCCCCGGATCGCTGTCGCCGTCGCCGTTGGACGCCGCCGCCCGGAGCCCGCTCTCCCTCGCCGGCCTGCTCCCTCGACGCCGCTCGCCCCGACGCGCCCGACCGCGCCCCCCCGTCTCCATCTCGCCGCCGACGCCGCACGTCGCCGCTTCGTCCCCGCCGGCCTGCCTCCCCATCGCCGTCGTCCCCGTCGACCACCCCGACCCCCGCTGCCCCGTCCCTACGGATCACGGTGAGGCCTCGGGCCTCTCCCCCCCTCTCTGCTCCCGCACCTCGCCGCGCACGCATCCGCGCCGGCCACTGCCGCGACCACCCCGTGCCTCCCCGTCCTCGCGCCCGCGCGCCTGACGCCGTGCTCCCCGCGCCCGTCCCGCGGTCGCCTCGACCCGCTCCGGCCCCCGCTTCGCCTCCGCGCGACCGCCGCCCGCTGCCGCTCCAGCCACCGCGCTGCCGCCCGCGGCCGCTCCAGCCACCGCGCCGCCGCCCCGCCTCCGGCCCCGCGTGCGCTCGCCTGCGCCCACGCTTCGCCGCGCCCCCGACCGCCCGCGCCCGCCCGTGCGTCCCCTTTGGGCACCGGACATGTCCGGTCCCAAAAGGGGCACGCCCCGGACGTGTCCGCCCCTGGTCCACTGACCAGTGGGGCCCATGACCCAAATAAAAATAAAAAAAAATAAAAAAATAAAATAATAATAATTAATTAATTAGTTAATTAATCCTGATTAGGTTAATCTAATTAACTAATTAGTGTTAATTAAACAGTAATTAGTAATTAACTTAATTAATCGCTGACATCAGCATGAGGTCATGCTGATGTCATCATCAGCACTGTTTCGGATAATGTTGAATTAAATAATTAATTAAATTTCAGAAATTAATAAAAACTTTAGAAAATCATATTAAATAAACCGTAACTCCGATGAAAATACTTTGTACATGAAACTTGCTCAGAACGACGATACGAACCCGGATACGCCCTCGGTATCTCCGTCAGATGCCCGCAACTATAAGAACGTTGAACAATTAGACCGATTTCGATAAATGAATAGTGTCCAACTTTAATTAAATAAATCCGAATAAATTCCTAAATTAACTAAATCATTTAGTTAGGCAGTAGAACACCCCGGCATATCATTTAGACATGTCATACATATTGTTTGCATATTTGCCGTGGAATTTATTGTTTCTCTCCCCCTCCTTCTCTCTCGATAGACGCCGAGACCGACAACGCTGCACCAGGATACGACTACTCTACCGACGAGCAGCCCGTTGACGACCTTCCCCTCTTGCCAGAGCAACCAGGCAAGCCCCCCCCCTTGAGCATTCCAGATATCGCCCATTCTATTCTCCTGCTTGCATTAGATTTCGCTACTGTTAATGTATGCTCCTATTCTGATGCATAGCCTGCTGTTGTAACCTGTTCATTGCTACCTTACCTGCCTATGATAAACTGTTTAGTATAGGTTGGTATGAACCATCTGTGACCCCACCACCTTACTTTGTCGCCCCTGCTTGTTCATCGACGACTCGATCAACGTGATCGTCGATCAGAGACAGACGCCTCACTTCACACCCCCTTAGTTGTATGACTCTGCGTAGTAACTATCGAGTGCCGAGGGTGATACCTCGTAACGCACTCCTGATGAATACTCTACAGCATAGCTGTACGGTCGTGGTCATCGAGGGTGATTCCTCCTTCTCCATGTCCGATACGACTCTGTCGTGCAACCCCTCAGTGTGAACCTCAAGGGTGATACCTCTTACGTTCACCCTGATGATTATGACCACACGGTTACTTGACCTTTTTCACAGGCGGGTCCACCCTGGTGGGTACCCGCTGGGGATCTATGATTTCGGGTGTGCCGGAAGGG
This sequence comes from Thinopyrum elongatum, assembly GCA_011799875.1. NCBI lineage: Eukaryota > Viridiplantae > Streptophyta > Magnoliopsida > Poales > Poaceae > Thinopyrum > Thinopyrum elongatum. The sequence continues at coordinate 400,355,841 of CM022300.1, forward strand.
CACTCGAGTGTGACATTGTGGCGGAGCATCAGAGACTCTGATTGTCTCCGCTTGATACTAATTGAGCCTATTGGATTTGGGTGTGTGATCTGAGTGGGTCGACGTGCCCTATACGCACTACCACCACGCGGGATAATGGTTATGGGGCCCTCTGCGATGTACGTTTCGCCGAAAGCTTATCAGACGTCACGATTCACCGTGCGGGCTGATCGTCGGGATTGGGCTGGATACTTCACTGGCGAGTTCAGTGTCGCGCCTGCACCCCGGCCAGCCACGCAACGCGCAGGGTGCCCAGGGCGATGGCCCGAGACCCCTGGGTGCATCGGTTAGTCCGGCGTGCTGACCTCTCTGCTGAGCCTAGGTAGAGCGCTGCTTCATGTTGATCTTCCGAGGACGGGCATTACCCATCAAGTATGTCCGGCCAGAGTTGATCGAGCGTGTTGGGTAACAGTAGTGCACCCCTGCAGGGATGAATCTTCTATCGATAGCCGGTCCTACGGTAAAGGACGCTCAGTTTGTGTATCCCGATCTACTACTTAAACTGGATACTTGTTACTTAATTGAAGCTTCGGGATTACTTTCTCGCTGGGAGTCGAGGAAGGATCTTTGAGCTGTACTTCAACATGTTTGCTAAATAAAGTGCTATTCTACTCTCTTCTACTGCTGCAAGATGATGGCTTTGAGAAGATGTTTGAAGATGCTAGTCTTCGATAGGACTAGGCCTTTCTCTCTATTCTGGCATTTCTGCAGCCCAGTCCACATATACAGCCTTTTCTCCATTGATAATGTTGCATATGTAGTATAGATCCTTGCTTGCTGAGTACTTCGGATGAGTACTCACGGTTGCTTTATTTCCTCTTTTCCCCCATATACCCCACCTTGATGATACACCAGACGATGGAGTCCAGGAGCCAGACGCCACCACCGGAGCCTACTACCAGGCGGGTCCAGAGGGCACGTACTACTGGATCGAGCCAGCTGACCAGGAGTAGGATCGGAGGCTCCCAGGCAGGAGGCCAACGCCTTTCGATCTAGTGTCGCTGTTTGTGCTAGCCTTCTTAAGGCAGAACTTGTCTAACTATGTCTGTACCCAGATATTATTTGTATGACTGACTTATGTATTCGGATCTTCGGATCCCTGGTCTGTAATATTGTGGACCTCCGTTTATTTGTGTTTAGAGTTGTGTTGTGATATCTTCCCGTGAGTCCCTGGGCTTGATCGTACACGTTTGCGTGTATGATTAGTGTACGATTGAACCGGGGGCGTCACAGCTCATGAGGTACCTCTTGAGGTCATCGAAGGCCACCTCCACTTCTGGGGTCCACTCGAAGGGGCCCGTTCTCTTCATCAGCTTGAAAAAGGGAAGGGCGCGCTTGCCAAGCTTAGAGATGAAGCGCCCCAAGGAAGTCACACATCGCTGCCAACTTTTGCATTTCCTTCAGGGTTTTAGGCGGTCGCATCTTTTCAATTGCCTTGATCTTTTTGGGGTTGGCCTCGATCCCTCGGTGCGAGACAAGGAAGCCAAGCTGCTTGCCAGATGGGACCCCGAAAACGCACTTCTCCGGGTTAAGCCTCAGATTCACCTTGCGCAGGTTGGCGAACGTTTCCTCCAGATCTTCGATCAGGGTCTTTGCCTTGCGTGACTTGACTACGATGTCGTCAACGTATGCCTCCGCATTCCTCCCCAGCTGTAGTCCCAGCGCGATGTGCATCAGCCACTTGAAGGTGGCACCAGCGCTCCTCAGCCCGAAGGGCATGCAGGTGTAATAGTACACGCCACACGGGGAAATGAAGGCCATCTTCTCGACGTCCTCGGCCGCCATATTGATCTAGTGATAGCCCGAGAAAGCGTCCAGAAAGCACAACAGACCGCACTCTGCAGTGGAGTCCACAATCTGATCAATGCACGGAAGCGGGATGGTGTCCTGAGGGCAAGCCTTGTTGAGGCTTGTAAAGTCGACGCACATGCGCTCCTTTCCGCCCTTCTTGGGAACAACAACTGGGTTGGCCTGCCATTCCGGGTGCCGCACCTCTCAAATGACTCCGGCTTCTTGCACCTTGCGCACTTCCTGAACGATGAATGCCTGCTTCTCCTGTGCTTGACGCCGCACTTTCTGTTTCACCGAGCACGCGCATACCGCCAGGTGACACTCGATTACCTCCCATGGGACGCTTACTAGGTCGAACGCCTCCCACGCAAACACGTCCTTGTTTGCCAGAAGAAACCCGACCAGCGCCTCCTCCTGCTCCGGGGGAAGGCCGGCGCCAATCGTGAAGGTGGGGCCCGAGTCGCTGTCGTCGATAGGCACCTTCTTTGTCTCGGCGCGGTCCTGGGAGAACAACTATTTCTTCTTTGCGGGCGCGGCCTCAGGAGCCTCCGGGGTGCTCTCAGCGTCCATGCGCGAGGCTGCCGCCGCCCCGTAGGCGAGCTTGAGGACACACACCGCATCCTTTTTGTCGCCAGCCACGGTGATGACACCGCTGCTGCCTGGCATCTTGACGATGTTGAAGCCTGGATGGGTCACCGCCATGAACTTGGCAAGGGCAGGGTATCCCAAGATGGCGTTGTATGGGAGGCCGATGCGGGCCACATCAAAGTCGATGAGCTCGGTGCGGTAGTTGCCGTGCTTGCCGAAGGTGACGAGGAGGTGCACATGCCCCAGGGGGGTGGTGGAGCCCTTTGTCACTCCTAAGAACGGCCTGGTTGGTTGGAGCTGGTCGTATGGTACTTGAAGCATCTCAAAGGTTTCCAGGGAGAGTACGTTGAGGCCGGCGCCACTGTCGATGAGGGTCTTGGTGACTGCAACATTGCTGATGGTGGGCGTGCACAACATGCGGAGCATGCCGGCAGCGGCCGTAGGTTCGGGGCGGTCCCTAGAGTCGAAGGTGATGGCGACCTCGTGCCACGTGCGGCTTCACGGGGTCTCGAGCTGAAGCCCAACGGCGCTCGCCTGACGGAAGATCTGCTTGATGTGGCGATGATATGCGGGTGCCTATGACCCGCCGAGGATGCAAGCGACCGCGGGGGGCCCCGGAGCTGCAAAGCGCGCGATGAACTGACTGCAGATCTCTTCCCAGGAGGATACTAAGGCCTTTGGGAGACCGCAGAGCCAAGAGCGCGGAACCTGTGTGAGGGCCAGAGGGAGCCAGTTCGCCATGGCCTTGTCATCGCCTCCCGCCGCCCGAATACTCTTGGCATATAGCTGGAGAAACTCCTTGGGGTCGGCTATGCCGTCGTAGCGCGGGGGTAGCATCGGCCTGAACCTGACCGGCCATCGCACTCGGCGCAGGTTAGGAGTGAAGGCCGAGCAACCCGCGGGGTTCCCTAGGACGGCGGTCCGAGCGGCGAGGCAAGCGGTGTCGCCCATGGAAGCGATGAGGCGAGAAGGAGCGAAGTGAAAGGGAGCACTTCGACAGGCCCCTACCTGGCGCGCCAAATATCGGAATTGGGGCTCCGCGGACCCAACAAGGTTTGAACTCTGGGGCGTGTACAAAGATCTAGCCTAGCCGCAGCCGCAAGCTCATCGCTCCATGGCTTGGCCTCGTCGGGTTCGTGAGGGCGGGGAAAGAGGGGACGCAGCAGTTTACCCAGGTTCGGGCCACCTTGTGGTGTAAAACCCTACTCCTGCTTTGTGGTGGATTGGCCTCATGAGGAGGATGAGGATGAACTAGTACAATGGGTGTGCAGCCTCGCGAGGGCTCAATGGATGAGGGAATGGATCGATCCCCCTCTATGGTGGAGACTAGCCTATATTTATAGTGGCCTTGGTCCTCTTCCCTCATAGCTTTGGAGGGAAGGGATTCCACAATGGCCAATTTGAAAGGGGACAAGAAGTACATCTTATCCTGACAAAAGGTGGTCTTTGCCTGCAAAGCTCCCGGGCATGATGCAGTGGTGGGCTCGGCGATGACATCCGTCTGGCCAAGCTCGTGGTCTCGGTCTCGTTGCATCAGAACGGAAACCTTTGGGGGATCCCTCGGGAACCCGCGCTGGTCCTTGCCTCCTTAGCACCAAAGAGGATACTGTCCTCCTCTGCGCCCGCTGGCGCCCGCCTGGCCTTGGTCGTCATGGCTCACGTCATCGCGAGCCTCGTGAGGCAGGGTACCTACATAGATATCTCTGCTCCTCGGGAAGCAGGCTCAGGAAGCCGCCCCTCGGGAGGTCTTGGCGTCGTTCGCCTCGCGAGGCCGGGGGGCTCTCGCGAGGGTCTTGCTCGCGGAGTCTTGCAACTGGGACGTACCGGGCCGTCGATGGGGCCACGTGCTGGGCCGCAGGCAGGCAGGTCTGGGTACCTTCGATCCCAGAATGCCGACACCCGCCGCTGATCTCCTCTGGCTCACTGTCAAGAATTTGCCATTCTACATCGCCATCGAGCCCCTTTTGTCATTTCTGAAGGACACGTTCTGCGACGCTGGATTGGGATCCATAGCCGCCAAGTCAGACCTCATCGACGGCAACCATGAGGAGGGCACCCTCTCTGGCTCTTCCAAGGGGAAAGAGTCCATCTGTGACATCAGGGAGGGCACCCTACAGCCGTGCTCTTCCAAGGGGAAGGAGCCCATCTGCGACAACATGTAGCGCACCCAGGGTCCGTGCTCTTCCCACGGGAACGAGCCCATCTGTGACAAGTGAGGAAACCCATGATTTGTTTTGCCGTGCCTCTTTACAAGGGGAACCCATGATTTATTTTGTCGAGTCCCTTTTGTAGTGTAGTGAGAATATGTCTAGTTTTAATTGCTATATTTGGTTGTTTGCAATATGCCTTGTTTATTTCAGTTATTCACAATGTGATGCTCTATATGTGCAACTATTTACTGTGCAGTACATTTTCATCAATACCAGTTTTAAACATACCGATTGGAGTGCATATATTTGCTTGCTGTTAAGCCTGTTATAGCTAGCATATGCCTCTTTTAAAGTTTTTTGGTTGTTCGGTTGTTTGTAGTTAGCATATGTCCAGTTTCAAATGCTATCTTTGGTTGTTCGTAGTATGCCTTGTTTATTCCAGTTATTCACAACATGATGTTCTATATGTGCAAGTATGAACTGTGCAGTTCAATTTCATCAATACCAGTTTCAACAATACCACTATGAATGACTACATTTGGTTGCTGTTAAGCATGTTGTAGTTAACACGCCTTTCCATTTTTATTTAACAATAACGAGTGTACTTAGACCGGCACAATACCAGTTTGAATGGCTATATTTGCTTGTTGTTAAATGTTAGGCCTGTTGCAGTTAACACACCTTTTCACCTCTTGTTTTGCTTAACTAGCGTGCTTAAACCCGCACACTGAAGCTATTGTTTGGAGATTATTTTGTCTGCCGTGGATGTATTTGGTTGATGTTTAGCCTGTTGTGCTTAACATGCCTCTCGATGGACTTACACAGGACAATTTTGGGAACGACTGTTGTTTACCATCGAGGTTAGTTTCATCCCATGGCTTATATATACTCACTGTTCAGGATATGGGTAGCTGGTACCATATAGGCCTGGGGCTGATAAGGGACTAATCGATGAATCGGACTTTTAACTGAATATATCTGTAACCCATTTATCGTTAGGTTAACTAGGGCATATCTAATATATCTGAGGCTACATAGCAACATGCACTATACTGAATGTCTAAATATGCAATCCTAGGCTACATAGCAACAAGGAAGAGTGTTACCTTAATGTTCTGATGATGTCTAGATATACGTAGAAGAGCAGCAACACCAACAACACAACAATAGTTAATCAGCCGATAATTTGTAAAAATGCAATAAACTCCCTCCGGCCCATAATATAAGATGTTAATTCATCCAATATGTAAGTATATTGGATGTTATAAGATATTATATAATGGGACGGAGGGAGTGTTGTACTACATCATTGTGCAATTGCTGTTTAGCTTCTAATATTAACTTGGTGCTTTTAGGTACATATGTCATTGGTAAAGATCCGCGCTTCGACCCTTTCTGCGTATGGGGCAATGAGATATTGATGAACCAGCATCAAGTGAGGAAGCTGATAAAGATTATTAGTAAAATGGGTCAAAAGATGGCTATTAAACTATTTGTTTACACTTTATCCAAGACAACATCAAACTGCAGGATGGTAAGTAAGAACTCTGCAGCCTTCTTTTTACTGCCCATAATGACTTGTGTTAGAAGACAATGTCTGAATCTTTTTCCTTTGCAGTGGTTCCCAAAGTAGTTTACTCAAGATTACCTCTCAAACTACATGATTGGTGGGCATGGAAAGGTTAAAGTATTTCTACTAGAACACGATGACTATCTAGATGTGTTCATAAAGACAGTGAAGGATGGGCGGTCGGCCATCACAAGGGGTTGGACTAGAGTCGTGCGTGCCTTCTGCATGGAGGAGGACACAATATGGGCATTCCGCTTCACCTTGTTCAGCAACCAGAATGTATTTTGCCTCTTTCTTTACCGTCTTTAATAGTATAAAGTATACAATTGTGGTTCATCATTCTTTATTTGGTGCTTATGTAATTCTTGAACATATGTACGTGTGAATTGAATAATGCATTGGTTGTTTGAACTTGATGGATATGAATAAAGCTATAGCATACTTTCAAATTCAAATCCGGGGCAATTTTAAATAGCAGCAATTAAATTACGGTGAAATAACGCTCTGCAGGTCGTTACGGCGCACATGGTCGATAAAACACAAATGTTTGTGATATACACCATAATCCGACACGGTTCACAGAGAGGAAACATGTGCGAGCATGCACACAGTTGCCGTTTCCAAAGCGTGTGTGATGTCAGACAATATCACAAACGGTGCGGGCAAACTAAATGTTTGTGATAGTTGCCTTATCGTACACGATTTGCAATCATGAACTATTTCTGATGTGGTACGCATCGTAAATGTTGCACCACTGAATAGCGAGTTATCATGTACGACGCTGTTACGATGGTCCGACATTTTGTAATCCTATCCGACACTCGTACGATGATTAGCTAATCTTCTTAATTAGTTATCGCATATGGTTCGGGAAAAGTGAATGTGTGTGATCGTCTGCTTATCATACACGTTCTATAATCATGAACTGTTTGTGATGGGTCACGCATCGTAAACGTAGCACCACAGAATACCGACTGCGATGGTAATGCCAACACACACGAGTAGCAAGGATGGAGCATTTGGGATATTCGAGATATCAGAAACAGTTTTATAGGCACAACTGTATGCATCGTGGCTCCCTATCCACGACGGTTTCTGGGTCGTGTGGGAAGGACCCCCCCTTTCGCCCACACTCACTAGGCGGCGGTTCAAAATGCCGTCGCGGAAAGGGGTTAAAAATCGTTTGTATAGCACCAGGCTGTACTAGTGTACTGTTAAAGGGGGTCTAGGTGAATCATAGTTCACATTTCCAAAGTGATGCTCAAACCTATACATACACAAGCCGCTTCAAGTGAAGCCTTTGGAAATCTCCGGAACAGCTGACGACTTTGCTAGCGATAGTGATGAAGTTCATCTGGTCGCTGACGAATTTGGTCATGCTAAGGAGTTAGGATTTCGCCAGTGCGATCTGCCTATCGTGAGGAAATTGAGTGTCCCGACGAAATTGAGAGCTAAAATTTCTGACCGTTGTTGCGCCGCGTGCCAGCTGTCGAGTGGATCTTATCCTGACAACGGTCATGTTTGAGAAGGGCATTTATAACATTTCATGTCGGGTTACCCCTGGCTGTAAATAGCCGCCCCCACAACCACTTGTTGGTTGGCTGCTCTAGAGAGAACTTGACACTTGTCATTTGAGAGCAACCCATCGTCTGACGACTTTGAGAGAATCCAAGCAAGGAAAAACCCAACCAGAGCCAAAGTGATTGAGCATCACTGAAGAGATTGATCTGTGTGATCCGATGCCTATTACCTTTGAAGACTATCATTCTTCCAGATGGTTAGACGTCATGTTCTGAGCACCCAAGAGTCATTGTGCTGTGCCGGTGAACAAGTTTGTGAAGGTTTTGGAAGTCTACCTTGAGGACTTACCACGAGTGATTGGGCGAGGTCTAAGTGACCATGGCTCAAGAGGAATACGGCGAGGACTAAGTGTCCTCTGAGTTCGTCTTAGCTGCCTATACCAAACGTATAGGTGATACAACAAGTGGAACTGGTCTACCAAATTGTTGTGTCTTCACCGAGCCTACCTAGTTTCAAATTCCTCACCCTTACCTTAAGTATTTCCATTGTCGAAGAATTTGTGATCTACCTTTCTGAAGAACTTGAACTGAAGACTTTCAACATGTTATTTTCCTCATGCTTGTTTTGTGTATGATTGCATGTTCTTCACCTGTATGTATCTTGTATGCATGTTTTCTATTACTGTGATGATTTAGTTTCCTCGTGTTTCTATTTCTTCACTCTGATCTTCGTCAAATTCATCAGAGTTTCACAAATTTCTAAAAATCTCCCATTCATCTTCCTCTGGGAATAAACCTGCGCCTATCAATTGGTATAAGAGCAAGGTACTCCCTTGTTCTCTGTGGTTTTGGTTTAACCACTTGGAGTTTAGTTATGTCGACCGCAGGTATGATCAAGGTCTCCGCTGCGTGCCCCATCTTCGATGGCACAGAATATCCTTACTGGAAGAACAAGATGCGCATGCATCTTGAGACAATTGACAATAATCTCTAGTTCATCGTTGAGAATGGCATTCTTGCGGTTGGTCCAAGCGTCAATGTTGCAGGTGTGAAGAGATTCAAACAACTCGACTCTCAAGCAAAGAATATCATATGTGGACATCTGAACAAAGGACAGTATGGCGGAGTGAGTGCATTGGAAACATCAAAGTTTATCTGGGATAGGCTCTCCAAGGTCAATGAAGGCGTTTCAACTCAACGTGACTGTCGAGTTGATGTTCTTCGCAATCTCTTCAACCGCTTCAAGAGGCTCGACAACCAAAATGTTCAGCAAACCTTTGACCGCCTCACTAATATCTCCAATGAGCTTCAGGCTCTCGGTGTTGCTGACATCACTGACCATGAGGTGGTGAAGAAATTGCTGAGGTCCATTGACAGTTACTTTGACACCTTGGCCCTGATGATTCAAGAGAGTCTTGATTACAAGTCACTTGATCCGGCTGATATTCTTGAGAGGCTCAATACTCATAAATTTCAGCAAGGTGAGAAGAGAGATATGTATGGTCCCAACTATGGACGACCCCGCGCTCTAAAGGCAAAAGCAAAAGCCAAGGCAATTTCTTCATCTGAGGAAGAAGCATCTGACTACAGTACTGACGGTGCCGAGGAAATTGGCAGAAAACTGGCTATGCTTGTGAGAAACTTCCAGAAGTTTGCCAAGAGGAATCGCTTTGGAAAGTCTTCAAAGTATGACTCGAAGAACACTGAAGAAGCTTCTGCTCGAGACTACAATGAGAGAACTTGCCACAAATGCAAGAAGCCAGGCCAATACATCGCTGACTGCCCTCTCTGGCAAAAGGGCTCAAAGAAGAAGAAATCTAGCAGAGATGATGACTCTGATGAGAAAAAGAAGAAATCCTCAAAGTCTTCATCAAAATCTTCATCAAGAAAGAAAAGCAGTTTAGGCAGAGCTCGTGCATTCATTGGGAAGGAAATGGATTCTGTGGAAGAATCTGATCAAGAGGAAGCTGAGGAATCTGAGGAGGAGTCAGACTCTAGTGTGGCGAGTCTAGCTCTCGCTACTGAGTTTGTCGGCAAGTCCATCTTCAACCTTGAAGACAATGGTGATTCCACCAACAATGAGGACTATGCTGATGACTACACTCCCACCTATTGTTTCATGGCAAGAGGTGCAAAGGTACCTCACGAGAAGCTTACTTTGATACTTCCAGTGATGACGACTCTGAGTGTGAAGCTAAAACCAGCTATAAGAAACTTGCTAAAATTGCAACCGAATAACAAACTGCTATGGAAAAGATGCAGAACTGCTAGTCAAAAGTGATGATCTGTTGGATGAGGAAATGCATTGTAGTCAAGTTTTGTCTGAAGAACTCAGATGCCTTAATTCAAAGCGTGATGAACTTGAAAGTCGTCATGTGGCCATCTCAGCCGAACATGAGAAACTGCCCAGTGAATTTCTTCAAAGGAAGCAAGATCTCGAGAAACTGAGAGGGTCCCATGATGATCTTCAGAAAGAAAATGATTCACTACTCGCCTACATATCAGTAACGCTCAGGAAGAATTTGTTGCACCATGCTTAAAATGCCTTGAACGTGAAAATGCAAATTCTCCAGCTAAATGTTCAAATGCTTCAGCTACTGCTATATCTTCAAATGTCTTTGTGGTTTCCATCCCCTCATCTGAGGAGACCACAAGTGTTACTAATGAAAATGCAGGTACGAAGGAATTGTATGTCACAGACATGTACAAAAGCCTCAAAGGGCACCAAACTCTTTGTGATGTGCTCAAGAAGCAGATTCTGAACAGTAACCCTAGGAAAGAGGGTATTGCTTTTGAGAGAAAGCTCAATGCTGATGAAACCTATTTGAAACCTGAGCAGTATCCCAAAACCATATGGGTTGCTGCAAAAGGACCTCCAGTTGATCCATCTACTTTATCTGGTTATAACTGTGATACTTCATATTCTTCATATGAGTCATTTGACTCCAACTATAAACTGTTCAAAAATCTGAATGGTGAAGTATTTGCCAGATTTGTTGGTACTAACTGCAGGAATGGTTCCCCTGTGAAGAAAATCTAGGTACCCAAAAGCCTTCTAGAAAGTCTTCAGGTGAATGTCATCATGACACCATCGATGAAGAAGAAAAATCCCAAGGCAAATTCTTCACTTGGACCAAAGTTGTCAAATGGTCGCAAGCTAACTTATGGTCGAACTAATGCTTCTATTTTGCAAGGAAACTAACAACGATCTGATTAATATATGCATTATTCTTCAAATCACTATGTGCACAAAACTTCAAAGAATTTCTCTACATATTCTTCAAATCACTATGTGCACAAAACTTCGCAAGGAAACAAACAACGATCATGTTTTTATGTTGATATTTATTGCATTATGGACTGTTATTTCACTTTATAATACAATTCTTATGCCTCTTCTCTCCTATTTTGCAAGTTTCACATGAAGAGGGAGATCGCCAACAGCTGGAATTTTGGACAGGAAAGGGCTATATCGGAGGCACTTTTTCTGAACAACTCTAAATGAGCTAAAAATTGGCAGAGAATTATTTTGGAATATATTAAAATTATTGGCAAAAGAAATAGCAGAGGGTGACCCACCAGGCGGCCACAAGCCTAGGGGGCGCGCCCCTCGAGCTCGTGGCGCCCCTGGCAGGCCTCCGGGGCCCATCTTCTCCTATATGGTGCCATTTGACCTAGAAAAAATCAAAAGGAAGGTTTTGGGATGAAGCGCTGTCGTCTCGTGGCGGAACTTGGGCAGGAGCACTTTTGCTCTCCCGCGGAGCGATTCCATCGGGGAAACTTCCCTCCGGGAGGGGGAAATCGAAGCCATCGCCATCACAAACAATCCTCTCATCATGGGAGGACCAATCTTCATCAACATCTTCACAAGAACCATCTCATCTCAAACCCAAGTTCATCTCTTGTATTCAATCTTTGTCTCAAAACCTCAGATTGGTACCTGTGGGTTGCTAGTAGTATTGATTACATCTTGTAGTTGATGCTAGTTGGTTTATTTGGTGGAAGATTATAGGTTCAGATCCTTAATGCTATTCAATACCCCTCTGATCTTGAGCATGAATATGATTTGTGAGTAGTTACTTTTATTCTTGAGGACACGGGAGAAGTCTTGTCATAAGTAATCATGTGAATTTGCTATTCATTCGATATTGTGATGATATGTATGTTGTTGCTTCCTTTAGCGGTGTCATGTGAACGTCGACTACATGACACTTCACCATCTTTGGGCCTAAGGGAAGGCATTGTGGAGTATTTATTAGATGATGGGTTGCTAGAGTGACAGAAGCTTAAACCCTAGTTTATGCGCTATTCTCTAAGGGGCTGATTTGGGTCCATGCATATGTTTCATGCTATGGTTAGATTTATCTTAATTCTTCTTTCGTAATTGTGGATGCTTGCAAGAGGGGGCAATCACAAGTGGGAGGCTTGTTCAAGTAAGAACAACACCCAAGCACCGGTCCACCCACATATCAAATTATCAAAGTAACGAACGTGAATCAAACAAACATGATGAAATTGACTAGATGAAATTCCCATGTGTCGTCAAGAACGCTTTGCTTATTATAAGAGACCGTTCCGGCCTGTCCTTTGCTACAAAAAGGATTGGGCTACCTTGCTGCACCTTTCTTGCCGTTACTACTTATTGCTTGTTACAAATTACCTTGCTATCAAACTATCTATTACTGATAATTTCAGTGCTTGCAGATAATACCTTGCTAAAAACCGCTTGTCATTTCCTTATGCTCCTCGTTGGGTTCGACACTCTTACTTATCAAAGGACTACAATTGATCCCCTATACTTGTGGGTCATCAAGACTCTTTTCTATCGCCGTTGCCGGGGAGTGAAGCACCTTTGGTGAGTGGAATTTGGTAAGGAAACATTTATATTATGTGCTGAAATTTACTGTCGCTTGTTACTATAGAAAACAATCCTTTGAGGGGTTTGTTCGGGGTATCTTCACCTCGACCGGAAGCACAAAGAGTTGCTCCTCAACCTACTGCACCTGCTGAAAATAATTATTTTGAGATTCCTTCGGGTATGATATTTAAACTGCTAGCTAATCCTTATGTTGGTGATGGAACAATACATCCTGATATGCACCTAATCTATGTGGATGAAGTTTGTGGATTATTTAAGCTTGCAGGTTTATCTGAAGATGGAGTTAAGAAAAAGGTTTTCCCTTTATCTTTGAAGGGAAAGGCATTGACATGGTATAGGCTATGTGATGATATTGGAACTTGGGATTGGAACCGATTGAAATTGGAATAAGATCCTTCAAGTAAGTAGTCATCGGGGCAAAAGCAATAAAAAATGCTCATAAATATGTATGATATTTTATTGTAAGGGAAAGTAAGATTTGTAAGATCTTGTGATGGTGAAGGAATAAAAGCAACAGACTGCATAATAAAGGTTGCTATCACAAGGGGCAATATAAAGTGAGGTTCCTTTACATGAAGAGTTTGCACATCCAAAAGCAAAAAGTGCATGACAACCTCTGCTTCCCTCTGCGAAGGGCCTATCTTTTACTTTCATGTATTTACTTTTATGCAAGAGTCATTAGTGTTTATACCTATTCCTCTCTATGTATTTTTAGTGGCAAGCATCATGTGGTAGATAGATCCAGACATATATATATATATATATATATATATATATATATATATATATATATATATATATATATATATATATATATATATATATATATATATATATATATCCAATTGGATGTAGGTGATCATGAGTTATTATTTTTAACGTTACCCTTGAGGTAAATAAGTTGGGAGGCAAAATCATAAGCCCCTATATTTTTATGTGTCTGACTAAGACTTTTGCTCTATAAATATGCCTTGAGTGTCGGCAATCACAGAAGACTATATGATGGTTGAGTATGTGAACTTGCTAAACAAAGCTCTTACATATACTCTTTCCTGAAAATATGATGGATTATGATTGTTTCAATGACTCGGATCATATCTTGTTAGTTTCCAATAAAGTTTATGTTTCATACTTTAGCTTGTGAATGAATTGTTACTCTAGCATGAGAAGTTTTATGATGATATATTGCTGTTATGATAATGACCATGATGCTTCCATGTCTGTATTTTTTTATCGACACCTCTCTCTCTAAACATGTGGTCATGATTATCAATTTCGGCTTTCGCTTGAGGACAAGCGAGGTCTAAGCTTGGGGGAGTTGATACGTCCATTTTGTATCATATTTTATGTTGATATTTATTGCATTATGAACAGTTATTTCACTTTATAATACAATTCTTATGCCTTTTCTCTCTTATTTTGCAAGTTTCACATGAAGAGGGAGATCACTGGCAGCTGGAATTCTGGATCGGAAAGGGCTATATTGGAGGCACCTTTTCTGAACAACTCCAAATGAGCTGAAAATTGATAGAGAATTATTTTGGAATATATTAAAATTATTGGCGGAAGAAATACCATAGGGGGACCCACCAGGCAGCAACAAGCCGGGGGGCGCGCCCTACCCCCCTGGGCGCGCCCCCGAGCTTGTGGCGCCCCTCGCAAGCCTCCGGGGCCCATCTTCTCCTATATGATGCCATTTGACCTATAAAAATTTAGAAGGATGGTTTTGGGATGAAGCGCCGCCGTCTCGAGGCGGAACCTAGGCAGGAGCACTTTTGCTCTCCGATGGAGCGATTCCACCGGGGAAACTTCCCTCCGGGAGGGGGAAATCAAAGCCATCGTCATCAACAACGATCCTCTCATCGTGGATGACCAATCTTCATCAACATCTTCACCAGCACCATCTCATCTCAAACCCAAGTTCATCTCTTGTATTCAATCTTTGTCTCAAAACCTCAGATTGGTACCTGTGGGTTGCTAGTAGTGTTGATTTACATCTTGTAGTTGATGCTAGTTGGTTTATTTGGTGGAAGATTGTATGTTCAGATCCTTAATGCTATTCAATACCCCTCTGATCTTGAGCATGAATATGATTTGTGAGTAGTTAATTTTGTTCTTGAGGACATGGGAGAAGTCTTGTCATAAGTAATCATGTGAATTTGCTATTCATTCGATATTTTGATGATATGTATGTTGTTGCTTCCTTTAGTGGTGTCATGTGAACGTCGACTACATGACACTTCACCATCTTTGGGCCTAAGGGAAGGCATTGTGGAGTAGTTATTATATGATGGGTTGCTAGAGTGACAGAAGCTTAAACCCTAGTTTATGCGCTATTCTGTAAGGGGCTGATTTGGATCCATATGTTTCATGCTATGGTTAGATTTATCTTAATTCTTCTTTCGTAGTTGCAGATGCTTGTGAGAGGGGGTAATCATAAATGGGAGGCTTGTTCAAGTAATTACAGCACCCAAGCACCAGTCCACCCACATATCAAATTATCAAAGTAACGGACGCGAATCAAACAAACATGATGAAAGTGACTAGATGAAGTTCCCGTGTGTCCTGAAGAACGCTTTGCTTATTATAAGAGATCGTTTTGGCCTGTCCTTTGCTACAAAAGGATTGGGCTACCTTGCTGCACATTTGTTACCATTACTACTTATTACACTACAAAAAAAGACACATCCGTGACATTTTGACTCGAACATTTTTTTCTGTCATGGTTATGACACTTCTATGACAATAATTGTGACAAAACCATGTATCATCATAGATGTGGTGGGCTCCTACTTCTATGACAAAAAATCATGACAGAAAATGGGTTTTTCGCCCTGGGCGGGCCGCAGACGCACCTGCATGACATTCTTTGGGCCATCCAAGACGGAAAAAATCATGGTAGAAGTGAGGGCGAGGAAAATATCGGGGAGTTCCCGGTTACGGTGGGTGGTCGGGGCCGAGCGATGCACTGTGGTTTGCGCGTTTCTCTCGTGTACGCCCGTGTGTGCAAGGCGTTGGCTAACTGAACCCGAGGGATCGCACTAGCTACGTTACTGAACCCGAGCGATCGATCCCTTGGCTGTTAACTGAACCCGATCGATCGATCCCTTGGCTATTAACTGAACCCGAGTGATTCATTCGCTGCTGACTGAACCCGAGCGATTCCTTCGCTGCTGCTGCTAACTGAACCTGAGCGTTCGATCACTGCTGCTGCTTACTGAAGCCGATCGAGCCCCCGTGCGAGACGTAGCCAGCCGGTGTTGGGTTGCCTCTCGATGAACAATGCTCGTTGCTACCGTGCGTGAGGTACGTAGAATGAGTCAAGACATGGTGAGTTGAGCCGGTTGGTTGGCTGTGGATGAACAGTTCCCAGTGGGAGTTGGATGAACAGGACCCCCGTGGTAGTAGGCGGTTGCCCCTGGATGAACAAGACCCCGAGGAGGCCGCCGCACCGCAGCCGGTTGGGGGTGGATGAACTGGACCCCGTGGAGGCTGGATGAACAATAGCCGGTGGAGGCTGGATGAACAGTAGCCCGTGGATGAACAGTAGCTGGTGGAGGCTGAATGAAGTCGATGGTGGATGAACAGTAGCCCGTGGAGGCTGGAGCGAGGCAGTAGACGGTGGATGAACAGGACCCTGTTTCGACTGTAGGCGCTCGAACAGAAGTCCGTTTCCTCCATTTTGCAGTACGCCGGACCCCTCCCGATCAACAGGATCCTGTTTCGACCATAGGCACTCGAACAGAAGTCCGTTTCCTCCATTTATTGTACGCCAGACCCTTCCTAATGAACATGACCCTATTTTGACCGTACGGGGTCGAACAGAAGGCCGTTTCCTCCGTTCTGCGGTATGCCAGACCTCTTTCCGGCTGTTCCGTCCAAGCCGGTTGGCCCGTTGAACAGGACGCATTCCGACCCAGTCAGTTGCCTCCCGATGAACACAATGATGTTTCCTCCGTTCCGACCCAGCCGGTTGGCTCCGGATGAACAGGACGCCGTTGCCACCGTTCGTATGCGCGAGTACGCGTTCGAGACCCTGCCCGTATGTACGTACGTGGCCGTATTTTTTGGCATGTGGCTGTACGTACGTGTACACAGTTTAGAAGGGACTACCTGAACTGCTACATCGGGGGCTCAACTACTACATGTGTCGCTGCTTGCTCGGCCACGGTTCATCATTGCCGAGAGACCGATCGACCAGTACGTATGTACACGTTCGCGACCAGACAGACAACCCTACGTACGGTTCGACCGGGTGGGTCCCAGCTGTCAGGGAGGATAAGGAGGCACTTCCTTGCATGCGAAGATATAGCTGGTGGGTCCCAGCTGTCAGGGGGAAGAATCATTTTTTTGCCCGTAATCTGGATGCACTTCCTTGCATGTGAAGATATAGCTGGTGTGTCCCAGCTGTCAGGGGGAAACATTTTTTTCGCAAAATATAAAGGCCCTTCCGGTGGATCCCCGCTGTCAGGTGGAGGAATCATGATTTTGCACGTAATAAGGAGGCACTTCCTTGCTGCGGCCGTGGACCCAGCTGTCAGCCTCTCCATGTATAGTCCTCTTCCGATGGAAGTCGTTCCTTGACCACGTTGACCATGTCGCGTTGAGAGCACCAAGGCGGTGGACGACAGCGAGGCCTAGGAAGGGAATGACCCAGAGCCGGGGAAGACTCGACAGTTGTTTCCCACACGGAGGGGAGTATGAGGGTTTACTGGTTCGGCTGCAGTGTGAGGCTGCCATCGTCGGAGAATAACAGGAGGTCTGGGTGAGTACAGGGATGGCCAGGTCAGCGATGGGAGTAGGGTGGGGCGGTGAGGCCTGCGTGACAGCACAACCGGCCATGGGAGGCAGGAGCAGGCGGCACGGCCGGCGCTGGTTTGGGTAGCTGGAGCAAGAAGACCAGAGGTTGAAGAAGCACGACGGCTGTTGGATGGACATCGTATGGTCACTGCAACTAGAATCGTTTATATTGACTAAGTTGACAAAGCTCTGTGTCCGCGTCAACTTAGTAGGCCCACAAGTCAGCCTCCAAATATGGTGGGTCCCAGCTAGCAGGGGGAGTATTCATATTTTTGTGCGTAATAAGGAGGCACTTCCTTGCGTGCGAAGATATAGTTGGTGGGTCTGAGCTGTCAGCGGGAGAAACTTTTTTTCACGAAATACAGAGGCCCTTCCGGTGGGTTCCCGCTGTCAGGTGGAGGAATCATTATTTTGCGTGTAATAAGGAGGCACTTCCTTGCATGCGGTCGTGGACCCAGCTGTCAGCCTCTCCACGTACAGTCCTCTTTCGATGGATGTCGTTCATTGACCACGTTGACCACGCCACACCAAGAGCACCAGGGCGGTGGAAGACGGCGAGGCCTAGGAAGGGAACGACACGGAGCCGGGGAAGACACGGCAGTTGTTTCCCACGCGGAGGGGAGTATGAGGGTTTACTAGTTCGTCCGCCGTCGCCGGAGAATAACAACAGGTGTGGGTGAGTAGAGGGATGACCAGGCAAGCGATTGGAGTAAGCTGGGGCGGTGAGGCCTGCGCGGCAGGACAGCCGGCCATGGGAGGCGGGAGCAGGCAGTCCCGCCGGCGCTGGTTTGAGCGACTAGAGCAGGAAGAGCAGAGATTGAAGAAGCACGACGGCCGTTGGATGGACATCCAACAGTCACTGCTCTCATGTGTTGACTAAGTTGACATGGCCTTGCGTGCGCATCAACCTTTTTTTAGGAAAGCGTACGCGTCAACCTATTGGCCCACAAGTCAGCCTCAAATATGTGGAAAACAGCATGCAACCCATCTGCCATTATTGCTAATAACCAATGTTGGGGATTGATACGTCTCCAACGTATCTATAATTTTTTATTGTTCCATGCTATTATATTATCTGTTTTGGATGTTTTATATGCATTTATATGCTATTTTATATTATTTTTGGGACTAACCTATTAACATAGAGCCCAGTGCCAGTTTCTGTTTTTTCCTTGTTTTTGAGTTTTGTAGAAAAGGAATATCAAATGGAGTCCAAACAAGCTGAAAATTTATGGTGATTTTTATGGACCAGAAGAAGCCCCTAAAGCACAAGAGTTGGGCTAGAAGAGTCCCGAGTCAATGACAAGGGTGGAGGGCCCGCCCGCCCCCCTAGGGCGCGCCCCCCTGCCTTGTCGCTGACTCGTGGACCCCCCTGACGTGAAACCGACGCCAAAAATTCCTATAAATCCAGAAACCCCCAGAAAGAAACCTAGATCAGGAGTTCCACCGTCGCAAGCCTCTGTAGCCATGAAAAACCAATCGGGAGCCCATTCTGGCACCCTGCCGGAGGGGGAAACCATCACCGGTGGCCATCTTCATTATCCCGGCGGTCTCCATGATGAGGAGGGAGTAGTTCACCCTCGGGGCTGAGGGTATGTACCAGTAGCTATGTGTTTGATCTCTCTCTTGTGTTCTTGATTTGGCACGATATTGATGTACCGCGAGCTTTGTTACTATAGTTGGATCATATGATGTTTCTCCCCCTCTACCTTCTTGTGATGAATTGAGTTTTACCTTTGAGGTTTCACTATTATCGGATTGAATACTATTATGGATTTGAGGACACTTGATGTATGTCTTGCGTGGGATACCCGCGGTGACAATGGGGTGTTCTATTGATTCACTTGATGTATGTTTTGGCACTCAACTCGCGGATTCCCGAGGTGACATTGGGGTAATCTATGCATAGGGGTTGATGCATGTTTTCATCCTTGTTTCTCCAGTAGAGATCTTGGGGCACTCTTTGAGGTTCTTTGTGTTGGATTGAATATTATGAATCTGAAGTTGTTTGATGCATATCGTATAATTGACCCACGGATACTTGTGGTGACATTGGAGTATCTAGGTGACATTAGGGTTTGATTGATGTGTGTCATATGGTGTTATTTTACTACGGACTCTAGGGCTGTTTGTGACACTTATAGGAATAGCTCAATGGATTGATCGGAAAGAATAACTTTGAGGTGGTTTCATACCCTACAAGCAATTTCATCTTATGTTCTCCGCGATAGGAACTTTGGAGTGACTTTTGTCGCACGTTGAGGGATTGCCATATGATCTAATTATGTTATCATTGTTGAGAGAACTTGCACTAGTGAAAGTATGAACCCTAGGCCTTGTTTTCAAGCATTGCAATACCATTTTTGCTCACTTTTACTATTTGTTACCTTGCTGTTTTTATATTTTCAGATTACAAAAACCTATATCTACCATCCATATTACGCTTGTATCACCATCTCTTCGCGGAACTAGTGCACCTATACAATTTGCCATTGTATTGGGTGTGTTGGGGACACAAGAGACTCTTTGTTATTTGGTTGCAGGGTTGTTTGAGAGAGACCATCTTCATCCTACGCCTCCCACGGATTGATAAACCTTAGGTCATCCACTTGAGGGGAATTTGCTACTGTCCTACAAAACTCTGCACATGGAGGCCCAACAACGTCTACAAGAAGAAGGTTGCGTAGTAGACATCAAGCTCTTTTCTGGCGCCGTTGCCGGGGAGGTTAGTGCTTGAAGGTATATCTTTAGATCTTGCAATCGAATCTTTTAGTTTCTTGTTTTATCATTAGTTTAGTTTATAAAAGAAAACTACATAAAAAATGGAATTTAGGTTGCCTCATTTGCTTCATCTCTATAATGTCTTTCGTGAAAATGATGGAAAGGAAAATTGTGCCAAAGTGTGAGGGTGCGGTGCGACTGCGACAGCCGTGCGCAAGTGTACCTCCTTTTCATTTTGAAAACTTTAGGCAAGCTTGGCAAAAATGTGTGGCGAAGTATGGCAATGCAAGGCCTAGACCCAAACAGGATACAAGTACGTACGTAGGAGTACTACTTGTGTTGAAAAAAGAAAGGCGGGGTTTTCCTTCGCGGGATTGATCGATACAAATCCTCGTTTGACATGTCAATTAATGCGTATTTTTTCTCCAATGCCCAAAGAGATAACCATCTCACTCCTCATCGCTTGATTAATGCAGCGCCATGCAAACCAACCTTCTCACTTCCACATGCATGCAAGGGTATATTAATGTCCTTGGTTGCTAGTACGAGGTAAACCCCATCAATTTTGCCTCGATTAGTGTTAGTGGCCTTCTACAAATTGTAATTTTGATACTGGCCTTGTGTACAAAAAAATGGAGGTAGTAACTATTTGACTTCCTTCCCCATTGCGGTGACGTCGACGATATCTCGAACATTGTGGTTTGGCGAAGTGCGTTCGACGGAGAACACCATTGAGGGAGACCATGGTAAGTCATTCGCAAGTGCCGCCTGCAAGCCGAGACAACCGCCTTATTTGCATCCAGGAAGTCCGTTGAACCAAAGGACGCGTAAATGTACTAGTACTACACAATAGCGTCGTCCGTCCAGCTTAGTGCGGTAAGGTGGTTTCTCGAAGAAGAAGATGGAGAAGCGAAGTCAGCGAAGAGTGAAATGATGGTTGCTTCGTCCGTGCTTTGTGATTTGACGCCTCACTGCTTTGTGATTTGTGATAGAAGGGACAGGGGAGTAGACTCTGTGCTCTATACTGTACATGAGTCCAAGCACGGGAGAAAGAGGAGAGAGGTTGCATTTTTCTATTCCTTCAATCAATCAATTAGGGAGCTTAGGTTCCATCTTTTTGGCTTTGGCAGCACCGTCCACAATGGTTCCCATCGATGCCAAAAGCTATTTTCACATTTGGCTACACATTGTGGATGCCCTTAACCGTACCACTTGGTTTTGCTCCTGTGTGCTATCTATACAAATCTCGATTATATTGATCTAAAAAATTATAGTATCAAGATTAGTAAAAAGGAGGCGATTTTGCCGCGCGGATGGCGGGGGAGGTTTCTTATTTTTGAGGACGTTGGCCTGGCGGTTTGCTAACATGCGGTCCCACGTGTCAGTGCTTTACCAAGCCGATCCGCGTCCCACATGAGGCAGAACAACGGCAGAAGCAACACGTGGTTAACTTGAAGAGGATGAGGGAGAAGCGGATTCAGCAACGAATGAAATGATGGTTGCTTCGTCCCTCCAACTGCTTTTTTTTAGCATTATTACTTCGTCCCTCCAACTTAACTGCGGGAAAGGTGCAGCTTTGTGATTTGACGCCTCATTGCTGATTACTACGCCAGCGCCATGACTGGGGTGCTTCACCCCTGCTGCTCTGCACTATTATTTCGGTATGGCACATGGACCTGGTTGCTTGATGTCCCACATGTCGTCGAAAGGGACTAGAACATTTATGAAAGCGAGCGCTCCACTCTTACGACGGAGGAGTACACGATACGGTGGCCCACTGAACTGTTACTTGTACTGTAGTACTACTATAGTTTTGCTGTTTCGCACGATCCATCGATACAAACCTGATTAAACAGGCAAGGGCGGAATTTTTCCCGCGCGGTAGATGATACTAGCCATACATTTTAAAGGCAATTTTAATGTATGCAAACTGAATAATTAAGTAAAAATATGAGATCTAGTAAAACTAAAAACACATATGATTTATTGTGTTAGAGTGTAGTAGTAGTGCTGTATTGCATAGTTGTTAGATGTAACATGCGAGAACGTGTAGAGATGTACTTTTGGAGGGCCTACAGAGAGAAATTGGGCATAAAGTGGATTCAAATATTTGTATTCGTCTTCATAGCATTTGTAACTCATATCTACAGTTTGTACAGTAGACGTGAATACTTGTTCGCTCTTACGAAACCAGTACAACAATAATGGGGTGGCGTGCGCCAATTTAGGCACTGGCACGTTGGCCTACTCGGCTCCACAGAGAGAGCGAGAGAAGAGATAAATACACGGGCGGTCAGTGTATTTCAAGCGAAAAGCGTAATACGGTCACCGGACTTCAGAATACGCTCATTACGGTCACTATATACGTTTTATGGTGATTATACGGCCACTTGCTCACCGGTCAGCATCGGATTGCACTCTGTTGACTGGCCAAATAGTCTACGTGGGTCCCACATGTCAGTTCGCATAGGAAAAAGGTCAGATAAACACAAATTTACGCAGGCGCGACAAGACTCCAACCCGTGCGCGGGAACCACCTGGTTGTGTATGTGTCCATCAGGGCCTGATGTGTGCGCATGCACGTGTAGGTTGAGCACTTGAGCATGAGAGTGTGTGTTGGTCGTGTGGTGTGTGCATGCATGCATGCGTGTGTGCGTGTGAGTGTTGCGTGCGTGCGTGGCTGTGTGTGTACGTATGAGTGTTGCGTGCGTGCGTGGCTGCGTGTGTTCGTGTGAGTGTTGCGTGCATGCAGTTCGTGTGCATGCGTGTGTGTGTGTATAATCACCACACCAGCTCCTGTGTGTTAAAACAGACGGCTAAGCATACCAATACAAGGCCACCTTGTCCGCTGTGCCTGCGGTCATGACTTCGAATCACCGTCCAATATTTTTTTATCATTTGTTTTTGTTCTTATACATGCGGACAGGTGGGCCCAATGGTAGTGAGATAATGTGATGCAATACTAGAGGTGCCATGTGGAGCATTTAACTGGTCAACTAGTCATGTCTTGAGAAAATACAGAGATGTACGGTGAGCCCGTGACTGTATAATAACCACAAAACATATATGGTGACCGTAATGAGTGGATTCTGAAGTCCAATGTACGTATCGTGATTTCGCTTCAAATACAATGATCGTCAATATATATTTCGCGAGAGAAAGATGAAACATGCGTGAATGTGCTGGGGGCATACTTTTAGAGGACCTGGAGATAGTTTGTGTGCGTACGTGAAAGGGGCGTAGAGGGGGTGTATGTGATGGAGAGAGAGATGCTCTTCGTTTCTCTTTATTATGACTAACTTTATATATAGTATAAAAATATAAAAATTCACAGTGCGGAATAAATATCATTGGGGGCACCATGCAATGCAAATTAATGTTCATACTCCTCCATATAACTTTGTAATGTTGTATATATGTGTAAGTGCATCTAGTGCCCCTTAGTGATTTTGGTGTATTGAAGACTTATAGGTTAAGGGACTAATGCGTTTGTGAGTGTACACAGGTCTATAAGTCTATGAGGAGTTTGTTATTTACGATGAAAGTCGACCCCTAAAAATGAATGTCTTCAACTGAAGATTTTGGTTTTCTTGAAGACTTTGAAAGTGAAGAAATTGGTGTGACCCTGAAGACTTGATATTCATGCGAGGATTATGAAGCGTGAAGACTTTTGTTTTTGTAGTTTATTTTCTTCTTCTTGAGTCATAGGAAACACCGTACTGTTAAAGGTGGTCGAGGTAAAACTAAGGAAAAGTTTCCAAGTGATGCTCAACTCAAAATTCTACACCTACCCAATCCTTTCGAGTGAAGCCATTGGAAATCTCATACAGTTCAGTCAAGTTCTTCAGTGACAGAGACGAAGTTCTTCTGTTCTCTGAGGAATTTGTTCTGACTGAGGAGTTAGGATTTCGCCAGTGCGAATTGCCTACAAGTGAGAAACATGATAGCCCTGAGGAATTTGATACTCAAATTTCCGACCGTTGTTGTGCTACGCGCCAGCTGTCCAAATATCCTACCCACCTAACGGTCATATCATTGAAGGGCACTTATGTCTTATCATGTCGGGCTGCTCCCTAGGCTATAAATAGCCGCCACCTACAACCACTAGCTGGTTGGCTGCTCCGAGAGATAGATTGACACTTGTCATTTAGAGCATCCCATCCTCCGAGGACTTTGAGCGAAAATCATCAAGTGAGGAAAACCCCAAAAACCCAAACATCTACAAACCCAAAGTGATCGAGCATCACTGAAGAGATTGTTCCTGTGTGGAACCGACGCTTGTTACCTTTGAGGACTGTGCATCCTCCAGACGGTTAGGCGTCATGGTCTAGAGCATCCAAGAGGAAATTGTGGATTGCCGAGTGACCGAGTATGTGAAGGTTTGGAAGTCACCTGAAGACTTACCACGAGTGATTGGGCGAGGTCTGTGTGACCTTAGCTCAAGGAGAATACGGTGAGGACTGTGTGTCCTCAGGTTTAAATACCTAACCGCTCTAACCAGACGTACAACTGTCACAGCAGTTGGAACTGGTCTACCAAATCATTGTCTTCACCGAGCTACTGGTTCTATTTCCTCAACCCTTTCAATTCCTCGCATACTTGCTATGTATTTGATCATTACTGTTTGAAGACTTTGACTGAAGACTTTCTCAATTTCCTCAGTTCAATTTCTTCAGTCAGTTTGTCTTCTGCCTGCTTATCCTGTGTTTACGCTACTTGTACTCTGTGCTTGTTTTCATTTCATCATGATGACAGTGCTACTGCCCTGTTATGTTTGCATCTGAATACTTATTCCGCTGCTAAGTAGTTCGTCGCTTAGGAATTTCCTCACCTTGAAATTCCTCAGTGACGAATTTGTAAAAATCGCCTATTCACCCCCCTCTAGTTGACATAACGCACTTTCAATTGGTATCAGAGCAAGGTACTCCCTTGTTCTGTGTGATTTTGGTTTAACCACCTGGAGTTTTAGTTATGTCGACTGCAGGCATGATCAAGGTCTCGGCTGGGTGTCCTACCTTCGATGGGACGGACTACCCCTACTGGAAAATGGCGTTCCCTTTGTCACTCCTTCCGTAAACGCTGCTGATGTGAAGAGATTCAAGCAACTCGACTCTCAAGCGAAGAATATCATATGTGGCCATCTGAGCAAAGGGCAGTATGGCAGAGTGAGTGCTTTGGAGACAGCTAAGCTTATCTGGGATAGGCTGTCCAAGGTCAACGAAGGAGTCTCAACTCAACGTGACTCTCGAGTTGACATTCTTCGCAATCTCTTCAACCGCTTCAAAAGACTCGACAACGAAAATGTTCAGCAAACCTTTGATCGCCTCACTGACATTTCAAACGAGCTTCAAGCACTGGGTGCCACTGACATCACCGACCATGAGGTGGTGAAGAAATTGCTGAGGTCACTCGATTCTTCATTCGATACACTGGCACTGATGATTCAAGAACGTGGTGACTACAAGTCACTTGATCCTGCTGACATTCTTGAGAGGCTGAACACTCATGAATTCCAACTAGCTGAGAAGAGAGATCTCTACGGACCGAGCTATGGTAGATCTCGTGCACTGAAGGTCAAGGCAGTCTCTGAATCTGAAGATGAAGATTCTGGTAGCAGCCTTGGTGATCCTGAAGAACTGAGTCAGGAGCTAGCAATGCTCGTGAGGCAATTCCAGAAGTTCTCTAGACGTGGCCGATTTGAAAAATCCTCAAGAGGTGATGACATGAAATCAGATTCCTCATCCCGTGACTACAAGAAGAGAACTTGCCATAAATGCAAGAAACCTGGTCACTACATTACTGATTGTCCTCAGTGGGAGAAGGAATCAAAGAAGAAGAAATACAAGGATGACAGTTCCGATGACTCAAAGAAGAAGAAGAAATCTTCAAAGTCCTCATCGTCAAAATCTTCAAAGTCTTCATCTCACAAGAAGAGCAGTTCCAAAAAGGCTCGGGCATTCATTGGCAAGGAAATGGACTCTGAAACTGAAACTGAGGAACATGAGGAAGAGGAGGCATCTGAGGAGTCAGACTCAGGTGTGGCGAGCCTAGCCCTCGCCACTGCTTACGTTAGCAAGTCCATCTTCAACACTGAGGAAAATGGCTTCCCCAACACTGCTGATGACGGCAACGATGACTATGCTCCCACCTATTGCTTCATGGCAAAAGGTGCCAAGGTACTCAAATATCCCTCCTCTGAATCAAGTGAGGATGAATCTGATGATAACCTCAAACCCAGCTATTCCAAACTTGCTAATATTGCTGTTAAACAACAAAAGGCTTTGGAAAAGGTTCAAAATATGCTAGACAAAAGCGATGATCTGTTAGGTGAGGAAATGGATCGAACTCAAACACTGACTGATAATCTTCAGCAACTACAGTCTAAGTTTGACAACCTTCAAGGTCATCATGAAACTCTCTTAGCCGATCATGAGAAGCTTTCTTATGAATTTCTTCAAAGAAAGCAAGATCTTGAGAAGCTAAGGGTGAGTCATGAAGATCTTCAGAAGGAAAATGATTCTTTGCTTGCTCAATAGATCAGTTCCGCTCAGGAAGAATTTATTCCACCATGCTTGAAATGCATTGAACGTGAAACTGCAAATTCTTCACCTGAATGTTCAAATGCTTCTATTGCTGCAAATTCTTCAACTATCTCTGTGGTCACAAATTCCTCATCTGAGGATACCACTAGTATCACTGACAAAAATGCAGGGTTGAAGGAATTGTATGTGACAGGCATGTACAAAAGCCTCAAAGGGCATCAGACTCTTTGTGATGTGCTCAAAAAGCAGATCTTGAACAGGAACCCTAGGAAAGAGGGTATTGCCTTTGAGAGGAAACTCAATGCTGATGGAACCTACTGGAAACCTGAGCAGTATCCCAAAACCTCATGGGTTGCTGCGAAGGGATCTCCCGTAGATCCATCCACTTTATCTGGCTTTACTTGTGAATCCTCATATTCATCTGATGAGTCATTTGACTCCAACTATAAACTGTTCAAAAATCAGAATGGTGAAGTATTTGCTAGATATGTTGGATCTAACTGCAGGAATGGTCCCCCTATGAAGGAAATCTGGGTTCCCAAAAGGTGCCTTGAAAGTCTTCAGGTGAATGTCCTCATGACACCACCTGTGAAGAATAAGAACCCCAGATCAAATTCTTCATATGGACCAAAGTCTTCATATGGATCCAAGTCCTCTTATGGATCAAATTCCTCACATGGATCCAAGTCCTCACATGATCATCATCATGCTAACGCTTCTGTTTCGCAGGGAAAATCTAAGAGTTCTGATTATGTGCATTATTTTTCAAATCATTATATTCATAAGTCCTCGAAGAATTTCTCTGCTTACTCATATGTCTATGCTAATCCCTCTCCTGTGAAACGAAGCACTCTGGCTTCAATGCCACCTTTCTCTTATGGAGCTCGCAGAATGATGAACTCTTTGCCACCCCTCCAGATGTGGGTGGTGAAGAAAAAGAACTAATCTCTTATGCAGGGTCAGGTCTCCAGACGAACTAAATCGTCTGAAGAATTTGCTGGAGACCTGAAATGCTTGAAAGGACGCAAGCTAATCATGAAGAAATGATTTATTCATTTCTCACGTCCTCACATTGCTATATATACATATGTTGCTTTAATTGATGAAATATGTCTGATGAATTTGATGTCATATTCTTCACTCTGAAGTATATGCGTTCGTAAGATGCACTAATTCATCTGCAGGATGATTTACCCAAAGCTACTGAGTGGGTCCTCGATAGTGGATGTACAAATCACATGACCGGTGACAAGAGCTTACTGATGAACACTCCTTTATCTCCATCACACTTGAAGCATATCACCTACGCTGACAAAGGCAAAAGCAAGGTATTGGGTCTAGGTAGGGTTGCAATCTCAAAGGATCGACACATGGATAAAGTCATGCTTGTCGAGTCCCTCGGATTCAACCTCATGTCTGTCTCAATGCTTTGTGATCTTGATATGGTTGTTGTCTTTGGCAAATATCGTTGCTTAGTGCTCATGGAATCTGACAATTCCAAAGTCTTCGAAGGCTTTAGGAGAGGAGACTTGTATATTGTTGATTTCTCTGCAGGACCACAGCCTGCCACTTGTCTACTTGCTAAAGCTTCAGAAGGCTGGCTATGGCATCGACGACTGGGTCATGCTGGCATGAGGAACTTACACACGCTCGTGAAGAAAAAGCACGTCATTGGCATTGAGGGTGTCAAATTCCTCAAAGATCATCTTTGTGGGGCTTGTGAGGCTGGAAAGATGACCAGAGCCAAGCACCCCTCGAAGACTATCATGACTACTTCTCATCCTTTTGAATTGCTTCATATGGATCTCTTTGGCCCTACTCATTATGCCACACTAACAAATGCAGCATCTCTATATGGCTTTGTCATTGTTGATGACTATTCTCGTTACACATGGGTGCATGTCATTACTTACAAAACTGAAGTGCAGGAAGTCTTCAGACGATTTTCCTCAAGGGCTTCGACGAATTTCGGTGTGAAGATCAAGCATATACGTAGTGACAATGGGACCGAGTTCAACAAAAATGGTCTTGATGACTATCTCGATGAACTTGGTATTACTCATGAGCTATCTGCCCCATACACTCCTCAGCAGAATGGCGTTGTGGAGCGCAAGAACAGGACTCTTGTTGAGATGGCTCGCACCATGCTTGATGAATACAAGACACCTCGTCACTTCTGGCCTGAGGCAATTGATACTGCATGCCACATCATCAACAGGGTATATCTTCACAAATTCTTCAAGAAGACCTCATATGAACTCCTCACTGACAAGAAACCCAATGTGAGTTATTTCAAAGTCTTCGGTGCTAAATGCTGGATTAGAGATCCTCATCACAATTCTAAATTTGCACCGAAAGCACATGAAGGTTTTATGCTTGGCTACGGAAAGGACTCGCACACCTACAGGGTCTTCAACACCTATCACAACAAGGTTGTTGAAACTGTAGATGTGCGGTTCGATGAAACTAACGGCTCGCAAAGAGAGCACCTACCTCCTGTGCTAGATGAAAAGACGCCTGAGGAAACCATCAAGTTCAAAGCTACTGAGGATGTCATTCCTACTGAGGAATCTGCTGAAGAAATCATTCCAGAACATGAAGAACAGCATGCTGGCGCACCTGAAGAAAATGGCTCTAAAGAAAATGCTGAGCCAAATCAAAGTCGTCAACCTACTCATCCTCGCGTTGCAAATGAAGTACAGATTGAGAGAATCATCAACGACATCAACGCACCAGGTCCTGTAACTCGCTCAAAAGCTTCACATTTGTCTAACTTTTGTGGGCATTTTGCTTTCGTCTCTATCACAGAGCCCACCAAAGTTGATGAGACATTTCTGGAGCCTGAATGGATTCAAGCAATGCAAGAGGAATTACATCAATTCAAGCTGAACAATGTGTGGGAGCTTGTCAAGCGACCGGACCCATGCAAGCACAATATCATCGGTACCAAATGGATCTACCGC
Source organism: Thinopyrum elongatum (assembly GCA_011799875.1). Lineage (NCBI taxonomy): Eukaryota > Viridiplantae > Streptophyta > Magnoliopsida > Poales > Poaceae > Thinopyrum > Thinopyrum elongatum. The sequence goes on from CM022300.1 coordinate 400,385,404, forward strand.
AACAAGCAAGATGAAAATGGCCTAGTGGTGAGGAACAAGGCTCGTCTTGTGGCTCAAGGCTACACACAGGTTGAAGGAATTGATTTCGATGAAACTTTTGCACCTGTTGCTAGACTTGAGGCTATTTGCATATTGCTTGCTTATGCTAACCATCATAATATCATCTTATATCAAATGGATGTGAAAAGTGCATTCCTCAATGGTAAGCTTGAGGAAGAAGTATATGTTGCTCAACCCCCAGGTTTTGAAGAACCTAAGCATCCTGACAAAATCTTCAGACTCAATAAGGCCCTCTATGGCCTCAAGCAGGCCCCTCGGGCGTGGTATGATACTTTGAAGGAATTCCTCATGAAGAAAGGCTTCAAACCCGGTTCACTCGACCCAACTCTTTTCACCAAAACCAATGATGATGAATTATTCGTGTGCCAAATATATGTTGATGATATTATCTTTGGCTGTACTAACCAACATTATAGTGACGAATTTGCTTACATGATGAGTGAGGAATATCAAATGTCCATGATGGGAGAATTGAAATTCTTCTTAGGTCTTCAAATTCGTCAACAACGCAATGGCATCTTCATTTCTCAAGAGAAATACCTCAAGGACGTTCTGAGGAAATTCGGTATGCAAGAATGCAAAGGCGTCAAAATCCCTATGCCCACAAATGGCCATCTATGCACTGATGAAAATGGAATAGACTTCGATCAAAAGGTATACCGCTCCATGATTGGCTCTTTATTGTACCTATGTGCATCTAGGCCGGATATTATGCTTAGTGTTTGCATGTGTGCCCGTTTTCAAGCTACACCGAAGGAATCACACCATAAGGCTGTGAAACATATTCTTCGATATCTAGCTCACACTCCAACACTTGGATTATGGTATCCCAAGGGCTCGGCTTTTGATCTCATTGGATATTCTGACTCTGACTATGCTGGTGATCGTGTGGACCGCAAGTCAACATCAGGCACATGCCATTTCCTTGGACGATCCTTAGTATGTTGGTCCTCGAAGAAGCAGAACTACGTATCACTCTCTACTGCTGAAGCTGAGTATATTGCTGCTGGTTCTTGCTGTGCTCAATTGCTATGGATGAAGCAAACCCTCAAGGACTACGGCATCAATGTGAAGAATGTGCCACTCTACTGCGATAACGAGAGTGCCATCAAAATTGCTCATAACCCAGTTCAGCACTCGAAGACAAAGCACATCGAGATTCGTCATCATTTTCTTCGAGATCATGTGTTGAAGGGTGATATCTCTATTGATCCCGTGAAGTCTGAAGAACAGCTAGCGGATATCTTCACAAAGCCCTTGGATGAGAAGAGATTTAGCAAATTGCGGTGTGAGCTAAATATCTTAGAATCTTCGAATGTCCTTTGAAAAGGACACACATCCTAACACTTATGCAAATTGATGACTTAGATGTGCAACACACGAAGAAACGTTTTTCTTCAATCAATGAAGACTAACCCTCTAAGTGTGAAGAAATTAATGAAGAATTTGATTCTCAGAGCCCTACGATAATTGTACGCGGTGTCTGAAATCATCATTCTTACACGGTGGGTCACGCCACCACAAAAAGTTGAAAATCTTCAAAATTTGAGTTTTTCATCATTGTGCAAATTCTTCAAATTTTCAAATTCTTCAACTTTGCAAAATCTTCACTCTTTCCGACTGTGTTCTTTATTGACTATATATATATATATGAGTTTTCTGTCCTCTACAGCATTCACTTATTGCTAATTCTTCAAGTTGTTTTTTCTTCTAAGTGAATGTGATCGGACCCGTTCCCCCTCTATGCTAAACTCAATCCAGTCCGTTCTCAAATTCTTCATGTGCGTTCTATTTGAAACCCGTTCAAAGTCTTCACTGTGTCCTTGACAGCTGAAGAATTTGCGAACGAAACATTAAAATATTCTTATCTGAATTTTTGGCTTTTGCTGCTCAAACCGTTCCATATCCCTCGATAAGATTAATCTATTCACCCATGATCTAACACGATCTCCACTTCATAGTACGTGGGTGACACATGTCGTTAGGATAAGAAGGGTCAGGGGCACGTTCGTCCATTTTCTTCGGACGAGCGGTTTTTCACCTCTGCTATAAATACCCCTCGCCCTCCTCAGATCTCATTTACCCCGCTCGATCTTACTCCCTCGCTCGAGCTCTCAGACCTAGCGCCGCCGCTACATTCCATCGTCGCCGGTGAGGAAGAGCTTCACTGCCTCGACCTCGTCGCCGTCGTACTCACGCCGGCCGCGGAAATCTTCACTCCGCCGCCGCCGTAGCTGTTTTCCATCGCCAAGTTAGGGCGTGGAAGATCTGAACGGACGAACATCTCCACTGCTACTCTCAGTTCGTCGTGTTCTTCGTCAAAGGTAAATAAAATTTATTTTTTTCTGCCCTTGTTGATTCTGATGATTTCCACAAAATCTTCAAAAGGTGTTTATTCTTCAACTTTCATGTTCTTAAACACCAACTTGCTTCTGTCCTTGATCAGTTTCTCTAAGCAACATTTTTCTTCAAGATTCCTCAATTGTGTGGATTTTCAATCTACACAACTCTGGAACCTAAATCAAAAATGCTTAGTGAAATTCCTCAAGACACCCCTGGTCAAATTCCTCAAACTTGATACTTTTGAAAAACTTCTAAGAACGCATATGACCTCTCCAAAATTCTTCGCACCTATATTCTGTTCACAGGTACACATGTCTGCTGCTGAATCACTAGGTTCTCATCAACTTAACTCATTTGCAGCATTTCTCGAAGATAAGTTACACACTTCCTCAGAAACATCCATTGTTCAAAATCCTCTAGTGAAGAAAATGTCTGATGGTAAAAGACCTCAGAAGGGAGGAAAGAGGCCAGAAACAAATACTGCTTTTGAGATCCCTGATGACATCTATGATGAATATTGTACTCTTGATGAAGCAACTCATGGCAAGGAGAACAAAAATCAGCGCAAAGTGCGCATTCAGAAGATTGAGAGGAGATGGGCAAGAGAATGGAGGGAATATCGCTATGTCACTCCCAAGTACATGAAGAAATTCACTGTTAACCCTCCATGTCCAAGACCTCCATTGGCTCCTGGCCAAGAAGTTGATCCCACTAGCATCAAAAGAGGTGAGGAATTTCCCAAGGAGTGGGCTAAGTGACAAGCCAAGCTGGCCAAAATGGCTAAGGAGGCAGTGAAGAAATTCAATGAAGATTCTGTTGCTGCCGCCGCTGAGGCCTCTGCTATCAAGCCTAAGAAGGCTATGCTGAAGAAATCAGCTGTCAAGACAAGTTCCTCAGCTGCAATGCCCTCACGGCCAAGCTCTTCAAAGCCCTCACGGCCTGATCCTTAAGCAAATTCCTCAAAAGCAGCTCCAACTCCCTCAGTTGCAAAATCCTCAGCTGCTCCTGCAAAGTCCTCAGCACCTGTGCATCTTGCCACATGCCAAAGGACTACTGGAATCTCAATTGCTTCAGGAGTCTCTGCAAGTTCTTCAGCTCCACCTCAGTCTTCAACAACTCCTATCTTGCTGAAGAAAAAGGCCACTGCTGGACGAGGCACAAGACCAAGTCCTCACGAGAAGCAGGTCGCCTTTCAGGTTCCGTCAAGCGAAGACAAAGCTGATGATGAAGAATTAGCTAAGATCATCGGAGATCGACAACAAAGGGCCGCTAGAGCCAAAGGCAGTGCGGTGCCCCTCATGCTGGATCCACGGAAGATCCTTGATTTTATGGATCTATGGCACAAGAACCCTAACACACCTTTGCCTGAATTAAACCTCACTCCTGGTCAAAGTCACATGTTGACGGCCTTCATTACTGAAGAAAAATGGAAATTTGAAAAAGCCAGGCAGGTGAGGAAGGCTCAGTACAAGAAGGAGTGTTTTCTGAAGAATAATGTTGTAAACATGTCTCCTGATGAACTTGTGAATCTGCAAAAGGAGATCAAAGCACTCAGTGATGAATTTGACGCTTATCATGCAGATTGGCTAGGTGCCAAGGTCAGATTCGTCAGAATGGCAAAAGGATTTAGTCCAAGTGTTGCAGCTTCATCGCAACCCAAATTTCCTCAGACTGGAACATCTGTTCAGTCTGCTGAAGAAAATGAAAGCGCCAGAGCTGATGAAGAAATTCTAGTCTCTAAAGAAAATGCCAGGGCAACCTCCAATATTGCGCCTGAAGAGCAATCCAGGCCAGTTAATACATCTGCTACTGCGCCTGAGGAATCTGAACAAGCCAGGGAAACTGCATCAGTTGTGCCTGAAGAAATTCAACCAATTTCCTCTGCTCCTCCTGCACCGATGGCAAGCATCAACCTTCCTTCTGCATCAGAAGCGAAGAAAACCAAGGCTGCGGAGCGAGCAACTGTGAAGAAAAGGAAAGCATCTTCATCTTCTGAGTCTTCTGCTCCCAAGAAAGTGAAGACTTTGAAGAGCTCAACTGAAAACCCAATTGATGCTATTCCAATATCAAGCATGCCATCAAAGGTGATCATTCCCTTTGGTGAGGAATATGAAATTCCAAGTAAATCTGATGAAGAAGATCCTTCTGCTGCTTCGACAGAGCAGTTGGATGAAGACATTGAAGTGGATAATATCCCTTCAACTCCGCTGGTATCATCGCCCATGCCTCAGTTCATAGCTGAAGAGGCAGGCGTCGAAGAAATTGATGAAGAAGATGAGGATGTGGATATTGGGTCTACAACACCTATTCTGAATGATGACTTTTGGGAAAGTCATCACCCCAATTCACCTCTGACTACCCCTCTACATCATGTTCCTCAGTCCCCTGTGCCAACTGAAGAAATTCATACGGGCTCTGATGAACATCAAGCTTCACTTCATTCTATTCCTGAAGAAGTTCCAGCCACTAGCGCTGATGTACATATGTCTGAAGAAATGGAGGCCAAGGCTGCTGCTGAAATTCCTCAGCCTGTGGCTCCAGTGGCTATACCTCAAGAGGCTATGAAGACTTCAACTGTTAATCTTCAGCCCAAGCCACAGAACCCTCACTCCAAGAAGCAGAAGTTTAATGCTGAGGATTTCTTCAATGAGCACATATTCTTCACTGACTACAATCCCTATGACTCTGCTCGACTTCGTCGCAAGCGCTTTTGGACTGCAAGCCAGATGAACTTCTATTCCTCATTGTTGTTTGATAAGGATAAGATCTTTGAACATGAGCAAATTCCTCATGTAGATATGGAATCGCTGCCCTGCTTCACCCCAGTCCTCAGTGTTCTTCATGATGCTGGGTTACTCAATTTCTGCACCGACATCTGCGATTGGAATGAAGAACTCATTCTTCAATTCTTCGCCATGCTGCACATTACTGGAAATGTTGATGATGTCAATTCATGGGTATTGGACTGGATGACCGATAATACTCATTTCAAAGCACCGGCCTCTGAATTGCTTCATGCAGTCCCAGTCAGTCCTCCCACTGAAGGTGCAAGGCTTCTCTATGTTGAACCTGAACTGTCTGATCATCTGATGCAAGTGCTGATGAAGCCTTTGAAGCCAGGCCAAGCTCCATGGACCAAATTCCTTGTCAAGGAATTGCTCTATGTGCCAAGGACAGTTTATCGCATATTGACCAAAACCCTCAGTCCAATCAAGGGCCACAACTCTGATGATGAAGAAGTTGTTGGCATCATGAAAAATCTGTTGTTCAATATCATTCATGGTATACCTATCAACTACCACGATTTCTTCATGAGGACTTTGGCCAATGCTGCTCTGTCGCCTTTTGAGTTGAAGCCTTATGCTCCCTGGATCATGAGATTCATCAGATCAAGGTCTTCAATTAATTATAAGGCTGACTTTCAAAATCATCTCAGCTATTTGCCCCCTATAGAAGTCCTCAAACGGACAATTTCTCAGCTGACGAGAAGGGCAAGGCTGCTGTTATTGATGAAGGTACTCGTCCATTGGATGGACAGTTTCGCAAAGCTACTTCATATTCCACCAATGATGACTCTGCTACACAAGATTCTGCCGCCAAAGCTTCAGAACATAATCCTCAAGTCATAGCTCCGCGTGTGATGACTGATCGTGAACTTCTCCTTAGTCTTCATCAGAAAGTTGATCGAAATCACAAGTGGGTCAAGCGTCAGTTTGGTGTAATTCTTCAGAACATGACAGTTACTCAAAACACTGTGAAGAAGAATCACTACTACTTGCATGAAGTCTTTGACCGCACTTGGGCTATTCTTTCTAATCTTTATAGTGCTGAAGAACTCAAGGAGATGGGATTCCAACAGGACTTTGACTGGTCTCAGCCACCTTCGAAGAAATTCAAGAAAGTCAAAGTTCCTCAGCTTGTTGCCAGTTCATATTCTTCATCGCGCGAGATGGATGAAGCTGAAGATTTGAACGACACTGCGGTAGGCCCTACCTCAACGGACGACCCCAACAATGCTGGCGCTCCTCCATCGACATCATGATGATATTCTTCAGGGGCGTTAGTCCTCATTTTTCGTCCCTTTTGGTCATTTGATGACAAAGGGGGAGAAATTTGAGTTAGTCTTCAAGCGGGTCTTATATATGGGCTATATTTCTGTTAATTACAACTCTTGCTTTTCTAAGGTGTTTGCTTTGATGAGTTGTAAACTTAAGTCCTATGGTGGTCTGATACTTTTGAACTGCTTTCTGCATGCTTATTTCCTCAAGTACCTTAATGCACGCATGCTGAATTTCATAAGACACCATATTTCATCATGCATTTCAAATTCTTCATATCATATGTTAAATGCGTGTATGAATTACAAGATATAGGGGGAGATCTCCATGATATTACTCAACAATGTGCATTTGCTATTCAAAGCAAATTCCTCAAATATGCACATCTTCAGGGGGAGTTCTTCTATATCTTGCAATCAAATTCCTCAATATCAGTATTTAAACTTCATATGTTTATCCCCGTTGAAAACTTAACCTATATTGTCATCAATCACCAAAAAGGGGGGAGATTGTAAGTGCATCTAGTGCCCCTTAGTGATTTTGGTGTATTGAAGACTTATAGGTTAAGGGACTAATGCGTTTGTGAGTGTACACAGGTCTATAAGTCTATGAGGAGTTTGTTATTTACGATGAAAGTCGACCCCTAAAAATGAATGTCTTCAACTGAAGATTTTGGTTTTCTTGAAGACTTTGAAAGTGAAGAAATTGGTGTGACCCTGAAGACTTGATATTCATGCGAGGATTATGAAGCGTGAAGACTTTTGTTTTTGTAGTTTCATTTTCTTCTTCTTGAGTCATAGGAAACACCGTACTGTTAAAGGGGATCGAGGTAAAACTAAGGAAAAGTTTCCAAGTGATGCTCAACTCAAAATTCTACACCTACCCAATCCTTTCGAGTGAAGCCATTGGAAATCTCATACAGTTCAGTCAAGTTCTTCAGTGACAGAGACGAAGTTCTTCTGTTCTCTGAGGAATTTGTTCTGACTGAGGAGTTAGGATTTCGCCAGTGCGAATTGCCTACAAGTGAGGAACATGATAGCCCTGAGGAATTTGATACTCAAATTTCCGACCGTTGCTGTGCTACGCGCCAGCTGTCCAAATATCCTACCCACCTAACGGTCATATCATTGAAGGGCACTTATGTCTTATCATGTTGGGCTGCTCCCTAGGCTATAAATTGCCGCCCCCTACAACCACTAGCTGGTTGGCTGCTCCGAGAGATAGATTGACACTTGTCATTTAGAGCATCCCATCCTCCGAGGACTTTGAGCGAAAATCATCAAGTGAGGAAAAACCCAAACACCTACAAACCCAAAGTGATTGAGCATCACTGAAGAGATTGTTCCTGTGTGGAACCGACGCTTGTTACCTTTGAGGACTGTGCATCCTCCAGACGGTTAGGCGTCATGGTCTAGAGCATCCAAGAGGAAATTGTGGATTGCCGAGTGACCGAGTATGTGAAGGTTTGGAAGTCACCTGAAGACTTACCACGAGTGATTGGGCGAGGTCTGTGTGACCTTAGCTCAAGGAGAATACGGTGAGGACTGTGTGTCCGGGACTGTGTGTCCTCAGGTTTAAATACCTAGCCGCTCTAACCAGACGTACAACTGTCACAGCAGTTGGAACTGGTCTACCAAATCATTGTCTTCACCGAGCTACTGGTTCTATTTCCTCAACCCTTTCAATTCCTCGCATACTTGCTATGTATTTGATCATTACTGTTTGAAGACTTTGACTGAAGACTTTCTCAATTTCCTCAGTTCAATTTCTTCAGTCAGTTTGTCTTCTGCCTGCTTATCCTGTGTTTACGCTACTTGTACTCTGTGCTTGTTTTCATTTCATCATGATGACAGTGCTACTGCTCTGTTATGTTTGCATCTGAGTACTTATTCCACTGCTAAGTAGTTCGTCGCTTAGGAATTTCCTCACCTTGAAATTCCTTAGTGACGAATTTGTAAAAATCGCCTATTCACCCCCCCTCTAGTCGACATAACGCACTTTCAATATGTAGAAATTCTAAAATAATTTTGTGGCCACACTTTGTGTGGTTTTATTCAAAAGGTATGTTGTATGCGAAATAAATGTGAAGAGAGGGCTTTTTAGATCAATGGGGTACGTGATGTAACATGTGTGAATGTGTAGTTGATGTATTTGGCAGGGCCTAGAGAGGTATGTGTATGTATTACGTATTCGAGAGAGGCATGGATAGAGGGGCCGGCGGGGGAGGGGGGGGGGACGTGGGAGAGATAGCACGAGAAATGAGAGAGGTCTAGAGAGAGAGACGAATAGGATGTCACGCGAGAGATGCCCTTGAGTGTGTATATGCAAGGGGGGAGGGGATAGAGGCACGAGGAGAAAATATTTTGTGTGGTGTCTGTCTTGGTATGTGTGGGTGTGAGAAGATAACGAGACCTGGGGGCAGAGGGTGTGTCACCACGTGAGGTCCGGTGGGCCGAGGTGAGGCCCTTGGTTCGGTTATGTCCTGCACCACATTGGTCGGCCCGTGACGCATTTAGGGAGACCCATGGAGGACTAGTTGTACAAGACAAAGATAGCAGAGTCGTGAAGGACTCTGTGTCCACTGACAAAGCCGGCTAGGATTTGTAACCCTAGGTTCTCGGACTAAGGTAACCTGTTATCTCTGATATTACTATTCATCCAACCTAACTTTAAGGGGCATCCTACAGAATGCTCTGCTAGAATCATACTCGTCAATTAGGAAGAGAGGTGGAGACAATGCGTGAGAGACAGGCCTAAAGATAATGTGTGTGCGGGAGACACATAGGCAGGTCTATGTATATAGAAAGGGTCGATGGGGATTGTGCGTGTGTATGCTTGTGAGAGGAAGAGTGCTTGTGATAAAGGTTAGTGAAAACAGTCGTAAATTGTTACGAGAGGGAGGGAGGGTTATATCGAGAGCATGTCTGCGAGAAAGACACCTCGGGAGAGAGTGTGTGTGAGCATGTGTGAGAGACCACCGATGGATATACACCGTGTGCGCGTATGTGTGAGAGAGAAAGCCAGCGTGTGTGTGAGGAGGGGCCAATGGAGAGTGAAACTACATGTAAAAGACTGATGTACACATTGATTAAAAATATAAATTGTATCCAAATATTAGGATGGGATCATGATATTTGCAATTCGCGTAAGGAACGGTCATTGATCCATCAGACATCTATATTCTATCAAATTTGAGCATGTCTATGTTATTATTCGACATAATTGACCCACAGAGTTAGTATTTTGAACTCCAGACAATGCATCGCTTTAGCAATCGAATATAAACGTGAGTATAGTTCATGTTGTGTGTGTAAAGCACATTATACATACAAAAGTTACACAATGAACATTATAAATAGCTAGCTATGAACTAGCATACATTTGAATTCAACTTAAGGTGGTTTAAAAAATTTGAATTCAACATGAAGTCCATTCAATTATTTGAATTCGATATCATGGCATTTGTAAATCATACCTAAATTATGGGGGCACCAATCTTTGCTCTGCTTTTGTACATAATAGCATACATAGTCGTGTACAAAATAGATTCAAATTTACCTCCTCCATTCCAAAATAATCGCAGTTATAGGATTTTCAAGTGTCAAAATTTCAAAAAGAAGTGCATAATTTAATGAGGTTTTCAAACATACAAGGTCAAATTTAACGTCGTCTATTTAGGTCAATCCTCAAAGTTCAAGAGTACTCTAAACGTGAATGCTTCTGTTTCAAAATTTCGAACGAAGCGCCAAAAGAGCCTCTACTCGCCCGAAACCGTGTGAGACCAATGTTTGGTAGAAGGAAATTACTTTTCTAACTCCGACCCGTGAAACCTACCGGCCCGACGTCCAAAGGTCTAAACCGGGGTAGGTTTGTAGCTTCATCTAGACGCCATGCAACCGCCTCCGAAAAACATTCATACACCATGGCCGCCTAAGCACACATGCACTCGGTCGAAATCGCTCCCGCCCACTATTTGGGACACCTGGGATTACCGTCCTACCCCCGACCCGCAGTAGGTCCAAAATTTAAGAGGGGGGCAAAGTTTGTACTTTCCCCAAATTTCAAACAAGCGCGTCCCATCTGTTCAAAAAAACCAAAAACAAGCGCGTCCCAGACCGAAACATGGTTCCCCCTTAGCTCCGCCCGCCCCCCCCCCCCGTCCGATTCCCCATTCGTACTCCATGGGCGCCAAAACTACCTCTCCACCAGCTGCGAAACCCCGGCGTCCTCCGTCCGCCACCCCATCCAACCCATCAACCGCCGCCCTCCTCCATCACGCCGGAGCCGATACCCCGACGTCGTCGTCCACCGCAACCACAACCGCAACACCCTCCACGGCTAGTAGTTGAAGCCGAGGCCGAGCTGCCTCCAGGACGCCGACGTGCGCCGTACCCGAGCCAGTTCAACCACGTCATCCTACGCCTCACCGCTGCCGCTCCAACGTCGCCACCGTCCACCACACCAGAGCTGTTCCCGCTACGCCGTCCTTCACCGCCTCGGATCTGCTTCCCCTCTGCCGACAGACGGCCACCGCAACATAGTCAACAATTTGGCAATGGGTTCGTCCAAGGCTCCACCCTCCTCCAAAACATCGGTTCCCCCGGTAAAAAGAAGAACATCGCCGTGAAATCAGGAGGACACAACACTGGCAACCGGAAATGGTACTCCTCTTCCCTTATTCGTGCAAATCTTACGTGTCTGCTTGCACGGTTTTCATCCCACAGAATACACTAGTTGACCGCTTCTTCCTACACCTTCTTCCTGATACTAGATGTTCCTAGTAACTCGCGATGCACAAGGTTTCTCCTCATATACTATTTCACCTTAGCTAGAGGTCCGTCACCCCCCTGGATTTCAATTCCTGGTCAGTTGATTCCCAATTAAAGGAAGCATTCCCCGGTGTAACAGGCGCTAGTCCGCCTATTACGTCGGGGAAGCAAAGCCTCGGTGTTTATCTTAGGGGTGTGTGGGGCCGAGGAGCTGCTGGCGCCTGATCTGGAGGTCGGCTGGGCTTAAAGGGATGGCCGAGGGGCGCTGCCAAGCACGACGGTGGTGTGAGGTCGAGGGGAGGGCGGGGCGGCGGAGGCAGGGGTCTGGGCCGATGGTCGCTGGCGGTTCGAGAAAGATCGTCAACAGTGACTGGCGGGAGGTAGACGAAGGCCATCTGCCCGTTCCTTGTAGATCGGACGGTTCATAAAAAAATCGACTGACCTATTTATTTTCAGTCGACTGTTATTTTGATATGACCACATGTGGTGGTGTGCTGGAGGAGTACCTACATTTCCCAGCCATCCCTGTGCTCATATATTACAAAATCATACGGAGTAGAATCTAATTTTGTTTGCCGTGCAATGTTGTAGAGCTATCATATGTCTCCTGTCATTTATTTTTCAGCCACCTCCTATCTGCTACTTTTACAGTGCACTAATTCTGCAGAAACTTCACCCATACTCTCACTATTGTTTTTTTATGCACAGGTATTTCAGACTCTGCCTTGACAGAAGCACGAAATAAAAGAGAGAAGGCGCTCCTGTTTTCTTCGTTGGCAGGCAAGACACGTCTCGGCACTTTAAAGGTTGCATGTTGATACGTCTCCAATGTATCTATAATTTTTTATTGTTCCATGCTATTATATTATCATTCTTGGATGTTTTACAATCATTTTATAGCAACTTTATATCATTTTTTGGGACTAACCTATTGACATAGTGCCCAGTGCCAGTTGCTGTTTTTTGCTTGTTTTTTACTTCACAGGAAATCAATACCAAACGGAGTCCAAACGCAGCAAAACTTTTTGGTGATCTTTTCTGGACCAGAAGACACAAGTTGGGCCAAGAAAGTACCTGAGGGGGGCTCCGAGGGGAGCACAACCTACCAGGGCGCGCCTGGGGGCCCAGGCGCACCCAGGTGGGTTGTGCCCACTTCGGCCACCTCCTGCACCGCCTCTTTGCTCTATAAATACCCCAATATTCCAGAAACCCTAGGGGAGTCGACGAAAATCAATTCCAGCCGCCGCAAGTTCCAGAAACCACAGATCCAATCTAGACACCATCACGGAGGGGTTCATCATCCTCATTGGTGCCTCTCCGATGATGCGTGAGTAGTTCATTGTAGACCTACGGGTCCATAGGCAGTAGCTAGATGGCTTCCGCTCTCTCTTTTGATTCTCAATACAATGGTCTCTTGGAGATCTATTTGATGTAACTCTTTTTGCGGTGTGTTTGTTGTGATCCGATGAACTTTGAGTTTATGATCAGATCTATGTTTTTATCCATGAAAATTATTTGAGTCTTTTGATCTCTTATATGCATGATTACTTATAGCCTCGTATTTCTTCTTCGAATCTTTGGTTTAGTTAGGCCAACTAGATCGATTTTTCTTGCCATGGGAAGAGGTGCTTTGTGATGGGTTCGATCTTACGGTGCTTGATCCCAGTGACAGAAGGGGAACCGAAATGTATGTATCGTTGCTATTAAGGATAACAAGATGGGGTCTATTTCTACATAAATAGATCTTGTCTACATCATGTCATCGTTCTTATTGCATTACTCCATTTCTCCATGAACTTAATACACTATATGCATGCTGGATAGCGGTCGATGTGTGGAGTAATAGTAGTAGATGCAGGCAGGAGTCGGTCTACTAATCTTGGACGTGATGCCTATATAATGATCATTGCCTGGATATCGTCATAATTATTTGAAGTTCTATCAATTGCCCAACAGTAATTTGTTTACCCACCGTATGCTATTTTTCTTGAGAGAAGCCACTAGTGAAATCTACGGCCCCCGGGTCTATTTTCTCATCATATATTTTCAGATCTATTTTGCTATTTGCCTTTTTATTTATTTGCCACTTTTATTTTTAGATCTATAATTCTAAAAAACCCAAAAATATTTTGCTTCACTTTATTTTATTCGCGATCTATTTATCCAATCTACTACAATTTATCTCTCGTCCATTTGCCAATTTCTGGTGCCGTTACCCGAAAGGGATTGACAACCCCTTTAACACATCGGGTTGCAAGTATTTGTTCTTTGTGTGTAGGTGCTGTTTACGTAGTGTTGCTTGGTTCTCCTACTGGTTCGATAACCTTGGTCTCATCACTGAGGGAAATACCTACCGTTACTATGCTGCATCATCCCTTCCTCTTTAGGGAAATACCGACGTAGTTCAAGCCAACATCAAAAGGAATTTCTGGCGCCGTTGCCGGGGAGGATCAAGTCAAGATAGTCTCCCGACAACTCGCCAATTTCTGGCGCTGTTGCCGGGGAGACATCATCAACATCTACCAGGTTCCTAATCACAAATCTCATCTCCTTGCAATTTACATTATTTGTCATTTGCCTCTCGTTTTCCTCTCCCCCACTTCACAAAAAAAATTGCCATTTTATTCGCCCTCTTTTTCGTTCGCCGTTTTCTCGTCAGATCTATCTGTTTGCTTGCAACAATGAGTGATTTCGGTATGGCAGAAACAGATGATGGCGTAACTCCTAAGATTGGGCATTCTGGCAATCTGGATGCCAAAACTTTTGTTTTGGGGCAAGGGAATGTTATGGGAAAAGAACATATCCAAGTATTTTTTCAATTGTGTTGGAAATTTAAGTCTTGATGATGTTCCTATACTTAAAAGGACTAAATCTTATGCGGAAGCTATCTCAGCACTAGTTCTGAAACTTGAAAATAAATTTATTCGTACTCATCCTACCTTGCAAAGAATGTTTTATGAGCTACCCATCATAAAGAATCTTAAGGCTAAAAAGTTGGCCACTCTTGTTCTTATGAATGAATTTGACTACATAATACGGGAAGCTACGGAAATCTATGATTTTTATGGTATGAATCGTGAAAAACCCGTGATAGATGAAATTCTTTATAATAGTGATTATGTTCTAAGACATTTGCTTGGGGATAATCAAATCTTTGATGAGAACCTTAAAAAGGACGTCCCCGTTTTAGATATAATCCAACAAGTTTTCAATGATGTTAATCAGCACTATTCTTGGATTATTGCCGGAAATCAAGGGGGATATGATGATAAGCAACTTGATAGTGCTAAAGTCTCTATGGATAAGGTGTTTTATGTTGTTTTTGTAAAACCTTCTGACAAAAACACCTCTAAGGAAAATGAGACCAAAGATGACAATACTTAGATCTTTGCATTATGCCTAGCTAAGGGCGTAAAACGATAGCGCTTGTTGGGAGGCAACCAATGAATAAAATTTATTTTTGTCTTTTTATTTCTGTTCTTGGGTGTTTGCACAATTATGCTAATGTTATGATTGTGTTTTTTGTGTTTTAATTAGTGTTTGTGCCAAGTAAAGCCTTTAGGATAGCTTTGGTGATAGTTGATTTGATCTTGTTGGAAAATAGAATCTTTTGCGTCTAGTAAAACAATTTTGAAAATTCACAGAAGCTACAAAAAATTATGACTTTTTTACACAAGATTGATATACAAATTTCCTATTTTTTCTTAATATTTCAGAATTTTTGGAGTTAAATAAGTATGATAACAATTCGTATCTTTGCAGACTATTCTGTTTTTGACAGATTCTGTTTTCTTTGCATTGTGTGCTTATTTTGATGAATCTATGGTTTGTATTGGAGGTTATAAGCCATGGTAAAGTTAGAATACAGTAGATATAATGCAAGAACAAAATTTGAATGGGTTTTCTACAGTAATTAAAGTAAAGATTGGTTTTCTTATACTAACGGATCTCACGAAGGTTTTGTTGAGTGTTGTGTGATTGAAGTTTTCAAGTTTTGGGTGAGATCACGATGGATGAAGGAATAAGGAGCAAGAAGAGTCTAAGCTTGGGGATGCCCCATGGTACCCCAAGCCATTATCCAAATAGAAGCAAGCAACTAAGCTTGGGGATGCCCGAGTGGCATCCCCTCTTTCATCTAACGACCATCGGTATTTTACTTGGAGCTATATTTTTATTCGTCACATATCATGAGTTTTGCTTGGAGCATCTTGTATGATATGAGTCTTTGCTTTTTTTTATTTTTATTTTAAGTCATGAATCCTTTCTGGTCACACCTATTTGAGGGAGCCAAAATTATGCTATGACTTGTTAGAATTGCTCTCTATGCTTCACTTAAATCTTTATGAGCTATGGAATTGCTCTAGTGCTTCACTTATATCTTTTCGAGCACGGTGTGCTTTAGTATTTTTGAAGAAATGCTCTCATGTTCACTTAGATTTATTTGAGAGTTAGTATTTTTTTTTAGAAATTCTCTCTTGCTTCACTTAAATTATTTTGAGAGAATAAATTTTTTATGCTCATGTTCTTCACTTAGATTTGTTTGAGCTATCAAAAGCAACAAAGGAAATTAGTCCCAAAGTGATAGATATTCAAGAGGGATATAATAAAAACTTTCATGAAGATCATTGGACAAAATAAACTTGATTCCTTGTAATAGTTTTGCGATATGTTGATATAATATGTGAGTCATGTTGATGAGTAATTATGCTTGAGTAATAATATTGGTGTTAAGGTTTGTGATTCCCTATGCAAGCACGAAAGTCAATAGTTATTCAATGAAATTACATCCTACTTGTGGTGCATTATTCGGTGTTAGTTATGCTTAATGCTCGCTTATGAGATTTTTCGTTTCTTGGTTGGATGCTTCTCAATCTTTTGCTAGCCTTCATTTGCACTAAGTATGATCACTACTTGTGCATCCAAAATCCTTAAACTAGTTTTGCCATATGAGTCCACTATACCTACCTATATGTGGTATTTCCGTGCCGTTCTAAGCAAATTTGTATGTGCCATCTCTAATTTCAAAATAAATTTCTCTTTTGTGTGCTCGTACCACTCATGAAACGGTAGGGGGTGGCTGATATATTTCCATGCTAGATGTGTTATTCTCAAGATGAGTGTTTATTCACTTGTCATTGCACAAGAGTACGGCAAAGGTATTAGGGATGCCCAGTCCCGAAATGAAAAATGAATTTACTTTATGTTGTCAAATAATAAATTCCTTGGAAAGTGTTGGTATGGAGGGCACCCGTGGATACGGCTAGCCATGGAAAGTGAAAGTATGGTGGAAAAGGAATAAACTTTATTTTTTGTTTGGGAACCGCCTATGATATATCTAGCATGGAAAGTATTGGGAACTACTCGATCGTTTTCGTTGACAGGAAAAGCATGCCACCCAAAAAATTTTATCTCTACTTTTTTCGCTTTGAGCTCTGGCACCTCTACAAATCCCTACTTCCCTCTACGAAGGGCCTTTCTTTTACTTTATGCAATTTTTATTTTGAGTCTCCATCTTCTCTTATAAAGCACCAACTAAGGGGCACTATGATCATACTTGAGCATTGGGTGTAGCTAATATGCGAGTGTGTTTCATGAATGGATCAATGATTGAGCATAATGGGCTAGGGATAACTTGCTTTAGTGTTGATATTTTGAAATACATGGTTGCTTGTTGATATGCTTGAGTATTGAAATCTTCATGTCAAAACTAGACTATTGCTTTGAATCATATAAAAGTCCAAATGTCCATGCTACAAAGAAAAGAATATGTGATGAACATGTTAGGCAGCATTCCACATATTTTTTTTGTTT
Organism: Thinopyrum elongatum; assembly: GCA_011799875.1. Classification (NCBI taxonomy): domain Eukaryota; kingdom Viridiplantae; phylum Streptophyta; class Magnoliopsida; order Poales; family Poaceae; genus Thinopyrum; species Thinopyrum elongatum. The sequence continues at coordinate 400,402,445 of CM022300.1, forward strand.
TATCATTTACCTACTCGAGGACGAGCAGGAATTAAGCTTGGGGATGCTGATACGTCTCCAACGTATCTATAATTTTTGATTGTTCCATGCCGTTATATTATCATTCTTGGATGTTTTGCAATCATTTTATAGCAACTTTATATCATTTTTTGGGACTAACCTATTGACATAGTGCCCAGTGCCAGTTGCTGTTTTTTGCTTGTTTTTTACTTTGCAGGAAATCAATACCAAATGGAGTCCAAACACAGCGAAACTTTTTGGTGATTTTTTCTGGACCAGAACACACAAGTTGGGCCAAGAAAGTACCTAAGGGGGGCTCCGAGGGGAGCACAACCCACCAGGGTGCACCTGGGGGCCCAGGCGCACCCAGGTGGGTTGTGCCCACCTCCCGCACCACCTCTTTGCTCTATAAATACCCCAATATTCCAGAAACCCTAGGGGAGTCGACGAAAATCAATTCTAGCCGCCGCAAGTTCCAGAAACCACAGATCCAATCTAGACACCATCGCGGAGGGGTTCATCATCCTCATTGGTGCCTCTCCGATGATGCGTGAGTAGTTCATTGTAGACCAATGGGTCCGTAGGCAGTAGCTAGATGGCTTCCTCTCTCTCTTTTGATTCTCAATACAATGGTCTCTTGGAGATCTATTTGATGTAACTCTTTTTGTGGTGTGTTTGTTGTGATCCGATGAACTTTGAGTTTATGATCAGATCTATGTTTTTATCCATGAAAGTTATTTGAGTCGTTTGATCTCTTATATGCATGATTACTTATAGGCTTGTATTTCTTCTTCGAATCTTTGGTTTAGTTAGGCCAACTAGATCGATTTTTCTTGCCATGGGAAGAGGTGCTTTGTGATGGGTTCGATCTTACGGTGCTTGATCCCAGTGACAGAAGGGGAACTGACACGTATGTATCGTTGCTATTAAGGATAACAAGATGGGGTCTATTTCTACATAAATAGATCTTGTCTACATCATGTCATCGTTCTTATTGCATTACTCCGTTTCTCCATGAACTTAATACAATAGATGCATGCTGGATAGCGGTCGATGTGTGGAGTAATAGTAGTAGATGCAGGCATGAGTCGGTCTACTAATCTTGGATATGATGCCTATATAATGATCATTGCCTGGATATCTTCATAATTATTTGAAGTTCTATCAATTGCCCAACAGTAATTTGTTTGCCCACCATATGCTATTTTTCTTGAGAGAAGCCACTAGTGAAATCTACGGCCCCCGGGTCTATTTTCTCATCATATATTTTCAGATCTATTTTGCTATTTGCCTTTTTATTTATTTGCCACTTTTATTTCCAGATCTATATTTCTAAAAAACCCAAAAATATTTTGCTTCACTTTATTTTATTCGCGATCTATTTATCCAATCTACTACAATTTATCTCCCATCCGTTTGCCAATTTCTAGCATCGTTACCCTAAAGGGATTGACAACCCCTTTAACATGTCAGGTTGCAAGTATTTGTTCTTTGTGTGCAGGTGCTGTTTATGTAGTGTTGCTTGGTTCTCCTACTGGTTCGATAACCTTGGTCTCATCACTGAGGGAAACACATACCGTTGCTGTGCTGCATCATCCCTTCCTCTTTGGGGAAATACCGATGTAGTTCAAGCCAACATCACATGTTCAACAGGTGGAGACGGTAAACATAGCTCTGGAGCTGATGATCTCGCTCGCCATGAACCACCATCCCTGGTGCTTGCTTTAACTTCGCGGTGTCATATGTGGTTGCATGTTGCATATGGTGTCTAGCTTGTATTCGAAAGGCCGAAGTCGGTCTTTATTAAGATAAGGAAAGATATTTTTTACATGAACCACCATCCCGGGAGCACCAGAAGACAAATAGCTAGTCAGGGCACTGGCCGAGCCAGTGACAAGCCCAGCACAGACATGCATCACCTGGAAGCCAACTAAAAAGCCACGATGGTGGCGAAGCAACCCGCCTCCCACCAGGCTCTCAGGTCCTCGATGATCATGCTCACCACTCCAGCCGGATGTCTAGCTTGTATTGCTTCCAATTTGGTTAAATTGCATCTGCTTAGCTTACACATTATACCTTTGAATATGACATGCCTTCCTGTTTTTGGTACATACTAGTACATCTGTCTATTAACCATGTTCTTACATCAAACTAATGTTCTTGTGTATCCCTCATCAATCACTTATGATGAGACAGTCACGCCAGTGGGTTACTGTGAGAAAATATGCTCTTTGAAAGAATGCAGTGTCAGCCTCCCCACATGATTCTCAAGAAACAGCAAGGCTAGATGAAGATAGTGAACGTAGCTCTGTAGTTGATGACCGCATTTCCCCTACACCAGCATCGCAGGTGCTTGCTCTAACTTGCCAGCGTGATATGTGGTTGCATGTTGCATATGGTTTCTAGATTGTAATTCTTCCAATCTGGTTAAATTGCATGTGCTATTCTGCTTAGTTTATACATTATACCTGTTAATGTGACATGCCTTCCTGTTTTTAGTACATAGTACATCTGTCTATTAAGCATGTCCTTACATAAAACTATTGTTTTTTTGGTATCCCGCATCAATCAGTATGACGAGACACCTTTAGTATATGCAGTGTGATATTGGTTGCATCTTTCATATGATTTATAGCATGCGCTGCTTCTAATTTGTTGAAACGCCATTTATGATGGGACGCTTTTAACTTGGCAGAGTCATATTTGTTGCATCTTTCATGTGGTGTCTAGCTTGCATTGCTTCTTATTTGTTGAAATTGCTTCTGCTTAGTTTACCCAAATAGTTGTGAATATGCCATGCCGTCCTGTTTTTCGTACATATTCCATCCTGGTATCATGTGTTTGCCTTATATCAAAGTAGTGATTGTCAGTATCATGCACGAATGAGTTCTAAAGAGTGAATTTTATTGCTTTTTCTTGTCGGTTTTACTTGACAATTCAAAATCAATAAAGTGGAAGGAAATTAGCAAGGCAGTGGATAAAGGTGCTCCTTCCAAACGGAGGGACTCTACAGATTCTACTCCGCCACCCCCCAAGAAGATTTGCAAGACAACACATGCATAGACACTCAACGTAGCTGTGTTGATGATAAACACGTCTCCCCTAGTGCACTATCATAGGTGCTCCCTCTAACTTGGCACTGTTATATGTGGTTGCATGTTATGTATGATGTCTAGCTTGTATTGCTTCTAATTTTGTTGAATTCCATCTGCTTACTTTACACATTATACTTGTGAATAAGACACGTGTTCCTGTTTCTAGAACATACAATATCTGTCTATCACACCATGTTCTTACATCAAAGTACTACTGTTGTGTAACCTGCAACAATCACTTATCATAAGACACGTTTGACTTGGGAGTGTGATATAGGTTACATCTCGCATTCTTTTCTAGCTTGTACTACTTCTAATTTGTTGAAATGACACTTATGACGAGACAGTTTTAACTTGGTAGAGTGATATTCGTTGCATATTTCATATGGTGTCTAGCTTTCATTGCTTCTAATTTGTTGAAATGCCTTCTGCTTAGTTTACACATCATAGCTATGAATATGCAATGTTGTCCTTTTTTCTTACACATTCAATCGTCCTATCATGCGGTCGCCTTACATTAAAGTATTGCTTGTCAGCATCCTGCATCAATGAGTTCTGAAAAGCGATTTTTTATTCATTTTTCTTGTGGGTTTGACTTGACAAGGCAATACAATTAAGAAATAGGAAGGAAAAAAATAAGGCAGGCACTGATTGCGGTCTTCCGGCGAAACCGGCATCCCAGGTGCTTTCTCTAGCTTGGTAGTGTGATATTGTCTTGCATGTTGCATACGGTGTCTCACTTGTATTGCTTGTAATTTGATTAAATTACTTCTGCTTAGTTTACACCAATAGTTGTGAATATGCCATGTCGTCCTATTTTTCGTACATATTCCATCCTCGTATCATGTGTTTGCCTTACATCAAGGTAGTGATTGTCAGTATCATGCATGAATGAGTTCTGAAGAGTGAATTTTGTTGCTTTTTCTTGTCGGTTTTACGTGACAATGCAAAATCAATAAAGCAGAAGGAAATTAGCAAGGCAGTGGATAAAGGTGCTTTTCCAAACGGAGGGCCTCTACACATTCTACTTGGCCATCACCCCAACAAGATTTGGAAGACAACACATGCATAGACACTCAAAGTAGCTGTGTTGATGATGAGCACGTCCCCCCTTGTCCACCATCACAGGTGCTCCCTCTAACATGGCACTGTTATACGTGGTTGCATTTTATGTATGATGTCTAGCTTGTATTGCTTCTAATTTTGTTGAATTCCATCTGCTTACTTTACACATTATACTTGTGAATAAGACACGTGTTCCTGTTTCTAGAACATAATACAATATCTGTCTATCACACCATGTTCGTACATCAAAGTACTACTGTTGTGTAACCTGCAACAATCACTTTTCACAAGACACGTTTAACTTGGGAGTCTGATATAGTTTACATCTCGCATTATTTTCTAGCTTGTACTACTAATTTGTTGAAATGGCACTAATGACGAGACATTTTTAACTTGGTAGAGTGATATTCGTTGCGTCTTACATATGGTGTCTAGCTTTCATTGCTTCTAATTTGTTGAATGCCTTCTGCTTAGTTTACACATCATAAGCTGTGAATATGCAATGCTGTGAATATGCAATGGCACTAATGACGAGAGACCTTTAACTTGGTAGTGTGATGTTGTTTGCATCTTGCATATGATTTATTTCTTGTACTGCTTCACATTTGTTTAAACGCCAGTTATGACGAGACACTGTTAACTTGGCAGAGTAGCATCTTTCATATGGTGTCTACCTTCCATTGCATTGCTTCTAATTTATTGAAATGCCTTCTGCTTAGTTTACACATCATAGTTCTGATTATCTCATGCCGTCCTGTTTTTCGTACATATTACATCCTCCTATCATGTGGTTGTCTAACATCAAAGTTTAGTTCGTCTGTATCACGCATCAATTTGTTCTGAAGAACTAAATTTTTATTCCTTTTTCTTGTCGGCTTGACTTAACATGGCACAGAGAAAGAGGAAGGAACACAGAATGACAGGGGATGGTGTTAGTACTAAGGACACACGAAAACGGAAGCGGAAGAATTATGCAGATTCTGCTGGTACTGATGGTGCAATAGAAGGTCAAAGTCCACCGGAAAATTGTACAAACACGGTATCCCGTGCTACACGAGCTGCAAAACAAGCCAAACAGAAACTAATAGCTGCCACCAAACAAGCAGCGACAACCCTAGTAGTTGCAACACCTTCCACAGTACCACCAGCTGCACGAGTTACTCGTTTGTCAACTCAGCTAGCAGCATGTTCCCAAGCTCCCTTGCCACCTGACACTACTTCCAAAGCACTCTTGACACAAGACGAGTTGGCAAGATCAGATGAACCTTGTGAGCTTCAACAACAAGAAGGTAGTTGATGGAGTCAAGTTACAGTTGCATGCTTCTTTATATGTAGTCTCACAGTTTGATGTACACTAACACTTCCTATGTTCGTTGTTGGACTAGCACCTAGGCGCAAGAGGAAACAAACATCAGGGATAATGCTCGATAGGTTAACTAAATCTAGAGGAGGAAGAATGGAGATCTGTTTTGAGGCAGGTTTAAAAAGGCCACGTGATGCTACAGAGTCAGACAAGTTAGTATCAGAGGCAGCGGTTGCCGTTAGGTGTCATGCACGTATCCTCCCAACATGGATTCAGTATAGGAATGACAAAGATGAAACCCAGTTCAACACCTTCCTCGACCATTTATCTGTAAGTATGGTTATGTATGGAAACTAGTAATAGTCTTGCTCTGTCCCATACTTTCTAGGTTGCCGATAATGAGACTCCCATATTTTCAACAGATGAGGTTCAAGTTGGATAGCCAAGATGATGCAACCAGACAAGCTTGCACCCATGTTTTCAAGTCTGCTCTACGACAATATCGGTATAACTTGAGGAAAACTCACTTTGAAGGCAAGGCCAACAATGAACTTGCCCAAACATCTCCAATGGAAAATATATCGGATGAAGACTGGAGAGGCCTCGTTAAACACTGGTCTGATCCAAAGTATCAAGTACGTTATATATATGTGATCAGATCACATGTTGAACTCCTATTTACGCATGTGCCTCACAAATCTATCTTCTTGTAGGTGAACTGTTCAAAGAACAAGGCCAACCGTACGAAAGTGAAATTCCAATAGACGACAGGATCTCGTAGCTATATTGCACACTACGAGGCTCTTGTAATTAGCTGTTGTTTCACTCTTTTCGCTGTGCCATATTATCAGATCTATATTGACTTGTTCCAAATGCAGAGGAAAGCCCGCAAGGACCAAAAAGTACCTGAACCAAATGCTGTGGAAATCTTCAAGGACTGTCACACCAGCAAGACGAAGGGCATGACTACACCAGTCAAAGCCGCTGTTGTAAGTCCTTAATCCTCATGCCTTTTAACTACTACTTACTCTGACTTGTGCATTGAACTGCACGGTTTGCAGCCAATGTCTATTACTCTTTTCAATTTTATACACAATTGTCTTAGCGTATCATTGCACCTTACAAGGTTTAAAAGAGAGGAGTGATGTTCCTTTGATCTTGATCTGTAATCTAGTTCCGTGCTGGACTTGCCCACACAACGTTAGAATTGCCTGCTTGTCTGTTCTCAGTTGTTTTGTGATATGAATGATGTCATACTATGCTTACCGTATTATAAAATTTGTCTCTTTATCCTTAGCTGTCAATACAATGTGAAGAAATAGACAATACATTAGCCATGGTACATGGTCATATGTTTGGAACCTGGTTTTATTATGTACTTTGCAGTAAAATACAACTAATATTTTACACAGGTTCACCAGAATAAGTTCTGTATATAGACCAAAGCTATTTTGTTTGATTTTGCTGCCTCCTTAATATCTTCTGTTCTGGTACTACTAATGTAAAAACTCAACTTTTCAGCAAGCTATGGAAAAAATGGTGGAACCGCCACCTTCTGAAGGTGACGAGGCAACTATAACCGCAATGTCACCTCTTGCTACAGTGGGTCAGTACCTGTCCACTAACAGTGCCAAAAGCACGTTCCTGTGTCATACTGGGTTGGTTGTTAAGGCAATCTCGTCCAAACTGCCTCATGATCAAGATATGCAAGCTCAAAACAATGTTATATCTGCGCTCCAGACACAAGTCCATTCCCTAACAGAGACCCTTTGTGAAACAAGGACAGCCATTGTTCGATGTTGTCAAGATATGCATGGTTTTGAAACCAGACTATCAGACATTTGCTATGTTGTTCAGGAGCCTAGGAGAAATGAAGGCGAAGGTTATGGTGCTCCATCGGACAGTACAACATGAAAACGTAATAGTTAGGTCAAGTGAACTGAGCTTCTGAACTTCTGGTGGTGCATTTATCTGCCAGACTGTTAACTTTTATGCCAACCTTCCTTTTGTTTTATGGTTGTAATTTGTTTTGTTGCGATACAAAATTTGTTCTTAACGTGCAGCCACCGGCTGAAGAAAATAGCAAACCATTTTTGTATAGTGTAGGGTGTTCCCTATATTTGCACTGGTGGCGAACTTTGATGCCCAGTGGATGTAATCTGTGTAATCGCCTTAATAGCCTAGCATTAGTTTCTGGCTTATTTATTTCCTAGTCTTCTTTTCCCTGGTTTGCTAGTGGCCGCAACAACCATGGGCCATATACGGACCATGGTAACCTTGAGCCTGCTACAGGCCGTAGGATCCATGGGCCTCCTACGGGCCGTCGGATAAATGGGCCTCCAACGGGCCGTAGAATCGGTGGGCCTTGGGCCGTCGGATAAATGGGTCCACATGGGCCGTAAACGGGCATAATTGGTATCGGGCCAGCACGGTAACGGGCCGTTAAAAGGCCGGAAGACAGCAAAGGCTTAATTATGTCACAGGCATAACGGGTCGTTAATGGGCCAGAATATAGGACGGGCTGGAAACGGCACAGCGGGTTAACAGGCCACAAACGGGCTGATTCTAACCACGGGCAAAATTTGGCCCATTAGGGGAACAGGCCTGTAACAGGCCATAAGTAATCGAGGGCCGGAAAGGAGCCCAAGAACGTATGGGCCATCAGTAGGCCGAAAGCTAACACGGGCTGGGAACGGCCCATGTGAATCATGGGCCGTTAATGGGTACAAAGAAATTTACTGTTCATTATGGGCCAGAGTCACCGTGGGCCACTAAAGGGCCTAAAGATACGAAAGGCCTCATATGGGCCGAAAGACGTCGTGGGCCATACATGGGCCGAAAGTGAAACGGGCTGGTGTTATATTCGACGGCCCACATGACGCTGTTGGGCCGATTTCGGGAAGGCCCTAACGGGCCGTGATTTACCGGGCCGTAAAATGGGCTATATGCGAACAGACCGTTAACATGCTTTTCATGGGCCGGCCTGCTAACTTTTGACCAAGTCAAATGGGCCGGCCTTTGTAAGCTAAATGGGCCAGTGTTGGGCCGTCGCACGTGTCGACATATCATAGGTGCCTATCTGACCCAATGACAAGCTGACACGTGTTTCCTTCGGCCAATGAGAATTTTACACATGGAAAATCCCCATTGGTCCGGGCTGTTAACGGGTTATCGGATCCAAAACTGGACCCGATAGCTTAACGGCGACCCGTTACAATGGATGCCACGTGTCGGTTACCCTTGACGAAAGCACTTCCATGACGCGTCATTTATTTTCATGGAAGTGAACACTTCCGTGATGATAATTTTGGTATTGTCATGGAACACTTCTACGATAGCACAGGTATGACTATATTGATTCTTTCATAAAATCGTCATGGATGTACATACATGACAGAAAACGTGACCTACTGTGACAAACACGTATCATCACGGAAGTGTATTTTTTTTGTAGTGACACTGTACTACTCCTACCACTGTACTACTACTACTCTACACTACTAGTACTACTATGAGGCCATCCAACCGTGTCCCGGCAGAAGACCGCGGACACCGATTATTCGTTCATATTTAAATTTGTTTTCACACAGCAAAATATCCCTGAAAACAACAATACATGGAAAAAATTCACGGCGAACGAGGGATTTGAATGTGCTGAGAGGGGTGGGGCTAGAAGGTGCTGTTTGGATCTTGCCCGGGGTGGCCAAAATATTGGCGAGCCTTTTGTCCACCCGTGCCTTTGCCACCGATGAACGAGTTAGAGCTTAGGTGCTCCTCATCCAGCGCGCACGTCGGAGACGAGCTCGCATGAGCTGGTTTTTATTTGTCCCACCTCGCCGCCCGAGCCGGCCGCAGACAAAGGGCACATCTCCAACGGTGACTCGCAAATTGCGCCATCCAACCATTGCCGCACACAATCTGACAACAACTCAACCAACCAGACGAAATTCATGCAAACACGGCAATATTTCATATAAACAATTACAGAATTCATATAAAATACCGGATTTTCATATAAACATGGCGGATTTCATTACATTTATAAATCAACTAAGCGGTGCTACTCCTGAACTACACAGGTATAATAATACCTAGTCTAAATGGTCGCCCGCGGATCCCTTTGTCTTCCTCATGTCCGGCAGCAAGATCACCGGACTGCCGGGAGCCCCGGAGATATATGCTTCAGCACAAAGGATGGCTCGCTTCGGCTTCTTGATGTTTGCTTGAACTACGACGGTATTTCCCCAAAGAGGAAGGGATGATGCAGCACAGCAACGGTAGGTATTTCCCTCAGTGATGAGACCAAGGTTATCGAATTAGTAGGAGAACCACGCAACACCACGTAAACAGCTCCTACACACAAATAACAAATACTTGCAACCTGACGTAAGAGAGGGGTTGTCAATCCCTCACGGGTAAAAAGATAGGTAAAATTGTAGTAGATTGGATAAATAGATCTCGCGGGAACACGAGATAAAATAAATAAGTAAAAATTGCAGCAAGGTATTTTTGTATTTTTGGATTAATAGATCTGAAAATAAAAGAAAATAAAAATAGATCGCGAAGGCAAATAGCAAATAGATCTGAAAATATATGATGAGAAAATAGACCCGGGGGCCGTAGGTTTCACTAGTGGCTTCTCTCGAGAAAAAATAGCATACGGTGGGTAAACAAATTACTGTTGGGCAATTGATAGAACTTCAAATAATCATGACGATATGCAGGCAATGATCATTATATAGGCATCACGTCCAAGATTAGTAGACTGACTCCTGCCTGCATCTACTACTATTACTCCACACATTGACTGCTATCCAGCATGCATCTAGTGTATTAAGTTCATGGAAAAATGGAGTAATGCAATAAGAACGATGACATGATGTAGACAAGATCTATTTATGTAGAAATAGACCCCATCTTCTTATCCTTAATAGCAACGATACATACGTGTCGGTTCCCCTTCTTTCACTAGGATCAAGCACCGTAAGATCGAACCCATCACAAAGCACCTCTTCCCATTGCGAGATAAATAGATCAAGTTGGCCAAACAAAACCCAAATATCGGAGAAGAAATACGAGGCTATAAGCAATCATGCATATAACAGATCAAAGAAGACTCAAATAACTTTCATGGATAAAAACATAGATCTAATCATAAACTCAAAGTTCATCGGATCCCAACAAACACACCGCAAAAAGAGTTACATCATATGGATCTCCAAGAGACCATTGTATTGAGAATCAAACGAGAGAGAGAAAGCCATCTAGCTACTGCCTACGGACCCGTAGGTCTACAATTAACTACTCACGCATCATCGGAGAGGCACCAATGAGGATGATGAACCCCTCCGTGATGGTGTCTAGATTGGATCTGTGGTTTCTGGAACTTGCGGCGGCTGGAATTGATTTTCGTCGACTCCCTTAGGGTTTCTAGAATATTGGGGTATTTATAGAGCAAAAAGGCGGTGCGGGAGGCCACCGAGGTGGGCACAACCCACCTGGGCGTGCCCTGGTGGGTTGTGCTCCCCTCGGAGCTCCCCTCAGGTGCTTCTCTGGCCCATCTGGTGTCTTCTGGTCCAAAAAAAATCCACAAAAAGTTTCGCTGCATTTGGACTCCGTTTGCTGTTGATTTCCTGCGATGTAAAAAACAAGCAAAAGACAACATCTGGCACTGGGCACTATGTCAATAGGTTAGTACCAAAAAATGATATAAAATGATTATAAAACATCCAAGAATGATAATATAACAGCATGGAACAATAAAAAATTATAGATACGTTGGAGACGTATCAGCATCCCCAAGCTTAATTCCTGCTCGTCCTCGAGTAGGTAAATGATAAAAACAGAATTTTTGATGTGGAATGCTGCCTAACATGTTCATCACATATTCTTTTCTTTGTAGCATGGACATTTGGACTTTTATATGGTTCAAAGCAATAGTCTAGTTTTGACATGAAGACTTTAATACTCAAGCATATCAACAAGCAACCATGTCTTTCAAAATATCAACACTAAAGCAAGTTATCCCTAGCCCATTATGCTCAATCATTGGTCCATTCATGAAACACACTCGAATACTAGCTATACCCAATGCTCAAGTACGATCATAGTGCCCCTTAGTTGGTGCTTTATAAGAGAAGATGGAGACTCAAGTAAAAATAAAAATTGCATAAAGTAAAAGAAAGGCCCTTCGCGGAGGGAAGTAGGGATTTGTAGAGGTGCCAGAGCTCAAAGCTTAAATTGAGAGATAAAAAAACATTTTGAGAGGCATACTTTTCCCACCAACGAAAATGACTTAGAGTTCCCTATACTTTCCATGCTAGATATATCATAGGCGGTTCCCAAACAGAAATTAAAGTTTATTCCTTTTCCACCATACTTTCACTTTCCATGGCTAGCCGTATCCACGGGTGCCCTCCATACCAACACTTTCCAAGGAATTTATTATTTGATAACATAAAGTAAATTCATTTTTCATTTCGGGACTGGGCATCCCTAATACCTTTGTCGTACTCTCGTGCAATGACAAGTGACTAAACACTCATCGTGAGAATAACACATCTAGCATGGAAAAATATCAGCCACCCCTCCCCGCCTCGCGAGTGGTACGAGCACACAAAAGAGAAATTTATTTTGAAAATTAGAGATGGCACATACAAATTTGCTTAGAACGGCACGGAAATACCGCATATAGGTAGGTATAGTGGACTCATATGGCAAAACTGGTTTAAAGGGTTTTGGATGCACAAGTAGTGATCATACTTAGTGCAAATGAAGGCTAGCAAAAAGATTGAGAAGCGTCCAACCAAGAAATGAAAATCTCGTAAGCAAGCATTAAGCATAATTAACACCGAATAATGCACCACAAGTAGGATATAATTTCATTGCATAACTATTGACTTTCGTGCTTGCATAGGGAATCACAAGCCTTAACACCAATATTCTTACTAAAGCATAATTACTCATCAACATGACTCACATATCATATCGTCATATCTCAAAACTATTACTAAGAATCAAGTTTATTTTGTCCAATGATCTTCCTGAAAGTTTTTATTATATCCTCCTTGGATATCTATCACTTTGGAACTAATTTCATATGTTGCTTTTACTAAGCTCAAACAAATATAAGTGAAGAACATGAGCATAATATTTCTTTCTCTCAAATTAATTTAAGTGAAGCAATAGAGAATTTATTTAAAATTTTACTAATTCCCAAATAAATCTAAGTGAAGCATGAGAGCATTTCTTCAAAAATAGCAAAGCACACCGTGCTCAAAAAGATATAAGTGAAGCACTAGAGCAATTCCATAGCTCTAAAAATTTAAGTGAAGCATAAGAGCAAGCATAGCATAGTTTTTGGCTCTCTCAAAAAGGTGTGTCCAGCAAGGATTCAAGACTTAAAATAAAAAGCAAAACCTGCAAAGACTCATACAAGACGCTCCAAGCAAAACTCATAATATGTGACGAATAAAAATATAGCTCCAAGTAAAATGCAAAAACTTTGTTTTTACCACTCTAGCTTTTGCCCACTTTGCTTATGCCACTCTAGAATTTGACATTTCACTTTTGCCACTCTTAGCTTTTGACAATATATCACTTCTGCCATTCCGTGGCAAAAGCAAAAAATTTCAAAGTGGCAATTGTGATACATGTCAAAAGCTAAGAGTGGCAAAAGTGAAATGAAAAATTATCGTTTTTGCCATGGAATGGCATTTGTGATGTATTGTCAAAAGCTAAGAGTGGCAAAAGTGAGATGTAAAATTCTATAGTGGCATAAGCAAAGTGGGTAAAAGCTAGAGTGGCAAAAACAAAGTTTTCCCAAGTAAAATACCGATGGTCGTTAGAAGAAAGAGGGGATGCCACTCGGGGGCATCCCCAAGCTTAGTTGCTTGTTACTTCTTGAATATTATCTTGTGGTGCCTCGGGCACCCCCAAGCTTTGCCTTTTGCTAATCCTTATTCCTTCATCCATCGCGATCTCACCCAAAACTTGAAAACTTCAATCACACAAAACTCAACAAAACCTTCATGAGATCCGTTAGTATAAGAAAACCAATCTTTACTTTAAGTACTGTAGAAAACCCATTCAAATTTTGTCCTTACATTATATCTACTATATTCCAACTTTTCTATGGCAAAAACTCTTCAAAGAAAACCATAGATTCATCAAAATAAGCACACAATGCAAAGAAAACATAATTTGGCAAAAACAGAACGGTCTGCAAAGATACGAATTGTTTTCATACTTATGTAATCGAAAAATTCTAAAAAATTAGGACAACATAGGCAATTTGTATATAAATCTTGTGTAAAAAATTCAGAATTTGTCGTATCAGCTGTGAATTTTCAAAATTGTTTTACTAGACAAAAAAGTTTCTGTTTTCCAACAAGATCAAATCAACTATCACCCAAATCATCCCAAAGGTTTTGCTTGACACAAACACTAATTTAAACCACAAAAACACATCTAATTAGAGGCATAATTGGGCATTTTATTGAAAATAGCAAAAAAACCAAAAAGAAAAAAGATACAAATTGGGTTGCCTCCCAACGAGCGCTATCGTTTTACGCCCCTAGCTAGGCATAATGCAAAGGATCTAAGTATTATCATCTTTGTTCTCCAACTCTTCAATCAAACACTTCAAATTCTTCAAGGATTTAGCATATAAATTCTCAACGACAATACTTCTAGGAAGGAGATCAAAAAATTCATTCTTGCAAAAAGGGTCTCTTATCACTTCAATAAAATTGGGGTGCATACTAATCATCTTAAGATCTCCTTTATCATTACTAGAAGTTGCACCCTTGTTTTTAGTAACTTGAGTAGTCTTGCCAATTTTTACGGGAATTTTGGTGGAAGCAAAAGCCGTCCTTAAATTACTAAAGATTTCTTCCAGATTATCAATCCTAGATGGGCTTTCTTCAATTCTTTCATGAATTACAGTCCCCTTTTCTTTTAACAACTTAAAAACTTCTCCCGCTTTTGACCCAAATTTAGTTGCAAGATTATGCATCTTTTTATCCAAGTTTTCAATATGTTCTTCGGTAAGCATTTTCTTTTCAATAGCATCTAGTCTTTCCATAACATGCTCGAGAGTCAAAGTTGTTTCATTGATCATAAGCGGTGGTGAACCCACTAAATTTCCCATAGCATTAAAAGCATCAAGAGAGGGACACATCAAGAAATTTCCACTGGTAATCGTATCAAGGACGAATCTATACCAAGTGGTGATGCCCACATAAAAACAGCGAAGAAGAACAATGGTAGATTGCTTACAGATAGATCTATTATGAGCATTGCAAATCCTATACCAAGCATCTTTTAAATTATCCCCTCCCCTTTGTTTAAAGTTAAGAACATCATTCTCGGGGGTGTATGCAATAGATAAAGAACTATCCATGACGAAAAAAAGTGGTCAACAAGATTGCACACAAAAACAGATCTGACGAGAAAACGGCGAACGAAAAAGAGGGCGAATAAAACGATAAATTTTTGTGAAGTGGGGGAGAGGAAAACGAGAGGCAAATGGCAAATAATGTAAATTGCAAGGAGATGAGATTTGTGATTAGGAACCTGGTAGATGTTGATGATGTCTCCCCGACAACGGCGCCAGAAATTCCTTTTGATGTTTGCTTGAACTACGTCGATATTTCCCCAAAGAGGAACGGATGATGCAGCACATCAACGGTAGGTATTTCCCTCAGTGATGAGACCAAGGTTATAGAACCAGTAGGAGAACCACGCAACACCACGTAAACGGCTCCTGCACACAAAGAACAAATACTTGCAACCCGACGTAAGAGAGGGGTTGTCAATCCCTCACGGGTAAAAAGATAGGTAAAATTGTAGTGGATTGGATAAATAGATCTCGCGGGAACGCGAGATAAAATAAATAAGTAAAAATTGCAGCAAGGTATTTTTGTATTTTTTGATTAATAGATCTAAAAATAAAAGCACATAAAAATAGATCGCGAAGGCAAATAGCAAATAGATATGAAAATATATAATAAGAAAATAGACTCGGGGGCCGTAGGTTTCACTAGTGGCTTCTCTCGAGAAAAATAGCATACGGTGGGTAAACAAATTACTGTTGGGCAATTGATAGAACTTCAAATAATCATGACGATATCCAGGCAATGATCATTATATAGGCATCACGACCAAGATTACTAGACCAACTCCTGCCTGCATCTACTACTATTACTCCACACATCGACCGCTATCCAGCATGCATCTAGTGTATTAAGTTCATGGAAAAATGGAGTAATGCAATAAGAATGATGACATGATGTAGACAAGATCTATTTATGTAGAAATAGACCCCATCTTGTTATCCTTAATAGCAACGATACATACATGTCGGTTCCCCTTCTGTCACTGGGATCAAGCACTGTAAGATCGAACCCATCACAAAGCACCTCTTCCCATTGCAAGATAAATATATCAAGTTGGCTAAACTAAACCCAAATATCGGAGAAGAAATACGAGGCTATAAGCAATCATGCATATAAGAGATCGAAGAAGACTCAAATAACTTCATGGATAAAAACATAGATCTGATAATAAACTCAAAGTTCATCGGATCCCAACAAACACACCGCAAAAAGAGTTACATCATATGGATCTCCAAGAGACCATTGTATTGAGAATCAAACAAGAGAGAGAAAGCCATCTAGCTACTGCCTACGGACCCGTAGGTCTACAATTAACTACTCACGCATCATCGGAGAGGCACCAATGAGGATGATGAACCCCTCCATGATGGTGTCTAGATTGGATCTGTGGTTTCTGGAACTTGCGGTGGCTGGAATTGATTTTCGTCGACTCCCTTAGGGTTTCTGGAATATTGGGGTATTTATAGAGCAAAGAGGCGGTGCGGGAGGCCGCCGAGGTGGGCACAACCCACCTGGGCATGCCTGGGCCCCCAGGCACGCCCTGGTGGGTTGTGCTCCCCTTGGAGCTCCCCTCAGATGCTTCTCTGGCCCATCTGGTGTCTTCTGGTCCAAAAAATTCCACAAAAAGTTTCGCTGCATTTGGACTCCGTTTGGTATTGATTTCTTGCGATGTAAAAAACAAGCAGAAAACAACAACTGGCACTGGGCACTATGCCAATAGGTTAGTACCAAAAAATGATATAAAATGATTGTAAAACATCCAAGAATGATAATATAATAGCATGGAACAATAAAAAATTATAGATACGTTGGAGACCTATCACTTCTCGACTTCCGTGGAGCCCATGCGGGGTCGACGAAGGTCCTCGCAACAGAAGGACCAGGCAAGACACCTGATGTGTACGCCGGCATCGCCTCGGCGGTGGCTGATACGTCTCTAACATATCTATAATTTTTTATTGTTGCATGCTATTGTATTATCCATTTTGGATGTTTTATATTCATTAATATGCTATTTACAATATTTTTGGGACTAACTTATTAACCTAGTGCCCAGTGACAGTTTCTGTTTTTTTCCTTGTTTTTGACTTGTACAGAAAAGGAATATGAAACGGAGCCCAAACAGAATAAAACTTTATGGTGATTTTTCTTGGACCAGAAGAAACCCATGAGACTTGGAGAGGAGGCCAGAAGCCCTACGGGGAGGCCACAAGCCGTAGAGACGCGCCCCAGGGGGGTGCGCCCCCATGGCTTGTGGGACCCCCGGAGACCTTCCAACCCTAATTCCACCACTATATATTCTCAAATATTCCCCCTATACCAGAGGGCACACCAAAAATACTTTTCCGCCGCCGCAAGCCTCTGTTCCCGTGAGATCCCATCTTGGGGCCTTTTTCGGCACTTCGCCAGAGGGGGGTTCGATCACGGAGGACCTCTACACCAACCTTGCTGCCATTCCGATGATGTGTGAGTAGTTTACAACAGACCTACGGGTCCATAGCGAGTAGCTGGATGGATTCTTCTCTCTCTTTGATCTTCAATACAATGTTCTCCTTGATGTTCTTGGAGATCTATTCGATGTAATCTTCTTTTGCGGTGCGTTTGTTGAGATCCGATGAATTGTGGATTTATGATCAGATTATCTATGAATATTATTTGAGTCTTCTCTGAACTCTTTTATGCATGATTGAGATAGCTTTGTATTTATCTCCGATCTATCTATTTGGTTTGGCCAACTAGATTGGTTTTTCTTGCAATGGGAGAGGTGCTTTGTGATGGGTTCAATCTTGCGGTGTCCTCACCCAGTGACAGAAGGGGTAGCGAGGCACGTATTGTATTGTTGCCATTAAGGATAAAAAGATGGGGTTTATATCATATTGCTTGAGTTTATCCCTCTACATCATGTCATCTTGCTTAAGGCGTTGCTCCGTTCTTGTTAACTTAATTCACTAGATGCATGCCGGATAGCGGTCGATGTGTGGAGTAATAGTAGTAGATGCAGGCAGGAGTCAGTCTACTTGTCACGGACATGATGCCTATATTCATGATCATTGCCTTAGATGTCTTCATAATTATGCTCTTTTCTATCAATTTCTCAACAGTAATTTGTTTACCCACTGTATGTTTTCTTCAAGAGAGAAGCCTCTAGTGAAACCTATGGCCCCGGGTCTATTTTCCATCATATATTTTCAGATCTATAAACCAAAAAACCCAAAAATACCTTGCTGCAATTTATTTATATTTACTTTAGTTTGTTCTTTTATTTATCTTTTATGCCTATCTCTATTAGATCTCACTCTTGTTCGTGACCGTGAAGGGATTGACAACCCCTTTTTTGCGTTGTGTGCAAGTGTTTGTTAGTTTGTGCAGGTGCATATATTGGAGACTTGATTGTGCCTCCTACTGGATTGATACCTTGGTTCTTAACTGAGGGAAATACTTATCTCTACTTTGCTGCATCACCCTTTGCTCTTCAAGCGAAAAATCAACGCAAGCTCAAGAAGTAGCAGGAAGAATTTCTGGCGCCATTGCCGGGGAGGTTCTACATCAAGCCTACCAAGTACCTATCATAAACTCTCATCTCTTGCACTTACATTATTTGACATTTGCCTCTCGTTTTCCTCTCCCCCACTTCTAAAATGTTTTCAGAAAAACACAAAAATATTTGCCCTTTTTATTCGCCTTCTTTCCGTTCGTCTTTTCGTTTGCCTTTATGTCTTACTTGGTTTTTTTGCTCATTCGCTTGGTATAATTGTGTGTTTATTGAAAATCAGGAAGCAAAAAGTTTATGGATCCTCATCCACTTGTTAATATTTTTAAACGATCCAATTATGATGAACCAATTGCTAGTGAGTTGAGTGCACTAGATTATCTTTATGGAGTTTTGCTTGAAATTTGTGAATCTAAAAATTGTGATGAAGTGCTAAAAGAAGAAATTTATAAAGTGATTCACGATAGCTCCTTGAACGAAAAGCATGATTGCAATGATGTTATTATAAATTCTATTAATGTCAATTGTGCTAATAGTATGCAAAACCCCAAGCTTGGTGATGCTAATTTTGCTATGTCCACTACTTATTACAATGATCATGATTGGGGTGATAATGCTTCTTATGATCTTGAAAATTTATTTAAGCCTCATGATGAATATGTTTGCAATAATATTGAAATTGGGTTCGGAAGTGTGTCAACTTTAGCTAAAAATGAACCCACATATTTGGAGAATGATCTATCTTATGAATTTTTTGATAAAAGTGGGCTTCGAGAAGTAATGACTTTATTCTATGTTAATCCCACTATTTTGGAAGAGTGTCAACTTTGCATGCATGAGGATCATGAAGAGAATATTTTATGTGATACTTATATTGTTGAATTTGAATATGATCTCACATGCAATTATTATGAGAGAGGGAAATATGGTTGTAGAAATTTTCATGTTACTAAATTACATCTCGTTATGTTGAGATTGCTATTGTTTCTTTCTTCTTCCTTGCATATGCTAGTTTTTGCTTGTCTTGATAAATCTTTTCCCTATAAAATGCCTATGCATAGGAAGTATGTTAGACTTAAACTTGTTTTTCACATGCTATATGATGCTCTCTTTGTGCTTCAAATTTTTGTCTTTCATGTGAGCATCATTCAAATTATCAACGCCTAGCTAAAAGGCTTTAAAGAAAAGCGCTTGTTGGGAGACAACCCGATATTTTTATTTTCTGTTTTTATGAGAATACACATTATTACCTCTGTAGTAATTGTTTTTTAGTGTTTTAATTAGTGTTTGAGCCAAGCAAGACCTTTGGGATGCTTTGGTATATCGTTGATTTGGTTTTGCTGAAAAACAGAAACTTTTGCATCCAGTAACAGAATTGTTTAAATTCAGTGGAGCGTGTAAAAAGTCTGAATTTTTTAAAAAAGATTGATATATGAATTTCCTATGTTTTCTTAATTTTTCAGAATTTTTGGAGTTACAGAAGTATGACTAATATTCTGGTTACTACAGACTATTATGTTTTTGACAGATTCTGTTTTCTATGTGTTGTTTGCTTATTTTGATGAATCTATGGGTAGTATCGGGGAGTATGAACCATAGAGAAGTTGGAATACATTAGATATAACACCAATAAAAATTTAGAATGAGTTCACAACAGTACCTAAAGTGGTGATTTATTTTATTATACTAACGGATCTTACAAGTTTTCTGTTGAGTTTTGTGTTGTGAAGTTTTCAAGTTTTGGGTAAAGTTTTGATGGACCACGGAATAAGGAGTGGCAAGAGCCTAAGCTTGGGGATGCCCACATGGTATGTGTTTTTATTGGAGCATCTTGTATGATATGAGTCTTCGCTTTTTAATTTTCCACAATCATCCTTGCTGTACACACCTTTTGAGAGGGACACACATTAATCATGAATTTATTAGAATACTCTTGATACGTCTCCGTCGTATCTATAATTTTTGATTGTTTCATGCCAATATTATACAACTTTCACATATTTTTGGCAAATTTTTATATGATTTATTGGACTAACCTATTGATCCAGTGCCCACTGCCAGTTCTTGTTTGTTGCATGTTTTTTGTTTCGCGGAAAATCCATATCAAATGAAGTCCAAACGCGATAAAAATTTACGGAGAATTATTTTGGAATATGTATGATTTTTGGGAGGTGGAATCAACGCAAACAGGGGCCCACAGTGACCACAACCCACAAGGGCGCGCCGGGCACCCCTGGCGCGCCCAGGTCTCTTGTGCCCTCCTCGAATGTCAGTTGGGGCCCTTCTTCTGGCGCAAGAAATATAATTTATGGAAAAAAATCATGTAAAAATTTCAGCATAATCAGAGTTATGGATCTCCGGGAATTTAAGAAACGGCGAAGGGCCAGATCTGGGAACGCGAAACAGAAGAGAACATAGAGGGAGTTCCAATCTCGGAGGGGCTCCCGCCCCTCCGCCGCCATGGAGGCCATGGACCAGAGGGGGAACTCTCCTCCCATCTAGGGGGAAGGCCAAGGAAGAAGAAGAAGGAGTGGGGCTCTCTCCCCCTCTCTCCCGGTGGCGCCGGAGTGCCGCCGGGGCAAGGATCGTGACGGCGATCTACATCAACAATCTTGCTACCGTCAACACCAACTCTCTCCCCCTCTATGCAGCGGTGTAACACTCTTTCTCCCCGCTGTAATCTCTACTTAAACATGGTGCTCAACTCCATATATTATTTCCCAATGATCTATGGTTATCCTATGATGTTTGAGTAGATCCGTTTTGTCCTATGGGTTAATCGTGGTCTTGGTTGGTATGATTGTATATTTTATTTATGGTGCTGTCCTACGGTGCCCTCCGTCTCGCGCAAACATGAGGGATCCTCGCTGTAGGGTGTTGCAATATGTTCATGATTCGCTTATGGTGGGTTGCGAGAGTGACAGAAGCTTAAACCCGAGTAAGTGGGTTGTTGCGTATGGGATAAAGAGGACTTGATACTTAATGCTATGGTTGGGTTTTACGGCCTTAATGATCTTTAGTAGTTGCGGATGCTTGCTAGGGGTCCAATCATAAGTGCATATGATCCAAGTAGATAAAGTATGTTAGCTCATGCCTCTCCCTCATATAAAATTACAAGAATGATTACCGGTACTTGTTATCGATTGCCTAGGGACAAATGACTTTCTTGTTGACAAAAGCTATCCACTTTTATTACCTTGCAATTTATTCGTAGTTTTATTCTCGCAAAGTACTTGTAGTTTTATTCTTGCAAAATAGTTTCATACTTGTTTTAGGTAAAGCAAACGTCAAGTGTGCGTAGAGTTGTATCGGTGGTCGATAGAACTTGAGGGAATATTTGTTCTGCCTTTAGCTCCTCGTTGGGTTCGACACTCTTATTTATCAAAGAAGGCTACAAACGATCCCCTATACTTGTGGGTTATCAACTCTATGTGCTTCACTTATATCTTTTTAGCTAGGTAGTTGCTCTAGTGCTTCACTTATATCTTTTTAGAGCACGTCAGTGGTTTTATTTTATAGAAATTGATGAACTCTCATGCTTCACTTATATTATTTTGAGAGTATTAAAACAGCATGGTAATTTGCTTAGGTTATGAATTCAGTCCTAATATGATGGGCATCGAAGAGGAATATAATAAAAACTTTCATATAAAAAGCATTGAATAATATGAGAAGTTTGATTCCTTGCATTTGTTTTGAGATATAAAGATGGTGATATTAGAGTCATGCTAGTGAGTAATTTTGGATTGGTAGAAATACTTGTGTTAAAGTTTGTGATTCCCGAAGCATGCACGTATGGTGAACTGTTATATGATGAAGTCGGAGCATGATTTATTTTTTTGATTGTCTTCCTTATGAATGGGGGTCGGGGATGAGCGATGGTCTTTTCCTACCAATCTATCCCCCTAGGAGCATGCGTATTAGTACTTTGCTTTGATGGCTAATAAATGTTTGCAATAAGTATGTGAGTTCTTTATGACTAATGTTGAGTCCATGGATTATACGCAGTCTCACCTCCACCATTGCTAGCCTCTCTAGTACCGCGCAACTTTCGCCGGTGCATTAAACCCACCATATACCCTTCCTCAAAACAGCCATCATACCTACCTATTATGGCATTTCTATAGCCATTCCGAGATATATTGCCATGCAACTTCCACCGTTCCGTTTATTATGACACACACCATCATTGTCATATTGCTTTGCATGATCATGTAGTTGGCATAGTATTTGTGGCTTGGCCACCGTTCATATTTTTTATACATGTCACTCTAGATCATTGCACATCCCGGTACACCGCCGGAGGCATTCATATAGAGTCATATTTTATTCTAGTATCGAGTTGTAATTCTTGAGTTGTAAGTAAATAAAAGTGTGATGATCATCATTATTAGAGCGTTGTCCCATGTGAGGAAAGGATGATGGAGACTATGATTCCCTCACAAGATGGGATGAGACTCCGGCCTTAAAAAAAAAAAAAAGAGGCCAAAGAGCCCAAACAAAAAAAAAGAGAAAAAGAGAGAAGGGACAATGTTACTATCCTTTTTCCACACTTGTGCTTCAAAGTAACCATGTTCTTCATGATAGAGAGTCTCCTATTTTATCACTTTCATATACTAGTGGGAATTTTTCATTATAGAACTTGGCTTGTATATTCCAATGATGGGCTTCCTCAAATTGCCCTAGGTCTTCGTGAGCAAGCAAGTTGGATGCACATCCACTTAGTTTCTTTTTGAGCTTTAATACACTTATAGCTCTAGTGCATCCATTGCATGGCAATCCCTACTCACTTGCATCGATATCAATTGATGGGCATATCCATAGCCCATTAATTTGCCTAGTTGATGTGAGACTTTCTCCTTTTTGTCTTCTCCTCACAACCTCCACCATACTCTATTTCACCTATAGTGCTATATCCGTGGCTCACGCTCATGTATTGCGTGAAAGTTGAAAAAGATTGAGAACATTAAAAGTATGAAACAATTGCTTGGCTTGTCATCGGGGTTGTGCATGATGAAATATTTTGTGTGATGAATATAGAGCATAGCGAGACTATATGATTTTGTAGGGATAACTTTCTTTGGCCATGTTATTTTGAGAAGACATGATTGCTTTATTAGTATGCTTGAAGTATTATTGTTTTTATGTAAATATTAAAGTTTTGTTTTGAATCTTATGGATCTGAATATTCATGCCACAAAAAAAATTGCATTGATAAATATGTTAGGTAGCATTTCACATAAAAATTTCTATTTTTATCATTTACCTACTCGAGGACGAGCAGGAATTAAGCTTGGGGATGCTTGATACGTCTCCAACGTATCTATAATTTTTTATTGTTCCATGCTATTATATTATCTGTGTTGGATGCTTTATATGCATTAATATGCTATTTTACATTATTTTTGGGACTAACTTATTAACCTAGTGCCCAGTGCCAGTTTCTGTTTTTTCCTTGTTTTTGGCTTTTACAAAAAAGGAATATCAAACGGAGTCCAAACGGAATAAAACTTTACGGTGATTTTTCTTGGACCAGAAGAAACCAACGAGACTTGGACAAGAGGCCAGAAGCCCTACGGGGAGGCCACAAGACATAGGGCGTGCCCCCAGGGCTTGTGGGCCCCCCGGAGACCTTCCAACCCTAATTCCACCAATATATATTCCCAAATATTCCCCCTATACTAGAGGGCATACCAAAAATACTTTTCCGCCGTCGCAAGCCTCTGTTCCCATGAGATCCCATCTTGGGGCCTTTTCCGGCACTTCGCCGGAGGGGGATTCGATCACGGGACCTCTACACCAACCTTGCTGCCCTTCCGATGATGTGTGAGTAGTTTACCACAGACCTACAGGTCCATAGCTAGTAGCTAGATGGCTTCTTCTCTCTCTTTGATCTTAAATACAATGTTCTCCTCGATGTTCTTGGAGATCTATTCGATGTAATCTTCTTTTGTGGTGCGTTTGTTGAGATCCGATGAATTGTGGATTTATGATTAGATTATCTATGAATATTATTTGAGTCTTCTCTGAACTATTTTTGCATGATTAAGATAGCTTTGTATTTCTCTCCGATCTATCGATTTTGTTTGGCCAACTAGATTGGTTTTTCTTGCAATGGGAGAGGTGCTTTGTGATGGGTTCAATCTTGCGGTGCCCTCACCCAGTGACAGAAGGGGTAGCGAGGCACATATTGTATTGTTGCCATTAAGGATAAAAAGATGGGGTTTATATCATATTGCTTGATTTTATCCCTCTACATCATGTCATCTTGCTTAAGGCGTTACTCCATTCTTGTTAACTTAATTCACTAGATGCATGCTGGATAGCGGTCGATGTGTGGAGTAATAGTAGTAGATGCAGGAAGGAGTCGGTCTACTTGTCACAAACGTGATGCCTATATTCATGATCATTGCCTTAGATGTCTTCATAATTATGCGCTTTTCTATCAATTGCTCAACAGTAATTTGTTTACCCACCGTATGTTTTCTTCAAGAGAGAAGCTTCTAGTGAAACCTATGGCCCCTGGGTCTATTTTCCATCATATATTTTTAGATCTACAAACCAAAAAACCCAAAAATACCTTGCTGCAATTTATTTATATTTACTTTAGTTTGCTCTTTTATTTATCTTTTATACCTATCTCTATTAGATCTCACTCTTGTTCATGACCGTGAAGGGATTGACAACCCCTTTTTCGCGTTGGGTGCAAGTGTTTGTTAGTTTGTGCAGGTGCATATATTGTAGACTTGCTTGTGACTCCTACTGGATTGATACCTTGGTTCTTAACTGAGGGAAATACTTATCTCTACTTTGCTGCATCACCCTTTCCTCTTCAAGGGAAAAATCAACGCAAGCTGAAGAAGTAGTAGTGGCCTTCATGGGACTCAAGCGGCGGCGGCCTCCCGTGTTCTACTTCTCCTCGATGATAGCGGTGGACTCGTCGCTCTCCGCGCACCCGGCTTCTGTCTCTGCCTGCATGGCACGGCCGCAGGCACGGGAGTTGCGGCCACAGACACGGGAGGCGTGGTACGAGGCGGCGTCGTGGATGGCAGCGACGATGCCCGTGCTCCCCGCCGTGCCGGCATGGAGAAACTCGCCGCTCCTCGTCGAGCTGGCCTGGAGCAGCAAGTTGCTGAACGACATGCCTGCTTGGGGCAGCAACTGGCTCCGTCGGGCGAGGCGAGGGATGTGGATCAGCGAGCTACATAGCTCGTATCCGCTGGGCTCGGCGGGCCACCCAGCCAGCTTGTATGCTGGATAACTACTCTTCATAAGCCATTGTAAGTGTGGAGAAAATGGAGAAGGAGGAGATAGGGGAGCGGCAGAGGTGTGTGATTCTTGGCCGGCGTCGGGCCTCGTTTAAATAGAAGATTAAATAGAGGGCTGACGGGAGGAGCTCGGCCGACGTTGCGTTTAATGCCGACCCGGTCATGAATGGGCGTGTGGCTGGAGTGGGTTTCTCGGCTTCCACACGGGTTTCATGGAGGCATTTGAATGCGGCAAGGAGACGTGTTCAACCGGGCGTGCAGCGGGCGGTGCCCTCGACCAGATCGTCTGACGTATGACACCGTGCCATTCTTCCACTGACGTGCGGGCCCGTTGGGTACGTGGCCTGCATGTCAGTGACCCAACGCAGGCAGCGCACGACAGAGGAGCCAGTTCCACATGAATGCGGGCAGCTGGCACCGGGCGGGAATCGCGCGCGGGAGGGGGAGGTTTTTTTGGTGGGCCAGGGCGGTGAGTTGCGAGCATTTCATAAACCAATGATTGTTCATTGAGTGTGACATCATCTAATTCATGTAGGTTGATAGGCCTACTATATAATGTAATAGAATTTTAAATTTTTCATATATACGTTGATAGCCCATTCGATACGTTGTGATTCATAAAGAGCGCTGCAAACATCAATGTTCTGCTTATCACAGATAAGATTGATTAATACTCGTAACAATCCATGTCCTTAACAAATGGTGCATGCACGTATAGGTTGAGCATATGTCTTGCGCCGTGTGCTGTGTGCATGCAGGCGTGTGAGTGTTGCGTGCGTGCATGTGTACGAGTGAGTGTTGCGTGCGTGTGTATGTTTCAGTGTTGCATGCGTGCGTGCGTGCGTGCGTGTGTTCGTGTGTGCATGTGTACGTGCCAGTGTTGCATGCCTACATGCGTGCGTGTGTTCGTGCGATTGTTGCGTGCGTGCATGTGTACGTGTGAGTATTGCATGCATGCATGCGAGCGTTGCGGGCATGTTTGTGCGCATGTGTGATGTGTTTGTATTCACCATAGTAGCTCGTGCGTGCGTGCATGCGTGCAATTAAAACGGCTGGCTCAGCATATCATCGCAAAGCGACCTTGTTTGTTGTGGTTAGGGCACGCGGGCTGCCAACCTCAGGTCTCACGACTTTGAATCCTCACCGACCACTAATTTATTACCATTTCTGTCTTTCATATACGCACTGACAGGTGGGCCCTACGGTAATGTGCGCTGATGAACGTGAACCGTTTGACTGGTCAATTGATCATGTCATCCACAAATTACGAAGTTGTACGGTGAGCCAGTGACCGTATGATCACCACAAAATGTATTTCATTAACACAGTACAGACGCAAGCTACGGTTTCTTTCTTTCATGTATGAGCTGATAGGTGGGACCCACGGTAATGTGTTCTGATGGTGTAACACTAGTTGCGCCACATGGACTGTTTGACTGGTCAATTGATTGTGTCATTAACAAAATACAGAGCTGTACGGTGAGCCAGTGACCGTATAGTCACCACATGTATTCTTTTAACACAGTGCAGACGCAAGCGCTCATATATATGTGCACACGCTAACCCCTATGAATGCACACACGCACACCCTATCCCCTATGAGCACCTTCGAGAGAGTGAGCCGGCATATCATCTTGAGATTTTACGAAGTCACCGTAGGCGCCTCGTAGTCGAGGGGAACGTCTCCTCCCACTGAACGCGCATCGTCGAAAATACTAAAATTAATCCAGGATAAATGCGAGCACCAGGACTTTAACCCTAGTGGGCTGGGGATACCACTGTCCTCCTAACCATCCAACCACAGATTGGTTCGCACCACAAAATTTATATGGTGACCGTAATGAGCTTATTCGGAAGTCCAGGGGCCATATCGTGCTGTCGCTTCAGATACAATGACCATAAGTGTTATCAACAAAATGCGGAGCACGCTTCAAATACAATGACCGTCAGTGTCATCAACAAAATATGGAGACGTACGGTGAGCTAGAGACCGTATGATCACCACAAGAATGTATACGGTGATCGTAATGAGCATATTCTGAAGTTCAGTGACCGTATAGTGCTTTCGCTTGAAATACAGTGACCATCATGCGTGAATGTGTCAGGGGCATACTTTTAGAGGGCCAAGAGATAGTTTGTGTGCGTACGTGAAAGTGGTGTAGAGAGAGGGGGTGTGCGGTGGAGACAAAGAGAGATATGCCCTTCGTTTCTCTTTACCGTGATTAATTTTTTAGGAGAAAATATAAACATTCACAATACAGAACAAATATCATTGGATGCACCATGCAATTAACTTTCATGTATAACTTACTATTGTATATGCTTATTTTCTTAGTGACTGATGGTGTGTGGGGTGTGGTGGGCACATCATTTCTAGTTGTGGTGGGTCGACGTGAGGACTCATAGGTCGGTTTCGTCCTGCGCCACATAGGTCGGACCGAGATGCGTTATACGAAGACCCATGGAGGACTCGGCGTACAAGACGAAGCTACCAGAGTCGTGGAGGACTCTATCCCCACTGATGAAGTGCCGACTATGATTTGTAACCCTAGGCCCTGAGTATGTTATATAAGCCCGGGGGCTAGTTCGTCGATAGTATATACACATAGACGCAATGGTTGGTATTCACGTGTACTTTGTACACACCCCAGTCACAAATATACAGTACCAATAGTAGGCTTTTTCCTCAACTGCAAGTGCCCGGTGATACGTCTCCAACGTACCTATAATTTATGAAGTATTCATGCCATGTTTACAACAATTTTATATGGTTTTGGTATGATTTGAATGGAACTAACCTGGACTGACGCTGTTTTCAGCAGAACTACCGTGGTGTTGTTATTTGTGAAGATATCAAAGTTCTCCAAATGAGCTGAAACTTTTTGACGATTACAAAAAGAGGCACTAGAAGGTTCGTGGGGGGACCAGAAGGTGAAGGAGGTGGCCACCACCCACCAGGGCGTGCTAGGGGCCTTGCCCGGGTGCTGGTGGGTGGTGGGCTCCTCGTGGCCCATCTCAGCGTGAAACCGACGCCAAAAAATCCTATAAATACAGAAACCCCCAGAAATAACCCTAGATCAGAAGTTCCGTCACCGCAAGCCTCTGTAGGCATGAAAAACCAATCTAGACCCTGTTCCGGCACCCTGCCGGAGGGGGAAATCATCACCGGTGGCCATCTTCATCATCACGGCGGCCACCATGATGAGGAGGGAGTAGTCCAGCCTCGGGGCTGAGGGTTTGTACCAGTAGCTATGTGTTTAATCTCTCTCTCTCTCTCGTGTTCTTGAGTTGGCACAATCTTGATGTATCGCGACCTTTATTAATATAGTTGGATCATATGGTGTTTTCCCCTCTCTATCTTGTTGTGATGAATTGGGTTTTACCTTTGAGATTTCGCTTTTTTTATCGGAATGAATACTTTTATGGATTTGAAAGCACTTGATGTATGTCTTGCTATGAATACCCGTGGTGACAATGGGGTATCATATTGATTCACTTGATATATGTTTTGGCGCTCAACTCGCAGATTCCCGAGGTGACATTTGGGTAATCTATGCATATGGGTTGATGCACGTTCTCGTCTTTGTTTCTCCTGTAGAAATCTTGGGGCACTCTTTGAGGTTCTTTGTGTTGGACTGAGTATTATGAATCTGAAATTGTTTGATGCATATCGTATAATCAACTCAGGGATACTCGTGGTGACATTGGAGTATCTAGGTGACATTAGAGTTGGTTGATGTGTATCATATGGTGTTATTTTAGTATGAACTCTTGGATAGATCGATCGGAAAGGATAACTTGGTGTTATTTTAGTACGAACTCTTGGATAGATCGATCGAAAAGGATAACTTTGAGGTGGTTTCGTACCCTACAAACAATTTCTTCTTATGTTCTCTGCTGGATAAGAACTTTGGAGTGATTCTTCGTCGCACGCTGATGGATGGTTATATGATCCAATTATATTAGCATTGTTGAGAGATTGCACTAGCGAAAGTACAGACCCTAGGCCTCATTTTCAAGCATTGCAACACCGTTTGTGCTCACTTTTGTTACTTGCTACCTTGCTGTTTTTTATTGTTCCTATTACAAAAATCAATATCTACTATCATTACTACACTTGTATCACCATCTCTTCGCCGAACCAGTGCACCTATACAATTTATCATTGTATTTGGTGTGTTGGCGACACAAGAGACTCTTTATTATTTGGTTGCAGGGTTGTTTGAGAGAGACCATCTTCATCCTACGCCTCCCATGGATTGATAAACCTTAGGTCATCCACTTGAGGGAAATTTGCCATTGCCCTACAAAACTATGCGCTTGGAGGCCCAACACGAGTCTACAAGAACAAGTTGTGTAGTAAACATCACTCAGACTTGGGTAAAACTTTGCCTCTTATTACCATCGAGCCTAACCGTCAGGGATATCATACCGAATGATTTGATGGAATCATATCCGACAACTAGTAAGAGAGAGGTGGGGGGGGGGCAATGTGTGCGAGAGAGGCCTAAAGATAGTGTGCGTGCGGGAGACTGATACGTCTCCAATGTATCTATAATTTTTTATTGTTCCATGCTATTATATTATCTGTTTTGGATGTTTTATATGCATTAATAGGCTATTTTATATTATTTTTGGGACTAACTTATTAACCTAGATCCCAGTGTCAGTTTCTGTTTTTCCTTGTTTTTGAGTTTTACAGAAAAGGAATATCAAACGGAGTCCAAACGGAATAAAACTTTACGATGATTTTTCTTGGACCATAAGACACACGTAGGACTTGGAGAGGAAGTCAAAAGAGTCCCGAGGGCTCCACAAGCCCTCAGGGCGCGCCCTAGGGGGGGCGCCCCCTGGCTTGTGGGCCCCACGAGAGTCTTTCAACCCTAATCTTTGGCCTATAAATTCAGAAATATTCCCAAACGACCAGAAGCGTCCACCAAAATACTTTTCCGCCGCCGTAACCTTCTGTACCCGTGAGATCCCATCTTGGGGCCTTTTCCGGCATCCTGCCAGAGGGGGATTCGATCACGGAGGGCTTCTACATCAACTCTATTGCCCTTCCGATGAAGTGTGAGTAGTTTACCACAGACCTACGGGTCCATAGCTAGTAGCTAGATGGCTTCTTCTCTCTCTTTGATTCTCAATACCATGTTCTCCTCGATGTTCTTGGAGATCTATCCGATGTAATATTCTTTTGCGGTGTGTTTGTCGAGATCCGATGAATTGTGGATTTATGATCAGTTTATCTATGAATATTATTTGAATCTTCTCTGAATTCTTATATGCATGATTTGATATCTTTGTATTTCTCTTCGAATTATCGGTTTGGTTTGGCCAACTAGATTGGTTCTTCTTGCAATGGCAGAGGTGCTTAGTTTTGGGTTCAATCTTGCGGTGTCCTCACCCAGTGACAAAGTAGGGGTAGCGAGGCACGTATTTGTATTGTTGCCATCAAGGGTAAAAAGATGGGGTTTTCATCATATTGCTTGAGTTTATCCCTCTACATCATGTCATCTTACTTAAGGCGTTACTCTGTTCTTTATGAACTTAATACTCTAGATGCATGCTGGATAGCGGTCGATGTGTGGAGTAATAGTAGTAGATGCAGAATCATTTCGGTCTACTTGACATGGACGTGATGCCTATATGCATAATCATTGCCTTGGATATCGTCATAACTTTGCACTTTTCTATCAATTGCTCGACAGTAATTTGTTCACCCACCGTATTATTTGCCTTCAAGAGAAAAGCCTCTAGTGAAACCTATGGCCCCCGGGTCTATTTTTCATCATATATTTTCAGATCTATAAACCCAAAAATACCTTGCTGCAATTTATTTACTTTCATTTTGTTTTATGTTTTAGTAATCTTTTCTATCTATCTCTATCAGATCTCATCCTTGCAAGTGACCGTGAAGGGATTGACAACCCCTTTATCGCGTTGGGTGCAAGTGTTTGATTGTTTGTGCAGGTGCATAGATTGGGGACTTGCTTGTATCTCCTACTGGATTTGATACCTTGGTTCTTAACTGAGGGAAATACTTATCTCTACTTTGCTGCATCACCCTTTCCTCTTCAAGGGAAAAACCAACGCAAGCTCAAGAAGTAGCAGGAAGAATTTATGGCGCCGTTGCCGGGGAGATCTACATCGAGCCTACCAAGTACCCACCATAAACTCTAATCTCTTTCATTACATTATTTGCCATTTGCCTCTTGTTTTCCTCTCCCCCACTTCTAAAACGATTTTCAGAAAAATACAAAAAGATTTGCCTTTTTATTCGCCCTTTTTCCGTTCGTCTTTTCGTTTGCTTTTTGGTTGCTCGTTTGCTAGATCGGTTTGTTGCCACCATGTCTGAATCTGGGGAGGTTATCATTGAAGATTTTGAGGGTATTGCTAGTGTAAATCTTGAGAAAAACTTGGATCTTGCTCTTTAGATCATGAAACTGAAACTCCTCCTAATTAGAAAGCAAAAACTTTTCATGTGGGAGACGGTAACATTATTGGGAAAAGTGTTATTCAAGAATTCTTTGATTGTACGGGAACTATGCCTATTAGTAAAAGATCTATTCTTCTCGATACAAATTGTTATGCGGATGGCATTGTCATGCTTATTGAAAAATTAGAAAGGAAATTTGTGCATATCCATCCCGCTTTGCAAAAGGTGTTTTATGAACTCCCCAATATTAATCACCCTAAAGCTAAAAAGATTGCCACTATCATCCTTTTGCGGGAATTTGATTTCATAATACAAGAGGCTAGGGAAATTTCTGCTCTCTATAATAAATATGTTGAACATCCTCCGATTGAAGAAATTCTCCATGATAAAGAAACTTTTCGCAGTTTGGAATCTAGAGATTATCAATCTTACAACGACAATCTTAGGAGGAGAGTTCCCTACTCGGAAATTACTCAAACCTTGTACCTTGAGACTTATGATAAATTTGATTGGATAACATGGGGAATTTATGTAGGTTTTAATGATGATTGGTTGGAAAAGATGACTAGGGAACCCGTTAAAAATGAGATACGTATTTTATATGATGATATATATGGTGATGATCCAGATTATGGGTTTATGAATGTCAAAATCACTAATCAAAGTCCTTTTCATGAATTAAGTTCAATTACTAGAAGGGAAATAAAGGAAAGGATAGATTTGCTAAGAAATGTCTTGGAAGATTTGATTAAGAAAGGATTGCATACCAAAGATGATAATACCTAGATCTATGTTTTATGCCTAGCTAGGGGCATTAAACAATAGCGCTTGTTGGGAGGCAACCCAATTTTATTTTTATGTTTTTTGTTTTCGGTTCTGTTTTTCAAATACACATTATTACCTCTGTAGTAATTGTGTTTTGGTGTTTTAATTAGTGTTTGAGCCAAGTAAGACCTTTGGGATGGCTTATGGTGATAGTTGATTTGATCTTGCTGAAAAACAGAAACTTTTGCGTCCAGTAACAGAATTGTTTAAATTCACTGGAACGTGGAAAAACCTGAATTTGTTACACAAGATTGATATACAAATTGCCTATGTTTTCCTAATTTTTCAGAATTTTTGGAGTTACACAAGTATTAGAACAATTCAGATCTTCGCAGACTGTTCTGTTTTTGATAAATTCTGTTTTCTATGTGTTGTTTGCTTATTTTTATGAATCTATGGGTAGTACCGGGGGGTATGAACCATGGAGAAGTTGGAATACAGTAGATATTAAACTAATATAAATAAATAATGAGTTCACAACAGTACCAAAAAGTGGTGATTTATTTTCTTATACTAACGGATCTCATGAGTTTTCTGTTGAGTTTTGTGTTGTGAAGTTTTCAAGTTTTGGGTAACGATTTGATGGACTATGGAATAAGGAGTGGCAAGAGCCTAAGCTTGGGGATGCCCAAGGCACCCCAAGGTAATATTCAAGGACAACCAAGCATCTAAGCTTGGGGATGCCCCGGATGGCATCCCCTCTTTCGTCTTCGTCTATCGGTAAATTTACTTGAGGCTATATTTTTATTCACCACATGATATGTATTTTGCTTGGAGCGTCTCGTATGATTTGAGTCTTTGCTTTTTAGTTTGCCACAATCATCCTTGCTGTACACACCTTTTGAGAGGGACACGCATGAATCATGAATTTATTAGAATACTCTATGTGCTTCACTTATATCTTTTGAGCTAGGCAATTTTGCTCTAGTGCTTCACTTATATCTTTTTAGAGCACGGCGGTGGCTTTATTTTATAGAAATTGTTGAACTCTCTTGGTTCACTTATATTATTTTGAGAGTCTCTCTAAACAACATGGGAATTTTCATAGGTTATGAATTTAGTCCTAATATGATGGGCATCCAAGAGGGATATAATAGAAACATTCATATAAAGAGCATTGAATACTATGAGAAGTTTGATTCGTTATGATTGTTTTGAGATATAAAGATGGTGATATTAGAGTCATGCTAGTGAGTAATTGTGGATTGGTAGAAATACTTGTGTTAAAGTTTGTG
Source organism: Thinopyrum elongatum (assembly GCA_011799875.1). Lineage (NCBI taxonomy): Eukaryota > Viridiplantae > Streptophyta > Magnoliopsida > Poales > Poaceae > Thinopyrum > Thinopyrum elongatum. The sequence goes on from CM022300.1 coordinate 400,436,560, forward strand.
ATTCCCGTAGCATGCATGTATGGTGAACCGTTATGTGATGAAGTCGGAGCATGATTTATTTATTGATTGTCTTCCTTATGAGTGCCGGTCGGGGACGAGCGATGGTCTTTTCCTACCAATCTATCCCCCTAGGAGCATGCGTGTAGTACTTTGTTTCGATAGCTAATAGACTTTTGCAATAAGTATGTGAATTCTTTATGACTAATGTTGAGTCCATGGATTATACGCACTCTCACCCTTCCACCATTGCTAGCCTCTCTAGTACCGCGCTACTTTCGCCGGTGCACTATACCCACCATATACCCTTCCTCAAAACAGCCACCATACCTACCTATTATGGCATTTCCATAGCCATTCTGAGATATATTGCCATGCAACTTCCACCGTTCCGTTTTATTATGACACGCTCCATCTTTGTCATATTGCTTTGCATGATCGTAAGATAGCTAACATGATGTTTTCATGGCTTGTCCGTTTTTTGATGTCATTGCTATGCTAGATCGTTGCACATCCCGGTACACCGCCAGAGGCATTCATCTAGAGTCATATTTTTGTTCTAAGTATTGAGTTGTAAGTAAATAAAAGTGTGATGATCATCATTATTAGAGCATTGTCCCATGTGAGGAAAGGATGATGGAAGCTATGATTCCCTCACAAGTTGGGATGAGTCTCCGGACTTTACAAAAAATAAAACAGGCCAAAGAAGCCCACAAAAAAAGAGAGGCCAAAGAAGCCCAAATAAAAAAAATGAGAGCAAAGAGAGAAGGGGCAATGCTACTATCCTTTTACCACACTTGTGCTTCAAAGTAGCACCATGATCTTCATGATAGAGAGTCTCCTATGTTGTCACTTTCATATACTAGTGGGAATTTTTTATTATAGAACTTGGCTTGTATATTCCAATGATGGGCTTCCTCAAATTGCCCTAGGTCTTTGTGAGCAAGCGAGTTGGATGCACACCCACTTAGTTTCTTTTTGAGCTTTCATAAACATATAGCTCTAGTGCATCCGTTGCATGGCAATCCCTACTCACTCACATTGATATCTATTGATGGGCATCTCCATAGCCCGTTGATACGCCTAGTTGATGTGAGACTATCTCCTTCTTTTTGTCTTCTCCACAACCACCATATTCTATTCCACCTATAGTGCTATATCCATGGCTCACACTCATGTATGGCGTGAAAGTTGAAAATGTTTGTTAACATCAAAAGTATGAAACAATTGCTTGGCTTGTCATCGGGGTTGTGCATGATTTAATACTTTGTGTGATGAAGATGGAGCATAGCCAGACTATATGATTTTGTAGGGATAAATTTCTTTGGCCATGTTATTTTGAGAAGACATGATTGCTTTATTAGTATGCTTGAAGTATTATTGTTTTTATGTCAATATTAAACCTTTGTTTTGAATCTTATGGATCTGAATATTCATGCCACAATAAAGAAAATTACATGGATAAATATGTTAGGTAGCATTCCACATCAAAAATTTTGTTTTTATCATTTACCTACTCGAGGACGAGCAGGAATTAAGATTGGGGATGCTTGATACGTCTCCAACGTATCTATAATTTTTTATTGTTCCATGCTATTATATTATCTGTTTTGGATGTTTTATATGCATTAATAGGCTATTTTATATTATTTTTGGGACTAACTTATTAACCTAGAGCCCAGTGTCAGTTTCTGTTTTTTCCTTGTTTTTGAGTTTTACAGAAAAGGAATATCAAACGGAGTCCACACGGAATAAAACTTTACGATGATTTTTCTTGGACCAGAAGACACACGTAGGACTTGGAGAGGAAGTCAGAAGAGTCCCGAGGGCTCCACAAGCCCTCAGGGCACGCCCTAGGGGGGGCGCCCCCTGGCTTGTGGGCCCCACAGGAGGCTTCCAACCCTAATCTTCCCAAACGACCAGAAGCGTCCACCAAAATACTTTTCTGCTGCCGTAACCTTCTGTACCCGTGAGATCCAATCTTGGGGCCTTTTCCGGCATCCTTCCAGAGGGGGATTCGATCACGGAGGGCTTCTACATCAACTCTATTGCCCTTCCGATGAAGTGTGAGTATTTTACCACAGACCTACGGGTCCATAGCTAGTAGCTAGATGGCTTCTTCTCTCTCTTTGATTCTCAATACCATGTTCTCCACGATGTTCTTAGAGATCTATCCGATGTAATATTCTTTTGCGGTGTGTTTGTCGAGATCCGATGAATTTTGGATTTATGATCAGTTTATCTATGAATATTATTTGAATCTTCTATGAATTCTTATATGCATGATTTGATATCTTTGTATTTCTCTTCGAATTATCGGTTTGGTTTGGCCAACTAGATTGGTTCTTCTTGCAATGGGAGAGGTGCTTAGTTTGGGTTCAATCTTGCGGTGTCCTCACCGAATGACAAAGTAGGGGTAGCGAGGCACGTATTTGTATTGTTGCCATCAAGGGTAAAAAGATGGGGTTTTCATCATATTGCTTGAGTTTATCCCTCTACATCATGTCATCTTACTTAAGGCGTTTCTCCGTTCTTTATGAACTTAATACTCTAGATGCATGCTGGATACCGGTTGATGTGTGGAGTAATAGTAGTAGATGCAGAATCGTTTCGGTCTACTTGACATGGACGTGATGCCTATATGCATAATCATTGCCTTGGATATCGTCATAACTTTGCGCTTTTCTATCAATTTCTCGACAGTAATTTGTTCACCCACCGTATTATTTGCCTTCAAGAGAGAAGCCTCAAGTGAAACCTATGGCCCCCGTGTCTATTTTCCATCATACATTTTCATATCTATAAACCAAAAAACCCAAAAATACCTTGCTGCAATTTATTTACTTTTATTTTGTTTTATGTTTTAGTAATCTTTTATATCTATCTCTATCATATCTCATCCTTGCAAGTGACCGTGAAGGGATTGCCAACCCCTTTATCGCGTTGGGTGCAAGTGTTTGATTGTTTGTGTAGGTGCATAGACTGGGGACTTGCTTGTATCTCCTACTGGATTTGATACCTTGGTTCTTAACTGAGGGAAATACTTATCTCTACTTTGCTGCATCACCCTTTCCTCTTCAAGGGAAAAACCAACGCAAGCTCAAGAAGTTGCAGAGACACGTAGGCAGATATATGTGCATATAGAGGGCCAACAGAGACCGTGCGTGTGTATATATGCCTGTGAGAGAAATAGTGTTGTCCAACTGAGATTAGTGAAAAGAGTCGTAGATAGTAGTAAGAGAGAGAGAGAGAGAGAGAGAGAGAGAGAGAGAGAGAGAGGGAGATATATAGAGAGTGTGTGCGTGAGACACCACGGAAGAGAGTGTGAGCATGTGTGAGAGAGAAATTCCGATGTATATAAAGTGTGTGCACTTATGCGTTAGATAGAGAGATATATAGCGCGTGTGTGAGGAGGGGCCGAGTCATAGTGCATCTATGCGTAAAAGGCGGTTCTACGCATTAAATTAAAATATAAATTGCATTAAATTTTTTGGATGGGATCATGAATTTTGCAATTTGCGTATGAACGAACATTGGTCTATCAAACACCCATACTCTATTGAATTCGAGCATGTGTATGGGTTTATTTCACATTATTAATCCATAGAGTGAGAGTGGTTTGAAATCCAGACAATGCATGGCTTTTGCAATTCATATGTAAACATGAGTGCACCCCGTGTTGTCAGTGTCAAGCACTTTATACATTTCTCACATACATGGATACATTCCAAATTGCTAGCTACGAAATAGAATACATGTTAAATTCAACATAAAAGTGGTTTCAAAGATTTGAATTCATAGGAAATGCATTCAACTATTTGAATTCGAGATAATGGCATTTGTAAATCAGATCTAAAAGGGGGCATCAATCTTTGTTGTGCGTTTGAACATGCTATATGTTCATACGCATGTCTAACTATTTTTTTGCAACCGAGGAGATTATATCTGGAACCATGCATGAATTGAGCTAAGCTGCATTTTTTCAATATATACTCATGTACAATGTAGATTCAAATGTACCCCCTCCATTCCAAAATAATCATAGTTTTAGGATTTTCAAGAGTCAAGATTTTTGAAGTTTGACAAATCCTGAAAGTTCAATTCAAGAGAACTGTAAAATTTAATGCTTCTGCTCCCAAATATTGAACGAAGCGCCAAATAAGCCTTTGGTTGCCCGAAACCGCGCGAGACCAATGTTTGGTAGTAGGAAATTACTGTCCTGACTCTGACCCGTGTAGCCTATCGGCCCGATGTCCAAAGGTCTAAACCGGGTTAGGTTTGTAACTTCACCAATACGCCAGTAAACCGCCTCCGAGAAGCATTCATACACCGTGGGCGCCTAAACACCCATGCGCTCAGTCGAAATTTATCCCGCCCACTATTTGGGACACCTGAGATTACCGTCCTACCCCCGACCCGCAATATGTCCGAAATTTTAGATGGGGGTAAAGTTTGTAACTTTCCCCAAAATTCAAACAAGCACGTCCCAAACCAAAACATTGTTCCCCCTTAGCTCCCCCTCCCTCCGTTTCCCCATTCATACTCCGTGGGCGCCATAACGCCCTCTCCACCAGCCGCGAAACCCCAGCCTCCTCCGTCCTCCACCCCATCGCGCCCAATCCACCGCTGCCCTCCTCCATCACGCCGGAGCCGGTACCCCGACGTCGTCATACAACGCAACCGCAACCACAACGCCCTCAAGGACTTAGCAGCTGAAGCCGAGGCAGAGTTGCCTCCACGACGCCGACACCGACGTGCGCCATACCGGAACCACTTCGACCATGCCGTTTGCGCCTCACCGCTGCCGATCCGCTGTCGCAACCGTCCACCGCACCTGAGCTATTCCCGCTATGCCATTGTTCGTCGCCTCGGGTCTGCTTCCCCACCGCCGACAGACGGCCACCGCACCACACTCAACAACTTGGTCATGGGTTCATCCAAGGCTCTGCTACTTCTTGAGCTTGCATTGATTTTTCCCTTGAAGAGGAAAGGGTGATGCAGCAAAGTAGAGATAAGTATTTCCCTTAGTTAAGAACCAAGGTATCAATCCAGTAGTAGGCACAAGCAAGCCCCCAATAGATGCACCTGCACAAACTAACAAACACTTGCACTCAACGCGAAAAAGGGGTTGTCAATCCCTTCACGGTCACGAACAAGAGTAAGATCTAATAGACATAGGTATAAAAGATAAGTAAAAGAGTAAAGTAAAGTAAATATAAATAAATTGCAGCAAGGTATTTTTGGGTTTTTGGTTTTATAGATCTGAAAATAATATGATAGAAAATAGACCCGGGGGCCATAGGTTTCACTAGAGGCTTCTCTCTTGAAGAAAACATACGGTGGGTAAACAGATTACTGTTGAGAAATTGATAGAAAAGCGCATAGTTATGACGATATCCAAGGCAATGATAATGAATATAGGCATCACGTCTATGACAAGTAGACCGGCTCCTGCCTGCATCTACTACTATTACTCCACACATCGACCGCTATCCAGCATGCATCTAGTCACTGGTACCGTAAGGTGCTATACAAACGGTTTTTAACCCCTTTCCGCGATGACATTTGGAACCATCACCGAGTGTGGGCAATAGGGGGGTCCTTCCCACACGACCCAGAAACCGTCGGGGATGGGCGAGCGGCTATTGACGATCGCCATAGAATAAACGTATGAGAAGTCGCCCCAGTCCCTCATGTTACATCTCGACGTTACGTTTCTAATCAGAGAGACATCCCAAACGATTACGCCGCTATAGTCGTGTGAAAAAGGTGGACATCAACATTTAATCTACCGATATGTTTGTGATAGGTACGTTATCGCACACGGTTCAAGAATGTAAAATGTGTGCGATGCCTCTACTAACGCCAACGTGTCCATTTTCATAACTGTGTGCGATTGGTATTCCTATCACACACGCACACTGGTTTGAAATGTTTGTCGTATTACCATGAATCGCACATGCATATGAGACGAAACCGTGTGTGCGTCCGTCGGGCATCGCAAATGTTTCACGTCAAAGAACCGTCTGTTCTCTTTTTTTCATCACACACGTTGTTTTGTTTCTAACCGTGTGCACATTATTTTATTCGCTCCTGTTTATTTTTATTTTTCCCTGTAATTTATTATTTGAATTGGAAATTTTGAAATATGACGTGCAATTCAAATTTTCAGCACAATGGTTCAACAACGAATCCATAAATAAAATTGCCAGTACAATATGTTCAGTAATTACAGGATTAGACAGCAATTAACTATGATGAACCACAATATTTAGAGGCGGTAAAGGTGAAGAGACAAGTGTAAATCATTTTGACTGCCGATGGTGTTGAAGAAGCGGAATGCCCATAATGTACCTTCCTGCATGCCATAGGCACGAACAACTTTTGTCCAACCCCTTGTGATGATCACCCGCCCATCCTTCACCGCCTTCAGGAAGACTTCTAGAGCATTATCATGGTAACCTGAATTATATACTTTAACCTTAGTTGCCTCCACTCCGGTCATGTAGTTTGCAAGGTAATCATCAGTAAATAGCTTCGGAAACCACTGAAAAGAGAAAAATATCAGATACTGAGGTCTAATAGAGTAACTTGTTATGGGCAGGGGGAAAAGGCAACACATTACTTACCATCCTAAAGTTCACTGTTGTCTTGGACAAAGTGTAAATAAAGAGCTTAATTCCCATCACCCGTTTCTTTCGCCTAACAATCTTTCTTAGTTTCCTCACTTGACACTTGTTCATGAATATCTCATTGCCCCCAACGCAAAAGGGATCGAAGCGTGGATCAGTACCGCTCATATATGTACCTACAAGCAACAAATAAATGTTAGAAGCTAAACTGAGATTGCATAAATGATGTAAAATACAACTACCTACGTTCCTAAGTACAAGTATTTTTAGAGATTTCAATATGAACTACATACGGATGTATATAGAATTATAGATATAGTTTAGATTAGAATCTAGATTCACTCATTTTGCTCCTTATGTAGTCTATATTGGAATCTCTAAAAATACTTATATTTAGGAACAGATGGTGTATAAGACATGGGATGCAGCTAACCTCGACGGCAAACAACAGCATCGCCCATTGTAGCCCTGTGTAAGTACATGGAAAGCCAATGTTAACTACAACAGGGTTAACATCCACCAAAAATAGCAAATGGTAATAAAACGGCATCATCTGTAGTGATATCTTCATTGCGAAAGAGTAGCACAGTAGCAAAGGGACGGATTAAAAAATGGATACAACTGTTAATTGCAACAGGCTTAGCATCATCCTAAGTCATGTTTTGTAAGTTTGTAGCCATTGAAATACAACTGTTTAAAAATGGATACAACTGTTAATTGCAACAGGCTTAACAACATCCTAAGTCATGTTTTGTAAGTTTGTAGCCATTGAAATACAACTGTTTAAAAATGGATTCAACTGTTAATTGCAACAGGCTTAATAGCCATTGAAACCGGTACTGATAAAAATGTAATTGGCAGAGTTAAACATCACAAGGCAGGTGCTGCCAGAGTAGAGAATGTCCCAGTTGTCTATAAACAGGTAGGGAAAGTAGCTAAAACATGTTAGGCATGTTTACTACAACATGCTTAATACATCGACCGTACAAAACATAGCCATTAATTGCAACTGGTATTGGTAAGATTGAACTGGTGAGTACATACTTGGTAAGTCCTGAGAGGTAGTTGCTGGGGCACTTCATCTTGGCCAGAGCCCGCCCAAAGTCAGGGGCGGCGGAGGCGAGCTGTTCCTCCGGGTCGAAGCGTGGATCAGTGCCACTGACATGTGTACCTACAGGCGACCAGTAAATGGTAGAAGTTAAACTGCAATTGCACAAATGATGTGAAATACTATAAGACATGGGATGCAGCTAACCTCGACGGCAAACAACAACATTGGCCATTATGACCCTGCGTAAGTACATGGACAGGCATGTTAAGTACAACAGGGTTAGCATCCACCAAAAATAGCAAATGGGCAGCATCTCTAGTGATATCCTGAGTCATGTATTGTAAGTTTGTTGCTGGTATTGGTGAAATTGAGCTGGACAATTAATACTTGAACATCACACAGTGTGCAGTACTGAAATAAACAAGGCATGAACATGCTTAATACGTCAACCGTACAAAACATAGCCATTGCAAGTGGTATTGGTAAGATTTAGCTGGTCAGATCATACCTGTTAAGTCCTGGGGGTAGTCGCTGGGGCACTTCATCTGGGCCAGAGCCTGCACCATGTCGGCGGCGGCGGAGGCGAGGTGTTCCTCTGGGTCAACTCGCATAGCGGCCATCATGCCATGGACCGCCATCAGCTCCTCGACCTCCACGTGATATGTGGTTGGGCTTGCGCGGCGATGCTCTGGAGGTAGGGGCGGTGGGGATTTGGAGGCATGAGGATGTTTCGCAGGCACCATTTAAGCAATTAGGCCGGGGCCGTGATAGAGATCGATGGGTTACCTGACTGGATCCGAGCAGAACGTATATGTGGTTGAAGCTGTGGTTGCGGCGGTGGCGGTTTGAGTTGCCAGTAGGGGGAGGCGGGGGGGGGGGGGAGAGATACTGAGGAAATTTGATGGGTGGGGATGTGGTTGGAGAAATAAATTCTGAAATCACGCGCCTAATGAAAATTTCACTGCGAAACTTGAAACTTGGGCGGGGGAAACACACAATGCAGACGAAGCGCATAAAATACTCGTGTGCGAGAAAAGAGAAAATTGGCAGATCCCGTCTCCAAAAAAATGTACACGTGTAGTTGATTTTTTTGGTCAATGGTACGCCTGGTTTATTAGGAAACATCGCACAGGTAACTGACTTATGGACCATTAACGCAAAAAACGCACACGGGTACGCCATAGAAACCGTGTGTTTTGTGATCTTCTAATGATTCTTATATCTATCAGCATCTTCAACCGCACCTAATTTCAAAAATCTCTTTCATTGTATCAGGATTATTCAATGTACATGAACGAGGCAAGGTGACACCCGATGAGCAATCATCGGTTTATGAAATGCAATCAAGTGTCAACCTGCCTCGCTCACGTAGCCAGATTTGATCCTATGCAACAAGAGAGAAGCTTGCTGCCATCCGCCGGCGCGGCAATTTAAGCCGGTGTGCGGCCAACTCGCGCGGCGAGGTGGGACTAAAAACCAGCTGCGGCCAGCTCTAGTCTCCTCCGGTGGCTGCGGGCGGACGTTTCGGCAGTATTTGGGGCCGGGGTGCAGCTACAAAACTTCAGTGAACACACGCTAATCAATGCTCAAAGCCCTCAAAGGATGCTCTTACCGACATTGTACGTTAATACTACAAACTTAAAGTACTACTCGTAATTTGCTCTAAGACTACGGGCGACACACGCACTAACTACTTCTCACATGCTGCCATCAGGGCATGCTGGCCAGATGCCGGCGTTCTCCTTCCCGGCCTTGTAGGTGGCAGCCCACCATGCTTCGATCTCCGCCAAGCTCTCCTCACCACGGCGTGCGGCCTCTTCTTTCTTGCGGCGGCGGGACTCTCTTTTTTTGACTGCTTTCTGCCTTTTCTGCTCCTTCTGTGCGGCTTTGGCCGCCTCTAGATCCACCGCCCATTCGGCCATGGCAGCCTCAAAGTCCACCCACATAACTGTGTGGCCGCCGGCGGCGATGAACTCGGCCCGGCGAGATGCCATCGCTTCCTTACCATGTGTGCCGTCGCGGGCGGCAAGGAACGCGGCGCGGCGGGATGCCATCGCTTCCTTACCAGTTACTGTGCACCGCGGTGCCATGAACGATGCTTGGAGAGAGCTCTGGGACGGAGGGGCCGGGTAGCCATACAGTGCGGTGGTTTTTAAGAGCTCAACGACAAACGACAAAGGAAATTTGGCTTCCCTTACAATTTTGCTTATTCATTATCGCACACGGTTCATCTCCATCGCTTCCGGAAACAGTGTGCGCTAAGCCTATTGTGTGTTGCGTTATGATTGGCCGGAACCCCAGCCACGCGAATCGCGTGTGTGCACCGTAGGATGCGCCGCGATCGAACGACAATCCACGTCCCTCACATCACACCCGTGCAGCTATAGCTGGATTGGATTTATATGCGCTAAATGCCTAGAAAATGCACATAATCCCCTAAATATGGTAAATGAGCCCGGAAAAATGCCAAATTTGAACACGGTGATTTGCAGGGTGTATGTTCGTCGTAGAAAAAAACTCCAGGGCAATGAACGAAGAAAATTTGGATTCCCCTTCAATCTTGGTGATTTCCCTCTCGAAAGCATGGAACTTCCTCGGTAATGGTTTGATTTATGAAGGGCGTGCATGACGACATAAGCCAAACCTTCTCAAATTTTTACCTGGGCATGGTGAGGCCATACCATGGCACCATGCCAGGCGTCATGTTTTTCAAGCATTTATTTCATTTTTTCTATAGTTGAAAACCCAATAAACAAACGTTTGTGGTTGACTATTGCCACGCATTTCATCGAAATATCTACCCATTCCTTGTAAAAGGCATGAGAATTTACTAAATGGCACAAGCATGGTTTTCCAGGCCGTTCTTGTGCACCCTTTCATGCACCGATTGTTTGAACTTGAATTATGTGCATTAATGCCTAGAAAATGCACATAATCCCCTAAATATGGTAAATGAACCCGGAAAAGTGCCAAATTTGAACACAGTGATTTGCAGGGTGTATGTTCATCGTAGAAAAAACTCATGGACAAAGGACAAAGGAAATTTGGATCCCCCTTCAATGTTGGTGATTTCCCCCTTGAAACCATGAAACTTCCTCGGTGATGGTTCGATTTATGAAAGGCGTGCATGACGACATAAGGAAAACATTCTCAAATTTTTAACAGGGCACGGTGAGGCCATACCATGGCACCACACGAGGCGTCATGTTTTCCAATCATGTATTTCATTTTTGTATAGTTGTTAACCCAGTAAACGACGCGTTTATGGTTGACTATTGCCACACATTTCCTTGAAATATATGCCCATTCCTTGTAAAAGGCATGAGAATGTACTAAATAGCACAAGCATGGTTTTCCAGACTGTTGTTGTGCACCTTTTCATGCACCGATTGTTCGAATTTGAATTATGTGCATTAATGCCTAGAAAATGCAAATAATCCCGAAAAAATGTCAAATTTGAACACATTGCATTTGAGGCGGTATGTTGATCGTTGGAAAAAATTGAATGACAAACTAGGACGAAAATTTGGATTCCTCTTCAATCTTGGTGATTTCCCTCTCGAAAGCATGGAACTTCCTCGGTGATGGTTCGATTTATGAAGGGTGTGCATGACGACATAAATTAAACCTTCTCAGCTTTTAACCAGGGCATGGTGAGGCCATACCATGGCACCATGCCAGGCGTCATGTTTTTCAAGCACGTATTTCATTTTTCTATAGTTGATAACCCAGTAAATGACGCGTTTGTGGTTGACTATTGCCACGCATTCCCTTGAAATCTCTGCCCATTCCTTGTAAAAGGCTTGAGAATTTACTAAATACCACGAGTATGGTTTTTCCAGACCATTCTTGTGCACCTTTTCATGCACCGATTGTTCGAATTTGAATTATGTGGATTAATGCCTAGAAAATGCACATAATCCCCTAATATGGTAAATGAGCCCAGAAAAATGCCAAATTTGAACACATTGCATTCGAGGGGGTATGTTGATTGTAGAAAAAACTGAATGACAAGCTAGGAAGGAAATTTGGATTCCCGGCCCCTTCAATCTTGCTGATTTCCACCTCGAAACGATCAAATTTCCTCGGTGATGGTTCGATTTATGAATGGCGTGCATGACGACATAAGACAAACATTCTCAAAGTTTTACCAGGGCATGGTGAGGCCATACCATGGCACCACGCCAGGCGTCATGTTTTCCAAGCATGTATTTCATTTTTTTATAGTACCCAGTAAACACATTTCCTTGAAATATCTGCCCGTTCCTTGTAAAAGGCATGAGAATTTACTAAATAGCACGATCATGGTTTTCCAGACCGTTCTCGTGCACCTTTTCATGCACCGATTGTTTGAATTTGAATTATGTGCATTAATGCCTAGAAAATGCACATAATCCCCTAAATATTGTAAATGAACTCGGAAAAGTGCCAAATTTGAACACGGTGATTTGCAGGGTTTATGTACATCGTAGAAAAAAACTCATGGACAAAGGACAAAGGAAATTTGGATTCCCATTCAATCTCGGTGATTTACTATCGCACACGATTCATCTCCGTCGCCTCTGCGAACCGTGTGTGTTCACCCACACATGCAAAAGGAAAAAGAAAACCCTCACCCACTTCGTTCCCACCCACTCGCCGCGGACTCCTCTGCAACTCTGCACCTCATCAACTTCTATCGCTGAAAGGATCGAGATGGACCTAGAGGGGGGGGTGAATAGGTAGAATTACAAATTTTAATTATTACTTAGCAATTTTAGGCAATAAAGCAGAATATGAAAGTGAGCCTAACAATTGCAAGTAAGATGCTAAGAGCTAAGCAAGATGAACAAGTAATACAAATATGTGAGTAAGCTAGCACAATATGATATAAGTAAGTGATAAGAGACAAGTGACCATAAGTAGAGAGTTAGGGTTAGGAATAACCGCAACTCCGAGAGACGAGGATGTATGCCGATGTTCACTTCCTTGGAGGGAAGCTACGTCACCGTTAGAGAGGTGGATGTTACCACGAAGGCACACCAACGCCACGAAGGCTCACCCTATTCTCCCTTTGAGACAACACCACGAAGGCGTTTCTCAACCACTAGTGGTAGACCTTGGGGTGGTCTCCAAACCCTCACAAACTTTCCGGGGGTAATCACAATGATCGATTCCTCTCTGAATGACTCCTACCGCCTAGGAGTCTCCAACCTCCAAGAGTAACAAGAACGATGGGGAAAAGCTCAAGACTTGCTCAAATCATGAATTCCTTTGGTGCAAAGAAGGGTAAGGAGTGGATCTAACACTTGCTTGGACAACTTCTCACAAATGCTCTTAAATCCCCTTGGGATCTAAGACTTGGTGTATGAGAGTGAGAGAGAGTGAAAATGTGTTCTAGGGTTTTCTCAAAGTGAATGGTCAACCCTCTCCAAAGGGGGAAGAGAGCTATATATAGTGTGAGTGCAAATGTGGCCGTTGTAGTGCAAGTGACCGGGCAGGCCGAACATCCGGGCTAGGGGCCGGACATCTGGCCTGGCAAGGCACTTGAAGAACAGGGCAGAAGCAGAGGATAAACCAGAGGGGCCAGACATCCGGGGCCAAGCCCGGACATCCGGCATGACAGGAAAGCCTAGACATCCGGCGCGTTCACAGAACAGAAGACGTTCTCTGGATAGCTCGAGCCGGACATCCGGCATGAAGGCCCCGATATCTGGGGTGTATGGAGAGCCCGGACATCCGGCATGGAGGGCAGGACATCCGGAAGAGGGCACACCCATATATTGTACTCTGGATAGCAGGGTCCGGATATCCGTGGTCCAGGCCGGATATCCGGCAGGTGGCCCGGACATCCGGGGGCCAGCCCGGACATCCGGCAAGGCCAGAGGCAGAATAAGCCAGAGCATATAGTGAAAGATCTAAAGAATTTTTGGGAAGGAGTTTTGTGGCAAGAGCAAGTCTTTTACTAACCCTACCGATCCCCTCTTAATAGTGCGGGATCCTATACTCAAGAAAACAAATATGTAATCATTTTGATACTTCTTCCTTGAGTGAAATCCACTTCGTATGCTCATGATCCACACACTTTTGATGAACCGGGGACTAACACCTGAGATTCACTTGACGAACATAGTTAGTCCCCTACATGTATATTGTCATCAACATCAAAACATGATGTAAGGGCATGATTGCACTTTCAATCTCCCCCTTTTTGTTTGTTGATGACAATCATACATGTAGTATCATAGATGCAATAAATAAATTTAGCATTGTAAATCATGAGAGCATAATACAAAATATGTTCCTATTTGCTTTAGCTCCCCCTCATTGTGTGCATGAGATGAATATGTTAGGATGTACAGCACAAACTCTCATGGTAGCATATGTAGCTCAAAAAGATATAAATGTGTGACACGCACATATGAAACAACCATAACAACATTTCATAGCCACAAAGATAACAACATAGTCTCAAACGATTAAGTACCATAAGTAGCATGGCCAACATATAGCATGACCTCACTAAGATACTACTTCTCCCCCTTTGACAGCAACAAGTAAAAAGGGGCGAAGAACCGAAGAACTCTATCACTCCTGGCGGAAGTCATCATCATCAACAAAGAACTCGGCATACATGTCACGAGACGGGAAACCGAAGGTGGAAGAGGACGGAGCTGCGGGAATCGGATCGTCATCACTCACGGGACTCCCACGGTCGCGAAGGCGCTGCTTGAGATGGTTCTTGGAAATGATGAGGCGCTTCTGAACATCATGGTTTTGCGGACAGTTGAAGGTGATCGCCTTCATGATAGCAGACTAAGACTTGCCCAAGAACGATGCAAGACGTCCATGAGGAGCGGTCGAGGAGGAAGGCACGGAGGGACCCGTGGGCTGAGACCCACCAGCAGACCTCCTAGGCTGAGTAGGAGCAGCAGACAGTGCAGGAGCCAGCACGCGCATATGAGTCGGAGGCTTCCAAACAGAGTGCACAGTAGGCTTAACAACCGCAAAGGGAGCAGTGTGATCAATCAGAGCCTGAATGAATGGAGCATGAGGGAATTGGTGCGTCTGAATGAAACTGGAAAGATGGATCTCATGCCAAATGTAATGAGCTGTGTCCAGAGGCTGGGTGGGTTCGTCATGCATACGAACCATCAAGTCAATACAATAGTTGCGAGCCCTTGAGCGATCTCCCTTCTTAGGATAGAGAGTGCGAAGCACGCATTGATAGAGAATGTAGTAAGGAGCCCGAAAGATGGATACCTCATTGGGAGGATATTCACATTCCTCTGGAGTGAGCTGAGTGATAGGCTTAACAAGAGGCATGCAAGCATCAATCCCTTTGGGCTTATACTCTGGATCCAGACTGTGGATGCGATGGCCAACACCGGAGAAGCCCAAAATCTGAACAAACTGAGCATAGGTGATGCTCAGCATAGTGTCATCGGTCATCCATGTCAGAGTGTTGTTTGGACCAAAAAAGCAGGTGGCATAGAACTGAAGGATGGCCGCTTCATTCCAATCACACTTGAAGGTCATTGCTGGACCAAGAGTCATATCATCAATGATCTTGACCGGGTTGTTAGGAAACATGGCAGGATGATCACGCATGAATTGAAGATCCAAGTACTTGTGAGGAGCTAGCCCACGCCCGTGGACAAAACTGGAGTAGAGATCCTGCTGCATACGAGTACGGAAACGAGGATCTTCAGCATCAGCCACCATCTCATATGGGTTGGTATCCCGACGGAACTCAAGATACGGACCAGCCCCCACGGTTGTGAAGTCGTGAGTGGGGCAATCCCTGCTGTCGGGAAGCTCCATGGAGATGCGACGACCATGGACAACGGGCATCGCCGCTCCACGGACCTGAGGCACGGGAGCCCTCCGAGTGCCTGGTTTCGACTGGCCAATAGAGTGTCTTGGAGCAGAGACCTCTTCTTCTTCGTCCCCAACATAGTCCTCATCATCCGGATCGGAGACCGACGGAGTTAGTGATGGTGCCCGACGCTTCTTCTTAGGACCGGTGGTGGTCTTCTTCTTCTTGGGTCGAGCATGTTCATCGGAATCGGTGGAACCTTGCCGGTGAGCGACTGAAACGAATACATGATAAGGGTACCGATGAGAAAGAGTCAAACAGTATGAACAAGGATAAAGCAAGTTAAACAGTGGGGATGCGAACATTTTCGAACATGACCATAGGACAAGTCCAAGTGGTAGATCAAAATATTGACATGCCCGTGATTAAGTTGTTTAGCCAAGTACATAGAGAGGATTTTAGGCTAGGCAAGTGACATCGAATCTCTAGAGAGATATATACACCAAGATAGTCATGAGAGATAGTGAAAGCCTAGGATGGTTGTGCCAAAACAAGAAAAAGGAGGCAAGAGTAGATAGCAGCCATACCCCGGGAAGAAGGAGTAGGGCCGCAATTCTTGGTACGCGCCATGAAGAACTCCGGCGGCCGATCCACAAGTGAACACCCGAACCTGTCCCTCCCGAGTGATTCACACCGCAACCCAGAGAATGGATTGGATGGAAACGTAGATCGGGAGGAGATGAAGGCGTAGGCAGAAGATCGGGGCCGGAGGACGGAGGAGATGGCCGGGGCAGCGCCGGAGCACAGCCCGATGGCGGCTATTTAAGATAGATGGGGAGAGCAAGGGGGAGAATGGGGAACTGCCCCCAAATCCCGAGCCCTCCCCCATTTTGTGTGTCTGCGGGTGACGAGCCGGACATCCGGGGTCAAAGCCCGGATATCCGGCGACTAGAGGTCAGGGAGCAAAATCCAGGGCCCGGATATCCGGCTAAGGCCCGGATGTCCAGCCACTGGTGGTGCTCGATGGGAGACTTAGCAGCAAAAAATCCTGCCAGGGCCCGGATGTCCGGCTGTGAAGCCGGATGTCCAGCAACTGGACAGAGAGCCCAAGCAGGGAAAGATTTTGTAAGGGCCAACAAGATATTTTGATATAGACTCCGCCAAGGAGATTTAGAGATTGTAGGGATGAAAACTTGAGTAATCTATGGCCATACTAAGATGTGCAATAATAACCCAACAATATTAAGTAAAGAAAGGTTCATATACGCACTCCACGAGCGGTGACCGAGGTCACCATGTTTGAGCATATGGGACATAGTACCGCAAAGATTTCGACTTTGGGTACATAGTCATGACTCCATCATTTAAAGCACCATAGTTCGAAAACCATGATAACTTTGAGAGTGTTTGTTCTATTTATGCATTATGTAGGGTGAGAGTACTCATGAATTGAATGTCTCCCCCTAAATATATGCCTACATCAAGACAAGACATTAAGTACATACATGGATGGGTACTAGATTTCACATAATGTTGTCAAGCTCCAAGATACCAAGTTCACGCCTAAGTTGACAAAACCTTGCTTCATCCAATGGCTTGGTGAAAATGTTTGCAAGTTGCATATCTGTGCCAACATGAGCAATATCAATGTCACCTTTTTCCACACGATCTCTCAAGAAATGATACCTAATATCAATGTGCTTGGTGCGGGTATGATCTTTGGGATTCTCAGCAATATTGATGGCACTTTCATTATCACATAGAAGAGGTACATGTCTATAGGTGATACCGTAATCCTTCAAAGTTTGCCTCATCCATAGTAATTGAGTTGCACAACTGGCGATTGCAATATATTTGGCTTCAGCGGTGGAGAGAGCAACACAATTTTGTTTCTTCGAGGACCAACTTACCAAGGAGTGTCCAAGAAATTGACATGCACCGGAGGTGGACTTACGATCCACTTTGTCTCCAGCCCAATCCGCATCCGTGTACCCAATGAGATCAAACTTAGCATCCTTGGGGTACCATAAACCCAACTTTGAGGTGTGAACAAGGTATCTAAGAATATGCTTAACTGCCTTATGATGACTTTCCCTAGGGGAAGCTTGAAATCTAGCACACATGCATACACTGAACATGATGTCTGGTCTAGATGCACAAAGATAAAGCAATGAACCAATCATAGAGCGGTAAATAGATGGGTCAAAAGGGATACCGTTTGTGTCTTCAGTGAGTACAATTTTTGTTGGCATGGGTGTCTTACATGGACTAGCATCAGACATGCCAAACTTCTCTAGAATATCCTTGAGATACTTTGCTTGAGACAAGAAAATTCCTTCTTGAAATTGTTGAATTTGGAATCCGAGAAAGAACTTCAAATCCGCATTGAGTGACATCTCAAAGTTCCTGGTCATGGAAGCCGCAAACTTCTTGCACAAATGAATGTTAGGAGAAGCAAAAATGATATCATCTACATAGATTTGGCATAAGATCATATCACCCTTGTCCCTCTTAGAAAAAAGAGTGGGATCGATCACCCCTCTCACAAAACCATCATCAAGTAAAAACTTCTTAAGATGATCATACCAAGCACGAGGTGCTTGTTTGAGGCCATACAAAGCCTTATGAAGTTTATACACATAGTCTTTGTGATCGGGATCAACGAACCCAGGTGGTTGTGATACATATACTTCTTGTAGAGGACCGTTAAGGAAAGCACTCTTCACATCCATTTGATGTAATGTAAAACCATTGAAAGCAGCATAAGCAAGTAAGATGCGAATAGATTCAAGACGGGCAACGGGAGCAAAGGTCTCACCAAAGTCCAAACCTTCAACTTGTGAGTACCCTTGTGCCACTAACCTTGCCTTGTTGCGGATGATTACACCATTCTCATCTTGCTTGTTCTTGAAAATCCATTTTGTTCCAATGACATTGTGTTCCGTAGTTGGCCTCTTGACTAATGACCACACTTGGTTGCGTTCAAAGCTGTTCAACTCTTCTTGCATAGAAATGAGCCAATCGTTGTCCATCAATGCTTCTTGTACCTTGAGAGGCTCAACACTAGACACAAACGAGAAGTGAGCATAAAAGTTTGTCAATTGTTTACGAGTGACTCTACCTTACGATATGCCGGTGAGGATTTTATCAACATCAACACGACCGGCCACACGGGGCATGATGGAGGTTAGGGTTTCACGAGGTTCAACTTCATGTCCATCATCCACATCCTCAACATATGGATCATTAATGTGAGGTGGAAGATCTTCTTCTTCATATTGCATTTGTTGAGGATCATTATCAGCGATTGCATTTTCTCGTTCTTGCTCTTGGTGATGATCTTGCTCATGGAGATGCTCATGGTGAGGGACTTGATCATCTTCTTGTTCTTGAACAACGGGCATTGGTTGAGCAATAGGAGCTTGTGGTGTTATGGGTGTTGAAGTGGTTTGATGATGTGTGAAACTTCCATCTTCTTCTTCATCATCATGAGGTTCTTGTTCCATGGGAAGAAGAGCACCAACACCCATGGACAAAATATCTTGAGACGAATCTTCACCTACATCACTTAGATCAACTTGCTCCCCATGGGAGCCATTAAATTCATCAAACACCATGTCACAAGTTTCTACAACACATCCATTGGATTTGTTGTAGACTCTATAGGCATGAGAGTTTGATCCATAACCAACAAATATGCCCTCAGTTGTTTTGGATTGAAATTTTCCTAACCGTTCTCTTTTGTTGAGGATGAAACATTTGCACCCAAATACACGAAAGTACTTGACATTTGGCTTGTTCCTGGTTAGGAGCTCATATGGAGTCTTTTCCAATATTTTGCGGAGGAAGAGCCGGTTTGATGCATGGCATGCGGTGTTGACAGCCTCGGCCCAAAAACTATGTGGCGACTTGTATTCATCCAACATGGACCTTGCTATCTCCACAAGTGTACGATTCTTCCTTTCCGCAACACCATTTTTTTGAGGGGTGTATGGTGCAGAATATTGATGCTCAATCCCTTCATCACCAAGAAATCCTTCCAAGGTGTAGTTCTTGAACTCGGAGCCATTATCACTTCTTATTGCCAAGATTTCTTTGTCAAACTTGCGTTGTGCTTGCTTGGCAAAATCAATGAAGGTGATCTTTGTCTCATCCTTGGACTTGAGGAAAAACACCCATGTGTATCTTGAGTAATCATCAACAATGACAAGTCCATACTTTTTCCCACCAAGACTATCCCATGAAGGAGGCCCAAAAAGATCCACATGAAGGAGCTCCAAAGGCCTTGAAGTAGACACAATATTCTTGGGTGGGTGCTTTGATTGATGTTGCTTCCCAGCTATGCATGCACTACACACACGATCTTTCTCAAAAGAGACATTGGTTAGTCCAAGGATGTGATTACCCTTTAAGAGATCTTGAAGATTTCTCATGCCGACATGGGCTAGCCGGCGATGCCAAAGCCACCCCTTGTCGGCCTTGGCCATTAGACAAGTTGCATGGAATGTGCTCTCTTTCGAGAAATCAACCGTGTAAAGGTTGCCATCCAACTCTCCAACAAAGGCCATTTCGAGAGTATCTCTCTTAAAGACTTTCACATTCGTTAGTCCGAAGAGTATATCATAACCAACAGAAGCCAATTGGCGAACAGAAAGCAAATGATATTTAAGGGATTGAACAAGCATGACATTTGCAAGAGACATGTCATTTGTGATAGCCACCTTGCCCAACCCGAGTACCTTTCCTTTTGATCCTCCACCAAACATAATGCTCATAAATGGTTGAATAGCTTCCATGAAATCGTAGAGCAATTTGCTATCTCCGGTCATATGATTGGTACATCCACTATCAATCACCCATTTTACTCCACCAGAGAAAGCAACCTACACACAATTATGACTTGGTTAGAGGCACCCATTTTGCAATGGGACCTATCAAGTTAGTCACAAGGGTCTTAGGGACACAAATAGCATAGAATCAGAATGCATTTTGAGGACCAACAAATTTTGCATAAACTTCTCCATCCTTAGTCTTACGAAGTACATAGGATGGAGGCATGAACTCTTTTGGCTTGTTGAGAGTGGGCATGCCCCTTGTGGCCTTCCCACTCACAACCTTACTTTTGTCCTTGTGCCCTTCTCATACAAATGTTTCTTTTAGAGGGGTGGTGCACTTTTGAGAAGACGTCTTCTTCTTGCTTGTGCTTGGGTCAAACCCGAGCCCCTCTTTGGCAAACACCTCATTGTGTTGGCCCAATACCTCATTAAGGTTCTTTTGTCCTTGAGCACATGTCATGAGACCTTTCTTGATTTGAGCCTTGAGAAAGCGATTCTCCTCAAGAATAGATGCTAGATCACTACTAGAGTTAGTAGTACAAGCATCAACATTGATAATAGGAGAAGAGTAAGCCTTGGCTAGAGTTTCAAGATAAGTAAGCTTGAGCGTCTCAAAACTCTTCGTAAGAAGGGTGAGCTCTTCTTCCTTAGTCTTAAGGGACACGGATAGGAGCTCACAATCCTTAGAGAGAGAAGCATGAGACTTCACAAGCTTACTTTTATCATTCATCAACTCTTCGCAAGAGTCCTTAGCCTTTTTCAAGGAGGCAAGATCTATAGCATGAACATCAATGTTTGCACCAATTTTCAAGCATAGTTCATCATTTCATGCTTCCTCATATTGGACTTTCCGCTCAAGGATTTCATATTTTTCCTTTTCCTCGGTTACGAGGGTTTCGAGTTCCTTAATGGTGAAGGTGTGCTTACCCACCATCTCCATAAGCATACGAAACATAGTGAGCTTCTTTCCTTTGAGGGAGCACATGACCTTATTTAGTTTAGCAAACATGGGGTCATCTATATCATTATCATCATGATTATCCTCCGCATGAAGGTACTCATCACTAGGAGTAGGAGGAGTGAAGAGAGGAGGATTTGATCATGGGGTTACCTTGACCTTGTAGGAGAGTTTTGGTCCTCTTCATCTTCAACCACGGCCTTTGCCATCAGGCACTTGTGAGTGTTGCCCTTGTAGTCTTTCATATAGTTGTAGGTGACAACATCACCACTCTTGTTGACTAGCCTCAAGGTGTTTTGAGAATCTTGAGCAACTTCGGCAACACCACTAACATCATCCGGATCGGATTCTTCATGAGCAACCATTGCTTTCCCATCTCTCTTCTTGAGCTTTGAGTTCAAAGGGTTTGGCAACTTCTTCTTGGGAAAGGTCTTGGGAAACCTTGGTTTATCTTCTCTCTTCTCATAGGGGAAATCGTTGGAGAAGTGGTTGGCTTCTTCATAGTTGTAACATTTTCTCACTTTCTTCTTCTGGAATCTTCCCTTAAATTTTCCCGCGCTAAACTTCTTGACAAAGAGGGCAATGTCTTCATATGAAGGGCTCTCATCGGAGTCAATCTCATCATCGTCTTCATCCTCATCATCTTCTTCTTCTTCACTTTGCTCTTCTTCATATACATGCTTGGCCTTCAATGCAAGATTGATTTTTGATGTTGAGGTACCATGCATGGCAAGATGTTTTGTAGCATTTGCCTTTGACTCTTCAAATAGTTGGAAGGTGGATATGATGTCATCTGAAGTCATTTCCTTGAATCCATGATGTTGTCTTATGTCCCACACCATTTGGTGATGATACGGAGCAAGAGCATGAAGCAACTTATCCACGAGAAATCACTTAGTCAAGTTGAATCCATCTTGTGTCTTGTCACACTCACATGACTCGATGTCAGCGGTAAGAGTCATGAGACGCTCAAGGAGTTGCTTGGGGGATTCACCTTTCTCCATACAAAAGTTTTGCAATTGACCCTTGGCAATTTCATATTGAGCAAGCCGGAGAGTGGAGGTACCGTTCTTGGTCCTCACAATGCTATCCCATAATTCCTTGGCACTTGTGATATGTATGTATGGTCTCCTTTGCTTGTCAGTCATACCTCTTCTTATGCACATGATTGCTGTGTCGTTGAGATTCTTGTCATATACCTCTCTTGGAGTAAGATTCTTCGGGTCAACGGCTTGGTAGCCATACTCCAAGATCTCCAGCATCTCATCATTTCCATATCGAAGATGATCCTGCATAGCAACTCTCCACAAAGCAAAATCGGTAGTGTCATCAAGTAAAGGAGGTTTGCCTTGAGGGTTATACTTTGTTTTCTCTATTTGAGGTCTTGCATAAAGCCAAGGAACAATGGAGCGTTCATTACTAGGAGGTTGTTGGCCATGTGAAGGAGTAGGCACAGTTGGCCTCGAGGCCGCACCACCAGAAAGTGGTGCAAGCATCGTGGTTAGTGTGGCTAGTCCCATTTGGACCAAGGCCTCAAGAGAAGCATCATGCTCCTCCTTTTGCTTAGCAAGCGCCCGTTCCAGATCCTCAAAAGTAAAAGACTTGATTTCCGTGGAAGCCGCGCCCTTATCCTTCGGATCCGCTACAAGCGGAGTCCCATCGGGGTTCATCTCGCTCTCGGGCGGTTAAGCCACAAGAATAGAGCACGAGGCTCTAATACCAATTGAAAGGATCGAGATGGACCTAGAGGGGGGGTGAATAGGTACAATTACAAATTTTAATTATTACTTAGCAATTTTAGGCAATAAAGCGGAATATGAAAGTGAGCCTAACAATTGCAAGTAAGATGCTAAGAGCTAAGCAAGATGAACAAGTAATACAAATATGTGAGTAAGCTAGCACAATATGATATAAGTAAGTGCTAAGAGACAAGTAACCACAAGTAGAGAGTTAGGGTTAGGAATAACCGCAACTCCGAGAGACGAGGATGTATGCCGATGGTCAATTCCTTGGAGGGAAGCTACGTCACCGTTAGAGAGGTGGATGTTACCACGAAGGCACACCAACGTCACGAAGGCTCACCCTATTCTCCCTTTGAGACAACACCATGAAGGCGTTTCTCAACCACTAGTGGTAGACCTTGGGGTGGTCTCCAAACCCTCACAAACTTTTCGGGGGTAATCACAATGATCGATTCCTCTCCGAATGACTCCTACCGCCTAGGAGTCTCCAACCTCCAAGAGTAACAAGAACGATGGGGAAAAGCTCAAGACTTGCTCAAATCACGAATTCCTTTGGTGCAAAGAAGGGGAAGGAGTGGATCTAACACTTGCTTGGACAACTTCTCACAAATGCTGTCAAATCCCCTTGGGATCTAAGATTTGGTGTATGAGAGTGAGAGAGAGTGAAAATGTGTTCTAGGGTTTGCTCAAAGTGAATGGTCAACCCTCTCCAAAGGGGGAAGAGAGCTATATATAGTGTGAGTGCAAATGTGGCCGTTGTAGTGCAAGTGACCGGGCAGGCTGGACATCCGGACTAGGGGCCGGACATCCGGCCTGGCAAGGCACTTGAAGAACAGGGCAGAAGCAGAGGATAAACCAAAGGGGCCGGACATCCGGGGCCAAGCCGGACATCCGGCATGACAGGAAAGCCCGGACATCCGGTGAGTTCACAGAACAGAAGACGTTCTCTAGATAGCTTGAGCCGGACATCCAGCATGAAGGCCCAGATATCCGGGGTGTATGGAGAGCCCGGACATCCGGCATGGAGGGCCGGACATCCGGAAGAGGGCACACCCATATATTGTACTCTGGATAGCAGGGTCCAGATATCTGGGGTCCGGGCCGGATATCCTGCAGGTGGCCCGGACATCCGGGGGCCAGCCCGGACATCCGGCAAGGCCAGAGGCAGAATAAGCCAGAGCATATAGTGAAAGATCTAAAGAATTTTTGGGAAGGAGTTTTGTGGCAAGAGCAAGTCTTTTACTAACCCTACCGATCCCCTCTTAATAGTGCGGGATCCTATACTCAAGAAAACAAATATGTAATCATTTTGATACTTCTTCCTTGAGTGAAATCCACTTCGTATGCTCACGATCCACACACTTTTTATGAATTGGGGACTAACACCTGAGATTCACTTTATGAACATAGTTAGTCCCCTACATGTATATTGTCATCAACATCAAAACATGATGTAAGGGCATGATTGCACTTTCAATCGCGGCGGCCACACTAAGCTCGATGGCTGTTGTCGGTGGGCGGAGGTCGCGCTCCAAACGGCATGGGATTTCGCCCCTACCGCTTTCCGCCGCCTATCAGCACCGACATTCTAGACTCTGGTTGATTGGGGTTTTCTGCGGGATTGGGCTAGGGATTTTTCTCATGGAGAAGGTAATCAACTTAGCAAAATATTCACTCATCTCTTATCGCAGTCCGTCCGTCGCTGTTAATCAACCGGCGGAAATCGCTGTGGATTCATTTTTGTTCTAACTGATTCGTGGGTGTTCATTCATGTGTCCACAGTGCGGGCACAAATCGGGCAAGTGTGGTCGCGGCCAGTCGGAAACGAAGTTCTATCTCACCATTCCGGATGACTTCAGGGAGCGCTCGGTATGTTCAATCTCAACCTACCACGGTCGGCATGGCCTAAATTTCTGAACATATACCATCTGTTGCTACATTTGGATAAAAGGTACGGTGCCACGTGCATCCTATATGTCAAAGCCGATCCCCCCTATATTAGGCAAATATATGATGTATTGTTCATTCAGTTACTCTCATATTTGTATCAAATCTTTGTTACATTATCTATTTTTAATTATATATTTTTGTACTTTGCTTCCATCTATATATTGATCTGTTCTATCAGTTACTCCCATATTTGCATCTTGCTCTGTTATTTCAATATATCTAATTTACGATCTTAATTTTCATTTCAAGAAGTACATCCCTTGCTTTGCAAGAACAGGAGTAGAAGGAAATCTTGGGCTTTACTTTGTTGATGACTCCATGGATTTCATATTGACAACGCAGCATGGATTTACAATGACGGTTAGCATACAACTTGATAAAGATGGTCACTCCTATTTTGATGCGGACCTTTGGAGAAAAATGTCTAAGTGTTATGAACTGAAAGCTGGCAATAAAATTCTAGTGCGTGCACCACAGCCTGGTCTAATTAACTTGGATGTTTACTTCCCCAACGTCATCAGCCGATCAAAGTCTGATCGAGGTTAGTGTCCTTTCAACTTTCTCCATGCTGGCATATTACTTAGCAAAATCGGGGTATTTGTTCTGACTAATTGATCACTATTTAAGCAACCAATTGTGATTTCATTTTCTGACTCTGTTCCTAGGCAGTAACAAATTCTATTTACCAATTTATGCGCACTATATATTCTTCTGCCATGTTCTGAATAAATAATACCTTTCCACCTTTTAAGCAGGATATGTTGGATGCATAGTGAACGATTTGTATGTTACTAAGCGTACCAAATTTCACTGGAAGGACTTGAAGCATGTCATAAACTTTTTTGATAATCTGACAGAGATAGCACAGCGCATGAACGCTGGATTTTGGATGGTATTAATTATACCTATGGTGCACACATTGAACAAGACCAATTGTGTGCACAAAACACTGGTAAAAAGTCTTATTTTAATGTTGATGCTCATAAACTATATATATCTTCAACGATATGTTACAATTGGTTTTTATTCTACATTTCAACAGAAATTACCCGCTGTAGCAGTTCTTGGATCGATTTCCCGGCGTGGTCGAATTACACTTGTGCCTGCTAATAACGCCAAAGTGATTGCAAGGTACTACATTTCCCGCAGAAATGGAACCATTCAAATTAACAAGTTCTCGCTTATTGTGGCAATGCATCCATATTGGAAAATTGGAGACACTGTTCTACTCATTCTCTACCAAGGCACAGGAGGGCTCTTCCTTTTCATTGACGAGATGCCGAGTCACCGTGATCAAGCTGCTTCCAGCGGATAGTTGTGGTTGTTGTCCCTCGGCCTCTTAAAATGTGCTAGTTGTTACTATGTTAAGTATGTAGATATTGACCATATGGTTGTTGGCCCTCAGCCTCTTAAAATGTGATAGTTGTTGCTATGTTAAGTATGTAGATATGGACCATATGGTTGTCAAAACCGTGTTACAAAGATCCTCCTTTTGTCGAATAGTGTAACCACTATATATATAGTACTCAAATGCTGTTAGCCAAGTTCTTAAATTTTCATGGAAAGTATTAGTATCGTACACAGTTCATTGAGTTTAAGTGTGTGCCCGATGTCCAGAAGGCATTTGCATATTAACTGTCCATATTGCAAATTCACACACGTGTTAACATAAGGAAACGTATGTGTAACTTACTAATCATCGCACACGAGTACTCGCAGACGCATCATGTGCGATACTCCTAGCCACCGCAAGCAACTAGTTTGCATTTTTCAAAGTTTTTTGTACACACAGAATCGCACACGAACTAACTGTATTAACCGTCTGTGTTGTAATTTCTCATCGCAAATAGTTCATCCAAGTCGGCTGTTTGCCGCGTATCACACACATCTTGTTTACACGACTCATTTGTGTTCTTTTGGCTCATCGCAAACAGTTCATCCGTGTGAACTATATGCCGCATATCACACACATCTTGTTAAGTTGAACCGTTTCTGTTGTGTTCCCTAATCGAAAACAGTTCATCTGAGTGAACCGTATGCCGTATATCACACACACCTTGATCTGGATAACCGTTTCTGTTGCACTCCCTAATAGCAAACAGTTCATTGGAGCGAACTGTATGCCGTATATCACACACACATTGATATGGCTGCCTGTTTCTATTGTTCTGCCTCATCGCAAACAGATTGAATGGATCAACCGTGTGCCCTGCATCGCACACGCAACTAAAATCGGAACCGTGTTTGATGGCTCCGCCATCGCAAATGTTTTGTATCATTTTTGATGGTTTTTTTACATCACCGTTTGCAATTAATGCATCGCACACAGTTTCGTCAAAGGGTCTCTGATCGTAGTGTCGCGTTAGCAGCATCCTGCAGTAGTGAGTGTATTAAGTTAACAAGAACGGAGTAACGCCTTAAGCAAGATGACATGATGTAGAGGGATAGATCCAATCAATATGGTAAAAACCCCATCTTTTATCCTTAATGGAAACAATACAAATACGTGCCTCACTGCCCCTACTGTCACTGGGTGAGGACATCGCAAGATTGAACCCAAAACGAAGCACCTCTCTCATTGCAAGATAGATCAATCTAGTTGGCCAAACCAAATCAATAGATCAGAGAGAAATACAAAGCTATCTTAATAATGCATAAAAGAGTTCAGAGAAGACTCAAATAATATTCATAGATAATCTGATCATAAATCCACAATTCATCGGATCTCATCAAATGCACCGCAAAAGAAGATTACATCGAATAGAACTCCAAGAACATCGAGGAGAACATTGTATTGAAGATCAAAGAGAGAGAAGAAGCCATCTAGCTACTAGCTATGGACCCGTAGGTCTGTGGCAAACTACTCACACATCATCGGAAGGGCAGCAAGGTTGGTGTAGAGGCCCTCCGTGATTGAATCCCCCTCCAGCAGAGTGCCGGAAAAGGCCCCAAGATGGGATCTCACGAGAATAGAAGCTTGCGGCGGCGGAAAAGTATTTTTGGTGTGCCCTCTGACGTAAGGGGAATATTTGGGTATTTATAGAGCAGAGATTAGGGTTAGGAGAGCCATGGAGGGCCCACAAGCCTAGTGGCGCCCCCTGGGGCATGATACGTTTCCATCATATCTACTTTTCCAAACTCTTTTGCCCTTGTTTTGGACTCTAATTTGCATGATTTGAATGGAACTAACCCGGATTTACGCTGTTTTCAGCAGAATTGCCATGGTGTTATTGTGGTGCAGAAATCAAAGTTCTCGAATTGACCTGAAAATATACGGAGAATTTTTGTGGAATATATAAAAAATACTGGCGTAAAAAGATACCAGAGGGGGCCACCCAGAGGCCACAAGCCCTGGGGGTGCACCTACCCCCCACGGCGCGCCTCCCCGGCTTGTGGGCCCCCTGGACCATCTCCGACCCTAATTCCAACTCTATATATACCTATTCACGAAGAAAAAAATCAGAGAGAAGGATTCAATGCATTTTACGATACGGAGCCGCCGCCGCCTCCTGTTCTTCATCGGGAGGGCTGATCTGGAGTCCGTTCGGGGCTCCGGAGAGGGGAATCCGTCGCCATCATCATCAGCATCAACCTTCCTCCACCACCAATTTCATGATGCTCACCACCGGTAGTGAGTAATTCCATCGTAGGCTTGCTGGACTGTGATGGGTTGGATGAGATTTATCATGTAATCGAGTTAGTTTTGTTAGGGTTTGATCCCTAGTATCCACTATGTTCTGAGATTGATGTTGCTATGACTTTGCTATGCTTAATGCTTGTCACTAGGGCCCGAGTGCCATGATTTCAGATCTGAACCTATTATGTTTTCATGAATATATTTGCGTTCTTGATTCTATCTTGCAAGTTGTAGACATCTATTACGAGTTATGATCCGCATACCCCAAGGTGACAATAATTGGGATTCTTTCCGCATACCCCTAAGTGCTAATGCTTTGGTCCGGTTCTCCATTAAAAGGAGGCCTTAATATCCCTTAGTTTCCATTAGGACCCCGCTGCCACGGGAGGGTAGGACAAAAGATGTCATGCAAGTTCTTTTCCATAAGCACGTATGACTATATACGGTATACATGCCTACATTACATTGATGAATTGGAGCTAGTTCTGTGTCACCCTAGGTTATGACTGCTACATGATGAATATTATCTAACACAATTATCATTGTTGATCCAATGCCTACGAGCTTTTCACATATTGATCTTTGCTAAGTTACTTCCGTTGCTACTGCTGTTACAATCACTAACAAACTGCTACTGTTACTTTTGCCACTGTTACCGTTACTTCCATACTACTGTGCTACTAAATACTTTGCTACAGATATTAAGTCTTTCAAGTGTGGTTGAATTGACAACTCAACTGCTAATACTCATGAATATTCTTTGGCTCCCCTTGTGTCGAATCAATAAATTTGGGTTGAATACTCTACCCTCGAAAAATGTTGCGATCCCCTATACTTGTGGGTTATCAAGACCTTTTTCTGGCGCCGTTGCGGGGGAGCATAACTATATTTGCTGAGTCACTTGGGATTTATATCTGTTGATCACTATGAGGAATTTGAAAGATACCAAAACCAAGATTTTCCCCTCTACTATGAGGGGAGGTAAGGAACTGCCATCTAGCTCCGCACTTGATTCACCTTCTGTTTTGAGTAATCTTGCGACACCTACACCTGCTATTAATTCTGATATGTCACAAGTAATTGATGATGCTACTTCTGCTATGCATGATGCTTATGATGATACTACTACTTTGCTTGATAATAATGTGCCACTGGGTAAATTTCTTGATGAACAACTTGCTAGAGCTAAAGATATTGAGAATGCTGAAACTGATGATATTTCTGAAACTGATGAAATTATTGAAACTGAAAACTTTGAAACACCCATTAGACCTAGCACTCCTAGATATGAATTGCCTATTATACCTGAGGGTTATGTTATGGATGGAGAGGTAGCTAGGGACTTTCTTGCTTGTAAGGATAGAGAGGATCTTAAGAAATTACTAGTCAAATTAAAAGAAAAATCTTTGAATGCTAGAATGCAATATGATCCTAAGTTTGCTACTTCACCTATCTCTGTTACTGATAAGGATTATGAATTCTCTATTGATCCTAAGTTAATTACTTTGGTTGAATCTGATCCTTTCCATGGTTATGAATCTGAAACTATTGTGGCACATCTTACTAAATTGAATGATATAGCCACCCTATTTGCTCATGAGGAAAAAATTCATTACTACTATATTCTTAAGTTGTTTCCTTTCTCGTTAAAGGGTGATGCTAAGTTATGGTTTAATTCTCTTGCTCCTGGTTGTGTGCGTAGTCCCCAGGATATGATTTATTACTTCTCTGAAAAATATTTTCCTGCTCATAAGAAACAAGCTGCTTTACAGGAAATATTTAACTTTGTGCAAATTGAAGAAGAGAGTCTCCCACAAGCTTGGGGGAGGCTTCTCCAATTACTTAATGCTTTGCCTGATCATCCTCTCAAGAAAAATGAAATACTTGATATCTTTTATAATGGACTAACTGATGCTTCTAGGGACCACCTAGATAGTTGTGCTGGTTGTATTTTTAGGGAACGAACTGTTGAGCAAGCTGAAACACTATTGAGTAATGATAATGATTGGACTCTTCCTGAACCACCACCTAGACCAACTCCGAAGAAGAGGGGTATTCTATTTCTCAGTCCTGAAGATATGCAAGAGGCAAAGAAATCTATGAAAGAAAAAGGTATTAAAGCTGAAGATGTTAAGAATTTACCACATATGGAAGAAATACATGGTCTCAATACCCCGACACAGGTAGTAGAGGTAAATTCTCTCTATAGATTTGATGAAGGTGATATTCCTTATAATAAATCTGCTAGTCAATGCATTGATGAATTTGATAACTTTATTGTTAAACAAGAAAACTTCAATGCATATGTTAGTAGACAATTGAAACGAAATGCTTATATGCTTGAACACTTGAGTGACTATACGTTTAGAACTATTAATGATCTCAAGTTTGTGAGTAAACATGCTTCCATGGTAAAAACTCAAGTAGAACAAGTTCTCAAGGCACAAAATGATTTTCTTAATGAGATGAATAATAAAAACCATGATCATGCTGTTAGAGTTATGACTAGAGGTGGTAAAATGACTCAGGAACCTTTGTATCCTGAGGGCCATCCTAAGAGAGTTGAACAAGACTCTCATAGAATTAATACTGATGCACATAGTCCTTCTAATAATAAAAAGAAAAAGAATGATGATAGGACCTTGCATGCTTCTAGTGAACCTGTTATAGACACACCTGAGAATCCAAATGATATTTCTATTTCTGATGCTAAGACACAATCTGGTGATGAACATGAACCTAGTAACAATAATAATGATGATGTTCATGTTGATGCTCAACCTAGTAATGACAATGATGTGGAGATAGAACCTGCTGTTGATCTTGATAACGCACAACCTAAGAATAAAAGATATGATAAGAGAGACTTCATTGCTAGGAAACTTGGTAAAGAAAGAGAACCATGGGTTCAGAAATCCATGCCCTTTCCCCCTAAACCATCCAAGAAAAAGGATGATGAAGACTTTGAGCGCTTTGTTGAAATGCTTAAACCTGTCTTTTTGCGTATGCGTTTGACTGATATTCTGAAAATGTCTCCTTATGCTAAGTATATTAAAGATATTGTTACAAATAAGAGAAAGATACTGGAAGCTGAAATTTCCACTATGCTTGCTAATTATACATTTAAAGGTGGAATACCAAAGAAACTAGAAGATCCAGGAATACCAACTATACCATGCTCCATTAAGACAAACTATGTTAAAACTGCTTTATGTGATCTAGGAGCCAGTGTTAGTGTTATGCCTCTCTCTTTATATCGTAGACTTGATTTGAATAAGTTGACACCTACTGAAATATCTTTGCAAATGGATGATAAATCAACTGCTATACCCATCGGTATTTGTGAGGATGTGCCTGTCGTAGTTGCAAATGTTACTATTTCAATGGACTTTGTTATTCTTGATATACCCAAGGACGACAGTATGTCGATCATCCTTGGTAGACCCTTTTTGAATACTGTAGGGCCTGTTATTGATTGCAACAAGGGCAATGTCACTTTTCATGTTAATGGTAATGAGCATACGGTACACTTTCCGAAGAAACAACCTCAAGTCAATAGTATCAATTCTATTGGAAAAATTTCAACAATTACTATTGGAGGTTTTGAATTCCCTATTCCTACTGTAAAAAAGAAATATGGTATTCTTATTATCGGGGACATGCATATTCCCGTTGCGGTAACCTAGTGTTATACGAAGATTCTCCAGTTTCATGTCATTCGGAAGAAGTTTGTTAATAAGACTTGATCAACCTTGTTAATGGATTCCTTTTGACGGGCATGAGATGGATGAATTTAGTAAACACAAACTTCTGTACCCACTTTTTACTTTCTATTATTTACAATTAATAAAGCAAGAATGCCATTATTTTACTATTTTCTGAATTATCCATGCAATAAAAAATGACCAGAAAATAAAAGTTCTCCAAATGCCCTGAAAATTAAGTATGATTTTTTCTATAATATTTAAGAATTTTTGGCACTGAACACACCTCAGGGGGTGCACCAGTGGGCCACAAGCCCACAGGGGGCGCCCACCCCCCAGGGTGCACCTAGGAGGCTTGT
This sequence comes from Thinopyrum elongatum, assembly GCA_011799875.1. Taxonomy (NCBI): domain Eukaryota; kingdom Viridiplantae; phylum Streptophyta; class Magnoliopsida; order Poales; family Poaceae; genus Thinopyrum; species Thinopyrum elongatum. The sequence goes on from CM022300.1 coordinate 400,469,223, forward strand.
GGGGCCCAAGTGGGTCCCCTCACTTATTCCAGCCACCCATTCACTTCGTCTTCCTCCAGAAAAATCACACCATTGCTCAAACCCGTGTTCTTGCTCATTTTGCTGCCATTTTCGATCTCCTTGCTCGGAACTCCGTTTCCAAAACTGTTTCGGGGGATTGTTCATTGGTATGTGGCTCCTCCGGTGGTCCAATTAGTTTTTGCTATAGTGCTTTATATATTGCAAAATTTTGCTGCTGTGGTGACCATGTTCTTGAGCTTGCATGTCAAATTTATATGGTCCACAGTAGTTTTGTTGCATGATATAGCCTCTAGACACTTGTAGGAGTAGTTGCTATTAGTTTGTTTGAGTTTGGTTCACCTTTATTTTGAGTCACTAAAAATTTCAGAAATTTTCAGAGAAAAGAAAAAGCTATGAGGAGGTGGTTGAGAGGCTCTTCGAGTCGGAATTCGGAAGGAAATGAAAATGAGGAGAAGAAGAAGCCCAAGTACAATCTTCCGCTTGTGGTGGAGGTTCGGCCGTGTGAATGGCCAAGTGATACTTTCTTGAAGGAGGCGGGAATTTATGATGACTTCTATTATTTGGCGGACAATGCCGGCATTATTCCCTTCCTCCGAGATAAGTGTGACCAATACCTCCTACTCACCAATACCTTCATGCAAAATTTTTGCTTTCATTCTAGGAAGGATCCTCCCATGGTAGAATTTCACTTATATGATGAGACTAAAGAAATGACACTATATGATTTTTGCAACGTTTGCAAAATACCTTATGATGGCCGCATCAGTGAGCCATGTCCTAGGGACATGGCAGATTTCATCGCTGACACTACTACGGGGGAAGAGAGAGGAGTGTCAGAAGCTAGAGTTGCTAGTTTACATTTTCCCGTTTTACGTTCCTATGCATTATTTGCCGGGAGATGTCTGACTGGTCGAGGGGAGAGTGGAACTCTCACTTCACCTGACCTTGCTATTTTGCGCCATGCTTTATATTCTGATAGAACCTTTAGTTTGGGCGCTATAGTTTCTCGGCGGTTAAACACAAACCGTACGAAGGGTAGTATCTTTGGAGGTGCCTATGCCTCTCGCCTTGATAAATATTTGGAGATCCCTATTAGGCATGATGAGAAGGAGGAGATGTTGCTACCCACTAAATATTTAGATTATACTAGCATGGTAGCACACGATTTTATTACCAGTGATAAGCATAAGCGACTCCAGTACAACTTGGTATTCAGTCAGGGTACTTGTGAGATTATTATTTTGCCTGCACCTTCTTTGTTCGATATTCATTCAGGCAGGTACACTATTATGCCCGATGACATTTATGCGTACTGGAGCTTAACGCAACCTCCAGCACCTGAGCCAGCACCAGTTCCTGATCCGTATCAGGTGCCTGTTTATCAGTGGGAGCCACAGGAGCTCGTCAACCAGTGGAACCCTCAGGACCCTCCGCAGTATCGAGGAGAGGGTTATTTCGAGCCGTGGCCATAGACCAACTTAGGCCAAAAATCCTAAGCTTGGGGGAGTACGTATTTCTCACCGAGATTACATTCATGTTCACACATTCATTCTAGTTGTCGGTGTTCATCCTTTTTCATTGTATAATCCATGTTAGTTTATTTTTCTTGCTTTCTTTTTGTGTGTTTGAAAAACTTTGATAAAATCCAAAAATATTTCTCGTTCCTTTTCAGTTTTTCTTTCTAGTTTAATTAGTAGTATTATTAAAAGAAAATCCAAAAAGATTTATCGTTCTTCTTTTGCTTGTTGGGAGCTTTCCCGTGTAAATAGTTTTTCTTGTTTTCATTTTACTTGCTTTAGAAAAACAAAAACTCCAAAAATATTTCAGTGTGTTTCTTTGAAATTCTTTTTCTTTTCTTTGGGTCATAAGGAGAAGACCACGATGAAAATTTTGAGTGGCTCTCATATGCATTATTGTTGATCTAACAAAGAGCCCATATTACCTTGTCTTCTCCTTTGAATAATTGTTTGCATATTCCAGCTTAGTCCAATGCACGTGCACTTTTATTATTATTCACATTGTTCGGTTGTGCAAGTGAAAGGCAATAATGACGATATATGATGAAATGATTGAGATGAGGAAAAGTTGGTATGAACTCGACCTATTTTGTTTTTGTAAATTTGATTAGCTCATCGTTCTTGATTAAACCCATTATGAATGAAACATGTTTGCAATGACAATTAGATATTATAGTTACTCATGCCATGCTTAATTAGCTAGGAGTGGATAATGGTTTGTCTTGTGTGCCAACATGCATTTAAAATGGTTATGATGTAGTATGATAGGATGGTATCCTCCTTTGAATGATTCAAGTGGCTTGACTTGGCACATGTTCACGCATGTAGTTGAAATCAAAAAAACATAGCCTCCACGATATTTATGTTCATGGTGATTTATGTCCTACTCATGCTTGCATTCAATGTTGATTAATCTCAATGCATGTTTATGACCGTTGTCGCTCTCTAGTTGGTCGCTCCTCAATCTTTTTGCTAGCCTTCACTTGTACTAAGCGGGAATACTGCTTGTGAATCCACTTCCTTAAACCCAAAGTTGTTCCATATGAGTCCACCATACCTACCTATATGCGGTATTTACCTGCCGTTCCAAGTAAATTTGCACGTGCCAAACTCTAAACCTTCAAATAATAATCTGTTTTGTATGCTCGAATCGCTCATGTAGCGACTGGGGGTTGTCAGTATCTTCCATGCTAGGTGGGTTATTCTCACAATGAGTATTTATTCACTTGTCATTCACGAGAAAGAGGCTGGTAATCGGGATGCCCAGTTCCATGCTCAAACTCAAATGAAAATATAATAATTAAACAAAACTCCCCCATGACTGTTGTTGGTATGGACGGTGCCTGTGGATGCGGCTAGCCGTGGAGTGTGATTGTTGGTGGAGGGGGAGTAAAAACTTTACCATTCTGTTTGGGAACCGCCTATAATGTGTCTAGCATGGAAGATAGTGAGATCTCTTGGTTGTTATGTTGACAATGAAAGAATACCGCTCAAAATTATATTCATCTCTGTTTGAAAAGCTTCGAGCTCTGGCACCTCTGCAAATCCCTGGTTCCCTCTGTGAAGGGCCTATCTATTTACTTTTATTGTTGAGTCATCATCTTCTTACAAAAAGCACCAGCTGGAGAGCACCACTGTCATTTATATGCCTTGTTTTTATTCAGTATTGAGTATGACTGTGACTGGATCTCTTTTGCCATGAATTACAATGTCCAGTCGGTCCTTGATCTTCAGGGGTGCTCTGCATTTACGTTTTGCGGTCTCAGAAAGGGCTAGCGATATACCATTATATCATGATTGTTTTGAAACAAATGTTGTCATCCGAGATATCTTATTATTGCTCGCTAGTTTATTATGCCATTGATATGATTAAATATGAGACCTAAGTGTTATTGTGAATATGGTTAGTTCATAATCTTTGCTGAAAACCTGAATATTGGCTAGAAATATTTACAACAACAAGATCAAACATAGTTTGTAAAAGTTTTTCTTTGTCACTTTCAGTTTGTCAACTGAATTGCTTGAGGACAAGCAATGGGTTAAGCTTGGGGGAGTTGATACGTCTCCATCGTATCTACTTTTCCAAACTCTTTTGCCCTTGTTTTGGAGTCTAATTTGCATGATTTGAATGGAACTAACCCGAACTGACGCTGTTTCAGCAGAATTGCCATGGTGTTATTTTTGTGTAGAAATCAAAGTTATCGGATTGACCTGAAAATTTACGAAGAATTTTTGTGGAGTATATAAAAAATACTGGCGTAAAAAGATACCAGAGGGGGGCCACCCAGAGGCCACAAGCCCTGGGGGCGCGCCTACCCCCCAGGGTGCATCTCCCCGGCTTGTGGGCCCCCTGGACCATCTCCGACCCTAATTGCAACTCTATATATACCTATTCACGGAGAGAAAAATCAGAGAGAAGGATTCATTGCGTTTTACGATACGGAGCCGCCGCCACCTCTTGTTCTTCATCGGGAGGGCTGATCTGGAGTCCGTTCGGGGCTCCGGAGAGGGGAATCCGTCGCCATCATCATCATCATCAACCTTCCTCCATCACCAATTTCATGATGCTCACCGCCAGGAGTGAGTAATTCCATCATAGCCTTGCTGGACGGTGATGGGTTGGATGAGATTTATCATGTAATCGAGTTAGTTTTGTTAGGGTTTGATCCCTAGTATCCACTATGTTCTGAGATTGATGTTGCTATGACTTTGCTATGCTTAATGCTTGTCACTAGGGCCCGAGTGCCATGATTTCAGATCTGAATCTATTATTTTTTCATGAATATATTTGAGTTCTTGATCCTATCTTGCAAGTTGTAGACACCTATTACAAGTTATGATCCGCATACCCCAAGGTGATAATAATTGGGATTCTTTCCGGTGATTACCGTAGTTTGAGGAGTTCATGTATTCACTAAGTGCTAATGCTTTGGTTCGGTTCTCTATTAAAAGGTGGCCTTAATATCCCTGATTTTCCATTAGGACCCCGCTGCCACGGGAGGGTACGAAAAAAGATGGCATGCAAGTTCTTTTCCATAAGCATGCATGACTATATACGGAATACATGCCTACATTACATTGATGAATTGGAGCTAGTTCTGTGTCACCCTAGGTTATGACTGCTATATGATGAATATTATCCAACACAATTATCATTGCCGATCCAATGCCTACGAGCTTTTCACATATTGATCTTTGCTAAGTTACTTTCGTTGCTACTGCTGTTACAATCACAACAAAACTGCGACTGTTACTTTTGCCACTGTTACCATTACTTCCATACTACTTTGCTACTAAATACTTTGCTGCAGATATTAAGGCTTTCAGGTGTGGTTGAATAGACAACTCAACTGCTAATACTCGTGAATATTCTTTGGCTCCCCTTGTGTCGAATCAATAAATTTGGGTTGAATACTCTACCCTCCAAAAATGTTGTGATCCCCTATACTTGTGGGTTATTAGGGCGCACACCTAGGGCTTGTGGCCCCTTCGTGGGTCTTCTGGCCTCTTCTCGAAGCTTCGCGGTTGTCTTCTGGTCCAAGAAAAATCCTCAAAAGGTTTCGTTCCGTTTGGTATTGATTTTGTGTAAAAGACAAAAACAAGGAAAAAACAGCAACTGGCACTGGGCACTAGGTTAATAGGTTAGTCCCAAAAATGATATAAAATAGCATATTAATGCATATAAAATATCCAAGATGGATAATATAATAGCATGGAACAATAAAATATTATAGATACGTTGGAGACATATCAAGCATGCCCAAGCTTAATTCCTGCTCGTCCTCGAGTAGGTAAATGATAAAAACAGAATTTTTGATGTGGAATGCTACCTAACATGTTTATCAAGTAATCTTTCTTATTGTGGCATGAATATTCAGATCCATAAGATTCAAAACAAAAGTTTAATATTGACATAAAAACAATAATACTTCCAGCATACTAATAAAGCAATCATGGCTTTTCAAAATAACATGGCTAAAGAAAGTTATCCCTACAAAATCATATAGTCTTCTCATGCTCTATCTTAATCACACTATGTATTTATCATTCACAACCCCGATGACAAGCCAAGCAATTTTTTCATACTTTTGACGTTCTAAAGCTTTTTCAACTTCACGCAATACATGAGCGTGAGCCATGGATATAGCTCTATAGGTGGAATAGAAGGTGATAGTAGAAAAAAAGGAGCAAGAAATTCTCACACCAACTAGGCAAATTAATAGGCTGTGGAGATGCCCATCAATTGATATTGGTGCAAGTAAGTAGGGATTGCCATTCAACGGATGCACTAGAGCTATAAGTGTATAAAAGCTCAAAGGAAAACTAAGTGGGTGTGCATCCAACTTGCTTGCTCACGAAGACCTAGGGCAATTTTGAGGAAGCCCATCATTGGAATATACAAGCCAAGTTCTATAATGAAAAATTCCCACTAGTAATATGTGAAAGTGAGACAACATAGGAGACTCTCTATATGAAGAACATGGTGCTACTTTGAAGCACAAGTGTGGAAAAAGGATAGTAACATTGTCCCTTCTCTCTTTTTCTCTCATTTTTTTTCCTTTTTCTTTTTTTCTATTTTTTCTTTTCTCTATGTTTTCTTTTTCTTTTTCTTTTTCTTTTTGGGCTCTTTGGCCTCTTTTTTTTTAAGTCCGAAGTCTCATACTGACTTGTGGGGGAATCATAGTCTCCATCATTCTTCCTCACATGGGACAATGCTCTAATAATGATGACCATCACACTTTTATTTATTTACAACTCAAGAATTACAACTCAATACTAGAACAGAATATGACTCTATATGAATGCCTCCAGCGGTGTACCAGGATGTGCAATGATCTAGCATGACATGTAAAAAATATGAACGGTGGCCAAGCCATAAATACTATGCCAACTACATGATCATGCAAAGCAATATGACAATGATGGTGTGTGTCATAATAAATGGAACGGTGGAAGTTGCATGGCAATATATCTCGGAATGGCTATGGAAATGCCATAATAGGTAGGTATGGTGGCTGTTTTGAGGAAGGTATATGGTGGGTTTAATGCACCAGCGAAAGTTGCGCGGTACTAGAGAGCCTAGAAAAGGTGGAAGGGTGAGAGTGCGTATAATCCATGGACTAAACATTAGTCATAAAGAACTCACATACTTATTGCAAAAAATTATTAGCCCTCAAAACAAAGTACTAATACGCATGCTCCTAGGGGGATAGATTGGTAGGAAAAGACCATCGCTCGTCCCCGACCGCCACTAATAAGGAAGACAATAAAAAATAAATCATGCTCCAACTTCATCACATAACGATAGAACATACGTGCATGCTTCGGGAATCACAAACCTTCACACAAGTATTTTTACTAATCCACAATTACCAACTAGCATGACTCTAATATCACCATATTCATATCTCAAAACAAATGCAAGGAATCAAACTTCTCATATATTCAATGATCTTCAGGAAAGTTTTTATTATATCCCTCTTGAATACCCATCATATTAGGACCAAATTCATAACCTAAGAAAATTGCCATACTATTCTTAAGACTCTCAAAATAATATAAGTGAAGCATGAGAGTTCATCAATTTCTTCAGAATAAAACCACCGCCGTGCTCTAAAAAGATATAAGTGAAGCACTAGAGCAAAATTTCCTAGCTCAAAAGATGTAAGTGAAGCACATAGAGTATTCTAATAAATTCACGATTAATGTGTGTCCCTATCAAAAGGTGTGTACAGCAAGGATGATTGTGGAAAACTAAAAAGCAAAGACTCAAATAATACAAGACACTCCAAGCAAAACACATATCATGTGGTGAATAAAAATATAGCCTCAAATAATTTTACCGATGGATTGAAGACAAAAGAGGGGATGCCATCCGGGGCATACCCAAGCTTAGATGCTTGGTTGTCCTTGAATATTACCTTGGGGTGCCTTGGGCATCCCCAAGCTTAGGCTCTTGCCACTCCTTATTCCGTAGTCCATCAAAACTTTACCCAAAACTTGAAAACTTCACAACACAAAACTCAACAAAGAGCTCGTGAGATCCGTTAGTATGATAAAACAAATCTCCACTTTTAGGTACTGTTGTGAACTCTGTCGGATTCAGGGCTCCCCAGACCCAAGAAAGGTTCGAACTCTGGGGCGTGTGCGAAGGACTCAACCTATCTAGCCAACCAGCTCGTCGCCCTACGGCCTAGCTCGATGCACGCGAACAAGGAAGAAGATGAACACGACAGTTTACCCAGGTTCGGGCCACCTTGCGGTGTAAGACCCTACTCCTGCTTTGTGGTGGATTGGCCTCACGAGGGGCTGAGGATGAACTAGTACAAAGGATGAACAATCTTGCGAGGTCTATGGGTGAGGGTGGAATGGATCCCATCCGGTCTACGGTGGTGGCTAGCCTATACTTATAGTGGCCTCAGTCCTCTTCCCCCAAATCATAGGCGGGAAGGGATCCCACAGTGGCCAATTTGAAAGGGGACAAGTAGTACATCTTATCCTAACGAAAGGTGGTATTCGCCTGCAAAGCCTCTGGTGGTGACGCGGCAGTGGGCTCGACGATGACATCCGTCCTGCCATCCTGGCGGTCTTGGTCTTGTATCACTGGAATCGAAACCTTTGCCGGGCTCCTTGGGAACCCATGCTTGCGCTTGCCTCCTTAGCATCAAAGAGGAAACTGCCTCCTCTGCGCCCGCTGGAGCCCGCCTAGCCTTGGTCGTCATGGCTTGCGTCATCGCAACCTCCTGAGGTTGGGTACCTGCATAGAAATCTCTGCTCCTCAGGAGGCAGCCTGGGGAGGCCGCTCCCTCGGGAGGTCTTGGTGTCGTCCGCCTCGCAAGGGTCTTGTCTTGGTGGCCTTGGAGGTGGGCCGTACCAGGCCGTCGATGGAGCCACGCCGCGGGCCGCAGGCAGGCAAGTCTGGGTACCCTGGTTCCCAGAAAGCTGACAAACCCATTCCAATTTTATATTGGTGTTATATCTACTATATTCTAACTTCTCCATGGTTCATACCCCCCGATACTACCCATAGATTCATCAAAATAAGCAGACAACACATCGAAAATAGAATCTGTCAACAACAGAACAGTCTGTAAAGACCCGAATATTAGTCATACTTCTGTAACTCCAATTTTTTTGAAAAGATAGGAAAGTGGAGGAAATTCATATATCAATCTTGTGGAAAACATTCAGAGTTTTTTCATGCTCCAGTGAATTTTAACAATTCTGCTACTGAACGCAAAAGTTTCTGTTTTTCAGCAAAATCAAATCAACGATATACCAAAGCATCCCAAAGGTCTTGCTTGGCTCAAACACTAATTAAAACACTAAAACACAATTATTACAGAACTAATATTGCATAAACACATAAAAAAAATATTGGGTTGTCTCCCAACAAGCGCTTTTCTTTAAAGCCTTTTAGCTAGGCGTTGATAATTTTAATGATGCTCACATGAAAGACAAAAAATGAAGCACAAAGAGAGCATCATATAGCATGTGAAAAACAAGTTTAAGTCTAACATACTTCCTATGCATAGGAATTTTATAGGGAAAAGATTTATCAAGACAAGCAAAATGCAAGGAAGAAGGAAGAAACAATAGCAATCTTAACATAACGAGAGGTAATTTAGTAACACGAAAATTTATACAACCATATTTTCCTGATAATAATTACATGTAGGATCATAATCAAATTCAACAATATAGCAATCATATAAAATTTCCTCTTCATGATCCACATGCATAAATAAACATTTTATAATCTTCCAAGATAGTGGGATTAACATCAACTAAAGTCATGACCTGTTCAAACCCACTTTCAATATTATCGCAAACATATTCATCATGGCGCTTAAATAAATTTTTAAGATCATAAGAAGCATTATCACCCCAATCATTATTATTGCAATAAGTAGTGGACATAGCAAAACTAGCATCCCCAAGCTTGGGGTTTTGCATATTATTAGCACAATTGACATTAATAGAATTTATAATAACATCATTGCAATCATGCTTTTCTTTCAAGGAGCTATCGTGAATCACTTCATAAATTTCTTCTGCTAAACTTCATCACAATTTTCAGATTCACGAATTTCAAGCAAAACTTCATAAAGATAATCTAGTGCACTCAACTCACTAGCAATTGGTTCATCATAATTGGATCTTTTAAAAAGATTAGCAAGTGGATGAGGATCCATAAACTTTTTGCTTTCTGATTTGGAATAAATATGCAATTATGCCAAGCGAACAAACAAACAACCCAAGTAAGACTTAAAGGCAAACGAAAAGATGAACGGAAAGAAGGCGAATAAAAAGGCAAATATTTTTATGTTTTTTTGAAAATGTTTTATAAGTGGGGGAGAGGAAAACGAGAGGCAAATGGAAAATAAGGTAATGCAAGAGATGGGAGTTTATGATAGGTACTTGGTAGGCTTGATGTAGAACCTCCCCGGCAACGGCGCCAGAAATTCTACCTGCTACTTCTTGAGCTTGAGTTGATTTTTCCCTTGAAGAGGAAAGGGTGATGCAGCAAAGTAGAGATAAGTATTTCCCTTAGTTAAGAACCAAGGTATCAATCCAGTAGGAGGCACAAGCAAGTCCCAGATAGATGCACTTGCACAAACTAACAAAGACTTGCACTCTACGCGAAAAAGGGGTTATCAATCCCTTCACGGTCACGAACAAGAGTGAGATCTAATAGAGATAGGTATAAAAGATAATTAAAAGAGTGAAATAAAGTAAATATAAATAAATTGCAGCAAGGTATTTTTGGGTTGTTGGTTTTATAGATCTGAAAATAATATGATAGAAAATAGACCTGGGGGCCATAGGTTTCACTAGAGGCTTCTCTCTTGAAGAAAACATACGGTGGGTAAACAAATTACTGTTGATCAATTGATAGAAAAGCGCATAGTTATGATGATATCCAAGGCAATGATCATGAATATAGGCATCACGTCTATGACAAGTAGACCGGCTCCTGCCTGCATCTACTACTATTACTCCACACATCGACCGCTATCCAGCATGCATCTAGTCACTGGTACCGTAAGGTGCTATACAAATGGTTTTTAACCCCTTTCCGCGACGACATTTGGAACCGTCGCCAAGTGAGTGTGGGCGATAGGGGGGTCCTTCCCACACGACCCAGAAATTGTCGGGGATGGGCGAGCGGCTATTGACGATCGCCATAGAATAAACGTATGAGAAGCCGCCCCAGTCCCACACGTTACATCTCGACGTTACGTTTCTGATCAGAGAGACATCCCAAATGATTACGCCGCTATAGTCATGTGAAAAAGGTTGACACCAACATTTAATCTACCGATATGTTTGTGATAGGTACGTTATCGCACACGGTTCAAGAATGTAAAATGTGTGCGGTGCCTCTACTAACGCCAACGTGTCCATTTTCATAACTGTGTGCGATTGGTATTCCTATCACACACGCACACTGGTTTGAAATGTTTGGAGTAACGCCTTAAGCAAGATGACATGATGTAGAGGGATAGATCCAATCAATATGGTAAAAAACCCATCTTTTATCCTTAATGGCAACAATACAAATACGTGCCTCGCTACTGTCGGATTCAGGGCTCCGCAGACCCAAGAAGGTTCGAACTCTGGGGCGTGTGCGAAGATCTCAACCACTCAAGTCTCAAGCTTGCCACCCCACAGCCTAGCCTCTTCGGATTCACATGAGTGGGGAAGAAGATGAACATGGCAGTTTACCCAGGTTCGGGCCACCTTGCGGTGTAAAACCCTACTCCTGCTTTGTGGTGGATTGGCCTCATGAGGAGGTTGAGGATGAACTAGTACAATGGATGAGCTGCCTCGCGAGGGCTCAGAGGGTGAGTATGAATCGACCTCTTCTATGGTGGTGGCTAACCTATATTTATAGTGGCATCGTTTCTCTTCCTCCAAAACTTAGGCGGGAAGGGATCCCAACACGGCCAATTTGAAAGGGGACAAGAAGTACATCCTATCCTGACGAAAGGTGGACTTCTCCTGCAAAGCTTCTGGTCATGACGTAGCGGTGGGCTCTGCGATGACCTCCATCCTGCCGAGCCTGTGGTCTTGGTCTTTTAGCACCGGAATGGAAACCTTTGGGAGGCTCCTCGGGAACCTACGCCTGTCCTTGCTCCCTTAGCACCGAAAGGGAAACTGCCTCCTCTGCGCCCACTGGCGCCCGCCTGGCCATGGTCGTCATGGCTCATGTCATCCCAGCCTCGGGAGGCTGGGTACCTGCATAGAAATCTCCGCTCCTTGGGAGGCAGCCTTGGGAGGCCACTCCCTTGGAGGTCTTGGTGTCATCCGCCTCGCGAGGCCAGGGCCATCGTGATGGTCTTGTCTTGGAGGTCTTGCCACTGGGCCGTACCAGGCCATCGAGGGAGCCATGCCGGGGGCCGCAGGCAGGAAGATCTTGGTACCCTCGATCCCAGAACGCCGATAGTAGCCCCCAGGCCCAAGGCGCGATCGGGCTCGCTTCGAGGCGAAGCCAAGGGGAAAGGGCAAAGCGCCATGGGCCCCAATCGCTTGTGGGCCAAGCTTGACGCGTGGCGCCCGACGGGGCGTGGGCGGCTCCACTCCCCCACGCCGCCTCGGCAACCGCCCAAGCTGCCAAAAAGCCCGGGGCATGCCACAAAGCCATCATTGCCCGACCGCGTACTTGTCTTCCACTCCCCCTTTCCTTCTGCAAGCTTGCGCCTTCTCCGCCGGACACCACGCCTCCTTGAACACGCCTCGCCGCCATGGCTCCCAAGAAGAAGAGGGGCAAGGTCCTAGCGGTAGCGGAGGCCTAGGCGGGGCCGGAGCCCACGCTGGACCGGTCGACTGTAATCAACTTCGAGGGGCTGGATAAGGTCCAACACCCGATTGCCACTGACTCCAACGAGTGGAAGGCGACGAGGATTTGGCCTGGCTCCCGGTCTCTAGCCGATCTGGAGGCCACCAACATTCCTCTTCATCTTCACACCATCTTCTTCGGCCTGCTGCCGCCATTCTCGGATTTCTTCAACGCCGTGCTTACGCACTTCTAGGTCCACGCGCTGCATCTTGACCCTGGGTCCATTGTTCTCCTCTTCACCTTTGTGTTCCTGTGCGAGGCCTTCGTGGGCATCGCCCCGTCCGTGGTGCTGCTCCGCCATTTCTTTTCCCTTCAGATGGTCGCCAGCGGGCAGCACTCGGGGTGCGTGTCACTCCGAGCGGTGGAGGCGACCACGGCCTCCTGCATTGACACCGCGCTTCACCCGGCCTTAGAGGGATTTCAGAAGCAATGGGTATATGTTGATGCCGCCGCGTACAACCCCTGCTTCTGATCCCAGCGGCCCCCGCGGAGCCGAGCTCCGGCTGGGAGCGCGTGGAGCTCGTCGACCCACACCTCGCGTGAGTCATGACCAGGTTGACTAACCTAAGGAAGGCGGGCGTGACGATGGCGATGGTGGTGAGGGAGTTCGTCCGGCGGTGCATCGCTCCGCTTCAGCGCCACTCCCACCCGATGTGGGCCTTCACCGGCCCTGAGGATGCCATGAGGCTTTAGGTGCCCTCTCTCCCTTTCGGCGTGCTACGCGGGGTGCTTTGCCTTCTGACCGGTGGAGAACCCACCGCACTCCCCTCTAGAGGACTCCCCCTGTACAACTACCCGAACGGGGAAGCCTTCGCCAAGAAGATGCCGCGCTTCGACGAGTAGGGTCTGGTCCCCCAGGACCACGTGGGGCCTCGTGACAACCCCTTCCTGGTGGTCCCAGGCCCCGGGGGTCCTGGGGGTGCACCCCCCAAGCAGCTGCGGGGGAGCACCCTGAGTTGTGCGTCCTTCCAGCGTCCACCTTCCCCCGTACAAGCAGTGACGGGGGCGCCCCAACCAAGGACACGGCCGCCGCCCCCGCCGCGGAAGGCCACGCGCTGGGTCCCAGCGTATCATCCTCCGGTCCCCGCACACCCCGGAGGAGGAAAGAGCCCGGCGGCCGGGACAACTCTGCCCCAAGGGCCCAGAAGAAGAGGAGGTGGATCGCCGCAAATAAGTAAGCGCCCGACCTTCCTTGATTTTTGCATCATGTGCTTCTCCGACTTTTGTTCCTCAGGTCCCCCTCTGAGGATGGAGCAGCCGTGGCTTCTCCGCCACCTCTGGAGTGTGCCGGCCTGTCGGCGTTCTAGGAACTAGGGTATCTAGACATGCCTGCCTGCGGCCCATGGCGTGGCTTCATCGACGGCCTAGTACGGCCAGTCTCCAAGACTACCAAGACAAGACCCTCGCGAGGGGCCAAGCCTCGCGAGGCAGACGACTCCAAGACCTCCCGGGGGAGCGGCCTCCCAAGGCTGCCTCCTGAGGAGCGGAGATTCCTATGCAGGTGCCCAAACCTCATGAGTTTGCTGTGACGCAAGCCATGACGACCAAGGCCAGGCGGGCGCCAGCGGGCGCAGAGGAGACAGTTTCCTCTTTGGTGCTAAGGAGGCAAGCACAGGCGTGGGTTCCCGAGGACTCAGGCAAAGGTTTCCATTCCTGTGCAATGAGACCAAGACCACCAGGACGGCAGGATGGATGTCATCACTGAGCCCATTGTGAGTGTCATGCCAGAAGCTTTGCAGGCGAAGACCACCTTTCGTCAGGATAAGATGTACTACTTGTCCCCTTTCAAATTGGCCGTTGTGGAATCCCTTCCCGCCTACATTTTGGGAAGAGGACCAAGGCCATTATAAATATAGGTGAGCCACCACCGTAGAGCGAGACGAACCCCCCAGGATCGGATCCTTTCCATCCTCACTAGAGTAGACCTCGCGAGGTTGTTCATCCCTTGTACTTGTTCATCCTCAGCCCCTCGTGAGGCAAATCCTCAGCCGTCTTTGGGAACTGCCACTTTCTTCTTATCAACACGGTCTCATGCTCTGAGCCACTTTTTGGCCGTCTTGAGTCGTGGTTGAGTTATTTCAGTAATGCCCCAGATCTGAGTTGTAAAGACCGTTCTGGTGGCTACTGATTTATTTGCCGATTTCTTGCAAGGGTTCGGATGATCATTTCCCTACAGTCAGAACTTGAGAGGTGATGAACCTGCCATTTAAACAATATTACCATGTCAGGAGATGAGGATAAGGGTACGTCTGTCAGAATATTGCACCTGACAGAACCTATGGTCACACGAAGAAGCAACATGACCCCGCTCTTTCAGCAAAGGATCCAGACCAAGAAAACAATAATGAAGGAGCAAGTCCGATGATGCAGGTACGAAAAGTGTTGTATGTACCACATGGTGTAGATACCCTGGACAGTCTGAGTCAGCATCGATCACCATGAATATTCACCTAAGGGGTCTGCTCAATTTTGGTAAGGACCCCATATCCAGACAACCAGCTCAGTCAACAATATGTGCTCAGATTTGTCAGTATCAAATATATGGGTCTGTCGAACCAGACCAAGGGGCCATTCAACAGTTTGACCCTGGCAACCATGGTAAAGCACCACACAGCCTACTATCCCCATGGACATACCGACAAAATGAATAATCATAAGGGTGAATAACAGTCTTGAAGCATGTGCCCTCACTTACGTGAAGCATCAAAGGGTAGCCTGTCATGAACAAAATTCTTCTGCGAGATCCACAGTCAGTCAAGTCTGCGAATACTATCATATAAGGCCGTACCCCTTCATGATGTCCACGACAGGTGACAGCCAACTATTTGGTACGGATCTGACACTCAAGACAGTGGAGCCAGTCAAGATGATTCAGAAACTCCGCGAGAAATCAGTATCAGTCAGAAGAACAGTTATGATCCACATCACTGTTTTGAACCTGGAGGACCTACAGTTAGTTGAGAAACCCAATGCAAGGAATAAAAAGGATGGGTGTCCACCAGGAAAAATATGTTCACAACTACATGGAAGATTGTCGGTGCTGGATGATATATCCATCGGAAATCACTCTTCGACTTGTGAGACGGACATATATTTCAGTCATGATAATCTATCACACTCAGCTAAGTCAGCAGATATGAAAAGAATTAGAGCCAGTATAAGCATGAACATGTAAGGTAAGTTCTATCAGAATGTGGATACAGTGAAGCAAACCACCCCAGAGCCGGGCAGTCTCGTCATATGAAATTCAGTGGAGAACAATTAATAAAGGAAAAAGGGTACCCGAGTTGGAAACGGTTTCCTTACGTCAGTATATTCCTACTTGTTCCCTGAGCAACCAAATCTCGAGGACGAGATTTCTTTAAAGGGGGAAGGTTTGTCACACCCTGATTTTTGGCCCTTTCTTTTTCTTTTGATTTTTCGAGGATTTTGCTTGAGTTTTCCTTTTCTGTGGCTATGTGGTCTGGAAACTGAAGAAGATGACCTCTTCTTTCTTTCCAGAGTGGCTTGTCATCCTCATATCCATCCCAAGATCTTGCCATTTTCATCTTGGCCCAACCCCAATATTATTTTCTTGGGAATATTCCTTTTTCTATTAAAGGAATAATCCTTTTAGCCCTAGGTTGTGAAGCAACCTATATTTCTATCACTCCCAAAATTCCCAAATAATTCTCATAAATTGTTTGGGTCATATCTTCCTCAAATATGGCAAAATATTTCATTTGACATGTTCCTCATCATGCTCAATTAATTCCTTTTCTATTCTGTCCTGAATGGCAGTTTGTGAAGCAAGTGCCATTTACCTTTACCCAATTGACCCCAAACTTTTTGGACACCTTTTCATGTCCATAAAATTGCCTCATGCCAAAAGTCAACTTAATTTTCCTAGTGAATATTCCTGAGCAATTTTTCAAAGTTCCTATCTGAGGGAATTGTTTGTGAAGGAAGTACTAGCTAGGATGGTCCAAATAAGTTAAAATTTTGCATGGTCCTTCATCTGATCAAATAATCACCCTCCTCAAGATTTGAGCTCATGCAATGCATCCATGTGAGCTTAGCTTCAATTCTTTGTTTCTGTGCAAATTTTCAGTTAGTGAAGCAAGTATATTTTATCTTGCTCCATTACTGCTGAAAATTTTCCTAAGCCTTCTCCTATCCATATAACCTATCTCCACAATATTTGGGCTCATTTCATTTAGCCATTTTCCCTCAGGATTTTTCCTAAGTTTCTGTCCAGAGATGTGTTGTATGAAGGAAGTACCATTTTGGCTTGGCCAAATGGCATGAAATTTTTATGGCACTCTCATATGACCAAATAACCCTGCCGTGTTCATTTTCAGCCCAAGTCATCACTCCTAGTGAGTGCTTCCTCCTGTTCTTGTTTCTGGACCAATTTATGTAGTTGTAAAGCAACTATATTAAATACTGGTCCAAATCACCTCATAATTGATAGGATTATGGTCCTTCTTAATCTAAACCTCCCAGACATGAGCTCTGTCCCTTATCTCTTCTCTGCTCACCACAGCATCATGCAACAATTTGCAACAGCAAACTTTCAGAGATGAATCCCATCGGTCCAGAGCTCCTTTCTTTGATCCATCACCTCTCTCAGACTCAGTGATGCAGGGACTCATCACCAGACATATCACGGCAGCCCCTCTTGTCCTCGTCATGCCAGTCTGCGTGATGACCACCGCTTTGGCATGCAGTGGGCGCGAGCTGGCCGTCGTTTTGCTTGGGCCCCTCCTCTGCTCGGCATCTCAGCGAGCACGGGCATGTCTAGCAGCTCCCCCTCGCTGTCTTCTTCTCCCCGGACCCCTCTCCCCCTCTGGCAGCTCGGTCACTGGCGCTCGTCGCCGCGCGCCCACGGGAAATCTGTAGATGGCCGTCGTCTTCCTCCTCTGTCCACTTCCTCCCCGTGTCCCCTTGGCTTGCTCTGCTCCGTGACCGCTGCGCCGCTGCCTCATCGTGTTTTCGTCCCTCCCCATCATGCCATGCTCATATTGTTCTAGCTATATCATGTTCATCTTGTTCATGCTATGATTGATCTAATAGTATCATGTTAATCCTTGTTAACCTGTAATTGCCATGCTGTTGTCTGTCTTGATTGCTGTGAGCTTGCAAGTACATTCAATGTACTGACCTGGCGTGTCATGCCAGTTTGCAGGGCATGCCGGATTTGATTGCTTATTTGCCGTGGATTCCTTGTTTGCGAGCTAGGAAAAGCATTCCAGCCAGAGTCCCTGCGGAGTGGAGTTCATCACCGTCGTTGTTGTTCCGCTGCTAGAGTTATTCCGCTGCTTCATGTTGTTCTGCTACTTGCATGGAGCAACCGTGGTAGGCGTAGTGTCGCCGTGACGATTTAATCCCCTTGTATCCATATAGCTTGTAATAAAGAGCTGATTTGTTCTATGCTAAGCAGTGCCGTATTCCAGAAGACTTTTCCTCGATCTCTGGGTTGTACGGGGCGTTCTGGTTTCTCTGAGCCGGGGTGCCAGAGCAAGGTGGCCCGAACCTGGGTAAACTGCCACATTCATCTTCTTCCTTGTTCCTCGAGCTAGGCCATAGGGCGACGAGCTGGTTGGCTAGATAGGTTGAGTTCTTCGCACACACCTCAGAGTTTGAACCTTTCTTGGGTCTACGGAGCCCTGAATCCGACATTTGGCGCGCTAGGTAGGGGCGTGTCGAAGCCCTGCTTCTCCATCGGCCATGCTCCAACCGCGCTGTGTGGTTCCCATGGTAGGCGTCGCCCCACCCGCCGAGCCGCCGAGTGCACTCGGTGATGTCATGGGCCACCGGGCCTTTTCCCCTGCCCTGCAGCAGGTACGATGGCCGCCGAAGTTCAGGCCGGTGCTGCCTGCGCGGTACGACAACACGGGGAACTCCGTGGAGTTCCTTCGCCTCTACGAGCTGAGCATCAAGGCGGTGAATGACGACAACAAGGCCATGGCGAACTAGCTCCCCATGGCTCTCATGGGCATGCCGCGCTCCTGGATCCTTAGCCTACCGGAGTCTTGGGTGGCCTCCTGGGAGGAGCTGCGCAATCAGTTCATCGCGCGCTTCACGGCACCGGCGCCCCACGCCGTTGCGGCCATTCTCGGTAGGTCGCAGGCGCCGGCCTCAAGCCGCCACACCAAGCAGCTCTTCCAACAGTTGGGGGCCGCCCAGCCATGGCCGGGGGCTCCTTCGGGCCGGGCGGCGCATGAGACCGACATCACCTTCGATTCCAGGGATCACCCCAAGACTACGGTCAGTGCCGGCCTGCTCCCCTTGCTGTGCACGCCCACCATCAGCAGTGTCATGGTCACCAGAACCCTCATCGACAGCGGTGCAGGCCTCAACGTCCTCTCCTTGGAAGCCTTCGACCTGCTCCAGGTGCCTTACGACCGGCTCGCCCCCACCAGACCCTTCTCAGGGGTGCTCGACAGCTCCATCATTCCCCTGGGGCAGATCTGCCTCCCCGTCACCTTCGGCACGCACTGCAACTACCGCACCGAGCTTATCGACTTCGACGTCGCCCGCATCAGCCTCCCGTACAACGCCATCCTTGGGTATCCAGCCCTGGCCAAGTTCATGGCGGCGACGCACCCCGGCTACAACATCATCAAGATGCCTGGGAGTAGCAGCATCCTTACTGTGGTGGGAGATGCCAAGGATGCACTCCTGGCCCTCAAGCTCACTTTCAAGGCCACGGCGGCCGCGCGGCCAGACACGAAGGGCGCTCCGGATATCCCGGAGGCCGCGCCTGCGAAGAAGAAGCAGTTGTTCTCTTAGGACCGGGCCGAGACGAAGCAAGTGTTGGTCGACGACAGGGGCTCAGGCCCCACCTTCACCATCGACCAAGAAGAGGCGCTGGTCAGTTTCCTCCATGCGAACAAAGATGTATTTGCATGGGAGGCAACGTACCTGGTTGGCATCCCGCGAGACGTGATTGAGCACCATTTGATGGTGTGTCCCGGCGCGCGCCCGGTGAAGCAAAAGGCGCGACGGCAAGCCCCAGAGAAGCAATCATTCATCGTCCAGGAGGTTCACAAGCTGCAAGAAGCCGGCATCATCCGGGAAGTACGGCACCTGGATTGGTTGGCCAACCCGGTCATCATTCCCAAAAAGGGGGGAAAGGAGCACAGGTGCGTCGACTTCACGAGCCTCAACAAAGCTTGCCCTCAGGACCCTTTCCCTCTTCCGCGCATCAACCAAATCATTGACTCCACCGCCGAGTGTGACTTGCTGTGCTTCCTGGATGCTTTCTCGGGCTACCACCAGATCAAGATGGCGGTGCAGGATGTCGAGAAAACGGCCTTCCTTTCCCCATGCGGGGTGCACCGCTACACCTGCATGCCGTTCGGGCTACGCAACGCCGGAGTGACCTTCTAGTGATTGACGCACATCGCCCTGGGTAGGCACCTCGGGAGGAATGCCGAGGCGTATGTCGACAACATAGTGCTCAAGTCGCGGGAAGCAAGAACCCTTGTCGAAGATCTGGAGGAAACATTCACCAACCTGCGCAAGGTAAACCTGCGGCTCAATCCGGAGAAGTGCGTGTTCAGCGTCCCGTCCGGCAAGCTGCTGGGTTTCCTGGTGTCGCACAGAGGGATTGAGGCTAACCCAGAGAAGATCAAGGCAATAGAAAGAATGAGCCCGCCACAGACCCTCAAGGAAATGCAGAAGCTCGCGGGCTGCGTGACTTCGTTGGGACGCTTCATCTCCAAGCTCGGAGAGCGCGCCCTCCCATTTTTCAAGCTGATGAAGAAGAAGGGCCCCTTTCGAATGGACTCCGGAGGCTGAGGCAGCCTTTCAAGACCTCAAGAGGTATCTCACCAGCCCTCCGATGATGGTGGCGCCTCGACCTTTTGAGCCCCTGGTGCTTTACCTGGCCGCCACACCCCACTCGGCTAGCGCGGCACTTGTGGCGGTCCAGGAAGAACGCGCGGGCGCAAGTGCGCGGTGCAGCACCTCGTCTGTAGCCGCGCCATCGCCACCTCAGGACGGCGCTCCTGAGGCCTCAAATACCCCACCAGACGGTGAGGCTCCTGAGGCCCTCACGCCTCAGGCAGGGCCGGACGCCATCGACACCTCTTCCCTCATCGAGCACCCCGTGTACTTCGTCAGCACGGTGCTGCGTGACACGTGCGCGCTACCCCGTGCCGCAGAAGCTCCTGCTCGCGCTCCTCGTCACCTCCAAGAAAATGCGACACTACTTCCAAGGCCATCCCATCAAGGTCATCTCCGCGTACCCCCTGGAGAAGGTGCTCCACAGCCCCAATGCCACGGGGAGGGTTGCTGAGTGGAACATAGAGCTGCAGGCATTCCAGCTCGAGTTCAGCACCACCAGGGTCATCAAGGGCGCGGCCCTCGTTGACTTTGTGGCGGAATGGACTGATGCCCCTGACCGAGGGGTGGATGGAGACCGGTCCCTCACGCCAGGAGATGAGACGCCCGACGGCTGGGTCATGTACTTCGACGGCGCGTTTGCACGCCGGGGTGCGGGGGCTGGAGCCGTACTCATCTCACCTACCAAGGACAAGCTGTACTACGCCGTGCAGCTCTGCTTCCAGCATGGCGAGAAGGTCTCCAACAAAATCGCAAAATAGGAGGGCCTGATCGCCGGCCTCAGGGCTGCGGCGGCCCTAGGGGTCAAGAATCTCACCATCAAGGGAGATTCTCAGCTCCTCGTCAACTTCTCCAACAAGGAGTACAAGCCCAAGGACGAGCACATGGAGGCATACCTGGAAGAGGTACGCAAAATTGAAAAACGATTCTTGGGTTTGGAGTTGCAGCATGTCCTGCATGGCACGAACAAGGAGGCGGACAACATAGCGAAGAGAGCGTCCCGACGCGAGCCCCAGAAGCCTGGCGTCTTCGAGGAACGGCTCTTCAAGCCATCGGCGGCCCCCTCCAATGCGGGCCTGGTGCTGCTCTAAGAGGAACTGCCCATGGCCCCCTCTTTGGGTGCTCCAGCCTGCGGTCCGACCTCCGAAGACCGCCTGCTCCTAGCACTTGAACCTTAGGAGGGGTGCTGGACCGAGGAGTTCAAGGCGTACTTGCTCCAAGGCACCTTGCCGGAGGAGGAAGACGCAGAACGCGTGGCCCGTCAGGCCACTGCTTACTGCTTGCAGGATGGCAAGCTCTACCGAAGGCGCCCAAACGATGACTCGCTGCGATGCATCTCCAAGGAGCAAGGATGCGAGCTATTGACTGACA
Source organism: Thinopyrum elongatum (assembly GCA_011799875.1). NCBI lineage: Eukaryota > Viridiplantae > Streptophyta > Magnoliopsida > Poales > Poaceae > Thinopyrum > Thinopyrum elongatum. The sequence goes on from CM022300.1 coordinate 400,490,805, forward strand.
TCCACGGCGGGGATTGTGGGCATCACTCTTCATCACGCACCCTCGTGGGCAAGGCGTTCCGCAGCGGTTTCTACTAGCCCATGGCGCTCAACGATGCCACTGAGCTGGTGAGATCCTGTGAGGCCTGTCAATTCCATGCCAAGCAGATCCACCAGCCCGCTCAGGGCCTCCAGACCATTCCGCTCTCGTGGCCGTTCGCGGTCTGGGGGCTGGATATCCTGGGTCCGTTTCCCCGAGCGGTCGGGGGCTACCGCTACCTCTACGTCGCCATCGACAAGTTCACCTAGTGGGCGGAGGTGGAGCCCATGCGCACCATCCCAGCGGGCTCGGCCGTCAAGTTCATCAAGGGCCTCGTGAGCCGCTTTGGAGTCCCCAACCGTATCATCACTGACAATGGCTCTCAGTTCACGAGCAACCTCTTCAAAACATATTGTGCTAACCTTGGAACGCAGATATGCTACGCTTTGGTGGCGCACCCGCAGAGCAACGGCCAAGCCGAACGCGCCAATGCGGAGGTCCTGAGGGGCCTCAAGGCGAGGAGCTTCAAGAAGCAACTCGAGGCCTGCGACAGGGGTTGGCTTGATGAGCTTCAGTCCATGCTGTGGTCCATCCTCACCACCGTGACTAAGCCCACCGGCGAGACCCCATTCTTCCTCGTCTACAGGGCTGAGGCGGTCCTCCCTCATGAGGTAAAACATTGCTCCCCGCGGGTCTTGGAATTTGATGAGGCACGCCAGGACGCCTCATGGGGGATGGACCTCGTGCTTGGGGAGGAGGGCCGCCGCCAAGCCTCGCTCCGTGCCGCGATGTACCATCAGGCGCTGCGGCGGTATCGCTGCCGTAGCATCCGCTCCAGGACCCTCAAGGTGGGTGACCTCGTCCTAAGATGGGTGCTCTCCAGGGAGGGGCTTCACCAGCTCTCACCTATGTGGGAGGGCCCGTTCAGGATCGCCCATGTCTCCAGGCCTGGCGCCGCGCACCTGGAGACATAGGACAGGGTCCCCGTCCAGAATGCCTGGAACATCCAGCACCTCCGGAAGTTCTATCCGTGACCAACAAGTGCCATGCGCCTCTCAAGTCTCCGCCTGTGACACTCTCATGTAATAATGAGTGGGGCTATACACGCCCCGGAGTCTCCTGAGTGCCGCCCCTGGGCCTCATGGGGGCTCCCACCCACGTCCTAGTGGAAGCCCCATGCTCCGCGCTGGCGGGAAGACCAGAAGACTAGTATCGGTGCTGGACATGGCTGTTCTTTTTGCTTGCTTTCTATAGCTGATTTGCCACTTCTTGGAATGAAATTTGAAGTTCTCGCGTCCTTATTTTAAAGGGTTGGGAATTTTTTCTCCTCGTAGCATTCACTCTTTCAGGTCTCGTTTTAGGGAGAGTGACAGTTGTCCGTCGCTCTTCCTCGCGTGTCTCGCATGTGGGGGCTGGGCACGGTGTGTACGCTTGGGCTCGCCCGCGAACACACCTCGCCAAAGCCTTGGTGTCCTGGCCTTTGGCGTCTTAATCCTCGCTCGACGCCCTCAAACGAGCCAACGGGCAGGCACGTCCCCCTGAGTCCGTGCCTCCGGGCATCGTGACACAGCGTACCAGCGGCCCTCGCTCGGGGGCTCGCGCGGGGCACGACACCTCCAGAGGTCCCCTAACCCCGCAGCCACTGGATGCCTCCCGAGGCCTGAGGACCTTTGGATCCTCAAGAAGGAAACCCCTGGTAGGACCTCTCTGGAACGAGGGGCGCGCAGGAGGTACGAGCTCCAGGGAAGCACGCTCCCGCGGCATGTGAACTACCGCAAGCACACTAAGCTAAGTCATCCCAATCACGATCGGCAAGAACCTGTTAATTAGCAGCAACACGGATGTCAGGGCGCAATATAAAAATGATAATATAAGGGCGCAAGCGCCACGGTTCATTACATGCCCCGGCAGGGCTTTCTACTTTTTTCGATGCAGGGAAAAGAAAGAAGCAAAAGCGGCCGTGCGACCATCGCGGCTCCCGAGACCCGGCTCCAGCAACACCCGTGCTCAGTCGGAGTCCTCCTCCTGCTTCACTGGGGCGCGGCGGCGAGGCAGCTTGTCACCCTCCCCAGTCCGAGCTCAGCGGCATGGTGGCTCGTCGTAGTCGTTGTCGCTCGTGCTCTCCCCAGAGGAGGAGCCACCGCTGCTGGAGGCATCGCGACCATCGCCAAGGGCAAGTTCACCGCTAGAGATGCTACCGCCCCTCCGGCCATCGTCGTCGGAGGGGTGGATGCCATCATCATCACTGTCGCTCTCCGGGCAGCACCCCAGGCGCCTGCTGTCCTCCCCGAAGACCCTGACATAGAGGGTCCCAGCGCCATTGTGCCTGAAGTGGAGGGCACACCTCCCCTGCAGGCCGCGTGCATGAGCGAACGGCTGCCACCCGCGGTTTAGGAACACGTTGCCGGCGGGCGTGACCTCGACCTCCACCCATGAGGCCCAGCTGCAGCAACCATCGGCCTGCAGCCAGAGGCCGCCAGGTCCCCCGGCCGGCAGCACGCCCGTGAAGAAGCGTGGGAGCTGGAACCAGACGCCCACGTCCCATCAAGTGCCACGCGTCAGCCTGGTCCGCAGGTGATTGGGGCCTGCGGCGCTTCGCCCTTGCCCTTTGGCTTCGCCTCAAAGCCAAGTCCGAGCGCGCCTTGGGCCCGGGGGCTACTGTCGGCGTTCTGTGAACCAGGGTACCCAGACTTGCCTGCCTGCGGCCCATGGCATGGCTTCATCGACGGTCTGGTACGGCCCATCTACAAGACTACCAAGACAAGACCCTTGCGAGGGGCCAAGCCTCACGAGGCAGACGACGCCAAGACCTCCCGAAGGAGCGGCCTTCCCAGGCTACCTCCTGAGGAGCGGAGATTCCTATGCAGGTGCCCAAACCTCATGAGGTTGTGGTGATGCAAGCCATGATGACTAAGGCCAGGCAGGCACCAGCGGGCGCAGAGGAGACAGTTTCCTCTTTGGTGCTAAGGAGGCCAGAGCAGGCGTCGGTTCCCGAGGACTCAGGCAAAGGTTTCCATTCCTGTGCAACAAGACCAAGACCACTAGGACGGCAGGATGGATGTCATCACCGAGCCCACGTCAGTGTCATGCCAGAAGCTTTGCAGGCGAAGACCACCTTTCATCAGGATAAGATGTACTACTTGTCCCCTTTCAAATTGGCCATTGTGGAATCCCTTCCCGCCTACGTTTTGGGAAGAGGACCAAGGCCATTATAAATATAGGCGAGCCACCACCGTAGAGCGGGACGAACCCCCCAGGATTGGATCATTTCCACCCTCACCAGAGTAGACCTCGCGAGGTTGTTCATCCTCAGCCCCTCGTGAGGCAAATCCACCTCAAAGCAGGAGTAGGGTCTTACACCGCAAGGTGGCCCGAACATGGGTAAACGGTCGTGTTCATCTTCTTCCTTGTTCCTCGAGCTAGGCCATAGGGCGATGAGCTGGTTGGCTAGATAGGTTGAGTTCTTCGCACAGGCCCCGGAGTTCGAACCTTTCTTGGGTCTATGGAGCCTTGAATCCGACATTTGGCATGCCAGGTAGGGGCATGTCGAAGCTCTGCTTCTCCATCGGCTGCGCTCCGCCCGTGCTGTGTGGTTCCCATGGCAGGCGTTGACCCACCCGCCGAGCCGCCGAGTGCACTCGGAGATGTCGTGGGCCACCGGGCCTTTTCCCCCGCCCTGTGGCAGGTATGGTGGCTGCCAAAGTTCAGGCCGGTGCTGCCTCCGTGGTACGTCGACACGGGGAACCCCGTGGAGTTCCTTCGCCTCTACGAGCTGAGCATCGAGGCGGCAAACGGTGACGACAAGGTCATGGCGAATTGGCTCCCCATGGCTCTCATAGGCATGCCGCGCTCCTGTATCCTTAGCCTACCGGAGTCTTCGGTGGCCTCTTGGGAGGAGCTGCACAATCAGTTCATCGCGCGCTTCGCACACGCCCCGGAGTTCGAACCTTTCTTGGGTCTGCAGAGCCCTGAATCCGACACGGCCCCATGGTGGCCTCGCGCCTCGCGAGCCGCATGGCCACGCGTAAGATGGCATCTGCCCCTGAGCCGAGGCCGCCTCTGGAGAACCTCGGGCCTGCATTTCTAGCGTCTTTCCTCGGGGGTGGCATTCAGATTGGAGGGGCAGTGCCAAGGGCCCCTCCGCTGGTTCTCACCAGCGGCTGGGCAGCACACGCGACGGCGCCACTTTCGAGCCGGGGGTGAGCTTGCGTCGGGCTCTGCCCCGAGCTGGGGGGCCAGATGATGGAGCCCCATCCCCCGAGCCCCTGCCGGAGATGAGTGGGCCCTCGCGCGCCTCTCCTGATGACCAGGGCGCGGAGGAGAGGCCCGACCAAGCGTTAGAGCTCACACGTGGGTGCAGCGTTGTCCGACATGGCCTTCTTCGGGACGTGGCGAACGCGCTGGGTTGCCTTGGGGTGGAACTTGGCGATGTCGACACGCGCCTTGAAGCAGAGCGCCTACGCCTGGCGCGCGAATGGCGTCAGCTCGAGGTCGCCGTCAACTTTGGTCGTCTGCAGAATGAGCATGCTCGCGCGGAGGCTGAGGAGACCCTTGCCGCGGCGAGGGAGGCCCGCAATCATGCCCTCGAGGAAGCCCGAGCCACGGACCTCCAGCGCGAGGCTGCAGAGAGGCGCGGGGAGGAGCTTCAAGCTTCAAATGCCGCCCTCGAACGCAAGTCCAGGCATGAAAAGCCGCGCTCGCCGCCTCAGCGGGCGGGCCGTCCACAGGCAAAGCGGGGCTTCGCACCTTAGAAGACACGCTGGCGCTGGAGGCGCTGGAGCAGAGCCTGGAGCGCGAGCGGCTAGAGGTGATGGAGCACCAAGTTGGTTGCTGCCGAGGATGCCCTCACCTCTTGAGAGGTGATGATCCAGGGAGAGGTCGACGAGAGGGTGGCGGGGTCCATATGGCTCTCGCCGAGGACTACCGCCGGAAGCTGGAGCTTCAGGAGACTCGCTTCTGCACACAGTGCGGTGAGCTAAAGGGAGAGGCTGACGGCCTCAAGAAGAAGCTAGCCACGGCGGAGCGGTGCGAGAGGGCCATGGTGGATGCTCAGGCCACAGCCGAGGCCGAGCTATCTTTCCTCTACAAGCAGGTGGAAGGCGTTACTTCCCTCGTGGAGAGAGCTTCGGATGAGGCGAGCCGAGCCCGGGTACTGCAGCACATGCGCTCCCAGATGTTCCAGGCCCTTGGGCATAGGGCCAGCCTGGCCCTGAGCAGCATTTGCGACGAAAACATATCCAACCCGCTCATTGCTGATGACGCCGGCTACCTTGGCTTCTTAACCAGGGTCGTGGAGCGCCTTGAAGGTGGGGCTGAGAGGGCGCGCCAGCTCGTCGAGCAGAAGAGTTGCAGCCTTCTTGCGCGTCTTCAGCCACCTTCTCCGCTCCGACCCAGACTTCGACTTCGAGGCTGTGATAGCCCCTGTGCCCGGGGTGATCTAAGGCGCCCTGGCAGAATGGGTGGAGGATCATGTGGATGACCTAATCGCGGAGCTTGCCCCCGCCGGCGACGAGGGCCTGCCTGTGATCGAGAGGCATGGGGCTAACGATGATGACGACGACAGCATCGATGGTGATGGCGCATCTCCCTAGGCTGCTTTTCCCCTGTTTTCCTACTAAGACTTTGAATGTGACCCCGCGGGGATGCGAAAGCATTTTGGAAGAAACTTCTTTATGATGTGTTAAGCAGCACTGCACTCCCTTATGTCGCCTTCCCTTTTCTTATCGTGCGCCCGGACTTCTGAACAAAGGTGGGTCGTTGGAATTATGACGGGTCGCGATGCCTGGCCAAGGTCAGGAGGCGGACACTCATCGGGGGCCTCGGGCCATGTGCACCCGCAGGCTCGCTCGAGAGTGTCGCGCGAGGACTCGAACACCAAGGTCCTGGCGAGGTGTGCACGCGGGCAGGCCACCTCAGGGCTGGTCCAAGCGTGCGCGCCGTGCCCAACCCCCGCTCGCGGGGTGCTCGAGAGAGAGAGAAAAACCGGCTATCGCCAGACCTCTTTAAAACAAACCTCAAAATAGGAAACACTGCAAGGAGAAAAATTCCCACCCCTTTTTAGAATAAAGACGTGAGAGTTCCAGATTTCAATCCAAGAGACGGCAAATTCGATTACAAAAGAGAGTGAAGAACAGCCGCGTCCGGCGCCTATACTAGTCTTCCCACCAGCGCGGAGCATGGGGCCTCCACTGGGCATGGGCATAGTCGTTGTAAGACCGTGTTGTCCACCAGCGCAGAGCATGGGGCTTCCACTGGGCATGGGGTTACCGACCCCGCCTGCTGCCTGGGGGAGCGCTCCCTGGTCTAGAAGGGAGAGCTCGTTCGCCTCCTTTCCACCGCACGATCCACCGGGTCCTCCCCAGAAGGACGAGCAGACGCAGCAAGGGCATGCCCGGGCCCTTGGCGAGGGTCACGGCACGGGCGGAGGACAGAGAGGCTCCGTACCCTCGCAGGCGATGTCGAGTAGCTCAGCGACCCGGTCGAGCAAAGCGGCGTGGTCGCCATCGGTGGGGCGGTAGTGTAGTAATTCACGCGCCGTTAGGAGCACAGCTTGCGCGCTTGTCAGCCCCCGTCGGGCGCAGAGGGACGACGCTGTGGCGGTGCCGTCAGAGGGCGCAACGGCATGCCCGTTGCACCGCACGAGGAGCGGCGGCGATGAATCCTGCCGTTGGTGAAGGTGTGCCGAGGAAGGCGGGGCTCGACGAAGGATGCCGCGGCCGAAGGGCGCCGTCTGACCGAAATGCGCGGCCCACCGCTCGGCGCGGGCTCGGCTAGCTCTTGTCATGGCGGGGCGTGGATGGAGCATGGTTGATGAGGAGGCAGGGCTTCGACATGCCCCCTACCTGGCGCGCCAAATGTCGGATTCAGGGCTCCGCAGACCCAAGAAGGTTCCAACTCTGGGGTGTGTGTGAAGATCTCAACCACTCAAGTCTCAAGCTCGCCACCCCACCGCCTAGCCTTGTCAGATTCACGTGAGCGGGGAAGAAGATGAACATGGCAGTTTACCCAGGTTCGGGCCACCTTGCGGTGTAAAACCCTACTCCTGCTTTGTGGTGGATTGGCCTCACGAGGAGGTTGAGGATGAAGTAGTACAGTGGATGAGCTACCTCGCGAGGGCTCAGAGGGTGAGAATGAATTGACCTCTTCTATGGTGGTGGCTAAACTATATTTATAGTGGCCTCGGTCCTCTTCCTCCAAAACTTAGGCAGGAAGGGATCCCACAATGGCCAATTTGAAAGGGGACAAGAAGTACATCCTATCCTGACGAAAGGTGGTCTTCTCCTGCAAAGCTTCTGGTCGTGACGTAGTGGTGGGCTCGGCGATGATCTCCGTTCTGCTGAGCCTGTGGTCTTGGTCTTGTAGCACCGGAATGGAAACCTTTGGGAGGCTCCTCGGGAACCTACGCCTATCCTTGCTCCCTTAGCACCGAAAGGGAAACTGCCTCCTCTGCGCCCGCTGGCGCCCGCCTGGCCATGGTCGTGATGGCTCACGTCATCCTAGCCTTGGGAGGCTGGGTACCTGCATAGAAATCTCCGCTCCTTGGGAGGCAGCCTGGGGAGGCCACTCCCTTGGAGGTCTTGGTGTTGTCCGCCTCGCAAGGCCAGGGCCCTCGCGAGGGTCTTGTCTTGGAGGTCTTGCCGTTGGGCCGTACCAGGCCGTCGAGGGAGCCACACCATGGGCCGCAGGTAGGCAGATCTGGGGACCCCCGATCCTAGAACGCCGACAGCTACCCCTACTGTCACTGGGTGAGGACACCGCAAGATTGAACCCAAAACAAAGCACCTCTCCCATTGCAAGATAGATCAATCTAGTTTCCCAAACCAAATCAATAGATCGGAGAGAAATACAAAGCTACCTTAATCATGCATAAAAGAGTTCAGAGAAGACTCAAATAATATGCATAGATAATCTGATCATAAATCCACAATTCATCGGATCTCAAGAAACGCACCGCAAAAGAAGATTACATCGAATAAAACTCCAAGAACATCGAGGAGAACATTGTATTGAAGATCAAAGAGAGAGAAGAAGCCATCTAGCTACTAGCTATGGACCCATAGGTCTGTGGTAAACTACTCACACATCATCGGAAGGGCAGCAAGGTTGGTGTAGAGGCCCTACATGATCGAATCCCCCTCCGACAGAGTGCCGGAAAAAGCCCCAAGATGGGATCTCACGAGAATAGAAGCTTGCGGCGGTGGAAAAGTATTTTATGTGTGCCCTCTGACGTAAGGGGAATATTTGGGTATTTATAGAGCAGAGATTAGGGTTAGGAGAGCGACAGGGGCCCACAAGCCTAGGGGGTCCGCCCCTATGGCTTGTGGCCCCCCCATGGGTCTTCTGGCCTCTTCCCAAAGCTTCGTGGTTGTCTTCTAGTCCAAGAAAAATCCTCAAAAAGTTTCGTTCCGTTTGGACTCCGTTTGGTATTGATTTTCTGTAAAAGACAAACAAGGAAAAACAGCAACTAGCACTGGGCACTAGGTTAATAGGTTAGTCCCAAAAATGATATAAAATAGCATATTAATGCATATAAAACATCCAAGATGGATAATATAATAGCATGGAATAATCAAAAATTATAGATACGTTGGAGACGTATCAGGCTCCATCGTCCTCCACAACATCTTGTTTCCAACGAACCACAAGAAGGTCATTGGAAAAATTGAAGGAGGACAGAGCACTGGCAGCAGAAAGAGGTACTCCTCTTCCCTTATTCGTGCAAATCTTACGTCTCTGCTCACACCGTATTCATCCCACGAAAGAAACTAGTTGAGCGCTTCTTACTGCACCTTCTTCATGATAGTAAATGCACAAGGTTTCCACCCATTTACTATTTCACCTTAGCTAGAGGTCAGTCGCCCGCCTGGATTTCAATTCAGGGTCAGTTGATTCACAATTAAAAGAAGCAGCACCCGCTTAGGTGTGCGGAGCACCTAGTCTGCCTGTTCGCCGGGGAAGCGGCGCAATGGTGTCTATCATAGGGGTGTGGGGTGCAGGAGCTGCTTTCGCCTGATCTGGAGGTCAGTGGGGCTTAAATGGATGGCCAGGGGGTGGTGCCTAGCACGACGGTGCGGTGAGGTCGAGGGGAGGGCGGAGGCAGGGGAATGAGCCGGTGGTCGCTGGCATTTCGAGGAAGATCGTCGATACTGAGTGGCTGGAGGTATATGAAGGCGATCTGCCCGTTCTTTGTACATCAGACAATGCAGAAAAAATTGAGTGACCTATTTGTTTTCAGTCGACTATTATTTTCATAGGACCACAACTTGTGGTGTCCTGGAGGAGTATCTGCATTTCCCAGCCATCCCTGTACTCATATCTCAAAATCCTAGAATCTAATTTCATGTGCCATGCATGTTGTAGTGCTATCATATGTCTCCGTCATTTATTTCTCACCCACCTGCTATCTGCTACTTTTACAGTGTACTACTTGAGTACACACTTCACCCATACTCACACTATTGTTTTTGTATGCATGGGTATTTTAGACTCTGACGCACTGTTGATAAATTCACAAAACAAAAGACAGAAGTTGCTCCAGTCTAATTCAAGGATAAGCACTAAGCGATTCAGCGCTCTAAAGGGTGCAGTGTCAGCAGATGGAGACAGTAAACGTAGCTCTGTAGTTGATGATCTCAATTGCCACACACAACCATCCCAGGTGCTTGCTTTAACTTTGCGCTGTGAAATGTGGTTGCATGTTGCATATGGTGTCTAGCTTGTATTTCTTCCAATTTGGTTAAATTGCATCTGCTTACTTTACACATTATACCTTTGATAATGACATGCCTTCCTGTTTTTGATACATACTACATCTGTCTATTAACCATGTTCTTACATCAAACAAATGCTCTTGTGTATCCCTCATCAATCACTTATGATGAGACAGTCATGCCAGTGGGTTACTGTGAGACGCTCTACTCTTTTAAAGAGTGCAGTGTCATCCTCCCCACATGTGTCGGGGTACACAAATAGGGGTGTATGTTTCCCTTGACTTGTGCACGGATGGAAGGCCTCCTTCCCAGCAACCAAGCCCAAGCCAGAGAAACAGCTCTTACTGAGATCAAAGGATGGATCAAGAAGACCAAGAATAAGCACGACAGAAAGATATCACCTTGGGAAATCCTCCCTTGCAGGGCATGAGAGCCTGGCCGGGTCGAGGCCACCCCAAGGACAAGTTCAATACTTCCCCGACAAGCTTGCCGGGTCCGCCAAGGGCAGGATCCCCGCCAAGACACCGCCGCTCCACCGCACAGCGATGCAAGTCACTTATCAGTGCGGTGTCAAGCCCATTGGAAGACAAGATTTATCTAAGTGACACCCGTCCAGAAGCATGTCAAGATGATAAGCTAGAGATGGTTAAGCAGCTTGGCAGGCCTGCCGGGCTTCGTCCTCAGCATGACACCTAGCAGTGCATTTAATGCACTTTGTATTAACTGCCAGAGTTAGGTATGATAGTACTGTTGGCTATCTAATCAGTAGATAAAGACTGTTTTACCATTGTGGTTACCCCTTAAGCTATAAAAGGAGGTCCAAGGAGACCTAATGAAGGATTCGACCCCTCACATACTTGTACGCGCATAGCAGCACTCCCCGAGGCACCCTTGCCGGGCTTGAGCGCTGCGTGCTTGTTGTGTTCTTCCACTCAATCCACCAAAGCAGGAGTAGGGTTTTACGCTACCCAGTGGCCCGAACCTGGGTAAAAACCACCAGTGTCACTACCGTCATGTTGTTCCATGGCTTCTGCTCTTTGTGCAATGTGACCCCCCTTGCTGAACCACAAAGGGGCTCATGGCCCCATAGGTGATCATGATCCACCACGACATCTTTGGCGCGCCAGGTAGGGGGCTTCGCTTGTACGAACCTGAAGTCATAAACAACGCGTCGAGCTCCATCGTTGATCATCATCTTCATTGACATTCTCTCCGTCCACGGCTTCGAAGAAGAAGAACAACGTCGCTCCCTCGCTTTGTCCTACCCAGATTCCATCGCTTGTTTCTGCCGCAGCTGCGACGGTGACGGGAATGGAGGGCGGTGGAGATGCGACGACCGCGGGCGGCTTGGGTGGCATGGTCATCATGCCACCTGCGTCCGAAAAAAGGAGCGAAATGTGCGGCGCTACCGCCCTCCTCTCGAGCTCCTGTCAAGCATATCCGATACCGAAAAGTGTCATTTGGACAAGCAAGAAAAATGGTGCGTGGTCGGCCCTCTCCTTCCTTCCCACTTGTCAATGATCGAGCCATGCAGTGGTGGCATTATCAGCATCGATGAGCCTGCGTGGAACTCGGTCTAGTATTAATCCCGCCAAGGGTGAATCCTGAGTGGAACGCTGGTGCGAATCTGTTAGTCGACGCCCCAACAAACGTGCTCCGGCAAGGCCGTTCGCGTTGGCATGGCCTTCATGCCTGCCGACGTGAGATCATTGGCAATATAAGGAAAAGGAGAGAGGATCCGACCCTTCCTTTCCACCATACATCGTCAGCTGCAAGTGTTTCATTAGCCTTTCCAGCTCTTGCCGGGGGTGGATGCATAACTAATAAACTGCCAAGTCTTTCCCTTGTGTGCCTTCTTGTTTGTTGTCTTTTCAGAACAAGGATGGACACACAAATGGGGGAAACAATCACAAGTAGGGAAGGAGGTGTTATATGAGACCTAATGCATACCCGGCAAGGGAGGGGAGCATTAACGAAAGATAAGTTAGCATGATCATTGATTCTTCTTCAGCACTTACGCCGTTTATCCTTCGGACAACCAGGATTTTTGCATCGCAAGCCTTTCGTATGATGGTATCTTACTGTATTTGTCTGTGCCCCCGCTTTGTTTCGAGCCTGGTCAACAAAGTGGGCGGCTGCGTCAAAGGCCATTAAGGAAAAACCTACCGGGGCATACCCTCGCCAGTTGAATGCTAAGGACCCGTTCCTCACAGCAATCGCGGCAGCATGCTACTGGCGGGCAACCAAAGTACACAAAAGAAACTAACCATACGAACATCAATGGGTAAACAAAAGAAGGATAGCGTGCATTGGCATAATTAAACATAAGTTCAACAAGTGCAAAACCAGAAACAGTACGGGACCGAAACACAGGATGCATGATTGTTTTGTTACAGGGCACCACGGCAATAAGAACGGCTCAAGGCTGGGCATGCTGGTCTCCGGGGACCCTTGGGATGGAGAGGACCTTGTCGGCAAGGGGACTGGCCTTCGCCTCGGCAGCAGAAATGTCGGCGCCCGGTGGCAGTCTCTTGAAGCCGTCGGAGAGGTTGAGGTCTGGATGACGATAGGCAAGATTGCTCAAGACCATAAAGAGGGCGTCGCGGGCAAGCTTTCGGGATTCAACAGCGAAGCATTCAGCCCTGTCCTCCTCGTACATCCTCAGCCCTTCAATCAAGCCTTCAAAGAAAAGCGTCAGCTTGACACTTGGAACTTCATGGTCGCTGACGGAGAAAGCCCAGCTCTTCATGTCCATCTTCGAGATTTGGGCAGTGAGGCGCTCGGCGATATCAACCAGGCTTTTGATCCAGAGGTCGCGTTGCTCGATCTAGTTCTGCAGCTTGTCCTCTGCGTCGTGCCGAAGGATTCTCGTGTTCTCCAAGTCCTTCATCAGCAACTGTTCACGAACACCAGCGGATTCAATCTCACTTTCCAGAGTGCCAAGCCGTGCTTTCATATCAGTGATGGTGCTGTTGGCAGTGTCAAGGTTCTGACTCTTGGAGGAAAGCTGTGATTACGTCTCCTTCAGGAGAGTCTCTACTTTCTGCGCTTCTTCCTTAAGAGCCACGATTTCCTTGGCGCTCCCGGCAAGATCCTCTGTCAGCTTGGCCACCTGTTGGTCAAGGTCAGTCTTGGCAGCAGACGCAGCGGCAAGCTCACCGGTGACCTTCTTCAGCTGAGCGGAAGATTCAAGTGCGAGCGTGTCAAGAGTCGCTTTGTGCTTGTCCTCCAGGTCCTTGGTACATTGCTGGACAAGAGCCTCTAGTTCTTCATCCTTGCCGCGGAGGGTGGCTTCAAGTTTTCCTTCCCGAGTAGAGATATCCTTTTCCTTGGCATCCAGAAGCGCTTCGCGCTCCGCCAGGCTGATCTCCTGGGCAGCAACATCCTCCTTGGCCATGGTTATCACCTCCTGCTGCCGCAGAAGGGATTGAGACTATTTGCTGTGCCACTCACGCAGTTCGCCGCCCTTATCCCTCAGTTTCTGATCCATGAGACCAGCAGAGTCGCACTGCTCCTTGATCATCTGCCACTTCAGGCTGTACCTGCTCTGCATATCCTTGATGCCGATCACCACGGACTCCAAGAAGGACAGGTCCATGGCTACGCCAATGGAATCATTAGTCTCTTCGGCTCTCTGAGACAGCGGCGCCAAGATGCGCTGGATCTCTTAATCAAAATCCACGCCCGCTGCAACAGATGACGGGGGCTGCAAGCCCAGGCTGAGCAAGGACTAGCGCCATCTTGCTTGAATATGGTTGTGGGACTGCTGCTGGTTTACCAAACGAGGGAACGGGCCCCATGGTTTGCAGAGGGGTTTTCTCCTCCACAACTATGTCTTGGCCAGAGGTGCTGCCGGGGGCTTTCGTTGTTCCTTCGGGGAATTCTTGTATAGTCTCGGCAGCCTGACCTTGGCCTTCCACGACAGCAATGTTGATGGCCTCCTTGGCAGCATCCTTACCAATACTGGCCACTTCTTCCAGCAGCTCTGGTTCCTCGGCCAACAAAGCTGCAGGCGAATTAACAAGCAATAATGAAGAGATGCTACAAATCGTCGGGTCGGAGACCTGGAAGCAAAGTAATTCAAATGAAAAGATACAAGGGCAAGCAGATTACCCGATGGCGTTTGCCGCAAGAGGGCATCATAGCTGTGAATATGACACATGTTCCTGTTTCTAGAACATACTATATCTGATCACACCATGTTCTTACATCAGACTATTGTTCTTGCGTATACCGCATCAGTCACTTATGATGAGGCACCTTTAAGTCACCACTGTGATATTGGTTGCGTCTTGCATATGATTTAGCATGTACTGCTTCTAATTTGTTGAAACGCCAGACAGTTTGAACTTGGCAAAGTGATATTGGTTGCATCTTTCATATGGTGTCTAGCTTGCAGTGCTTCTAATTTGTTGAAATGCCTTCTGCTTAGTTACCACATCATAGGTGTGAATATGTCACGCCGTCCTATTTTTCATACATATTCCATCCTCGTATCATGTGTTTCCCTTTCATCCGAGTAGTGTTCGATAGTATCATGCATGAATGAGTTCTGAAGAGAGAATTTTATTCCTTTTTCTTATCGGTTTGACTTCACAATGCAAAATCAATACAGCGGAAGGAAATTAGTAAGGCAGTGGATGATGGTGGTCCTTTGGAGCAACTCAAACAGAGGGTCTCTACAGATTCTACTCTGCCATCCTCCCTACAAGATTCGCAAGACAACACAAGGCTGGACAGTCAACGTAGCTGTCTAGATGATGAGCACATCTCCCCTACTCCACCATCATAGGTGATTGCTCTAACTTGGCACTGTTAGATGTGGTTGCGTGTTTCATATGATGTCTAGTTTGTATTGCTTCTAATTTTGTTGAATTGCATCTGCGTAGCTTACAACTTATACCTGTCAATATGACACGTGTTCATGTTTCTAGAACATAATAAATCTGTCTATCACACCATGTTCTTACATCAAAGTACTGTTGTGTATCCTGCAACAATCACTTACCCATAAGACACATTTAACTTGGGAGTGTGATGTAGGTTTGCATTTTGCATTGTCTTCTAGCTTGTACTGCTTCAAATTTGTTGAAATGGCACTTATGATGAGACACTTTTTACCTGGTAGAGTGATATTGGTTGCATGTTCATATGGTGCCTAGCTTTCATTTCTTCTAATTTTTTTGAAATGCCATCTGCTTACCGTTTTTCATACATATTCCATCCTCCTATCATAGGTGTGAATATGCAATGCTATCATTTTTTTGTATATATTCCATCCTCCAATCATGTGCTTGCCTTACATCAAAGTAGTGTTTGTCTGTATCATGCATCAACCAGTTATGCAGAGCTAATTTCATTCCTCTTGTGGTTTTTACTTCAGAAGGCAATATCAAAAAAGAGGAAGGAAAAGAGTAAGTTAGGTGATGTTGGTGGTCCTCTGGACCGACGCAAACAGAGGCTCTCTAGATTTGCCACAGCTACTGCTACTGCAGTTGAAGTCCCAAGTCTATATGATGAGTTCATCTCCCCTACTCCACCATCGCAGGTGCTTGCTCTAAGTTGATAGTGTGATAATTGGTTTTATGTTGCATATGTTGTCTAGCTTGTATTTCTTCTAGTTTGATTAAATTGCACCTGCTGAGTTTATGCGTTATACATGTGCATATGACATGCCTTTCTGTGTCTAGAATACACTGCATCTATCTATCGTACCATGTTCTTACATCAAAGTACTACTGTTGTGTATCCTGCATCAATCACTTATGATTGGACGCTTTTAACTTGGCAGTGTGATAGTGGTTGCATCTTGCATTGATTTCTAGGTTGTACTGCTTCTAATTTTTCGAAATGCCACTTATGACAAGACACTTTTAACTTGGCAGAGTGATATTGGTTGCATCTTTGATACGGTGTCTAGCTTGCATTACTTCTAATTTCTTGAAAATTCTTCTGCTTAGTTTACCTACCTAGGTGTGAATATTTCATGCCGTCCTGTTTTTCTTACATATTCCATCCTCCTCATACGGTTGTCTTACATCAATGTATTGCTCGTCTGTATCATGCATCAATGAGTTCTGAAGAGCGATTTTATTCTTTTGTGTTGTGGGTATGGCTTGACATGGCAAAGTCAAAAAAGAGCAAGGAAAAGAATATAGTAGGGAATGGTGTTACTCGTCGGGTGCAACGGAAAAGGATCTTCCCTCGAGATTCTGCTGGTACTTATAGTGCAGTAGAAGGTCCAAGTCCACCCGCTAAATCTACAAACACAGTATCACCTGCTCCACCAGCTGCAGCACCTCCTTCAACTGTACCGGCATCTCAACAAATTACTTGTTCGTTTGCTCTGCAAGTGGCATGTTCCCAAGCTGCCTTCATAGCTAACACTACTTCCGAAGCACTACTGACACAACAGGACTTGGTGAGATTAGATGAACCTCATGAGCATCAACACCAAGACGGTACCTGACCGAGTCAAGTTGTAGTTGCATGCTCCTTTATATGTACTCTCATAGTTTGATGTGCACTAACACTTTCCATATTCGTTTTTCAACTAGCACCACGGCACAAGCGGAAACAAACATCAGGGATAATGCTTGACAGATTAACAAAATCTAAAGGAAGAAGAATGGAGATCAATTTTGAGGCAGGATTAAAAAAAGGCCACGTGATGCTACAGAGTCAGCCAAGTTAGTATCAGAGGCAGCCGTTGCCGTTAGGTGTCATGCACGTATCCTCCCAATGTGGATCCAGTACAGGAATGAGAAAGAGGATACCCAGTTTAACACCTTCCTTGACCATTTATCCGTAAGTAATGTTATTCATCGCAATTTGTAATAGTGTCTTGCTCTGTCCCATACTTTCTAGCTTCCTCCTAATGAGACTCACATTCTTTTTTCAATAGATGAGGTTCAAGTTGGATTCGAAAGATGATGCAACTAAACAAGCATGCACTCATGCTTTTCAGTCTACTCTGCGATAGTATCAGTATCACCTTAGAAAAAATCACTTTGAAGGCAAGGCTAACAATGAAATCGCCTAAACATCTCCAGTGGAATATATTACAGATGAAGACTGGACAACCCTTGTTAAACACTGGCCTGATCCAAAGTATCAGGTAGGGTATATGTATTTGATCAGATCACATATTGAACTCGTATTTACGTATGTGCCTTACAAGTCTATCTTCTTCTAGGCTAACTGTTTGAAGAACAAGACCAACCGTTCTAAAGTGAAATTCCAACAGACAACAGGATCTCGTAGTTATATTGCACACTACGAGGCTCTTGTAAATAGCTGCTAGTTCCTTCTTTTTTCTGTGCCATATTATCGTATCTATATTGACTTGATCCAAATACAGAGGAAAGCCCGTGCGGACCAAAAATAACCTGAACCGAATGCAGTGCAAATCTTCAAGGATTGCCACACCAGCAAGATGAAGGGCATGAGCACACCAGTTCAAGCCGCTATTGTAAGTCCTTACTCTTCATGCCTTTGAACTGCTTGTTACTGTGACGTGTTCATTTAACTGCTTGGTTTGCAGCTAATGTCAGTTACTCTGTTCACTTTTATACATAGTTGTCTTAATGTATCATTTCACCTTACAAGGTTTAAAAGAGAGGAAGGATATTATTTTGGTCTTGATCTGTAATCTAGTTGTGATTTTCACGTGCCCACACAATGATACAATAGCCTGTTTGTTTGATATCTGTTTGCCCGTGATATGAATGATGTCATACTATGTTCATCCTACTTTAAACCAAGTCTCTTTATCCTTAGATGTCAATGAATGTGAGGAAATAGACAATACAATAGGCATGCTACGTGGACATATGTTCCGAAAGTGATTTTATTATGTAGTTGGCACTACAATACATACTAATGTATTATAGTAGTTCACCAAAATAAGTTATGTATAAACATGAAACCTATTTTGTTTCTTTTTGTCTCATTAGTAACTTATCTGGTACACTAATCTACAAATTAAAACTTTTAGCAAGCTATGGAACAAATGATTGAACAACCACAACCACCTGAAGGTGACGAGGCTACCACAGGCACAATGTCACCTCTTGCTGCAGTGCGTCAGTATCTCTCCACTAACAGTGCAAAAAGCACCTTCCTGCGTAATTCTGGGTTGGTTGTCAAGGTAACCTCGTCCAAATCGCCTACTGAACAAAATCTTCTGGCTAGACAGAGTGATATATCTGTGCTCCAGACACAAGTCCAATCCCTAATGGAGGTCGTTTCTGAAACAAGAATGGTGGTTGATAAATGTCGTCAAGATATGAATGGTTTTGAGACCAAACTATCAGACATTTGCTTCGTTGTTCAAGAGCAATGGCAGAAAAAAGGGAAGGTCATGCTGCTCCATCAGATTCTACAGCCTGAAACATTAGCACTCAGGTCAAATGATATGTGCTTCTATACATCTGATGGTGCATTTATCTGCAAGGACTGTAAACTTTTATGCCAACATGCCTTTTGTTGTATGGCTGTAATTTTTTTGTTGTGATACATCATTTATCGTGCTACCAAAGGTCGTAGAAATTACGACGTTATTTTTGTATAGTGTAGGTTTATCTTAGTAATGCATTCGGCATCATCGATCTCCTTTGGGCTGAAAGCATCATAGGAGCCCAACGGGCCAACATTCGTCGGGCCCACAATTCCAATTGGGCTAAAAACGATTATGGGCCGTAAAGGGCATGTAGCCCACTAAAAATATCTTGGCCTAAATCAGCATAAGCTTTCTTATTTTTGATAGGGCTGTGCCCAGAGTGGGCCTTTAACAGGCCTAAACATAATTTGGGCCGGTAGTAACAACAGGCCATTAACATGTGTAAATATCTCGCAGGCCTAATATGGCCCATAAATAACATGGGCCTTTAATAGGCCGAAAGTCAGATTGGGCCCTAATTGGGCCAGATTATGCCCATTACTTTAAGGAGGCCGAAACATGATTGGGCCTGAAATGTGCCAAATAACCCACTGGTCATTAGCAAGCCAAAATGTATCTCAGCTCATGGTGGCCCATTTACAATGCGGATCGTTCACAGGCCGAAATTCAGACGGACCGTAAATGCGCCGACCTACTACACGGGCCATTACCGGGCCGGAAGTGCGGTCGGGCTTGATTTGTATCAGTGATTATATGGGCCGTTAATAGGTCCGATGTGACGTTGGGCCACATATGGCCCATGGATTTCGTCCGACGTTAACAGGCCGAAAAACACAACAGGCTGGAAGTGGCCCAAATCTACAGTGGGCCGTTAACAGGCCGAATGTCAGACATGGCCGAATATGACCCAATTCCTGCACGGTCTTTTATGGGCTGAAAGTTTCATTGGGCAGTAAATGGGCCCAAATGTAGCAAGACCTTTAACAGGCCAGAAACACACCGGGCTGAAATTCGGTCCAAATACTTAGCGGACTGTTAACGGGTCAGAAGTGACCATGGGCCGCAATGATGAGAAATCTACAACAGGCCGTTGACGGGCATGATGTCTACTACACAATTTGTTCTTGTAGACTCGTGTTGGGCCTCCAAGCGCAGAGTTTTGTAGGACAGTAGCAATTTTCCCTCAGGTGGATGCCTAAGGTTTATCAATCCGTGGGAGGCGTAGGATGAAGATGGTCTCTCTCAAACAACCCTGCAACCAAATAACAAAAAGTCTCTTGTGTCCCCAACACACCAAATACAATGGAAATTTGTATAGGTGCACTAGTTCGGCGAAGAGATGGTGATACAAGCGTAGTAATGATAGTAGATATTGATTTTTGTAATACAAACAATAAAAAACAGCAAGGTAGCAATTGATAAAACGGAGCACAAACGGTATTGCAATGCTTGAAAATGAGGCCTAGGGTCCGTACTTTCGCTAGTGCAATCTCTCAACAATGCTAATATAATTGGATCATATAACCATCCCTCAACGTGCGATGAAGAATCACTCCAAAGTTCTTATCTAGCGGAGAACATAAGAAGAAATTGTTTGTAGGGTATGAAACCACCTCAAAGTTATTCTTTCCGATCAATCTATCCTAGAGTTCGTACTAAAATAACACCAAGCTATTCTTTCCGATCGATCTAACCAAGAGTTCGTACTAAAATAACACCATATGATACACATCAACCAACTCTAATGTCACTTAGATACTCCAATGTCACCGCGAGTATCCATGAGTTGATTATACGATATGCATCAAACAATTTCAGATTCATAATACTCAATCCAACACAAAGAACCTCAAAGAGTGCCCCAAGATTTCTACCGGAGAAACAAAGACGAGAACATGCATCAACCCCTATGCATAGATTACCCCAATGTCACCTCAGGAATCCGTGAGTTGAGTGCCAAAACACATATCAAGTGAATCAATATGTTACACCATTGTCACCACGGGTATTCATAGCAAGACATACATCAAGTGTTCTCAAATCCATAAAAGTATTCAATCCGATAAAATGAAATCTCAAATGAAAAACTCAATTCATCACAAGATAGAGAGGGGAAAACACCATATGATCCGACTATATTAACAAAGCCCGCGATACATCAAGATCGTGACATCTCAAGAACGCGCGAGAGAGAGATTAAACACATAACTACTGGTACAAACCCTCAGCCCCGAGAGTGGACTACTCCCTCCTCATCATGGTGGCCGCCGGGATGATGAAGATGGCCACCGGTGATGATTTCCCCCTCCGGCAGGGTGCCGGAACAGGGTCTACATTGGTTTTTC
This sequence comes from Thinopyrum elongatum, assembly GCA_011799875.1. Lineage (NCBI taxonomy): Eukaryota > Viridiplantae > Streptophyta > Magnoliopsida > Poales > Poaceae > Thinopyrum > Thinopyrum elongatum. Next base: position 400,511,279 of record CM022300.1, read on the forward strand.
GTGGCTACAGAGGCTTGCGGTGGCGGAACTTCTGATCTAGGGTTACCTCGAGGGTTTTTGGAATATTTGGCAATTTATAGGGTGAAGAGGCGGTGCGGGAGGTCACCGAGGGAGGCACAACCCCCTGGGCACACCAGGGCTCCTGGGCGCGCCCAGGTGGGTTGTGCCCAGCTCGAGCCTCCCCTCTAGTACTTTTTTAGCCCATCCTGGGTCTTCTGGTCCAAAAAAATTCTCCAATTTTTTTTGCTGCATTTGGACTCCATTTGATATTGATTTTCTGCGATGTAAAAAACAAGCAAAAAACAGCAACTGGCACTGGGCACTATGTCAATAGGTTAGTCCCAAGAAATGAAATAAAGTTGCTATAAAATGATTGTAAAACATCCAAGAATGATAGTATAACAGCATGAATACTTCATAAATTATAGATACGTTGGAGACGTATCAGCATCCCCAAGCTTAATTCCTACTCGTCCTCGAGTAGGTAAATGATAAAAGAAATAATTTATGAAGTGTGAATGCTAGCAAAGTGCATAAGTTTGATCAATGATAATTTCAATCACTTTTCCTAGCATCATAATAGCAATTCTTTCACATAAAACTTCCATGTTAAAGTAGCAACCAATTCACATGTTAAGGTTCAAACAATGAATTCTCTTGAAACTCAGCAACCTATGTTCTCTGTCACCAAACAATTGCATTTCAAATTATTCAACAAAATCTATGTAAGAGCTCCACATACTCAATCATCATATAGTATTCTATGATTGCTAGTACTCAAAGCATATTCTTAGAACAAATGGCATCCATCAAACACAGAGAAAGATAGGGGCTTAACATTTTGCCTCCCAACTCATTTATCATAGAGATAATTGTCAACAATAATAAATCATGATCAAATATATTTGACTGGTTATATCTGCCTAGATCTTTCCCCACCACATGATGCTTGCCAACTAGAGAATAGTTGATTTTGAAATGAGATTTCATACTATTGACTCTTTGCATAAAAGTAAATACTGAAAAGTAAAAAATAAGCCCTTCGCAGAGGGAAGCAAAGGTTGTCATGCGCTTTTTATTTGGATGCCCAAGCTCTTAATGCAAAGTAACATCACGTTATATTGCCCCTTATGATAGCAACCTTTATTATGCAGTCCGTCACTTTTATTACTTTGCCATCACAAGTTCGTACAATGCTCAATTTTCCCTTACAATAAAAGATCAAACATATTTAGGAGCAACTTTTATTGCTTTATGCACCGATGACAACTTACTTGATGGATCTTATTCAATCCATAGGTAGGTATGGTGGACACTCATGGCAAGAAACTGGGTTTAAGGGTTTTTGGATGCACAAGTAGTATCTCTACTTAGTACGAATTTTTGGCTAGCAAAAGATCCTAGGCAAACACCACATGTTGGAGGATCCATAACAATATAACTTCTATGCAAATATACACAACCATAACTCATTACGTTGTCTTCCTTGTCCAACTTCAACTAATTTGCTCAAGTTTGAAAATAATTAATGGGTATTCACAATCAAAGAAGATGTCCAAGATAATATATTTGCATGTGAAAGTTCTCTTCCTTATACTAATCATTCATGAATTGCTTGTATGACCAATATTGTGATTGTCCAGCTTCAAAAGATTTCACTTTCAAAACCCAATGTGAAGCCACTACTAGGCATGATATGGACATATAATTTAAACTTCATGATATTCAATTCATTCAAAAATTTACTCATAGGATATAAGTGAAGCACAAGAGTAAATAATAAACTACTCCAAAAAGATATAAGTGAAGATCAAGCGAGTAGTTGAGTAAAGGGGTAGCTAAGTGAGGACTCTTTCTTATTTAAAAACTTTATTATCTAAGTAATTTATTAAATCATCAAGCAAAACAAAATAAAATAACATCCTAAGAATAGCACACATCATGTGAAGAAGCAAAAAACTTAGGCTCAACCGAGGCTAGCCGATAATTGTTGATGAAGAAAGGTGGGATGCCTACCGGGGCATCCCCAAGCTTAGATGCTTGAGACTTCTTGAAATAATATCTTGGGATTCCTTGGGCATCCCCAACCTTAAGCTTTTGTGTCTCCTTGATTCCTTTTATATCACGGTTTCCCTAAATCTTAAAAACTTCATCCACACAAAACTCAACTACAACTCGTGAGATAAGTTAGTATAAATCAATGCAACACCTTATCATTATCTACTGTAGAAAATCACTAAAATTATTATTTAACATTGAATAATAAATGCCTCTGCATATTTAATACTTCCATTCTCAAATAGAATCATTAAACAAGCAAACATATGCAAACAATGCAAACATAACAGCAATCTGTCTAAACAGAACAGTCTGTACAGAGTGCAATATTCTTCATACTTACCTAACTCCAAAAATTCTGAAAAATTACCACACTGTAGAAAATTTATCATATATTATTTTTCAAGAAATTTCAACATTTTATCACATTCTTACTTTCCTCAAGAATTCACGCACTAGCATGCAACTTTCTGTTTTTCAAACAGCCACCTATAGACTTGCAAAATAAGCATGGCAAAGGCTATACTTGACATTTTTATTGAAGTAAAAGATGCAAAACATTATTCTAAATAACATAAATCAAATACTAATAAAATAAAATGATGCTCCAAGCAAAACACATATCATGTGACGAATGTAAATGTAGCTCCAAGTGAGGTTACCGATAATGTTGGAGACGAAAGAGGGTATGCCTTCCGGGGCATCGCCAAGCTTAGTTGCTTGGATATTCCTTGAATATTAACTTGGGGTACCTTGGGCATCCCCAAGCTTAGGGTATTGTAACTCCTTATTCTCCTCATATCGATATCTCACCCAAAACTTGAAAACTTCAATCACACAAAACTTAACGGAACTTCATGAGATGAGTTAGTATGATAAAGACAAATCATTCACTTTGGTACTGTCAAGATAAGATTCATAATTGTTTCCACATAATTATTACTGTACTATACAATTTCCACAATTTATATTAAGCAATATAAGCCATAGAAACCATAAAACAAGCAAACTATGCATTGAAAACAGAATCTGTCAAAAACAGAACAGTACATAAAGATCTGAATTAAGGTCATACTTATGTAACTCCAAATAGTCTGAAAATTTATGAAAACCTAGGAACTTAGTATACCCATCAACTGTAAAAAATCAGAATTGTTAGACGCTCCAGTGAATTTAAACAATTCTGTTACTTGGCGCGAAAGTTTCTGTTTTTGCACAGAATCAAGTCAACTATCATCCATACCATCCCAAAGGCTTTACTTGGCACTTTATTGAAACAAAACCTATAAAACATGATTACTACAGTAGACTAATCATGTGAAAGCACAAAAACAGTAGGGGTAAATGTTGGGTTGTCTCCCAACAAGCGCTTTTTTTAGTGCCTTTTTAGCTAGGCATGATGATTTCAAAGATGCTCGCATAAAAGATAAGAATTGAAACATAACAAGAGCATCATGAATCATAAGTTCCTCTCTCATAATAATTTTTAGTAGCATCATGAATAGATTCATCAATATAACCATCACATAAAGCATTCTTTTCATGATCCAAAATCATAGAAATTTTATTACTCTCCATATAAGCAATTTTATTCTCATTCACAATAGTGGGAGTATCATATGAAACTCGAATACTAAAAATTGCTTCCACATTAAAAGAGTAATGTTCAGTAAAAGTATATTCAAAATTATGACAATAATTATCACTACTTTTTATAACATAAGTATCATCACAATAATCATCATAAGTAGCAACTTTGTTCTCATCATAGATAGGAGGCATGCAATCATCATAGCAAATTTGATCATTCAAAGTAGGGGGACTAAAAAGATCCTCTTCATTGAGCATATCATCCCCAAGCTTGGGACAAACATTAATTGCAGCAAATAAATTCTCAAACATGTCATTCTCATCAAACATAGCATCCCCAAGCTTGTGGCTTGGCATATCATAAGCATAATCACTCTCATCATTAATAGTATGAATAGAACCAACGGTATAACAATTGCTATCATCATAATTTCCCAAGTTGGTGCCAAAAAGATTTCCAAGATTATAATAAGTATCATTATCTTCCCAATCATAATCATCACAACAAGCAATAGGCATAACAAAATCATCATCAATAGTGCTCTCGGACATTGTGCCATAAGACAAAGAAGCAATATCATCATCAAGTGCATCATCTTCCACAATTATTTTTGATTCATTTTCATGAGGCACAACAATAATAGGAGCAACATTATTTGGGAGAGATACCTTTTTACCTCTATTCTTTCTTATTTTCTTCTTCTTCACCACATCATGTGTGGGTTTAATTAATTTTTTTGAGCTTCTTATTGATGAGATTGGTTGAATAGGGAGCTCCTCCTCGTCACCTATTTCATCATGAGAGACAATAGGAGGGAAAGTGGAAATATTTACCCTTTCATTAGTATTCCTTTTATATTCTATTGGTTTCCCGATCTTTCTATAGTTGGCAATATAAGCATTCTCATTGCAATTTACCATGCAAAACATATAGATATTTTTCAGATTAGTTTCAATGTCGTCCGTGAGAACGAATACTTCAAACCAACTATTTTTATGTGTCAATTCTTCACTCCCCAAAAATAGACAAAGATTATTATAAAGTTCAAGGGTGATCAAATCATTACAATATTTGGCCATCATTCGATCATGAAAAAGTTTGCATTGGAAATTAAGATGACCAACATTATTGCAAAGTTCACAAGTAATAGGACAAAGAGAACATAATTTTGTAGCAAATTCATCTATCACTTTGAGCAAAAAATTGGTTCTATCATGTTTATGCTTCTTACAAAATCTATCTTCCCTATAAGGCACGTCTTCACAAAGTCTTTCAACTCCACAAAAATTGACATGCTTATAAGAAACATTTTTGTCATGACTTATGCAATCATCATTAGCATTTTGGATATTCAAAGAATTCATACTAACAACATTGCAATCATGCTCATCATTTATGCCAAACATTTTATTGAATTCTTCTTCTATCAATTGAGCACAATTTTCCTTTCCATCATTTTCAAGAAAGACATTATAAAGACGAATAATATGAGGCCACCTCAATTCTATTTTTTTTGTAGTTTTCTTTCATAAACCAAACTAGTGATAAAACAAGAAACTAAAAGATTCAATTGCAAGATCTAAAGATATACCTTCAAGCACTCACCTCCCCAGCAACGACGCCAGAAAAGAGCTTGATGTCTACTACACAACTTGTTCTTGTAGACTCGTGTTGGGCCTCCAAGCTCAGAGTTTTGTAGGACAGTAGCAATTTTCCCTCAAGTGGATGACCTAAGGTTTATCAATCCGTGGGAGGCGTAGGATGAAGATGGTCTCTCTCAAACTAACCCTGCAACCAAATAACAAAAAGTCTCTTGTGTCTCCAAAACACCAAATACAATGGAAATTTGTATAGGTGCACTAGTTCGGCGAAGAGATGGTGATACAAGCGTAGTAATGATAGTAGATATTGGTTTTTGTAATACAAACAATAAAAAACAGCAAGGTAGCGATTGATAAAATGGAGCACAAACGGTATTGCAATGCTTGAAAATGAGGCCTAGGGTCCGTACTTTCGCTAGTGCAATCTCTCAACAATGCTAATATAATTGGATCATATAACCATCCCTCAACGTGCGATGAAGAATCACTCCAAAGTTCTTATCTAGCGGAGAACAAAAGAAGAAATTGTTTCTAGGGTACGAAACCACCTCAAAGCTATTCTTTCCGATCAATCTGTCCTAGAGTTCGTACTAAAATAACACCAAGCTATTCTTTCCGATCGATCTAACCAAGAGTTCGTACTAAAATAACACCATATGATACACATCAACCAACTCTAATGTCACCTAGATACTCCAATGTCACCGCAAGTATTCATGAGTTGATTATACGATATGCATCAAACAATTTCAGATTCATAATACTCAATTCAACACAAAGAACCTCAAAGAGTGCCCCAAGATTTCTACCGGAGAAACAAAGACGAGAACATGCATCAACCCCTATGCATAGATTACCCCAATGTCACCTCGGGAATCCGCGAGTTGAGTGCCAAAACACATATCAAGTGAATCAATATGTTACCCCATTGTCACCATGGGTATTCATAGCAAGACATACATCAAGTGTTCTCAAATCCATAAAAGTATTCAATCTAATAAAATGAAATCTCAAAGGAAAAACTCAATTCATCACAAGATTGAGAGTAGAAAACGCCATATGATCCGAATATATTAACAAAGCCCATGATACATCAAGATCATGACATCTCAAGAATGCGCGAGAGAGATTAAACACATAGCTACTGGTACAAACCCTCAGCCCTGAGGGTGGACTACTCCCTTCGCATCATGGTGGGCGCCGGGATGATGAAGATGGCCATCGGTGATGATTTCCCCCTCTGGCAGGGTGCCAGAATGGGGTCTAGATTTGTTTTTCGTGGCTACAGAGGCTTGCGGCGGCGGAACTTCTAATCTAGGGTTACCCAGAGGGTTTTTGGAATATTTGGCAATTTATAGGGCGAAGAGGCAGTGCGGGAGGTCACCGAGGGGGGCACAACCCCCCTGGGCGCGCCTGGGCTCCTAGGCGGGCCCAGGTGGGTTGTGCCTAGCTCGAGCGTCCCCTCTGGTACTTTTTAGCCCATCCTGGGTCTTCTGGTCCAAAAAAAATCTCCAAAATTTTTCGCTGCGTTTGGACTCCATTTGATATTGATTTTCTGCGATGTAAAAAACAAGCAAAAAACAACAACTGGCACTGGGCACTATGTCAATAGGTTAGTCCCAAGAAATGATATAAAGTTGCTATAAAATGATTGTAAAACATCCAAGAATGATAGTATAACAGCATGAATACTTCATAAATTATAGATACATTGGAGACGTATTAGGGCCGATTTGACACTATTCCTACGGGCCTTAACTGTGAATGGGCCGTCTGCAAGCAGGCCGTTTATGGGCCAGCATGCTAATTTTGACTGGACCGGTCTTTTTAACCTAAATGGGCCGCTGTTGGGCCTTGCCACATGTCAACATATCATAGGCGCCTCCTGTCCATTGGGCGGTTGACATATGTCCCGATGCGGAGCTGACTGATGACCCACAAGTATAGGGGATCAATCTTAGTCCTTTCGATAAGTAAGAGTGTCGAACCCAACGAGGAGCAGAAGGAAATGACAAATGGTTTTCAGCAAGGTAATTTCTGCAGGCACTGAAATTGTCGGTAACATGTAGTTTGATAGCAAGATAAATTGAAGCAAGTAAGAAGTAACAATAGTAACAATAAGTGAAGCAAGATATCCCAATCCTTTTTGTAGCAAAGGACATGTCGGAACGATCTCAGATAATAAGTAAAACGTTCTTGAGGGCACACGGGAATTTCATCTAGTCACTTTCATCATGTTGGTTTGATTCACGTTCGCTACTTTGATAATTTGATATGTGGGTGGACCGGTGCTTGGGTGTTGTTCTTACTTGAACAAGCCTCTCACTTATGATTAACCCCCTCACAAGCATCCACAATTACGAAAGAAGTATTAACATAAAATCTAACCATAGCATTAAACATATGGATCCAAATCAGCCCCTTACGGAATAACGCATAAACTAGGGTTTAAGCTTCTGTCACTCTAGCAACCCATCATCTAATAACTACTCCACAATGCTAAAGATGATGAAGTGTCATGTAGTCGACGTTCACATAACACCACTAAGGGAATCACAACATACATATCATCAAAATATCGAACACATATCAAATTCACATGATTACTTGCAACATGACTTCTCCCGTGGCCTCAAGAACAAAGGTAACTAGTCACAAATAATATTCATGGTCAAGATCAGAGGGATATTAAATAGCATAATGGATCTGAACATATGATCTTCCACAAAATAAACCGGCTAGCATCAACTACAAGATGTAATCAACACTACTAGTCACCCACAGGTACCAATCTGAGGTTTTGATACAAAGATTGAACACAAGAGATGAACTAGTGTTTGAGATGGTGTTGTTCAAGATGTTGATGAAGATTGGCCTCCCAAAGATGGGAGGGTTGTTGGTGATGACGATGGCTTTGATTTCCACCTCCGGGAGGGAAGTTCCCCCAGCGGAATTGCTCCGCCGGAGGGCAAAAGTGCTCCTGCCCAAGTTCCACCTCGAGACATCGACGCTTCGTCCCAAAATTACTCCCCTTATTTTTTTCTAGGTCAAAATACCTTATGTACCAGAAGATGGGCAATGAAGGTGCGACTGGGGCCCCACTACCCACCAGGGCGCGCCTGGAGGGGGTGGCACGCCCTGGTGCCTTGTGGGCGCCTGGGTGCCCCCCTCTGGTGGTTCTTTTCTCCAATATTTATTATATATTCCAAAATAATTCTCCGTAAAATTTCATCCCATTTGGAGATGTGCAGAATAGGTATCTCTGACATAGCTTTTTCAGGTCTAGAATTCCAACTGCCGGCATTCTCCCTCTTTGTGTAAACCTTGCATATTATGAGAGAAAAGGCATTAGAATTACTCCACAAAGTGTTATAATGCATAAAAACACTATAAATAATAGTAGGAAAACATGATGCAAAATGGACGTACCAACTCCCTGTGACGCCCCCGGCTTAATCGTGCACTAATCATACACGCAAATGCACATGATCAAGCCTAAGGACTCACTTGAAGATATCACAACACAACTCTAGACACAAATTTAAAATAATACAAGCTTTATATTACAAGCCAGGGGCCTCGAGGGCTCGAATACATAAGCTCGCTTACAAGCATCAGCGGAAGCATCAGATATCTGAGTACAGATATAAAAGAAAGATAGAAAAGCCTTTAACAAGGCTGGGCAAAACAAAAGCTACGATCGAAAAGGCGCAGGCCTCCTGCCTGGGACCCTCCGATCCTACTCCTGGTCGTCAGCCAACTCATGGTAATAGCCACCCTCGGGGGTAGTTGTAGTGGTCGTCGACAGGGGCATCTGGCTCCGGGGCTCCGTCATCTGGTCGCATCAAACGGATATGGGGAAAAAGAGGGAGCAAAGTAACCGTGAGTACTCATCCGAAGTACTCAGCAAGCAAGGATCTACACTATATATGCAACATTATCAAAGAAAGGCTGAATATGTGGACTGGGCTGCAGAAATGCTAGAATAGAGAGAAGGCCTCGTCCTATCGAAGACTAGCATCTTCAGCGGTCTTGCAGCATTAGAAGAGTGTAGAATAGCACAGTATATAGTAGTAGTAGTAGTAGTAGTAGTAGTAGTAGTAGTAGTAGTAGTAGTAGTAGTAGTAGTAGTAGTAGTAGTAGTAGTAGTAGTAGTAGTAGTAGTAGTAGTAGTAGTAGTAGTAGTAGTAGTAGTAGTAGTAGTAGTAGTAGTAGTAGTAGTAGTAGTAGTAGTAGTAGTAGTAGTAGTAGTAGTAGTAGTAGTAGTAGTAGTAGTAGTAGTAGTAGTAGTAGTAGTAGTAGTAGTAGTAGTAGTAGTAGTCTTCAAGTCTTCAAGTCTTCAAGTCTTCAAGTCTTCAAGTCTTCAAGTCTTCAAGTCTTCGTTTATGGCATGTTTGTCAGGGCTGACTTGCCCATCTTCCCTATCGTCCTGTTCGGAAGTCGGCTCGACGGGATCTTCTTTGTCTTCGGCATCGTCTGGAGTATTGTTTTCTCTCGTGCCGGTATTGCTGTCTTTTCCACGGCGTGATTTAGAGCGGTGCCGCTGACGTCGACGCTTTGGCTGTGTCTCAGGAGGTTTATCCTCGATTGGATCTTTCTCGTTATCACCGTTATTCTCTTTGGGAGTATCCACCATGTACACGTCATACGAGGAGGTGGCTGTCCAGCGCCCTGTAAACAGCGGGTTTTGGGCCTGCTCCTCTCCAGCATCGTCATCCATACCGTCGATGTCTTCGGAGTCGTAATCGAGCATGTCGGTTAAGTCTTCGACAGTGGCAATGAAGTGGGCGGTGGGTGGCAAGCGAAATTCTCCGTCATTAGCCTCCAGTTCAAACCGGATATAATTCGGCTGTGAGTCCCCCGCTAAGGAGAGGGTTTTTAATGAGTTTAGCACATCACCCAAAGGTGAGTGCCGGAAGATGTCCGCGGAGCTGAACTCGACGATCGGCGCCCGATCGAGCTCAATGGGCGCGGACGCACGCGGTTTGGAACCTGTGGCCGGAGACGAATCCGAGGTTCCGGTGACACAGATCCCGTTCGAAGTTGGGTCTGTGTGCGGCTCCAACGCCGCTGAGTCTGCGGCTTCCGTGGCGGGGTTGAGCTTCCCGTCCTCGGATGGCGCAATCTACTCCGGATCTAGGGCTAGAGCAGTTACAGGCACTATCTCCCGGGTATGGTCCGATGACAGATTTAGGTCATGTTCATCGCGATGGCAGGGAGCGGCTGCCATGGGCTCGAATCCGTCGAAGATCAAGTCTCCGCGGATATCAGCAACGTAGTTCAAGCTTCCAAACCTGACCTGATGGCCAGGGGCGTAGCTGACGATCTGCTCTAGATGGCCAAGCGAGTTGGCCCGCAGTATGAAGCGGCCGAATACGAAGATCTGGCCAGGGAGAAAGACCTCCCTCAAGGCAGCATCGTTGTGGATGATTGATGGAGCCATCGAGTCTTCTAGCGATGACACAGCGGAACTCTCAATGAAAGCACCAATGTCGGTGTCAAAACCGGCGGATCTCGGGTAGGGGGTCCCGAACTGTGCGTCTAAGATCGATGGTAACAGGAGACGGGGGACACGATGTTTACCCAGGTTCGGGCCCTCTCTACGGAGGTAATACCCTACTTCCTGCTTGATTGATCTTGATGAATATGAGTATTACAAGAGTTGATCTGCCACGAGATCGTAATGGCTAAAACCCTAGAAGTCTAGCCTGTCTGATTATGATCACCTCTACGGACTAAACCCTCCGGTTTATATAGACACCGGAGGGGACTAGGGTTGTACAAAGTCGGTTACAGAGAAAGGAATCTTCATATCCAAACGCCAAGCTTGCCGTCCACGCCAAGGAGAGTCCCATCCGGACACGGGAGAGAGTCTTCTGTCTTGTATCTTCATGGCCCATTAGTCCGGCCCACCTTACGTAGCCTGGACGCCCGAGGACCCCTTAATCCAGGACTTCCTCACTCGGGTCAGAGAGAGGGGAGTTAGCGCGAGCGCGTGTGCGAGAGATAGCGAGGGAGAGGGGGAAGAAGTGGATGAGGATGGAGGGGAGGCCAAGGGCGTCGCCCTTATCCTCTCGGCGGTCGCTGTAGCGTCGCGGTGTCGTGCTGCGGTCGGCGCAGAGACGCGCGCGTCCAAGGAGACGATGACATGGAAGAGAAGTAGGTGAGGGAGTGGGCTGGGCCGGCTGCAGGTAAGCCCAGGTAGGCCTTTTCCCTTTTGCTATTTTCTGTTTTAACTTTTATTTATTAACAGAGAGAGAAAGGGAATTATTTGGGCAAATATTTCACTTAGGAAAATTTTGGGAGGTGTCCCATTAAATCCCTAGTGATTAAAGACACTGCCACAAAAAGTTTGGGCAAGTTTGGAATTCATTTGATTTTTTATAAATAGGATAGCATTTAAAAATGCTGAAATGGTGCTGTTATAATTGCTAGTGCTCATCTTTGCACAAGAGTGATGTTGTGTTCCTTAACAAATAATTGTTACGGATTTTTTGTCAAATGATGAACATTTTTCTAGCAAGTTTTGGGCAACATTATTTTGCACTTAAATTTGAATTGTTTTCAGAGAGGAATTTGAATGGAGTTGTTTAAACACCATGATCAAGCATTGCAAATAATATTGACTTGGCATGATTAGCATAAGAGCACAGTGCTTTATTACACAGGGGTGTTACAATTCTCCTCCTCTAAAAGAAATTCTCGTCCCGAGAATTCAGGAGGTAGAGGGAAAGAGGTCGTGGTATTCCGCCCGAAGATTATCCTCACGTTCCCAAGTGGCTTCATCTTCAGTATGATTCGACCACTGCACTTTGAGGAACTTGGTCGTCTTCTGACGGGTCCGACGTTCAGCGTGATCAAGAATGCGGATCGGATGCTCCTTATAAGAAAGATCATCATGCAATTCGAGCATCTCGTGATCCACTGCTCGGTGCGGAGACTCCTTGAAGCAACGACGAAGTTGCGACACATGGAAGACGTCGTGGATATGAGAGAATTGCGGCGGCAACTCCAATTTATATGCCACCTGACCACGTCTTGCAACATTGCGGAAAGGACCAATGTAGCGTGGAGCTAACTTGCCCTTAATTCCGAAGCGGTGAGTGCCCTTCATAGGAGTGACACGAAGATAAGCTTGATCGCCAGGTTGATAGATCAAACCCCATCATTTGCGATCATAGTTGCTCTTCTGGCGGTCCTGAGCCGCCTTCAGATTTTCGCGGATGATGCGGACTTGCTCTTCGGCGTGTTGAATAATATCCGGACCCACGAGCGGTCGTTCCCCAGTTTCTGACCAATTCAGAGGGGTGCGACACTTACGTCCATAAAGTACTTCGGAGGGGGCCATTTTCAAGCTGGCTTGATAGCTGTTGTTATAAGAGAATTCGGCGTAAGGGAAGGACTCTTCCCACTTCTTGCCGAAGGGAATAACACAAGCCCGAAGCATGTCTTCAAGCACTTGATTGACTCGCTCAACTTGGCCTTGGGATTGAGGATGATAAGCTAAACTCCAGGTAATATGAGTTCCCATAGCTTCTTGGAAACTTTCCCAGAACTTTGAGGTGAAAAGACCGCCACAGTCCGAACTGATCTCCTTCGAAATACCGTGTAGTGATACAATTCTGGAGATATATAACTCTGCTAACTGACTAGCAGTGATAGTCTCCTTGACAGGCAGAAAGTGTGCAACTTTAGAGAGTTGGTCGACGACGACAAGAATAGCATCGTGACCCTTCTGTGACTTGGCAAGGCCGGTAATGAAATCCATTTGAACCTTATCCCATTTCCATAAAGGAAAGGGAAGTGGTTGCAGAATTCCGGCAGGCTTCTGATGTTCTGCTTTAACGCGGCGGCAAACGTCACATTCAGCAACATATCGAGTAATATCCTACTTCATTTTAGACCACCAGTACCTTTGACAGAGGTCACGATACATCTTGGTGCTACCCGGATGAATAGACAACGATGTATCATGTGCCTCCTTCATGACCTTGTCAGTCATTAGTTCGAAGTGAGGTACCATAATGCGGTCTCTGAAATACATGGTTCCATCTTCAGACAGCGAGAAATCCCTGTACTTTTCAAGGTGAAGATCTTTCTTCATCAAATCAACTTCAGCATCTTTAGCTTGTGCACTCTTAACAGCCTTCTCAAGGTCTGGTTCAACAACCAAGGTTTTTAGGTATCCTCGAGGAACTATCCCGAGATTTAGCTTTCGAAGCTCTTCATACAGGAGTGGTTGCTGTAGCTGAACCTCAAGTTCACAGCAGTAGGATTTACGGCTCAATGCATCAGCCATTACATTAGCCTTGCCAGGTGTATAAGAAATACCCAAATCATAGTCCGTAATGGTCTCCATCCATCTTTGCTGATGGAGGTTCAGAGATGGCTGAGTGAACAAGTACTTCAGGCTTTTATGGTCTGTGTAAATCTCGCAACGATTACCGAGGAGGTAATGTCGCCACAACTTTAATGCATAGATGACAGCTGCTAGTTCTAGATCATGTACCGGATAATTCTCTTCATGCGGGCGCAACTGTCGAGAGCCATAAGCAATCACTTTACGCTCTTGCATTAGGACACAGCCTAATCCTTTACGGGATGCGTCACAATAAATCACAAAATCTTTGCGAGAATCTGGAGGAGCAAGTACTAGGGCAGATGTCAGCTTGTCTTTGAGTGTTTGAAAACTTTCCTGACATTTTTCTGTCCACTCAAACTTAACGCCTTTGTGAAGCAGATCAGTCAAAGGCTTAGCAATCATTGAGAAATTCTCGACAAAGCGACGGCAATAGCTTGCAAGGCCGAGAAAACTTCTGACTTGCCTGACATTCTTCGGTGGAGTCCATTCAAGAATAGCCTGAACTCGTTCTGGGTTAACAGCAATGCCATCTTTGGAGATCACGTGGCCGAGATATGTCACTTCAGACAACCAGAATTCACATTTAGAATACTTGGCATATAGTTGATGTTCACGCAGCTTCTCCAGTACAAGCCGGAGATGTTCGGCATGTTCTTGTTCATTCTTCGAATATACCAGAATATCATCTAGATAAACCATGATGAACTTGTTGAGGTTATCCATGAAGATATAATTCATCAGGCGGGAGAACATAGCTGGAGCATTTGTTAGGCCAAATAACATCACAGTGTACTCATAAGAGCCATAGCGAGTAACAAATGCAGTCTTGGGAATATCCTCTTCACGAACTCGGATCTGGTGGTATCCCAATCTCAAATCGAACTTAGAAAATACTGAGGAACCAGCAAGTTGATCATACAGATCATTGATTCTGGGAAGCGGATACTTGTTCTGAATTGTTGCTTGGTTGATTGGTCGATAATCTTGAACCAACCGATTCGTACCATCCTTCTTCTTGACAAAGAGGGAAGGTGCTCCCCAAGCAGATGAACTAGGGCGGATGAAACCCTTTCTAAGTGACTTGTCGATTTCCTCCTTAAGTTCAAGGAGTTCATGCGGCGGCATCTTGTATGGGCGCTTTGCAATGGGAGTAGTGCCCAGTTTCAGGTCGATAACGAATTCAACAGCCCCAGCAGGGGGTATTCCTGGAAGTTCTTCTGGAAAGACATCTTGAAAATCATGAACATTTGGAACGTTCTCGATGCCTTCAAGAGGTGAAGCATTCAATGCATTCAGAACATATATCTAATTCTCGGCATTCTGAACTGTTCGAGCTGAGTATTTGACTGTCTGGCCAGAAGGATGGGTAAGTTGGACTTTCTTAACGGTATAGTCAATCAAAGCATTGTGGGCGGTCAACCAGTCCATACCGAGAATGATGTCTATGTCGGAAGGTCCAAGAGCAATAAGGGAAGCAGAGAACATCAACCATTCAATTCTGATCTGATTGTTGTGACTTACCATCTTGGTTTGCCACCTGGAACGAGGAGTGCTGATTTCTAAAGGAGTGGGTAATGAGCTCATAGCTAACCCATGCAATTGTGCAAATTGTTGGGACACAAAGGAATGTGATGCACCTGAATCAAAAAGAACAGAAGCTACCACTAAATTAACTGGAAGGGTACCCATCACGATTTTAGGGGACTCTCGAGCTTCTTCCATTTTGACATGAGTGACCTGGCCCCGAACTATCGTAGATGGCCTGGCACTACAGTTTCTGAGACGACGGTTTCGGCAGCTCTTCTTGCAAACAATAGGAGGACATGGTGCAACCTGAGGAGAAGCCATAGCATTAGGCTGTCCACCCTGAACCGTTAGCTGTCTCGGCGGTGAATACAGACGAGGTGCAACATATGACGGCCTTGGTGTTGGAGCAGGTCGGTGATAAACATTGTGGGGGATCCAGACTCGACATTTCTGAGCAGGTTGACCCGAAGACGAGCCGACATCTCGAGTACACTTGAGCGACTCCTGGTATTTAGTCAGAGAAGTTTCAACTCGGAAAGATTGGCTGACAAGCTTTGCGAAGTCTGTGCAATCATGGACAGTAAGTGCGAGGTTTATATCAGTACACAGTCCTTCACGGAATTTCTCCTACTTGCGTGCGTCAGTGCAGACGTCATCTTCTGCATAGTGGGATAATTCAAGGAATTTCCTCTGGTATTCATCCACAGTCATTTTTCCCTGAGAGAGTTTGCGGAACTCCTGCTTCTTCTGGTCGATCAGACCTGGAGGAATGTATCGTGCACGAAAAACTATCTGAAATTCCTGCCAAGTGGTTACAGTTCCAGCAGGTAGAATATGCCTATGACTTCCCCACCATTGAGCAGCTGAACCCCTCAGGTGATACGTCGCATAGGTGACGTAACTGTCAGGGTTAACATTAGCCGACTTCATCTGAACAATGTCACCAATATTACCAATTCTTTGACATTCATTACAAGACAAGACAAACTTACATGCATCTTTGAAAAGAGTAGGCCAATAAAAACCAGATTGTGATACCTTGTGCGCAATTCTATCTCCTGCATGATGCCCTCCATAAGCTTCGGAATGACATTTCCTTAGGATTTGTTACTGTTCATGCTCAGGTATACAATGTCTAATAACACCATCTACTCCTTCTTTATAAAGATGTGGGTCATCCCAAAAGTAATGTCTTAAGTCATAGAAGAATTCTTTCTTTTGTTGGTAAGTGAAACTAGGTGGTATAAATTTAGCAATGATATAATTAGCATAGTCAGCATACCAAGGAGTATTATGAGAAGCATTTATGACAGCTAGTTGTTCATCAGGAAAGCTATCATCAATAGGTAGTGGGTCATCAAGAATATTTTCTAACCGAGACAAGTTATCAGCTACGGGGTTCTCAGCTCCTTTCCTATTAGTAATATGAAAGTCAAATTCTTGTAGCAAGAGAACCCACCTAATGAGTCTAGGTTTAGCATCTTTCTTTTTCCATAATATATTTAATAGCAGCATGATCAGTGTGAACAATTACTTTGGAATCAACAATGTAAGATCTGAATTTATCACAAGCAAACACAACTGCTAAAAATTCGTTTTCAATGGTAGCATAATTTCTTTGGGCACTGTCTAGTGTTTTACTAGCATAATGGATAACATTTAATTTTTTATAAACTCTTTGTCCTAGAACAGCACCAACAACATAATCACTAGCATCACACATAATTTGAAAAGGCAAGTTCCAATCAGGTGGTTGAACAATAGGTGCATAAGTTAAGGCTTTCTTAAGTGTTTCAAAGGCTTCTACACAATGATCATAAAAAACAAATGGAACATCCTTTTGTAAAAGATTAGTAAGAGGCCTAGAAATTTTAGAGAAGTATTTAATAAACATCCTATAGAAACTAGCATGACCAAGGAAACTACGAATAACTTTAATGTCTTTAGGACATGGCATTTTCTCAATTGCATCAACTTTAGCTTTATCCACCTCAATACCTCACTCAGAAATTTTATGCCCCAAGACAATACCTTCATTCACCATAAAAGTGGCACTTCTCCCAATTCAAGACAAGATTAGTATGTTCACATCTCTGCAAAACTCGATCAAGGTTGCTTAAGCAATAATCAAAAGAAGTTCCATAAACGGAGAAATCATCCATGAAAACCTCAACAATCTTTTCACAAAAATCAGAATATAGCAGTCATACGTCTTTGAAAGGTAGGAGGTGTCAGGGTTACAATCCTGACAATGAGTACTAGGGGTACGAATAAGGGGCAGAGACTAGCTACGGTGTAGGTGTAACACACGGTGTTTAACGAGTTCAGGCCCCTCACTTGGCGGAGGTAAAAGCCCTACGTCTCGTGCCCTGAGGCTTGCTTTGATTTGTTGGATAGGATTACAAGGTTGAACATGCCCGGCTATGGAGAGGGGTGCGGCTTATATAGAGTGCGCTGCAGCCCCATGTCTCCCACGCTGCCGGACGAAAACACAATGGATTTTGGACCTTAATTTTACCCAGATGACCGGGTGTTGTTGATCGTCAAGAAAAAACCCGATGCCATTCGTTTTGTCTCTTGGAAGAGATAGACTAGGGGCCTGAGTGAGGGTATGCCATGACAACTCGAGGGGCGACGTCGGCGCGTGGTCTGACTCTCTAGAGAGACTCCACTAGTTATCCCAGGGGAACGCTAGCGCGGGCCTTCTACAAGTCTATGTTTACGAGTCATGCGCCTTGGAGCCTACCGAGAGGGCCAAGTGAACCCGCAGAGGGGCGTCAAGCTCATCACATAACGATCCTGAAGAAGACTTCAGTCGGCTATTTAATGTGGCTGAGTGCACGGATCCCCGCGGAGGGTGGACAGTCGGACTGACGTGCGTCCTATAGGAAAGGAATCACTGGAAATCAATCGGATTGATTCGTCCCGAAAATCTCGGGATTTGAATTCGCATGTTTGCGCGTGAAAGCGGTAACGTTGTGTGTTAGTGGGAAGTGTGGCTCCTCGATTTGCACGCACAATCCCCGCCATGTGCCGCGCTTGCCCTGTGCAAAGCCTTGCCGCATGGGCCGTCGATCCGGGGATTCGCGGTGAGAGATCCGGTCAGGGATTTTATCTAGTGGTATAAAAGGTTCGGTGATAGGGTTCCAGGCCTCAGATCCCCTTTCTCCCCTCCCGACTCCCCTGCTTCTCTCCTCCACCTGAGTGTGCGGCGATGGCGAAAGGCTCTACGACGAAGGCAGAGAGGGCGAAGAAGGCGGGGAGGGCCACCTCTTCAGGTTCGGGCGTGGCGGCCGGCGGCGCGTCGGGGGAATGGCTCCCGTCACGTGTTTCCGCTCGGCGACTGGAGGATTTGGCGGAGGAGGGATTGATCCCGCACGACGGTTGGCGTCGCCCGGGCGTGGGGGAGATCGAACCGGCGCCTGAGGCAGACGAGCGCGTCCTGCTCATCACCCACGTCGAGCGAGGTTTCTCGATGCCTCCCCACCCTTTCTTCCGAGCATTCCTCGATTTCGTCGGTGCTCAACTCCATCATCTTCCTCCCAATGCCATTATTTATCTTTCGGCCTTCATTTCCCTTTGTGAGAACTTCTTGGGTTGCCACCCCCACTGGGGCCTCTTCAAATATATCTTCACCTGTCGGTCGATGTCGGTGAAGGAGGACACGCCGACTGGTGAGAAAACCCATGTCAGCCAGCTATGCGGGGGTCTGGGCATCCAGGTTCGTGGGGGGGGGGGGAGGTCTTTCCCCAATATGAGCTTCCCCGACTCCGTTAAGGGGTGGCAAGGAACCTGGTTTTACTGCAAGGACGTCCCTAGTGCCAACAACCAGTCGGGCCTCCCGCCGTACTCGACCGAGAGGGTACGAGCTCCGCCGACCCTCACCATGGAGAAGGAGGAGAAGGTGGGCGTCGACATCCCATCCAGTGCGTTGATCGGAGTTGTGAATGCTGGGGTGAATGGCATGGACTTGCTGGAGACATTCTTAGGTCGGCGCATCCAACCCTTATAGGCCAGGGCACACCCCATGTGGCTGTACGAGGGACCGGGTGACTCCACTCGGGTGCATGCTGAAGATCTCACCGAGAAGGAGGTGGGCGCCAAGATCAAGGCCATCAGCTGCGCTCACGACAACCCACGGGGGGATCGGTTGGTGCCAGCCTTTCACAAGGACATGCCGCCCATTGAGGTATTTGTCTCTGATTCAGTCGGCTTAATTGTAGGTTATCTTCTGTGTGGTTGATCCCCCACGTTTGCATGTGCTTGCTTCTCAGGACTTCCAGAACCTGATCTCCGGGATCCCCGTGGTGGATCGCTCGCCTCAAGACGTGATGAGTGACACCGAGCAGCAATACTCAGAGAGGTCTGATGATGACGAGAGTGACAACGATGATGATGATGATGCTAGTTCGGAGGAGGGGGAAGAGGCGGAGTCCTCTCTGCCTTATGAGGGCACCAAAGAACCCCAATCCAAGGCGTTGAATGACCTGAAGGGCAAGGTAGGAGAACTTCAATAGCTGACTGCTTCTGGTCGAGCGACTCAGAGTTCCAAGCGCGCCAGCGCCGAGGCTGAGAGCTCGGCGGAGAAGCAGCCCAAGCTGCCCAAGTACATCTCCTCCAAGCCTCGGAAGGCTTCTGTGCTGCGGATCCGGGTGGCAGTGCCTGTGCCCTCGAAGTAAGCATTCTCACCGACTCCTTGTTCATTTTTGAATTCATTCGGTTGCTGACCTAGTGCTGTTTTGTCCTTGCAGCAATGACACCTCGACAACTTCAGCAGACCCGCACCCCCGCAAGCCGGCCCGAGTGATGCCGACGCGGCAGATGCTGCTACCTCCAAGGGTATGTTGTATTGATTGACTCACATGGTTATGCCTTCTTCGACTGAACTTTGATGATTTCTCTGATTTATGCAGCCCCGCCTAAGATTATCTAGCTGGACGACGAAGTGGGTGTCGACCCGCTGAATCTGGACGCCACTAGGGAGGGAGTGCTGGGTGCTGACACGCCAATGGTAGATGCCTCTCCTCGCCAGACGGCCCATGTTTCTCCGGCGAAGGTTGCTGCCAAAACTGCAAGGTCGAGCCCTCTGGCTCAGGGCAGTTTGGCTTCTTTGTCGGTGGTGGTGCTCCCTGCAGGGTCTACCCAAGCTCCTCCGAGTGGAATGGCGGTGATCCTAGCCCCGAGGCCAACTACTGCACCTCCGTCAGCTCCAGCTACTTCTTCCCCCCTGTACCATGTCCCAGAAGATCAGGTGGGGGCGAGTAAGGAGGCACTGATCCAGGTGGGTTTAATGTGTAGCCGACTGAAGGACGCCTACGACGCCAGCACGTCACTGGAGACCAATGTCCGAGTAAGTACCATTGTGAGTATAATTTCCAGTTTGAATTTCTTATTTTCTTGTAATAGGATTTCTTTCAGTGGGTTTGCGCAGGGCACACCCACTGGGTGTACATGATCCAGTGGGGGCACACTGAGTGCACCCACTGGGTGTAGTCCCCAAGGCTCCTGCCGACCAGAGTCAGTCGGTGGGAGTCTTTGAGTGTTGAATTTTCTTATGTTCACTCGAAGCCTAGCCAGAGCGTAGCCTAGTGGACATGATCCAGTGGGGGCACGCTGAGTACACCCACTGGGTGTAGTCCCCGAGGCTACCGTTGACTGGAGCAGTCAACGGTAGTCTTAGAGATTTTTTAGCTCCATCAATGAGTCACTTTCCAGTGGGGGCACACCGAGTGCACCCACTGGGTGTAGTCCCCGAGGATGACACTGATCGCTAGCGGTCAGTGGTAGCCTTTTAGAACTTGACATTAGGCGTTCGGGGCGCCCTACGACAATCGTGCGCTGGAGAGATAATAAGTAAGGTTTCCTTCGTTACCGACTCGGGGGTCAGCCGAGTGAAGTAGGCCATCTTGTGTTGTTGTCTTCTATCTTCTTCATCGTCGACTCAGGAGTCAGCCGAGTGAGTACAGAATAGAGGGTACTTCAAGATCTGGTATTGGTCGAGCTTGTTCCTCCTGGGGGGAGTACGACCCGGATGAGGAGTCCACTCGGTAGTCAAATGGTACTTCAGGATCTGGTATTGGTCTAGCTTGTTCCTTCCAGCGGTGTCTGCTCGGGTGCTTGTGGGTTACTCCTTTGGTTTCCCTTCGAGATCTTCTGACTGACTATTTTTTGTATGTTGCAGAGGACTTGTGAGATGGGATCCCACTATGCCACAATGGAGAAGGAGGTGACCTCCCTTCGACTTGACCTGGAGGCTGAGAGACTCAAGAGTGCCCGACTGGAACAGGAGAAGAAAACCCTGGGAGGTAAGTTATCTCCTCTGACTGGCCGCTACGCACTATTTTTCCCCTTTGATCCGAATCATTTCGCCCCGACAGATGTTTGTAGCGAGAATGCTCAACTCGTAATGAGGCTCAGGACTTCTATTTCTTTAGAAACCATGAAGCAGGCGTTGGAGAACAAGGTTAAGGATCTGGCACTGGCCCCCAGAAGGAGGTAAGGACCAAAACCAAACTCGCCGACAAGAAGCTGGCTTTAGTCGGCAAGTTGGAGGAAGAGATTAGGAACCTCAAGGCTGCCGCTAAGGTCTTCGCTCAGCAGAAGGTCAAACTGGATGAGAAGGTCACCCAGCTGACTGACAAGAAGGATGCCTTGGAGAAGCACATTGAAGACGTCTGTGAAGAGTTTAGTGAGAAGCTCATTGGTAAGTTTTTCTTCGTCCGAGTGAAATCTGCATACTGCCAAACTTTCCTTTGATCTTCCGCTCATAGATTGTTCTTTTTAACGCAGAGCAATGCTATAACAAGGAACTAGAGCTGCAGTGGATAGAGAGGGATCTGGACCCTGCTAGGTCGCTTGTCGCTGACAACGCCGCCCTTGCCATCCTTCGGCTTGAAGACCGCTTGGAGAACACATTGGGCTTCATCACTCGGGTGAAAGGCGCAGCGGGTCGGATTGATGAGGAATTGCAGCCAGGTGAAGAGACTCAAAAGGACCTGGAATCGATCCTGACGTGGCTGAACGATGTTCTCGCTCGGGTGAAGGCTTGGAAGAAATCCGCTGCCCGGAGTGGTGCTGATGTGGCACTATCACTCGTCCGCGTTCATTGCAAGAACGTGGATGAAGAGAAGCTGAAGAACCTCTGAGTGGTGAATAAGAAGAACCTCAAGTTTGAGGATTTTATGGAGACCTTAGCTGAAGCTGCCACTCGTATCGCCGATGGGATCGACCTGGAGACCTTCGTTCATCCAGCCAGCCCTCCGCCTGAGGCTTAAAAACACTTGGTTGAATTTGCCCCGGAATGACGGGTGGTTGATGTAATGAAATACTTTGCCAAGCCTTGGGATCGTTTTGCCTTGGAGACATTCGGACATACCGAGACTTTAATTTGAAACCCTTTGCGCTTCTATTTGCTTTGTGTTTTGTTTGACTTTGAGCGAAAGCTGGTTTGCGGCTAAGCTCCCGAGTTTGGAGCAGATCCTTACTCGGATTGTTTTTTAACTTAGGCAGAAACTGGTTCGCGGCTAAGCCCCCGAGTGTGGAGCGGATCCTCACCCGGTTTGTTTTTAAGTTAGGCGAAAACTGGTTCGTGGCTAAGCCCCCGAGTGTGGAGCAGATCCTCACTCGGTTTGTTTTTTAACTTAGGCAAAAACTGGTTCACGGATAATCCCCCGAGTGTGGAGCGGATCCTCACTCGGTTTGTTTTTTAACTTAGGCAAAAACTGGTTCACGGCTAAGCCCTCGAGTGTGGAGTGGATCCTCACTCGGTTTGTTTTTTAACTTAGGCGAAAACTAATTCGTGGCTAAGCCCCTGAGTGTGGAGCGGATCCTCACTCGGTTTGTTTTTTAACTTAGGCAAAAACTGGTTCGCAGCTAAGCCCCTGAGTGTGGAGCAGATCCTCACTCGGTTTGATTTTTAACTTAGGAGAAAACTGGTTCACAGCTAAGCTTTCTCGCCTCTTCACCCACTGGAGGTGTGTTAGTGTCCGAATGCGATTAATCACCTGAGTGAGATGTGACCGTAGGTCGAAATAGATGATATATGGAAAAGCGAGACTTTTATTCATCTAAGTTCATTTAGACTAACTATTACAAGGGAGAAATTTTATTCTAAGTATAAAACTTGCGGAGCAAATCTGCATTCCAAGTTCTAGGCTCTTCTATTCCTCTGGTGAAGTTGTACAGTCTATATGCTCCATTGTGCAAGACCTTGGAGATGGCGAATGGTCCCTCCCAGGGGGGGGGGTGCTAGCTTGTGAGGTTTCTGTTGATCCACTCAGAGGACCAGTTCTCCTTCCTGGAAGGCACATCCCCCGACGTGTCTATCATGGTAGCGGCGTAAGTCTTGTTAATACAATTTTGATCTTATGAGTGCTAGCTCACGTTCTTCCTCCAAAAGGTCTAAGCCATCCTGCCTTGCTTCCTCGGCTTCAGCCTCCGAGTAAAGTTCCACTCAGGGAGAGTTGTGGAGTAGATCACTTGGCAAGACTGTCTCTGGCCCGTACACCATGAAGAATGGGGTGTGGTTCGTGGATCGATTCGGAGTCGTTCGTAGGCCCCAGAGGACCGATGGCAACTCGGTCACCCAGGCTCCTGCTGCGTGGGTCAGATCACACATGAGTCAAGGCTCAATCCCTGAAGTATGAGCCAATTTGCTCTCTCAGCTTGTCGATTCAACTGCAGGTGCGCCACGGAGGCGTAGTTGACCCGAGTGCCCTGGGTGTAACAGAACTCATGGAACTCGTATAAATCGAAGTTAGACCTGTTGTCGGTGATGATGCGGTGTGGGACTCCGAACCTGAAGATGATCTCCCTGATGAATTGAATCGCGGTGGCCGAGTCCAGCTTCTTTATGGGTTTGGCCTTGATCCACTTGGTGAACTTGTCTACTGCTACCAACAGGTGCGTGAAGCCACTCGCCCCAGTCCGGAGAGGGCCGACCATGTCGAGTCCCCAGACGGCAAATGGCCAAGTGAGGGTGATAGTCTTCAGGGCGGATGCTGGCTTGTGTGACTGGTTTGCATAGAACTGGCATCCGACGCACTGGTCCACTATTTCTCGGGCGGCTTCGTTAGCGCGGGGCCAATAGAATCCAGCTCTGAATGCTTTGGCGACTAGGGTCTGAGAGGACGCATGATGTGCACATGTTCCCGAGTGAATCTCTTGCAATATTTGTTGCCCTTCCTCTGGGGATATGCATCGCTGAGTGACTCCAGTCGTACTTTTCTTGTATAGTTGATCTCCCATGACGGTGAAAGCTTTGGACCAGCGGACGATCTGGCGGGCTTCATATTTGTCCTCTGGGAGCTCTTGCCGGAGCAAGTATGCTAGATACGGTTCGGTCCACTCGGGAGTGATGACCAGTACCTCTTGCACCAGATCAATTACTACGGGAATGTCTAGTTCAGTCGGATTGGAAGGTCCGACTGGCTGCGGGGGATCTTCCACAAAAGGATCTTCCTTGATCGTGGGCGAGTGCAAGTGTTCCAGGAACACATTTTTGGGTACGGGCTTCCGAGTGGAGCCCATCTTGGCCAGGTCGTCAGCCGCTTGATTCTTGAGGCGTGGAACATGGTGAAGCTCCAACCCTTCGAAGTGTTTTTCTAATTTTCTGAAGGCATTGCAATAGCCGGTCATCGCTGGGCTGCGGATATCCCATTCTTTCATGACTTGATTCACCACTAAATCTGAATCGCCATAGACCATCAATCGGCGAATTCCCAGAGAAATTGCCATCCGCATTCCATACAAGAGAGCTTCGTACTCAGCTTCGTTGTTGGAGGAGTCAAAGTGGATCTGAAGTACGTAGCTGAGACGATCGCCTTTAGGAGACACTAATACCACTCTGGCGCCAGAGACACGGAGCATCTTGGACCCGTCAAAGAACATCGTCTAGTGTTCGGGAGCTCTCAGGACAGGCTGCTCTTGTTCAATCCATTCGACCAGGAAATCTACCAAGGCCTGTGACTTGATGGCCTTCTTGGCTTCAAACCTGATGTCCAGCGGGAGGAGCACAATGTCCCACTTGGCCACTCGGGCCAGTGGCATCTCTATTGTTCATGATCTCAGATAGAGGGGTGTCGCTTATCACCGTGACCGAGTGCTCTTGGAAAAAATGTGCTACCTTCTTTGCAGTCAGATAAATTCCATATACTAGCTTCTGATAATGCGGATACCTTTTCTTGGAAGGCATGAGGACTTCAGAGATGTAGTAGACTGGTCATTGGAGCTTGAAGGCTTTGCCTTGTTCTTCCCGTTCCACAGTGAGGACTGTGCTAACAACTTGACTCGTGGTCGCGATGTATAAGAGCAAGGGCTCCTTGCTGCTCGAAGCAGCTAGCACCGGCCGGGTGGAAAGCAGGGCTTTAAGTTCCTGGAACGT
Organism: Thinopyrum elongatum; assembly: GCA_011799875.1. Lineage (NCBI taxonomy): Eukaryota > Viridiplantae > Streptophyta > Magnoliopsida > Poales > Poaceae > Thinopyrum > Thinopyrum elongatum. The sequence continues at coordinate 400,536,799 of CM022300.1, forward strand.
AGCCTGCGCTTCGGGAGTCCACTCGAACCTGTCAGACTCCTTCATCAGTCGGTAAAGCGGCATGGCTTTTTCACCGAGTCGCGAGATGAATCTACTCAGGGCTGCTAGGCAGCCTGTGAGGCGCTGTACGTCGTGTAGACGTTCCGGTTGCTTCATTCGGACGATTGCCCCTATCTTCTCAGGATTGGCATCGATCCCTCATTTGGAAACGAGAAAACCGAGTAACTTGCCCGCGGGTACGCCGAATGTACACTTGGTTGGGTTGAGCTTGATGCCGAAAGCTCACAAATTCATGAAGGTCTCAGCAAGGTCAGTTAGGAGGTCGGAACCTTTCCTGGACTTAACCACAATGTCATCCATATAAGCTTCTACGTTTCGACTGATTTGCTTCCGTAAGCACTTCTAGATCATACGCTGGAATGTGGCCCCAGCATTTTTTAACCCAAATGGCATCGTGATATAGCAGAAACACCCGAATGGGGTGATGAACGCTGTTTTTATTTCATCAGGGCCGTACAGTCGGATCTAATGGTACCCAGAGTACGCATCTAGAAAGGATAACCGCTCACATCCAACAGTAGATCTACTATCTGATCTATGCGAGGGAGAGGAAAATGATCTTTCGGGCAGGCCCGATTGATGTGCCTAAAATCTACACACATTCGAAGAGTCTTATCTTTCTTCGGCACCATGACGACGTTGGCGAGCCACTCGGAGTGGTACACCTCTAGGATGAATTCGGCAGCTAAGAGCCGCGCTATCTCCTCGCCAATCGCCTTGTGCTTCTCGATTGAAGATCTCCGAAGATACTCTTTGACAAGCTTCGTCTCCGAATCGACACGGAGTCTGTGCTTGGCCAGTTCCCTGGGAACACCTGGCATGTCAGAAGGATTCCATGCAAAGATGTCCTAGTTCTCACGGAGGAACTGGATGAGCGCAGCTTCCTATTTGCTGTCCAGGGTGGTGGAGATGTTGGTCGGGGCAGCCTTCGGGTCCTCAGGGTGGACGTGCACCGGCTTCGTCTCCCCTACCGACTGGAAAGCGGATTCCACAGTCGGCTTCCTGGACTTCAAAAGTTCGCTTGGGTCTGCCGCCTTCTTGTATTCGTCTAACTCGGCCATGCCACCTACTCATCAGCGATCTGGGAGCCCTTCTGGAGGCATTCTTCAGCCAACTTCCGGTTGCCTGTGATGGTGATCATGCCTTTAGGCCCTGGCATCTTGAGTTTAAGATACACGTAACATGGATGGGCCATGAAACATGCATAGGCAGGCCTACTCAGGATGGCATGGTAATTACTTTTGAAGTCTACCACTTCGAAAGTCAGCCGTTCCTTTCGGAAATTCTTCTCTTCACCGAATACGATGTCGAGAGCGATCTGGCCGAGTGACTTGGACTTCTTCCCAGGGATTACCCCGTGGAACTGCATATTGCTCTTGCTGAGCCGGGTCATCGGGATGCCCATCGCCTCTAAGGTGTCGGCGTAGATGAAGTTAAGCCCGCTGCCGCCGTCCATTAGGACTTTGCACAGTCGGACTCTTCCCACGACTGGATCTACCACCAAGGCCTGCCGCCCGGGGGTCGGTACGTGAGCCGGATGGTCTGACTGATAAAAAATTACCAGTGTCTTGGCCCAGTTGAGATATTTGGTGACAGTCGGTACTGCCATGTTGACCTCTCGGTTGATCACCTTGAGGCGGCTCTTGCTTTCGACGTCAGCGAAAATCATGAGGACATTTTCAATGTTGGGGGTACCCAGAAGTACCTCTGCCTCTGTCTTCGTCGTTGTCATCTCTTTCTCCACAAGAATCCTGCCGCATCTCTTTGTTGGTGCAACAAACATTCACGTTTGTTGCCCGGACTTATACACAGGCGTGCTGGCATCACGTGTCCGGCACCAACATACAAAGCAAGGCCAAGCCAGAGAAACTGCTCTTTGTGAGATCAAGGAGCGGATCAAGAGGACCAAGTCAACATACAAGACAAGCAAGACACCACCTTGGGGAGGCCTCCCTTGCCGAGCAGGAGAGCTCGGCCAGGTCGAGACTGCCCCGGAAGCAAGTCCAGGATAACCCCGGTAGGCCTGCCGGGGCCGCCAAGTCACCACCGCTCCACCGCACAGTGATGCAAATCACTTATCAGTGCGGTGTCGAGCCCGCAAGTGATTAAGTGGCTTCCACTAAGCATGTGGCAGCCCATTGGAAGACAGATTACCCTCACATGACACCCGTCCAGAGGCGTGTCAAACAGATAAGCAGAAGATGATTAAGCAGCACGCCAGACTTCCCGAGCTTTACCCTCAGCGTGACACCTAGCAGTGCATTTAATGCACTTTGTCCTAACTGCCAGAGTTAGGTATGATAGCACTGTTAGCTATCCAATCACCAGATAAAGACTATTTTGCCACTGTGGTTACCCCTTGAGCTATAAAAGGAGGTCCAAGGCTACCTAGAAAGGGATTCGGACCCTTGTACACTTGTACGCGCGTAGTAGCTCTCCCCGAGGCCACCTTACCAGGCTTGAGCGCTGCATGTTCATCGTGTTCCTCCATCCAATACACCAAAGCAGGAGTAGAGTTTTACGCTTCCCAGCGGCCCGAACCTGGGTAAAAATCACCAGAGTCCTATCGTCGTCGTGCTGCTTCATGGCCTCCGCTCTTTGTGCGACTTGACCTTCCCCTTGCCGAACCACAAGGGGCCGATGGCCCCATAGGTGATCGTGTTCTCCCACGACATCTTTGGTGCGCTGGGTAGGGGGAGTCACTTGCGCAAACCAGAAGCTGTGAACAGCGCGTCAATCATCATCATCTTCATCCATGGCGCCCAAGAAGAAGCCCGGCGCTGACGCGCACCCTTCCACTTTGAAGGCCCCCTCGCACGCGGCCACGGACGCCGTAGGCGCCACGACAACATTGGGTGAAGCGGGTGCCACGGGAGACGCGACCGGCGCAGGCGGTGCCGTCGTTGTGTCCCCCGTGGACGAAGCTGGAGCGGGAGGTGCTAGGGGAGGGCAGCATCAACAACATCCCAACGGGCATGACCCGCAAGCCGCGGGTGGAGGGAACGTTCAGTCTCCACCACCCTGCCGCACTAGCCCGCGCAGCCGCAGGAACGACGCCCGCTCTCGCGCGAGTCATGACCCTCTAGCCGTGCCTGCCACAAGTGCGACTACTGAGCACGCGCCTCGCCTGGAGCAAGGCGAACAAGATGGAGCGCCGAATGTGGTTGTCGATCCCCGAGCGTGACCCACTCATCACTAGACTGCCTTGGCGACCGGTTCGCGATGAGAAGAACACAACGACGCCCCTGCTGGTGCTACCAGGAGTCGAGCGATGTCGCGGTCTGCCTTGTCAGCTATGCCAAGCACAGCTACGGAAGCCATGGCACGGACCCAACTCCTACTGAGGTTCCCACCAGCGGCTGATCAAATGGATGAGTGGAGGGCCACCATCTAGAGTTTGATCGGCTTCGCTGAAGCTGGAAAATCACAGCAGGCAGAACCATCACTGTACCCGCGAACAGCAACAGCAGCCCAGGTTGATGGTCATGTCGAGGGGGCCACACTGACGGTGCAGTCTCCTCCGTGACAGCAGACCCAGAGGTGACAGCAGCAAGAGCAGCATGTCCACGAACCCGAGGAAGCATCAATGGCCTCGTCTGACCCGCGAACCCACCGGGATCAGCGGCAGATCCTGGAAGATTGGCAGAGGGAAGATGCGCGCGTCACTATAGAACTACGCTGGGAGACACACCGTCAATCTGACAGGCGCAATGGCCCAGACGTAGATGAACCCACGCCCAGTGATGGCGGATACTTGCCTTACGAGGTTGGGTGCCCTGCCTTCACTCGTGAGCTGCGGCAGGTTCGCTGGCCATCAGCCCGAGTCTTCAAGCCAGAGTTACCAAAAAAATACGATGGAAAGTTAAACCCGGCAGAGTTCTTGAGCGTTTACACAATTGTTGTTCAAGCCGCCAGGGGTAGGGATGAGAAGGTGTTCGCCAACTACTTCCCTTTGGCACTCAAGCCAAACGTGAGGTCCTGGCTGATGCACCTGCCAGAGAATTCCATTTCATCATGGGCTGACTTGTGCAATGAATTTGTTGGCGCCTTCACAGGTGGCCACCAAGAGCCCGGGCGGCCCAGTGACCTGCAAGTCCTTCCACAAAAGGAAGGGGAGAGCTTACGGAAGTATATGCAAAGGTTCAGTTGAGTGCACCGTAACATTCCAGAGATACATCCAGCAGCTGTGATTGTCGCGTTTCATTCGAACATGCGCAACAGAAGGATACGGTCCAAAATGAATGTCTGGCTGCCCAAGACCGTCAATGAGTTGTACACCTTGGCGGATAAATGTGCTCGGGCTAAGGAAGGAAGGCGACTCCCCGGGGAGGAGGATGGCATCGAGGTTGATTCGGAGGACGACGACGAGACCACTAACCCAAAGAGGAGAAGCCGGAGGCGCAACAGGAAGCACAAAGATGAGTCAGTATTGGCCGTTGAGAGCTCCGGCAATCTCGGCACCGGCAAGAAGGCCAAAACCAAAGCCCCCGGAAAGGAAGCTGCCGCATGCGCTGATTGTCGGGAGGCTGCGGCGGCGGAGAAAGCTGGGAAGTCCGATGGGCCATACTGCAAAATCCACCGCACTAAAGGTCATGATCTCCAAGAAGGCCACCAAATCGAGCAACTTGTCAAGAAGCAAAAGGCAGAATATGAGAAATGAGACAGGGAGAAAGACCAAGAGGGTGCCGGCAGAAAAGGGCGTGGCAGTAGAGGGGGCCGCTGCGGCAAGGCCCTGCAGCAAAAGGACAAACCTGCTAGAGGCCATGAGAAGAAAGAAGGAGATGGTAAGAGTGATGAAGGGGATGAAGAAACCAGTGAGCAAGAATTCCAGAAAGCAACCAAAGCCATGTGTGTTGACGGGGGTGCATCTTTGCACTTCTCTCACCGCCAGCTTAAGCAGTGGGTGCGTGAGGTCAATGTTGGGGAACGTAGCAGAATTTTAAAATTTTCTACGCATCACCAAGATCAATCTATGGAGTCATCTAGCAACGAGTGAGAGGGGAGTGTATCTACATACCCTTGTAGATCGCGAGCGGAAGCGTTCAAGAGAACGGGGTTGATGGAGTCGTACTCGTCGTGATCCAAATCACCGATGACCGAGCGCCGAACGGACGGCACCTCCGCGTTCAACACACGTACGGAGCAGAGACGTCTCCTCCTTCTTGATCTAGCAAGGGGGGAGGAGAGGTTGATGGAGATCCAGCAGCACGACGGTGTGGTGGTGGAAGCAGCGGGATTTCAGCAGGGCTTCGCCAAGCGCTACTGGAGGAGGAAGAGGTGTCACGGGAGGGAGAGGGAGGCGCCAGGGGCTGAGCTGTTTCTCCCATGCACCTCCCCACTATATATAGGGGTGGAGGGGGCTGGTTTCTTGCCCTCCAAGTCCATTGGGGCGTTGGCAAAGGTGGAAGGAAAGAAATCCCATCCTTTCCCTTCCCCACCGATTGTTATCCCCCTTTTTTAGGGATCTTGATCTTATCCCTTCGGGATATGATCTTATTCCTTCTAAGGGGGAATCTTGGTGCGCCTTGACTAGGGGTGTGGGGCCTTGCCCCCACTACCCACGTTCGTGTGGGTCCCCCCATGCAGGTGGGCCCCACTCCGGAACCTTCTAGAACCTTCTCGGTACAATACCGAAAAATCCCGAACATTTTCCGGTGGCCAAAATAGGACTTCCCATATATAAATCTTTACCTCCGGACCATTCCGGAACTCCTCGTGACGTCCAGGATCTCATCCGAGACTCCGAACAACCTTCGGGTTACCGCATACTAATATCTCTATAACCCTAGCGTCACCGAACCTTAAGTGTGTAGACCCTACGGGTTCGGGAGACACGCAGACATGACCGAGACGACTCTCCGGTCAATAACCAACAGCGGGATCTGGATACCCATGTTGGCTCCCACATGCTCCTCGATGATCTCATCGGATGAACCACGATGTCGAGGATTCAATCAATCCCGTACGCAATTCCCTTTGTCTATCGGTACGATACTTGCCCGAGATCCGATCGTCGGTATCTCGATACCTTGTTCAATCTCGTTACCGGCAAGTCTCTTTACTCATTTCCGTAACACATCATCCCGTGAACAACTCCTTGATCACATTGAGCTCATTATGATGATGTCCTACCGAGTGGGCCCAGAGGTACCTCTCCGTTACATGGAGTGACAAATCCCAGTCTCGATTCGTGCCAACCCAACAGATACTTTCGGAGATACCCGTAGTGCACCTTTATAGCCACCCAGTTACGTTGTGACGTTTGGTGCACCCAAAGCACTCCTACGGTATCCGGGAGTTGCACAATCTCATGGTCTAAGGAAAAGTTACTTGACATTGGAAAAGCTTTAGCAAACGAACTACACGATCTAGTGCTAGGCTTAGGATTGGGTCTTGTCCATCACATCATTCTCCTAATGATGTGATCCCGTTATCAATGACATACAATGTCCATGGTCAGGAAACCGTAACCATCTATTGATCAACGAGCTAGTCAACTAGAGGCTTACTAGGGACATGTTGTGGTCTATGTATTCACACATGTATTACGATTTCCGGATAACACAATTATAGCATGAATAACAGACAATTATCATGAACAAGGAAATATAATAATAACCATTTTATTATTGCCTCTAGGGCATATTTCCAACAGTCTCCCACTTGCACTAGAGTCAATAATCTAGTTACATTGTGATGAATCGAACACCCATAGAGTACTGGTGTTGATCATGTTTTGCTCGTGAAAGAGGTTTAGTCAACGGATCTGCTACATTCAAATCCGTGTGCACTTTACAAATATCTATGTCTCCATCTTGAACATGTTCACGTATGGAGTTGAAGCGACGCTTGATATGCCTGGTCCTTTTGTGAAACCTGGGCTCCTTGGGAAGGGCAATAGCTCCAGTGTTGTCACAGAAGAGAGCCATTGGACCCGACGCATTTGGAATGACTCCTAGGTCGGTGATGAACTCCTTCATCCATACTGCTTCGTGTGCTGCCTCCGAGGCTGCTATGTACTCCGCTTCGCATGTAGAACCCGCCACGACGCTTTGCTTGCAACTGCACCAGCTTACCGCTCCACCATTCAAAATATACACGTATCCGGTTTGTGACTTGGAGTCATCCGGATCTGTGTCGAAGCTAGCGTCGACGTAACCCTTTACGACGAGCTCTTCGTCACCTCCATATATGAGAAACATATCCTTAGTCCTTTTCAGGTACTTCAGGATGTTCTTGACCGCTGTCCAGTGTTCCTTGCCGGGATTACTTTGGTACCTACCTACCAAACTTACAGCAAGGTTTACATCAGGTCTGGTACACAGCATGGCATACATAATAGACCCTATGGCTGAGGCATAGGGGATGACACTCATCTCTTCTATATCTTTTGCCGTGGTCGGCCATTGAGCCGAGCTCAATTTCACACCTTGCAATACAGGCAAGAACCCCTTCTTGGACTGATCCATATTGAACTTCTTCAATATCTTATCAAGGTATGTGCTTTGCGAAAGACCTATGAGGCGTCTCGATCTATCTCTATAGATCTTGATGCCTAATATATAAGCAGCTTCTCCAAGGTCCTTCATTGAAAAACACTTATTCAAGTAGGCCTTTATACTTTCCAAGAATTCTATATCATTTCCCATCAGCAGTATGTCATCCACATATAATATGAGAAATGCTATAGAGCTCCCACTCACTTTCTTGTAAACACAGGCTTCTCCATAAGTCTGTGTGAACCCAAACGCTTTGATCATCTCGTCAAAGCGAATGTTCCAACTCCGAGATGCTTGCACCAGCCCATAGATTGAGCGCTGGAGCTTGCATACCTTGTCAGCATTCTCAGGGTCGACAAAACCTTCCGGTTGTATCATATACAACTCTTCCTTAAAAAACCCATTAAGGAATGCCGTTTTGACGTCCATTTGCCATATCTCATAATCATAGTATGCGGCAATTGCTAACATGATTCTGACGGATTTCAGCTTCGCTACGGGTGAGAAAGTCTCATCGTAGTCAACCCCTTGAACTTGTCGATAACCCTTAGCGACAAGCCGAGCCTTATAGATGGTCACATTACCATCCGCGTCAGTCTTCTTCTTAAAGATCCATTTATTTTCTATGGCTTGCCGATCATCGGGCAAGTCAGTCAAAGTCCATACTTCGTTTTCATACATGGATCCTATCTCGGATTTCATGGCTTCAAGCCATTTGTCGGAATCCGGGCCCGCCATCGCTTCTTCATAGTTCGAAGGTTCACTGTTGTCTAACAACATGATTTTCAGGACAGGATTGCCATACCACTCTGGTGCGGAACGTGTCCTCATGGACCTTCGAAGTTCAGTGGTAGCTTGATCATGATCATTATCAATAACTTCCTCTCTAGCCGGTGTAGGCTCCACAGAAACATTTTCCTGTGCTGCGCTACTCTCCGGTTCGAGGGTCATCTCATCAAGCTCCACTTTCCTCCCACTTACTTCTTTCGAGAGAAACTCTTTCTCTAGAAAGGATCCATTCCTGGCAACAAAGATCTTGCCCTCGGATCTTAGGTAGAAGGTATACCCAATAGTTTCCTTAGGGTATCCTATGAATACGCATTTTTCCGACTTGGGTTCGAGCTTCTCTGGTTGAAGTTTCTTCACATAAGCATCGCATCCCCAAACTTTCAGAAACGACAGCTTAGGTTTCTCCCCAAACCATAATTCATACGGTGTCGTCTCAACGGATTTTGACGGTGCCCTATTTAAAGTGAATGCGGCAGTCTCTAAAGCATAACCCCAAAAGGATAGCGGTAAATCGGTAAGAGACATCATAGATCGCACCATATCCAATAGAGTGCGATTACGACGTTCGGACACACCATTACGCTGAGGTGTTCCAGGCGGCGTGAGTTGTGAAACAATTCCACATTTCCTTAAGTGCGTGCCAAATTCATGACTCAAATATTCTCCTCCACGATCTGATCGTAAGAACTTTATTTTCTTGTCACGTTGATTCTCAACCTCACTCTGAAATTCCTTGAACTTTTCAAAGGTCTCAGACTTGTGCTTCATCAAGTAGACATACCCATATCTACTCAAATCATCGGTGAGGGTGAGAACATAACGATAACCACCGCGAGCCTCAACACTCATTGGACCACACACATCAATATGTATGATCTCCAATAAGTTGGTTGCTCGCTCCATTGTTCCGGAGAACGGAGTCTTGGTCATCTTGCCCAAGAGGCATGGTTCGCATCTGTCAAATGATTCATAATCAAGAGACTCCAAAAGTCCATCTGCATGGAGTTTCTTCATGCGTTTAACACCGATATGACCAAGGCGGCAGTGCCACAAGTATGTGGGACTATCGTTATCAACCTTGCATTTCTTGGCATTCACATTATAAACATGTGTAACATCACGTTCGAGATTCAATAAAAATAAACCATTCACCAGCGGGGCATGACCATAAAACATATCTCTCATATAAATAGAACAACCATTATTCTCAGATTTAAATGAGTAGCCATCTCGCATTAAGCGAGATCCAGATACAATGTTCATGCTCAAAGCTGGTACTAAATAACAATTATTGAGGTTTAAAACTAATCCCGTAGGTAGATGCAGAGGTAGCGTGCCGACGGCGATCACATCGACCTTGGAACCATTCCCGACGCGCATCGTCACCACGTCCTTTGCCAGTCTACGCTGATTCCGCAGTTCCTGCTTTGAGTTACAAATATGAGCAACCGCACCGGTATCAAATACCCAGGAACTACTACGAGTGCTGGTAAGGTACACATCAATTACATGTATATCATATATACCTTTGGTATTGCCGGCCTTCTTGTCCGCCAAGTACTTGGGGCAGTTTCGCTTCCAGTGACCGTTTCCCTTGCAATAAAAGCACTCAGTCTCAGGCTTGGGTCCATTCTTCGACTTCTTCCCGGCAGCTGGCTTACCGGGCGCGGCAACTCCCTTGCCGTCCTTCTTGAAGTTCTTCTTACCCTTGCCCTTCTTGAACTTAGTGGTTTTATTCACCATCAACACTTGATGTTCCTTTCTGATCTCTGCCTCCGCTGACTTCAGCATCGCATATACCTCAGGAATGGCCTTTTCCATCCCCTGCATGTTGAAGTTCATCACGAAGCTCTTGTAGCTAGGTGGAAGCGACTGAAGGATTCTGTCAACGACCGCGTCATCCGGGAGATTAACTCCCAGCTGAGACAAGCGGCTGTGCAACCCAGACATTTTGAGTATGTGCTCGCTGACAGAACTATTTTCCTCCATCTTACAGCTGTAGAACTTATCGGAGACTTCATATCTCTCGATCCGGGCATGAGCTTGGAAAACCATTTTCAGCTCTTCGAACATCTCATATGCTCCGTGATGCTCAAAACGCTTTTGGAGCCCCGGTTCTAAGCTGAAGAGCATGCCGCACTGAACGAAGGAGTAATCATCGGTGCGTGTCTGCCAAACGTTCAAATCGTCTGGCAGTGCTGGGAGAGCAGGTGGGTCACCTAACGGTGCTTCAAGGACATATGATTTCTTGGCAGCTATGAGGATAATCCTCAGGTTACAGACCCAGTCCGCATAGTTGCTACCATCGTCTTTCAGCTTGTTTTTCTCTAGGAACGCGTTGAAGTTGAGGGTAACATTAGCGTTGGCCATTTGATCTACAAGATAGATATGTAACATTTAGACTAAGTTCATGACAATTAAGTTCATCTAATCAAATTATGTAATGAACTCCCACTCAGATAGACATCCCTCTCGTCATCTAAGTGATTACATGATCCGAATCGACTAGGCCGTGTCCGATCATCACGTGAGACGGACTAGTCATCAACGGTGAACATCCCCATGTTGATCGTATCTTCTATACGCCTCATGCTCGACCTTTCGGTCTCTTGTGTTCCGAGGCCATGTCTGTACATGCTAGGCTCGTCAAGTCAACCTAAGTGTATTGCTGTGTAAATCTGGCTTACACCCGTTGTATTCGAACGTTAGAATCTATCACACCCGATCAACACGTAGTGCTTCGAAACAACGAACCTTCGCAACGGTGCACAGTTAGGGGGAACACTTTCTTGAAATTTTAGTAAGGGATCATCTTATATATGCTACCGTCGTTCTAAGCAAATAAGATGCAAAAACATGATAAACATCTCATGCAATCAAAATAGTGACATAATATGGCCATTATCACTTTGCTCCTTTTGATCTCCATCTTCGGGGCTCCATGATCATCATCGTCACCGGCATGACACCATGATCTCCATCATCATGATCTCCATCATCGTGTCTTCATGAAGTTGTCTCGCCAACTATTACTTCTACTACTACGGCTAACGGTTAGCAATAAAGTAAAGTAATTACATGGCGAATTTCAATGACACGCAGGTCATATAATAAATTAAGACAACTCCTATGGCTCCTGCCGGTTGTCATACTCATCGACATGCAAGTCGTGATTCCTATTACAAGAACATGATCATCTCATACATCACATATATCATTCATCACATCCTTTGGCCATATCACATCACAAAGCACTTGCTGCAAAAACAAGTTAGACGTCCTCTAATTGTTGTTGCAAGTTTTTACGTGGCTGCTATAGGTTTCTAGCAAGAACGTTTCTTCCCTACGCCAAAACCACAACGTGATATGCCAATTTCTATTTACCCTTCATAAGGACCCTGTTCATCGAATCCGATCCGACTAAAGTGGGAGAGACAGACACCCGCTAGCCACCTTATGCAACTAGTGCATGTCAGTCGGTGGAACCTGTCTCACGTAAGCGTACGTGTAAGGTCGGTCCGGGCCGCTTCATCCCACAGTGCCGCCGAATCAAGATAAGACTAGTAACGGCAAGAAGATTGACAAATCGACGCCCACAACTACTTTGTGTTCTACTCGTGCAAGATACTACGCATAGACCTGGCTCTGATACCACTGTTGGGGAACGTAGCAGAATTTTAAAATTTTCTACGCATCACCAAGATCAATCTATGGAGTCATCTAGCAACGAGTGAGAGGGGAGTGTATCTACATACCCTTGTAGATCGCGAGCGGAAGCGTTCAAGAGAACGGGGTTGATGGAGTCGTACTCGTCGTGATCCAAATCACCGATGACCGAGCGCCGAACGGACGGCACCTCCGCGTTCAACACACGTACGGAGCAGAGACGTGTCCTCCTTCTTGATCCAGCAAGGGGGGAGGAGAGGTTGATGGAGATCCAGCAGCACGACGGTGTGGTGGTGGAAGCAGCGGGATTTCAGCAGGGCTTCGCCAAGCGCTACTGGAGGAGGAAGAGGTGTCACGGGAGGGAGAGGGAGGCGCCAGGGGCTGAGCTGTTTCTCCCATGCACCTCCCCACTATATATAGGGGTGGAGGGGGCTGGTTTCTTGCCCTCCAAGTCCATTGGGGCGTTGGCAAAGGTGGAAGGAAAGAAATCCCATCCTTTCCCTTCCCCACCGATTGTTATCCCCCTTTTTTAGGGATCTTGATCTTATCCCTTCGGGATATGATCTTATTCCTTCTAAGGGGGAATCTTGGTGCGCCTTGACTAGGGGTGTGGGGCCTTGCCCCCACTACCCACGTTCATGTGGGTCCCCCAATGCAGGTGGGCCCCACTCCGGAACCTTCTAGAACCTTCTCGGTACAATACCGAAAAATCCCGAACATTTTCCGGTGGCCAAAATAGGACTTCCCATATATAAATCTTTACCTCCGGACCATTCCGGAACTCCTCGTGACGTCCAGGATCTCATCCGAGACTCCGAACAACCTTCGGGTTACCGCATACTAATATCTCTATAACCCTAGCGTCACCGAACCTTAAGTGTGTAGACCCTACGGGTTCGGGAGACACGCAGACATGACCGAGACGACTCTCCGGTCAATAACCAACAGCGGGATCTGGATACCCATGTTGGCTCCCACATGCTCCTCGATGATCTCATCGGATGAACCACGATGTCGAGGATTCAATCAATCCCGTACGCAATTCCCTTTGTCTATCGGTACGATACTTGCCCGAGATTCGATCGTCGGTATCTCGATACCTTGTTCAATCTCGTTACCGGCAAGTCTCTTTACTCGTTTCCGTAACACATCATCCCGTTAACAACTCCTTGATCACATTGAGCTCATTATGATGATGTCCTACCGAGTGGGCCCAGAGGTACCTCTCCGTTACATGGAGTGACAAATCCCAGTCTCGATTCGTGCCAACCCAACAGATACTTTCGGAGATACCCGTAGTGCACCTTTATAGCCACCCAGTTACGTTGTGACGTTTGGTGCACCCAAAGCACTCCTACGGTATCCGGGAGTTGCACAATCTCATGGTCTAAGGAAAAGTTACTTGACATTGGAAAAGCTTTAGCAAACGAACTACACGATCTAGTGCTAGGCTTAGGATTGGGTCTTGTCCATCACATCATTCTCCTAATGATGTGATCCCGTTATCAATGACATCCAATGTCCATGGTCAGGAAACCGTAACCATCTATTGATCAACGAGCTAGTCAACTAGAGGCTTACTAGGGACATGTTGTGGTCTATGTATTCACACATGTATTACGATTTCCGGATAACACAATTATAGCATGAATAACAGACAATTATCATGAACAAGGAAATATAATAATAACCATTTTATTATTGCCTCTAGGGCATATTTCCAACAGTCAATGCCATGGAGCCAACTGCAGACTCCCGGAAGCCACTCAAGTGGTCCCGCACGCCTATCATCTTTAACGAAGAGGATCATCCTGACCGCACCATTGCGGTTGGCTGTTTGCCATTGTTGGTTTCCCCAACAATCTGCAACCTCAAGGTCACCAAGATGTAGTTAACAGTGGGGCTGGGTTGAACTTGATTTCCCCTAAAGTGGTTGCGAAGCTGCAGATCCCCGATGAGGAGCTCAAGGCCACGGGTACATTTCAAGGAATCAACCCCGGCAGGAGCCGACCCAAGGGGAAGATCACGTTGCCTGTGACATTTGGTGGGGAACTGAACTACCGGACCGAGTGGGTCGTGTTTGACGTGGTTGAGCTTCCCTTGCCTTACAATGGGATACTTGGTCGTCCAACTCTGGCAAAATTCATGGCTGCATCCCACTACGCTTACAACACCTTGAAGTTGCCAAGGCCGATGGGTATCATTTCCATTCCATCAGATAAAAGAGATGCAATTATATGTGTGGATCAGATGCATCGAGACGCGGTAGCAGCTGAAGCTGTAGAAGCCATAGCTCCCGCCAAGGAAACCAAGAAGGGAAAGAAAGCTAGCAGAGATACCGGCAAGGACTCCGGGAAGCGCGCCTCTTCGGAGTGCGCCGCACCTGTTGAGGACCTGCCGGAGAGTTCCACTAGCAAAAGGCCCAAGGCTGGTTCACCTGCTGTGAAAAAGGTCCTGGCGAGCCAGTATGGCATTGACGGTACATTCTCCATTAGCGCCACCCTTGATGACAAATAGGAAAGCGCGCTCGTTGCCTTCCTGCGGGCGAATGTCGATGTGTTTGCTTGGCAACCATCTGACATCCCCGGTGTTCCCAGGGAGGTAATCGAGCACCACCTTGCTGTCTGCCCTCACGCTCGGCCCGTCAAGCAGAAGGTCAGGAAGCAAGCTTTAGAGCGGTAGCAGTTCATTGCCGAGGAAATCAAGAAACTTGAAGCAGCTGGTTTGGTCAGAGGAGTGCTGCATCCAACATGGTTAGCGAACCCAGTGGTAGTGCGCAAGGCAAATGGGAAATGGAGGCTCTTCATTGACTTCACAGACTTGAACAAGGCGTGCCCGAAGGACCCTTTCCCCCTGCCGCGCATTGATCAAATTGTAGACTCCACTTCCGGGTGTGATCTGCTTTCCCTTTTGGATGCGTACTCCGGGTACCATCAGATATTTACGTCCAAGGAAGATGAAGAGAAGACCGCATTCATAATTCCATGTGGCACGTACTTCTTTGTACGCATGCCTTTCAGGTTAAAGAGCGCTGGATCCACTTTTGCAAGAGCAGTGCAAATTGGTTTCGAACCACAGCTGCACAGA